>CM022880.1:26217028-26243024 GCA_012654025.1 Pachypsylla venusta | reverse complement strand
TTTTTTTTTTTTTTTTTTTTTTTTTTTTTTTTTTTTTTTTTTTTTTTTAATTTGACTTAACGTCTTTTTAACATTAATAATATCACTAAATGGCATTTTGTGTACGGCTGAGTTGAAACAAAAAGTTATGACGTCACAACCCTTGGGGGCGAATTATTTATTTTTTTAAATAATTATCTTTCTTACGGGAGTTCTGTATGGATGAACACTAAATCCTAGTCAATGATGCCGCTGATGTCGAGTCAATTTGTCAATTTTTTTAAAAAAAAAACTTTTACAAAATAGTGGAAACCCTCAAAAGCAATATATTTTTCTGTTTACAAATGTGATTCCAAATGGGTAGAAAAAAATACTTATTTCTCTCGTACTACCGAAAGTGGACCAAATATTGAAGAAAATTGGCTTCTGTGTCTATCTGTTTTCAAATTCATGTAGCGTCGTTCATCCGATGTTGATGACATTTCTTATAAATTCATCATTAGCCGCATTTTTGGTGCGGCTAAAATACGACCCAAGACTTCATTTTTTGACTAAGTCATAGAAAAAGAAGACGCATCCAATGTCCTCAGATGATCTCATACCTATTTCCTATATCTTGGCAATGACAGTATCAATTCAGTCCAAATTTAGAGGAAAGTCTTTTTATGAATCCATTCGAGTTTCCCCCTACAGGGGTGATATAGTGAAGAAGCTTTCTGACCAATGTACTTGGCACTCGTTCTCAGACTTGTTGCTACTAATCATAATATTATCATAAAGTGACAATATTTTTTATGGCGGATTCAAGGAGTTCAGAATGGGGCTTCTGATAAGTAGATAGTATAGCATTCAATAATAACAAAGTTCATAATATAGATGTGTAGATTTATACTTACGAGTATCCTATGATAAATTAATATTATACTCTATGAGTATAAGTACTTATAGAAAATACTCTCTAACGTAGGTCCTCTAGATTCTCTAGAAAACCAGAATTAATAGATAGTATAGCATCCAATAATAATAAAGTTCATAATATAGATGTGTAGATTTATACTTACGAGTATCCTATGATAAATTAATATTATGCTTTAAAGTATAAGTACTTATAGAAAATACTCTCTAAGGTGGTCCTCTAGAAAACCAGAATTAATAGATAGTATAGCATTCAATAATAATAAAGTTCATAATATAAATGTGTAGATTTATACTTATGAGTATCCTATGATAAATTAATATTATGCTTTAAAGTATAAGTACTTATAGAAAATACTCTCTAAGGTGGTCCTCTAGAAAACCAGAATTAATAGATGGTACAACATCCAATAATAATAAAGTACATAAAATAGATATAAAGATTTATACTTACGAGTAACCTATGATACATTAATATGCTTTATGACTGTAGATTTATACTCACGAAGCAAGTAAAATCTCGCCCGACATTGCTTACTTTCAGTGAAATATACCCTACTTAGAAGTTTCAATATAGCTTAGGTAGGGCCACCATTTATAGAAAATTGTAAAAATAAATAAATGAAAATTATTTTTTTTAAAAAAAGTTCATTAACTGATGTAATCCAAATGCCATTGGCTCAGTCTTATTCTAGTATCTTTGAAAGCATTTTTAGACAATTCGCATTCACTTAGTGTTTGGAATTTATAGGAATTAATATGGGATTTGCCCTTCCTGTAGATATCGCTACCCAAATGGAAAATAAAATTTAATGTGATATCATTAAATAAAAAAAATACAATTACATCAGAAACATAATAATATTGGGGTGTTGCTTTCTGTGCTATTTTACACCATGAGCACAGGTGAACCCGGCCTATCAGGATGTCAGAAGATAGTAATTAATAATTGGACTGGAAGATATTACGCCTTGGGAATCAAACAGATACATTTCTTTCTTGGTTGATTCCAAAGATCCATTAATGAAAATAATAGATTAAAATTTTCCTCAAGTTGTTCCAAAGATCCATTAATGAAAATATTATATTAAAATTTTCCTCAAGTTGTTCCAAAGATCCATTAATGAAAATAATAGATTAAAATTTTCCTCAAGTTGTTTTCATTTCAAAACTTCCATGTGAAGCCAAATTCGTATTTCTAAATACATTCTGCTAAACTCCTTAATACAGTTGAAGGTCAATCAGGTGCACAACATAATAATTTAGTATTTATTTTATCATTTAATTATAATTATTAATAACTTATTACCCTGTTAATATGTCCCGAGCATACAGCAAGTAGTAATTTGATAATCAAACCATTTCAATTGAAGTTAGTCAAATTATAGTAATCAAGATTTGAAATATCTGAGCTCAGTGTTGGATTAAAATAATGTTGCCACCGAGATGAGTAAACCAGCTTTATTAGGTGACAGTCCTACGGCCATGTGATTACAGAAGATTTGGTTTTATGAAGGAGATCATCAGCAAAAAGGGAGTTTCTACGCAGTTTCTAAGGATACTGTGAGAAGCAAGCTAGTGTTACCGTGCCAGCAAAGGGTTCCTATTTTATTTTACAATTTTTGGTATGCAGAAAATGGTGTTTTACAGTTATTACGAGAATCCAGATTTTTCATCTCAAAAATGAAGCCGCCGAGAGGAGGAAGCCAGATGCATTAGCCCGTGTATATACCGAAGGTTGTGGGTTAGACATCTGGCCTTTAAAAAGAACTCAGCTTCAAACTAATGATGAGATATCATCGGAAAAATGGGAGTTTTTATTGATACTGTGAGAAGTAAGCTACGGTTACTGTGCAAGGAAGGGGTTACAGCTAAAGAGAGTAGGCACCGAGCAAAAGGTTGTGGCATGGTAAAATTAAGGAAAGTAGCGCCGACCCCAAATATAATAATTGGGGAAGGGTGAAGTTAAAGAAGAAGAGTCTTGGATGAAAATGGGGGAACTGAAAATTAATAGGCTATACTGACTACGTGATAAAAATTGGATTTTCATCGTGCGCTCGTCTCAATTCTGATTTTCCATTTTTCATTTTGGGAACTATCCCAAAGATGGTTCCAAAAGTTCGTGGTCCGACCAACAAAGGGTTCTGTTTTGTAGTTCTGACAATGTTTTTACATACTCGAATTTAATACGAGGTAAAACTATCCAAATAATTATTTCGTTTGATTTTGATAGGCAATCTTCGTGTAGGTTCAGAGTACATTTTCACGATTTGTTCAGCTCCTCCAAGTCAACGCACTTGTCCACAACGTCGTCATTTTAATGGTCGCTGTGCCTGAGCGAAGCTTTACTAAAATATCCCACAGCAACCATTATCTGCTTTCAAAACTGAAATGAGTTTCGTGAAAAAAAATTGGGAGTGATGAAGAAGAGATCAAGTCGACTGTTTTAGAGTACTTTAACATTGAAGATGCTAACAACTTTTTGACGGGCATGGATATGTTACCTAACAGATGTAAAAAATGTATTGATGTCAATGGAAATCATTTTGAAAAGTATGACACAGTGGGGTTTTGATTTGTTGTTCTCCATCTAGGTAGGCTACGAACTTCCGTAACAGCCCTCGTATGTTGGACAGGGATATATATATATATATATTTGAGGAATAGAAAAGTCTTTCAGGTTGTTTATAGCATTGAGTCGGATTTCTTTGCACTCTCTCTCATTCTCGATCTTTTTTTTTTTCTATCAACCCAGCCCCGGCGAGGTCAATGTGGATAGCTGGTTTGTAAACCTTTCAGGTTGGTTTTAGCATTGAGTCGGGTTTCTTTGCTCTCTCTCTCTCTCTCTCTCTTTCCATTTTCTTCTTCTTCTATCAACCCGGGCCCGGTGAGATCAATATGGATAGCTCGTTTGTAAACCTTTCAGGTTGGTTTTAGCATTGGGTCAGGTTTCTTTGTTCTCTATGTTCATCATGTTTTTTTTTTATCTACCCAGGCCCAGCGAGATTAATGTGGATAGGTTTGTAAACCTTTCAGGTTGATTTTAGCATTGAGTCGGGTTTCTTTGCTCTCTCTCAATGTCAATGTGGATAGCTGGTTTGTAAGCTTCCAGATAATGGAAGATAAAACCCCGTCAAGAATGACCTTTGATGTTAAAGATACGTTGTGACCTCCCAATAAAGAAGATGTCCAAAGTTAGTGGAGATGCCAAATTACATAAACTGTGGAGATACAAATCATTGAAGCTGTAATACAATTTTGAGCTAAACCAATAAAATCTTTCCTATGTGACTAAGAAATGGTTCAGTTAGTGTCAGGGTATTATTACTAACATATTCAGAATAACCTTTCAAATTACCCAACAGTAATTGGACTTTAATGAGTGTAAAATTAGCGCATAATGGTTTGCCATTCTAAGAACTTCTAACTGTCATGACGCGCGTCTAGGGCACAATAGATAGTCAACAGAATTTGGGTACGGATAATTTAGAAATACAATATGATGATATATAACATACGGAAGCATGGCAAATCAACGTAAATTATCCTTCAATCAATTATTTGAATATTCATTATTCTTTGCTTTAGAAGGTAAGGTTTCTTTGTCCAAAACTGCATCGACTGCGTCATAGTTTCCTCTGTTTATGATAGAGTTACAGGGATTTCCCGAGAATATTATTATCATTGTGTTACGGAATATGCAGAGTCTTACAAAAGTCTGGAAACTATTTCATCGAACGAAGTGAAGTCTAGTTTTAACATCAATATTTCTCTTTTATATGTCAGTTTGTACCTCGATAACTCTCGAATGCCTTGTCCGATTTCTATGAAAATTTGATGGACATACATTTCGATCATAGATTTACTACTGGGGCAAATGGCAGCCCTTGAAAAGTATTTTCCTTGCATCAAACATTGTTTACTGATTAAATTTAAAGGGTACCTACACAAATATGTACACACCTAATGCGAAATGTGTACAAGCTGCGCGATGAATGAGTATGAAATTTAGAATAATGGAGCGGAGGTAATGCGCAATACAAATAGAGTCGCGATTATGTAAAATAATGTAAATGCATATTTCTTTGTGTTATTATATCACGATTTTGTGGGAATCATAGCATTACAAGGTATTTTCTAACAATTATTTAAACCAAGCTATACTTAACAATTACCTCATAAAGCTACCACTTGTCGCTAGTACCATAGCTACATCATAGCATTACAAGGTATTTTACAAAACAGTTATTTACACCAAGCTATACTTAACAATTACCTCATAATGCTACTACTTGTCGTTATTACCATAGCTACTCAATTGTCCTCAGGGGTCTGAGTTACCTCAAAACACATCCAGACCAAGTAGAAAATTCGAAAAACCTTTTTCAAATTTTCGACCCGATCAGGATTCGAACCCGATATCTCCAATGTTGCAAGCCGAGTGTTATGCACACTCTTCCACGGAGACGTCACGAGAGCCGCAATTAAGTAAAAAAATATAAACACAAATGAGACGTTAGAACTACTATAAGCCTGACATTCACACTTATGACCTATGCTGATGTTTATAAATCATTCTTCATCTCTCTGTTCAAAGTTGTCGGAATTTCACTCAAACCACCAGTAAATACCGCACTGAGGTGCACTGAGCAAAATGAGGTTAAATATTTATCTTAAAATTATCTTCATTCCACTTTCCCGTGATTGCAATCAAGTGCAAGTTTAATCCTAAACAATCAATGGCGACAGAACCGTTTCCGATGCTAGCTGGATGTATGAGACTGCAGTTTTACATACGTTGGACAAAAACTTATGTTATTGTTTGTTGCATCTTGGGGGCTAATAATTGACATGTGCCCAACATCTCTGCCATATACTTATGTAATCACATTAGCAACACTAAAATATATTTTTCTTTCTGTTATTTCTTTGATCCGCAGGAGAATTTCCTCACAGCCTCAGAATGACTCGATTGGCAAAATATAATCACGATCATTATTGATTCTATTTAAACATTTTTTTTTTTCAAACATTTAATTAATTTCGATAAAGTCCAACATCTTACGAATGGCAATAGTGTATCTTTTACTTTTTGTGGGGTACCCTTGGCTCGTGTCGTCAACTTTACTTTTAAGAAAAAATATTTCCATTTTTAAGATTTGAAAAATTCGATCTAATGTAAATTAAAAAATATAAAAATATCTCTATCTCTTCTTCTCTATATCTATAAAATTCTCCTCATCTGTCATGGTGTTTGTCACCATACTCCTCCAAAACGGCTTAACCGATTTTAATGAAATTTGGTATGTACATTCGGTAGGTCTGCGAATAGGTTTTTAACTATCTATATATATAAAAATTTATGTTTGTATGTATGTAATTATGTAGGTATGTATGCATGTATGATTCGATTACTATAAAACTTTCGTGAGTTGTTGGGCATATGTACGAGATGGTATCTGGTCAAAATTTTAATATTCTATTTGCAACCCAATATTCCGTTCCAACAGTAATCCATATATATTATGTGGTATAGTTAGGTGTAAGTTGGGCTTTGCTTCGCTGACATAATGGTATTGAAGTGGTTGTTCCGACTCATAACCCAATACTGCTCTCAACACGTTTTACGCAGATTAATAACCCGTTATTATTTCCCATGTTCTACATAGGTTAACAATCGTGTAGGTAATATGTAATCTATGTGTGGTATGCTCTAATCACGTTTAAACGGCTGTACCTCGGTGATATGATAACTAATGTAAAAGTAAGATTTATTCTCATTTTTTCCCCCATTCTTCTCGAAACGAAGTTCGTCGGGTCAACTAGTTTTATTTTAAAAATTATATACCTAGTTAGAAACGTTAGGTGTGCGTCCTTCATAGCTTCAATTTAATTTACTAATGTGTTTTTGAAACGAGCCAAAAATATATATATATATATTAAAAAGTTTGCACAGAACTAAATTGAAAGTCATGTATGAAATATGAGAACCGTTTCTTAAGATAAATTCCATTAGCGAGCCTAGTTTGGTATCTCGCACATAAGAATAAGAAAGAGGGCGTTCATCTTTAAATTCTGACACTAAAAAATTACAACAATTTGAATGTGTGGGCATTTTGATATTAGGTCCATTAAATTGAATTTGCAAACTTTCAGTTAATGGGGTGTACAAGATAGAAGTACTTATCTTTAATGGCGGTCATCAAGAAATGATAGTTCAAATTAGGTACTCAGTTTTAGTAAGGTACAGGATGACCTCACAAAAACATATCACCTACTCGAAGAAATTACAAATTTTCAATGTTCTATTTCGTATGTACGATTTTTGTATTTTTACAATAGCGAGTATTGTACGAGACACACTCAGTAATTTGCAGGTCCTGATCCAAATGCGATACTATTATTTTCGAGGTCCTGAACCAAATGCGATACTATTATTTTCGAGGTCCTGATTCAAATGCGATACTATTATTTTCGAGGTCCTGAACCAAATGCGATACTATTATTTTCGAGGTCCTGATCCAAATGCGATACTATTATTTTCGAGGTCCTGAACCAAATGCGATACTATTATTTTCGAGGTCCTGATTCAAATACGATACTATTATTTTCGAGGTCCTGATTCAAATGCGATACCATTATTTTCGAGGTCCTGATCCAAATACGCTATACTATTATTTTCGAGGTCCTGATCCAAATACGATACTACTATTTTCGAGGTCCTGAACCAAATGCGATACTATTATTTTCGAGGTCCTGAACCAAATACGATACTATTATTTTCGAGGTCCTGAACCAAATACGATACTATTATTTTTGAGGTCCTGATTCAAATGCAATACTATTATTTTCGAGGTCCTGATCCAAATACGATACTATTATTTTCACTGACTCTGAAGGAGATCTTCTACGCTCGATGGACAAAATAAGATCTATTTGTTTGAAATTTGCTTTAGAGATCAACATTAGTAATACAAACATTATGATAATTAGCAAAGAAAATATCCAAGGAAAACAAACAGTTTACCATTAATAATCAAATAATAGATTCAAATACACATCCCATGGTACGGTAGGTAATAAACGATCACTGGGACCACTCCCAAGAAATAAAATGTAGAATCGAAAAAGCTAGGAGCGCATTTAATAAAATACCCACATTTCTTGGATCACATGATTTAAATCTTGATATGAAACTGAGACTTGTTCGATATTAAATCTTCTCCATACTGTTATACGGCGTCGAATCATGGACTCTAACAGAAGCATCAACAAAGAGACTAGACGCTTTTGACATTTGGCTTCATAGGAGAATATCTTAAAATACTAGAATATCTTAGAATACTTAAAAATAAAAATAAAATTATATTTTTTTTCAGGTATAATTGTAATGTGTCAACAACCACAACGATTGTTGAACACATTAAACAAATAATAATAATATTATGGGCAGATAAAATATCAAACGTCACAGTTCTACAATGATTACAAAAAGAAAAAGTAATTATGTATATACCTAGTTTATTCAAATTTTGATAATTTATTTTTCTGTTTTGATTAACTTTTTTATATATATATATATATATTTATATTTTTGTTTGAATATTAGGGGTGGGGGGTATTTTGATTCCCAATTTTGTAATGTGTCAGCGGTTTTTTAACCCCATGAAACACAGTAAATAAGAATTATAGTGAAATGTAGGAAGTTGGAATATTCGAGTCACATATTTAGAAATGAACATAAATATAGTCTGTTAAAATGTATTCTGCAACGAATGAATCTCGGGTCAGAAAAAGCTCGGAACATGGTACACTCAATCTACAATAAGGGGTTTCAAAGCTGCGGCTAACAAAGTTTAAATTGCCAGTATGATTGGCAACATTCTTAGAACGGATAGGTACCAGAAGAAGAAGATCCAAATACATAACTGCCCCCTAAGTGCCGTAGAGCATGACCTTTCTGTGTGATAAAAATCACGCCAATCTTTAACTGATTCATTTATTTTTTTCGCATATTCAATTCTGAATACAATATTCAGAAGACTAGATGTATCCCCTTATGTCCACTTGCTGCATGTCGGTCCTTGTAGCAAGGTGTTGTTTCAGCATAAAGAACTGAGTGGCGTCCAAAATTAACTATTAATAGTTGACTGAACGAAATGAGTTCTAATTTTGACATGACACTATTTTGTTTGTTTGTCTGTTTGTACGACAATAACTTTCGAATGTTCAATACGATTTGGATGAAATTTGGCATGGGTATTCAATATAATATCTTCTATAGAATTGGATGACTGTTTTTGGTCCCGATGGGGCCAAACATTGACCCTTTTAAATGAGTCATGTCTAAAGTTCACACATCTATTACTTATTAGAACACACTGTATTATTTAAAAAGTCAACAAGCTCTGAGTTGAGAGATAGTCAAAGCCTCACCCAGAACCCAGACAGCATTCCTGACCTCTAGTTCTTCTATTGTACTGACTACAATAGTGTACCAAACACTTCACCAGAGAGGATTGCCAACTCGTCATGAAGATAATACTGTGCCAATTTGCATAAATCACAAGATAGATGGGCTGGCATATCTCTAAGCAGAAATACAATTTGAGATTTTATTTCTGCGCCAGCATAGAAATATAAAATTTGAACTTTTCGGTGGCACATTGTATTTGATGCATTTGGACATAATAATATTTTCTGTATACATTATTGTATTTGTTTTGTTTTTATTATTATTTTAATAATGGACCTTTAGAAAATACCCCACCAAAAATTTGATATTGCCTAATCCAAAAATCAAATCCGTTGCTCCACCGTATGCCGTGAACGGAAATTTTGCTTACCGTTGACTCTGAGGAACCGTTTCGGACAAAAGTAAAGTGCACGGCGTTGGCGGATTATGTGCGGTGTACTGGATACAAGGCGGCGGACGTTGTGCGGTGTACTGGATACGATGCGGCGGACGGTGTGCGGTGTACTGAATACGATGCGGCGGATGAACAGATTTTTTATGTAATATTTGGATTTTGCGTACCTACATACCTTGAAACATAAAATATGGGGAAGTTTTTTGTTAGATAGTAAAATAATAAACCCATGCCTCATTAGCCGTCAACGCTCCAGAAGATGAGAGCTTTAAATCAGAGCGAATAGAGTTTTTTAGCAGTAAAAACTAATGTACCTCACAGTGACGGAATTTATCTTCTGATATCAAGTCATAAACTGATTTATATATACTGGCAAATTTTATTTCAATAATAAATTTCATATAACCATCATAAGAGTTCAGGCAAATCATTTCCCCGAAAGAATACAAACAGATTTACTTACATCCGACATAAAGACAAGTCATTACTTACATCCGACATAAAGACAAGTCATTACTTACATCCGACATGAAGACAAGTCATTACTTACATCCGACATAAAGACAAGTCATTACTTACATCCGACATAAAGACAAGTTCTGAGGACGGAACCCTCCTGCTTGGAATAAATACACCTCATCATAGGATAACAGCCATAGGCCTGGTTTTGCAACAACTCGCCATGAGTTATTGATACTTGAGAATCCTTACGGATGATGCAGTGGCTTCTCCTTGTTTTCTGCATGGGTAATGGAAAAGATACCATTTTCGACCCTTGCTTTAGTCGCCTTTTACGACTGGCATGCACTTAGGTGTCTTGGAAGTATTCTTTTTAAGTCCCCCTATCCACAAGGGACTAAGAATACAACCACCTAGAATATGATTATTTTGTCAAGCTACCCTCTAAATTAGTATCAATCGGTCCAGTTATTAGGGATGTAAGTCGATTAGACAATAAATCGAAATATTTGATATTTCTTGAAAATAATCAATTTCATTACGTTCAATTATTCCGATGATCAATGTTTTTTTCATGATTAATAGAAGTGTTCGACAGATCAATTTTTCACATCCAAAAGGATAGCCTGAATGGCCAGCAAAATCCTCTTTTTAAAAATAAAATTGATGAAAAATAATGGTTTTGGTAGGGCGATCTATCAAATTCATTCATCAATCATGAAAGAAACATTTTATTCCAAATGGGCAAACCAAGTGAAGAAAAATTCATAGGAGGCTCAAGAAATTATCAGAGATAGAACTAAGTTCTGAGACCAAGTGAAGAAAGATTCATAGGAGGCTCAAGAAATTATCAGAGATAGAACTAAGTTCTCAGACCAAGTGAAGAAAGATTCATAGGAGGCTCAAGAAATTATCAGAGATAGAACTAAGTTCTCAGACCAGGTGAAATCTTCATCTCTGAGACCACTTACTGATGTCCATCTACCGTCAGTAGTCCATACTCAACAAAGAAAAGAACAAGACTCAGCGAAATTGAAAATTTATTGGCAGAGAAGAAAGTCATCAGCAAAACGCAGTATCTATGAATATTGTGGGAAGCAAGCTAGGGTTAAAATGCCAGAAAAGGGTACATCAGCTAAAGAGAGTAGAAAACTACGTGGGTCTTGTTGGACCACAAAACGATGTCAAAATAAATGATGAGTTACCCCCAATGTATAAAATGTTTTCTTTGTTTTATTATGTCACCATGTTTCTGGGTATCATAGCAATCCAAGGTATATTCAACATTCACTCCAATATCACTAAGCCTAAGCTAACTTTAACAATTTTTACTTTATAACGCTGCCACTTAGTGCTATTACCATAGCTACTCTATTGTCCATTAGGAGGCTGAGTTACCCCTAACATAACCAGACCAAGTAGAAAATTCGAAAATTCAAATTTTTGAAAATTTGAATCCGCTTGTTAATACAACATTTTTGTATTTTTATTTTCAATTATTTTCGTTGATTTTTTTCAATTGATAAAAATAAAAATGTCAATAATCGATTCATTGTTGTTCAATACCGATTCCTATTCAAAGATATGTGTGCAGACTAAATGAAATTCATATGGCACCATCCTGGGCGACATATCCTGACATTATAGTACAATAAAACTACTAATACCTAGTTGTTATGTTCATGCGCAGTGATCAGACTTGTTCTGTGTCTAATCAAGGGTATAGAAAGTGATCGATTTTATTATTACCTACACTTAAAGTTATTTTTAATACAAAAATATTTTGCAATTCTGTACACACATCACAGCATGATTGTAAGTAGATAATAGAAATACCTCTCATACAGAGTGAACAAGAAAATTTGGAAAACTTTTTACATGAATGTATTTAAGATTAAGTCTAAAATTAATCAACGGCCAGCGAGGTTTTACTTTGTGGGTGACTAATATAAAAGGTTTGGTGTTAGGAAGGGCACTCAGCCTTTAAAAAACTCTGCTCCAAACCAATGATGGAAGGTCTTCAGCAAAATACGAGTTTATGTAAAATTCACATAAACTCGTATTTTGCTGAAGACCTTCCACCATTGGTTTGAAGCAGAGTTTTTTTAAAGGCTGAGTGCCCTTCCTATGGATACTGTGAAAAGCAAACGAGGGTTTCCGTGCCAGGAAAGGTGTACAGTTTAAAAGAGTAGGTACAGATTAACAGAACAGAATGATAGGTATGGTAGAATTAAGGAAAGCACCGCGTCGAGCCGAAATAGAATTGAGAAAGGGTGAAGTTAAAGAAGAAGGAGTCTCCTTCTTCTTTCACTCACCTTTTCCCAGTTTTATTTGGGGTCGGCGTTCTCTTCTCCAATTCTGCCCCGCCATAACTTCCTATCTAACGCTTCCTCTCGTCTCCAAACTTTTTCTCTCATATCTTCCTCGACCTTATCCTTCCATCTCAGCTTTGGTCTCCCTCTCTTTCTCTTCCCCTCTATATCCATTTTCTCTACCTTTTGGGCCACGTTTTTCTCATTTCTCACTCTGTCTCTCCTTGTTAATCCACACATCCATCTCAACATCCTCATCTCAGCTACCTAGAACTTCTCTCTTGTGCTTTGTGTATAGCCCACATCTCCGCACTATACATCAAATCTGGTCTCAGTACTGTTTTATAAAGTTTACCCTTCATTCTCCCACTAATTTTTCTATCACACAATACTCCACTCAATTTTCTCCAATTCATCCATCCACAATTTACTCTATGATTCACTTCACATCCTATATCCCCATTCTTTTACAAGACTGAGCCTAAATATTTCAACCTGTCCACTGCAGGTAGTTGCTGGTCTTGAAGTTTGAGATGTAATCCGTCCACCTCTTGGGTTGTAAAATACTAGGTCTTTGTTCTGCTTATTCCTAATCCTCTTTGTTCTAGGGCTTTCCTCCAACTTTCTAACTTCAATTCCAGCTCCTCCTGAGTGAACTCGCAGAGAACAATGTCATCAGCAAATAACATGCTCCGCGGGGCTTTTCCTCTTATTTCTTCTGTCATCACATCCATTATCATATCAAAAAGGTACGGGCTTAAAACCGATCCCTGATGCAATCCTACTCTCACTTCAAATCCCGTAGTCACTCCCACACTACTTCTTATTTTTGTCTCTACTCTCTCATATATAAAGAGGAAGGAGTAATATCCAATAAAAATGGTGATATAATTAGACAAACAATAACATTTTGTAAACTATAATGGGTGATCTGGACAGAATTTGAATGGACGGCAAGCATAATGTCCAACTCAAACAATATGGCCACCCTGTATATTGAGTGACAGTGTACTGAAGATGGATCAGTGTTAGAATACAAATGATAGTCATAATATTGAAGACATGGTGTCTAGTGTCTAGCAACAAGCAAGTTATTAGTCTATTACATTACATATAGTGAAACTCTGCTTGCTATCATCACCAATACTACGAGTATACAGAATGTCCAAAATCGCTCTGGTGTAGCAATTGCTACGAAGAGTCCTAGAAACTTTACAACAAAAGCTCAGTTCTCATGCAATTGAATTTATTTATTTTTAATTTAATATTTATATTTTCTAAAATTGACCATTGTGGTACTAGGGGAATGCATGCGGATGGAATTCCATTAAGAGTATTGAAGAGAAACAATGGTAAATTCATAAAGAGCAGATTATATAGGACTGTTTTTTAACTTATTCAAAAAGTGTGAATAATTCAACTTCTGAGGAAAAAGGAGGGGATTCACTAAATATATTTGAACATATTCACTGAATATACTTGAACATTTTCACTGAATATATTTGAACATACTCGCTGAATATTTGAACATATTCACTGAATATATTTGAAAATATCCACTGAATATATTTGAACATATTCACTGAATATATTAGAACATATTCACTGAATATATTAGAACACATTCACTGAATATATTTGAATGTACTCGCTGAATATATTTGAACATATTCACTGAATATATTTGAACATATTCACTGAGTATATTTGAACATGTATATTTGAACATATTCACTGAATATATTTGAACATAATCACTGAATATATTCATGCGCGGATATAGCCCTCTTGTTTTGGGGGGGGGGGCACAATTGCATAATATACCTAATAGAAAATTTGAAAGGGGGAGGTACTCGTAATCTAGAGACTGGGGAGGTCGAGTCCTGCGCAGTACTTTTTAATGCAATGTTTATCGAGGTAGGTACGATACCTAATTTGTTAAAAGCTGTAGAGCTTACCACAAACCTTTCATAAGGGTGATATGCGATTTTATAATCGTGATGACAGAAAAAATGTGCCAGGACGGATGACAGAATTTTTGAAGATTTTTTATTTACGTATTTATATTCAGTCTCAGGATTGGGAATTATTTAGGGGCTCGTGCCCCCCCCCCCCCTCCGTCTCAATGGGATAAAAGACACAGCAGATCACCATTCATTTGATTTTTTTAAAAAAAATTTACGTGATTAGGTATAATGAAATTTGAGCAACACCGCCCGCTTAAAAAAACGGGGGACACGCCCCCCCGGGCCCTCCCCTATATCCGCGCATGAATATATTTGAACATATTTACTGAATATATTTGAACATATTCAAGATAAAATCGAAGAATTCTAGAAGAACAGAAATTTCTCCCTTATCCAAGATGTTTTATTTTATATCAGTTTTTGGCGAAATTTTATATATACAAAAGAAGATTGAATTAAAAAGTGGTGGGGTCTTGTTTCTCTTTGTCTTTGAGAACAAGCAAAGAGAAATGGGAAAAAATGAAAAATTGGGATGAATAAGTTAAAAAACACGCTTCCTGGTTGCATCAGTATTTTCCTTTACCTAATTTGCTAATTATTTAACTTGACGGAGTATACATTTCACAGTACAACGAATATAATAGCATTAACTTCATGGGCGAATTTTTCGCACTTTGTCTTTTTTTGACTCTTTATTTTCCGAATTTAGAAATCATTCGATATTTGTTAAGAAAATGAACCAAGCAGAAATATCAAATTTATTATCAGGAGAATTGTCAACATTGTGTAAATATTTTCCAACATGTTTTGAACAACAGTTCGCAAATCTAGATACTAGATAGTCACGATCTTAACTTTATTATGGTTAGATGCCATCCAAAATTATCGAATTGACGTCTACTTTTATTTAACCCCCCCCCCCCGATTTTTCCTTCTACAATTCCGAACCCTTGGTCTGATTTCGATAAAATGTTGACATGAAATTTTATTATGTTCAAGAGTTGATTTTTGGATTATGTTAGAGCCCCATCGTGCTTATATTATATCAGAGATCTATAGTTCAAAAAATACTAGCGGTGGAAGGATACGACGCAATTAGTAAAACCTTTTAATGCTGTGTACCTTATGACAATATATTCCGGTACACGCCCTTCATGGATTAGCCAGCTACAAGAAGTGGACTTCAAGTCTAATCAGTATAATCACCACTAGGAAATCGTAAACTAAATCAAGACAAAGTACCTAGGTGAATAAATTATTGGAGTGACAGGCCATGTACATTGTACCGGGTACTTAGTCAGGTATTGTCCGTGACCAGTTCCACAAATGCATCCCGTAAGGTCCAATATAATCCCACATTTGAATAAAGATATAAGGGAACGACCTAACTTACAACAGGCGATTTTAGCCCTGACTATTAGCGCTCTGAGGACAAAAAGAAAAATCCGCCTTTTTATGAAATGATAAAAATAAATTTTCGAAATAGTTCTCCAAGAGAACATCATGTAATGTGCAAAGGCGTCGTTATCGCATATTGTCGCCTCAACGGAAACACATTTTTAGCAAGCCGGAACTTCGAAGGGTACCAGACAGATACTATCATTTTTTTTGGAGCAAATTACAAACTTAAAATGTGGTTTAATATAATTTAAAAAGGCTTTTTAAACGTTTTAGGGGTGGAAAATTAATTAATTCACTTTATTTTTAATTTATTTTGAAAAAAACCTTTTTCTTCCGGTACCAGACAGATACTATTAATTTTTTTTGGAGCAAGTTACAAACTTAAAATGTTGTTTAATATAATTTAAAAAGGCTTTTTAAACGTTTTAGGGGTGGGAGATTAATTAATTCACTTCAATTTTAATTTATTTTGAAAAAAAAAATTTTTCTTCCGTATTTATTGAACTATTTGAATATATTGAACTGAAGCAGACATAGTTGTACCAATATGAAAAAAGTCCAGTGCAAGTTTGTTTATTTTATCAATATAAGCGTTTAGATGAACGTCCCCCCCCCCCCGAGAGGTTAGGAAACGTTTTGATCGGCCATGCCTCGATTAAACTTGTTCTTCTCATAAAGTCGCTCCCTAAAAACTCTTGCGCTTTCTCCAAAGTTTCGTCGATTTTCAAGCAATAAAATTGTGAATTAAACATTTAAAAGTGAGTTTTCTCGTATTTTCTACCATTTAATCGTGAAAATTAACCTTCTACTTTCAATTAATCATATTTTAAGTTAGGTTAGTTGCTCAGAAAAAAGAAATGATAGTATCTGTCTGGTCCCCTTCAAAGTTCAAAAGCTATCGTTCCTGAAGCATATAAAAATAATATTTTTAAATAATTCCGAATACCTATATCAGAAAAATTTCCGCCCCTGAGATTTTCTCAGCCTGGGTAAATAAATGCATATTTATGAAAATGACCTTGGCTTACACCATTATTATTGTTCAGTTTGGTCCTAGTTTTAAATGAAATTTCTTAAATAATTTTAAGTAAAATCTTCTACAGAGATGAAATGTCGAGGAAGCTATTTGTCAGACTTATTTTCTTTGTACAATCAAAAACTGCCAAAATTTGACTCTGATATTAATTTTTGCCTTATAAAAACTGAATAATTAATTTTATGAAAAAATGTATGATGATCAAGCTTGGCAAGCATTAAATTTTACGTTGTTTAATGTCCTTGAAAATTAAATTTGGTCCTTAAATATCAAAGTCTTTCTCTATCCTTCTACTAACAGACTGTAGTGTTCTTTTCATTGTGAGAAATCTTCATAAAGTTCACAAAAATACTAGCGATGGAAGAATACGACGCAGAGATGAAATAGTGAGGAATCTATTTAAATTTAACAAATAAAAAAAATTGCACAAATTTACACAGGGTGTAACAAATAGAAAATTTGCACAAATTTGCACAGGGTGTAAGAAATAAAAAATTGCACAAATTTACACAGGACGTAACAAATAAAAAATTGCACAAATTTACACAGGGTGTAACAAATAAAAAATTGCACAAATTTACACAGGGTGTAACAAATAAAAAAATTGCACAAATTTACACAGGGTGTAACAAATAAAATGCGTTCTTCCTGATTCTACAAAGTTCGATAGGCCATCTTATAGACGTATGGTTTAACTTTTAAAATAAAATAAATCAAAACACTTACCAAAAACACTATTTATAATTATTTGTGAAGAAACTAGTTTCGAATCATTCTATTCATCTTCAGTCGAATCGAAGGATGGAGTTTGACTATGTTTTTCGAAAAAAATTGCAAAACACATTCCTTTGGGAAAACACTTACCCAGAAAGTCCCTTTTAATTACATTTGGCGACAATATCAGAACTGCGATTTAGATTGAAATGAAATGTGTACCATTTTCTTTAGAATACAATAATTTGATTACGTCAATTGTTTTAGACATTTGTATTTTGTAATATCATTATGTTTGCAACTCATTTTATCGTCTTGCTGACGTAATTACAGTGATTGTCATGGATAATTGACATGGGCCCCCAGCCCATGTCAATTATCAGCCCCCAAGAACAGATGTGTGATGACAAAAACATTAGCAGTAAATTACAACGTATCGGACAAGATGATGCCACTAATGAAAGGACTCATTTGTCTGAATAGTGATAAATTTGAACATTTTAACTTCTCTTTGTATGAACTCCGGAAAGTATTGAGAACTTAATTCATATAAATAATCATTGAATCAGGCAAAATATGTAAGAATTTCTTTTTATATACATAATGGTATATCGATTCTTTGCAATAGAGCAATAGACGTATGGTAAAATTTGTATCATAATTATAAATGAGCCTCGAAAAATCACTAAAATATTGTAATTTTGGGGCGCACTTGTCTGCTACACATTACAGTGTGAGCATTTGACCCATAGAACAGATGGTTTCAAGAAACACTCTTTCCTGTTACATGTGGCTAAACGGTTTGCACGCTCTTGTCTGTTACACACTAATATAGTACGAGTTATTAACCCTGAGATCGACCGGGTCGATCATGATGGACAAAGTAATTAATTAGAGTGAATGATTTATAATGGTTTCCATTCATAGATAAGCATCATCGAATTGAAAGGTAGATACCCACTAACCTTACATTCTCCTCGGCACGTGACACAAACTGATCACGTAGGTCCAGGTAATAATTTGTGCAACTGTAATAAGTCCAACATCTGGTGGGTGCTCTAGGACCTTTTTTTTTTTTTTTTTTTTTACTTTTTTATGTTCAAATGAATCGAAAAGGTCTGCACTGCAAAAAGGTTGTTTTCGTATTTGTATCTTACTTAGGAACATTGGGTTGTTACAGCACTGCAGTTTTAGCCAAGTTTTGACTTAGTAGAAGACATGATTGGGTAAAAAAATCGCCAAAGCTTTTTAAGATGAATAGCAATGAAACTATGAAGTCCCCAAAAAGAGGCGAAATCACGTATTTTTCAAAATTTCGACGATCTTACCTTTTTGGAGATATCGTCTGAAATTTTTACCAAAATAATGTTAATAACCATACATACGGACGTTCAAAACATCTAGTACATCTACCATTTCTATCTTGCGAAATAGTAGTATTTATTTTCAGATAGTCACCGAAACAAATTGGTCCAATTGTAGAAGTTTTAAATACAAACAGCTGTTTGGTGCCAAGTGATCTCCTTATCCAATTATTTAATTACTTTTAATTGCTATCACACAGCAATTAGGTAAATACACAAACAAATCGAGCTACATCAGGAAGCGCACCCGTACCCTGCACGCACCATGCCTTCTATGACATAAATCAAGTTTATATTTCAGTAGATCTGATATTATGTAACGGGGACAGTTAAATGTAGTCACCAAGGGGAGCAAACCAGCTTCATTAGGTGACGGTTCTAATGGTGCTAGGAAGGGCATCTAGCCTTTAAAAAACTTTGCTTCAAACCAATGATGAGAGGACTATGGTGACTGTAAGGAGCAAGCGAGGGTTACCGTGCTAGAAAAGTGTACAGCTAAAGAGAGTATTAGGAACGGAAAACAAGGTTGTGGCATAGTAGAATTGGGAAAGGGTGAAGTTAAAGAAGAAGATAACAGGACGATTACAGCCTCCTGAGGACAACTGAGAAGATATTGATTGCAACAAAAGGACAGGGTAGACTATAAGTAATTGATGTAAACAACAAGAAAAATTAAAAATAATTGATCCTTTAAAGCACATGTTCTATGAGTCAAAATAGAAGGGGAGGAATAATGTGAAAAACTTTTTCCAACGTCTATAATGTGAAAAACTTTTTTACGGAATAATGTGAAAAACTTTTTCCAACGTCACAAAACCAAAGTTATGTAAAATGGTCTCCGATTTTTTTTTTTTTTTTTTTTTTTTTTTTTTTTTTTTTTTTTTTTTTTTTTTTTTTTGAAACTTTAAATAACCAAATTTAGGATTACATGAACAAATACTCAGTTACAATTATTTGACTCCTTCTCTCCTTATTTTGTCGTTATGCCAGAAAAATTGGGATACATTTTTTGAGTTTTTGAAAAAAAAAATCTATTAAGTGTTTTTAAAAAGCTTAAATTTCAACCAATTGCATTCATTTCCCAGAGTAGTCATTCAGAGGGCTTTTATAAGATAAAAACATATAAATATAACAAATAAAAATTAAAACATAGTCAGTTTTATTATTTATTTATTTTTTATTATGCTACTTCACATAGTACCCCGTTTTGAGAAGGCATATAATTATTTTATTATAAGTTTTTTTAAAGTTTTATTAGCAACTCTTGAATTTTTTATAATTTTAGGAACGCACTTGTTGCCTATAACTTCTATAATGTTGCCCTAAAAGCACTACAATAAATATTCCCAAAAATCAGTGTATAGCTATTACATGGATTTCAAGAATTCGGTACTACTGATCAAAGCACTGTTAATTTTCATTTAAAATGTGACAGTTATATAAAAAAAATTATACCTAATAAAAATCCTTCAAACAGAAATCATAATAAAAATCCTTCAAATAGAAATCATAATAAAAATCTTTCAAATAGAAATCAAGGAAAAGTAATTTCCAATCAATCAATAATTGCATGCATGTTGCACAATTCTTATGTCAGATGCATTACCGTCACTTTAATGTAATCTTCGTAATACATCGTACATTACAGGATGTATCCCAGAAATGCACTTGACAAAATATTTCTAAACCGGAAAATCTTACCCGAGGAGATTACTTTTTTAAAGAATAAAAAAATATATAGTTAGTATACGGTACACCTGATACTTTTTCTTTGTGTAAAATTCTAAAAGCAGAAGCTGTATTACCTTTGGTACGGTTCGAATACGAGAATTCAGTCACAAAAGTTTTCTTTGTTCACAGATATGAGCGAAAGGAGTCATTTACAACCTTTGGTAACTAGGCTGTTAGCTTCCGTGCAACCACATGCACACACAAAAATTGTGACTTTGAAAGTTTGTCGATATTTCATTGTAACGAAAACAATGTTTAGAAAACATATTTGTCCAGACATACGAGATATTGTTGTATTCAACATAAGCCGGATGAAAGAAAGAAAGAAAAAAAAAAAAAACATGAGCCCCAAGTCACATTTCCGTGCCGTTTCGATGTAATCATGTAATTTTTAGCTAAAAAAAAATAATTGTTTTCATAAATGGAAGCCTGCGATTTCATCTATTCATGCAGGCTAATAGTTGATTTTCGCTTCTAGAAACATGACCATGAATAGGAACAGATGTATTTTTTACTTTTTTTTATCTTTAGGTATTGTTATGTCTTTATACTTATAGTTTTATTTTCTCTTAGTCATTAATTTGTTTTGTTAACTTTAATTTTAGTCCTTTGTTTTGTAAGGAAAAAAGGCAAATTGGTTGCGTTAAAAAAAAAATGTTGCATTGACACCCCTAATACTGGCACTATCATTCTTTCAAAAAATCGCAGGTCACCATTTAATATATTTCTATTGAACACAATCTACAGTAAATCAAGTTGAGATTATAGAACTTTACGTCAAGTCTCATAACAAGCTACATACAATACAAGAACCGTACTTTATGACGTTACCGTCTAGTTTGAAGTTGTTGTTGTTGTTTATGAGTCGAGTCATATTTCCAGTTCATGTGCAATGTAATGAATGTGTCATTGTAATGAATAATCATAAAAACGTTTTGACTTGCTTCGTGCGATGTCATTTATTAGAGTAGTAATTTATTGTAATCAGAATTATTCAGGAGACAAAATAAAAAAGTCAAAAATTTCTACGCGAATACAATACTTTATCTTCTAAATATGTGCTATAGCATGGAAGAGAAAGTAACAAGATCCCACACGGTCTGCTGGAGGGATTGAACGATCTGTCGCGATGGCGGCAATTTTTAAATTTAATCCCCCTTTATATTTAAATCAAAAATATTTCTGTTCCTATTCATGGACATTGTTCTATGGGCCAATTGTCTACCGAAGTGGAGGCTGACTGGGTGAAAAATTGAGTTAATTTCATTTAAGATTTGAATGCATCTTTTTACAATTTCTCTGCAGGAGTGAAAACAATCGCCTGGAATGGTAGAGGGGTTTCTTAATCTTTTGAATACAGAATTACAGTGGGAGCAAGAAAGTCAAATGATTCGGAAATTTGGCCATCTACATGTCTGCATCGAAAAACTCTAGTATCCCATTCCGAATCGGGTAGCCTTCAGTCCGGTGGAAATATATGGGTTAGTATTTTTGTCAGGATTTTATGGGTTAATGTTTTTTCAAGATTTTTTTTTATTGATCTTCACCTCCTAAAGTTTAGAATTCGCACACCTCAGCCTCATGGATGTTCTCTATCTAAGGTTCGACTTCGACTGCTTAGAGAGTTTAAACAGTCTTCTTACCAGATTATTTTGAACGAGTTCTTCTGTAGGGTTTGGTGGACTGAGGATACTCACTCTCCAATTGAGGAGAGCGTTACAAGCAAATATTACGGGAGAGGCTGTTTCCTCTTCCTCTCTTGAGGCAGTTGGCTAAATCGTGTGCCGTCTTTTTTCTTTTTGTTACCATAATAACTCTCCAACATATAGTACGATTCTGATGAAACTGATGATGGATAGTTATATATATTTATTATTGTGATAAATGGCATTTGAGTAAGGTGTATACAGTTCACAGAACAACTAACTATTGTATTTAAAGAATTAGAAGCGATGTAGTGTGATAATTATGAAGTACCTTACACTGACTGACCATGGGCTATTGCATGAACGTTCAATAATAAATTATTGGTATATCCACTTGGGTTTTGAAAGTTGTACGATTGGATCGGATATAGAAAACCATTGGTTAACCTACATTCTCAATAGCTTTAACCATAGTCCCTGCCATATACAATCACTCATGGGAGTTCAAGATTTGCAACAAGTCCTTAAAATACTTCTTGCACCTGTGTACTGTATCGATTCTTCTGTTATATTATTAATGTTGAGCTATTGATCTGTTATGTGATAAAAGAATTTCAAATGTAATTATTACCTGATCATAATAAAATTAAATTGACCTTAACGCAGAATTTGCTGGTAAAGGGTTTCCCACAAGATAACAACAAGATGCATTTTCCTAAATTACGAGTTTGCAAGCGTCTAAGGCAGGTTGAATACACCCAGTTCCCGTTAGGTCACTGAAGTTCAGCAACGACCAGCGAAGCATTACTAAGAGGGTGACCACTTAGATTTGCTTGGTGTTCGTGATACTGATGACTATTTTTCCGGCCCAACTCAGGCTGGAGGGTAAAACCGCCGTCTCAAATGACCAATAGATGTTAATTGAGACGTAAGCAAAAAAAAAGAAAAATTCGATTAAAATTCATTCCAGGCAGGGGCAGATCCATGGGGGACTGGGGGAAAAAAGTTCATAAATCGTATGAATATCTAATTTCAATAAATATTTCGCTGCATTACAACATACGGCCGAGTTTAGCTGAAAATGATTTCTCGCTCTTGGAATATTATGACATTTTTGGTTTATTATTTTCAATATTGAACATTTGGAATCGTCACGAAAAAAGAACCCCCCCCCCCCTCTTTTCACACATTATTACCAATAAATGCATTTCATTTCTTTAGTTCCCCCTAAAGTTTT
This sequence comes from Pachypsylla venusta, assembly GCA_012654025.1. Classification (NCBI taxonomy): domain Eukaryota; kingdom Metazoa; phylum Arthropoda; class Insecta; order Hemiptera; family Aphalaridae; genus Pachypsylla; species Pachypsylla venusta. Next base: position 26,219,393 of record CM022880.1, on the reverse strand, counting down.
ACCCTGGATTCGTCTCTGTTTCCGTACACAAATTAACGGCCATTTCTAAGGAACACCGTCTGAGGGCTCACTGCTAGAGGTGGCCGTAAGGCTACCAAGGCCAAATTAAGAAAAAAGAAGAAAAAAAAGAATAATATTTTCTATGTAAATTTCATATACGGAATTGAGCTTTAGATCAAATTTTTATATTGACTTTGAATAAAATAGAAGTACGAGTAAAGTTCTACTTGTGAAATTTAGCTCCCAACACTTCTTATTTAAACCAACAAATATTATTCGGAACTCAAAATTGAAAATGAATTAATTTTATCATTTAAAATAAAAGTAACAAAAAACGACATGTTCTCCACTGTGATATCTATGTAAATTTGAAATTTTCAATGATAACAGTTTCGAAAGAAAATTGTGGATCAGGAAATCCAGTTTTTATTTTCAACAATATTTATTTAAAACCTATTGCAACCAGGGACGGATCCAGGGGGGGGCGAAGGGGCAATTGTAGGAAAATGCATAAATATTGTCTACACCACATAATCGCCGACCATAACCGCCCCACTCACAGATCGCTCTGTATCCGTCCCTGATTCGAACCGAAATTTGTCAAGAAAATATTTGGACAACCGGAAATGGCTGTCCAGATGTCAACTCATTTGAATAAATAATTTATTCGGAAGACAAATATAGATAGTTAAAGTTTGTTTGTATTTTTTTTTTTTTTTTCTTGAAGGAAAATATGTTCCTTTGATGTATGAATCAAAGGTCAGACACAATAATATTAGTTTGATGAATGAGACACCCAGTCTATCAAACTAATCCAACATGAAAGGCATCATATTATATGAAGGTGCAGACATTCTTTTCGCGGGGAGGTTACAGCTATTGAACAATTTGCAAAATTATTATCTGAGCTATTGACTTACCAACAACAATAATATTAGTTTGATGAATGAAACACCCAGTCTATCAAATAAATCAAACATGAAAGGAATCATATTATATGAAGGTGCAGAAATTCTTTTCGCGGGGAGGTTACAGCTATTGAACAATTTGCAAAATGATTATCTGAGCTATTGACTTACCTACAAAACATTAAAAAGCAATTCATCAATTATAATTGCTAGGTCTGCCTTCATGAATGTGAAGTGCAACATGACATGTTGTGTTATGCTATAACCTATGTAGCACACATTCGAATCTCGACTATCAATACATCATAACTCAAAAACGAATTAAAAATCAGTCGGACATTTCATGGGAATTGCAAAACTACATTCAGAAGTGAACCAAAAATATTTTTTTGTTACTTGATAATTTTTTATCAAGCTGTTTTCCCGTGCTTCGCTACGATTACGAAATTCAACAACAATTTTGAGATAACGAAATTAAATATTCTCAATTTTAGATTTTTGGTGGAACCGACTCCCAGAGTGACAGCTCCTATTTAGAAAATTCAATATTTTATACAAGGATATGACTTTTTGTACTTTGTACGAACACGTTTGTATCAAATTTCAGCTTTCTGGCTCATCCCGAAGTGGTACTTCTCAATTCCGATTTTTTGGTGTTGAAAACCGTCCATAAATCGGGAAAAAACCGGAAATTTTCAAACTTTATATTTTTTATGGGGTCCTTATATACTATTTGGGGGGATCTATTCTCGGTCATTTTTCGTTATCTCTTTTAGTTTGCCAGAAAAAAATTGCAAAAAGACACGCTAAATAGCGTCATTTTTGGCGGTAACCTCTTGAACTTATTTTTTCCTTTCTTATTTCGCACCTACATACTAAAAGAGACCTTTGTGCCAAGTTACAAATCTCTACGTTTAGCCATCGTGGAGCTACGTTGATTATCAGTCAGTCAGCCAGTATACCAACTGGGCTTTGCGTTTTATAAGTACCTATAGATAAATATTTTTTTATGTGAAAAATAATATTTGAAGACCAAATTTATTTTGAGTTTTACGACGACCAAACAAACAAAAACGACCAAATATTTGATCCCAGAAAGATAAAAAAAAGTTTTTGGGATTCTAAAAATATCTCGCAGTATAAATAACATTCGAATATTTATTGGACTCGAAATAAGTTGTTTGTTGATAAATTTTTTGTCATAATACATCTAATTTGATCGAAAGAGTTAGAAAATATTATACCCAAGCTATTTCAAGCTTCTTGAGACGCTGAGGATTGGATCGGGCCAACCAGAGTTACCACTCGGAGGGTGCCACCAGAGAACGTCATCCCCGATGCAACAATGGGTACCAGACAGATACTGTTATTTTTTTTTGAGCAAGTTACAAACTTAAAATGTTGTTTAATATAATTTAAAAAGGCTTTTCAAACGTTTTAGGGGGGGGGGGGAGATT
>CM022880.1:26204769-26216891 GCA_012654025.1 Pachypsylla venusta | reverse complement strand
AACTTGTTCTTCTCATAAAGTCGCTCCCTAAAAACTCTTGCGCTTTCTCCAAAGTTTCGTCGATTTTCAAGCAATAAAATTGTGAATTAAACATTTAAAAGTGAGTTTTCTCGTATTTTCCACCATTTAATCGTGAAAATTAACCTTCTACTTTCAATTAATCATATTTTAAGTTAGGTTAGTTGATCAGAAAAAAATAACAGTATCTGTCTGGTCCCCAACAATGCAACATAGAGCTCTTGACCACGGAACTTAATCCTGCCACGTTTCTCCTGATCTTACTGATGAAAGTTAACATTGAACCAAATTGAATTATTTGGTGACATCTGCGTGCATATAGGAGAAGTACATTCCATGATGTTTGTCAACCTGTTAGTCGAATCGTCACAAACTGGAACCCTGTATGCCTTTGGAGATGAGTTGACTGTCTTCTTTGGTCTAGACACTGTTTGATATGGAAAACTGATTTTTTTTTTGGGGGTGGGGGACGTCTCTTTAACATCTTTTGGTTATTCGAGACCGATGTTCTAAGCCTTAAGAATAACAAAAACAACAACTTCTAGGAATTAAACAGAAAATGATTCTGTATTTGTCGAAGAAGAAAAAATTGCACTTGCACAATCCATGGAGAGATTCCGCCACTGTCGTAGACCTTGCAATAAAAGAAGAAGTGTTGGTAATGTTTTTTTGCGTGCCAAAATAACAAGTAAGTATCCTATGTGTGATTGCATGCAAAAATCATGATAGATCAAGGATCAATTTCAGGATAATTAATGTGATTGCCATGTTCGGATTGATTGTGAGAATGGTGGCAAATTAAATCTAACAAATACTACCGCACTTTGAACTATGTTTGTTGCACAACAAGCACTTCGCGCAGATTAAGTATACGTGTCTGCCTGTATGTCTGTCTTAGTATATTTTCTTTCAAAGATGCTTTGATTAATAAGAGATCCTATACACGAAAAAGAAGAAGTCCCAGATTTTCCATACTTCAAATATATAATTTCTAGATCCAAATGGCTATATTAATCCGGGGACAGGCCACAAAGTATGTTCTTGGATGATTTACATAAAAGAATGGGCGAATATTATATAAATCGACCGTTTTAGATGTATTACCAAGCTGGGCAATGAGGCTGCTGAATGCTGTTGTCACTGATGTATTATTAGTATTATTTCTTTATCTTACGGAACAGCAAAGATCGTTTTTCCGTCCCCTAATCATAGCGTACGGGAAAATTGAGGCGGAGAAAATTTGTTGGTCTTTTACTACATTAGCAAAAAGAACTAATGGTAAAATTTCCTAATGAATGTAAAAACTAAATTAAAATAGTGAAAATAATTACACAGATTTTAGATACTTTTTATGTAGATCTGACATTAACAAAGTTTGTTGCGATATACTTCGAAATGTTCTTTCCATATTGGTTGTTGGACATCAAAAGCTAGTCTCCTATATTTGTAATCTCTTAATTTTATATTATGGGTGCAATAAATAATTTGGCACAATTTAATATTTCAATGATATTCAATTTAGATTCAATTTGAGGTCTTGTTAATTTTTTAAGTTTGACGTCACTGTTGCTCATATGCAATAGGTTATTTAGTGTTGTAAATGTAAAAAAAAATGTAAATGTAGAATTTCTTTGTGGTAAGACCCAATGATCATTTCACAACTTTTGTGGTTATTACAGCATTACTTCTCTACTAATAATCTCTTCAATCTTCTAATCTTTTTACTCTGGTAATGCCGCCACTGGTCGCTACACAATCGTTCTCACGAGGCTGAGTATACCCCGAAATCATATGCACAAAGCAGAAAATTTTCGGAAATCGGAAGGACAATACCAGTGTGATACCCATTAGACCAGGAGGAATGCCTTTTAGATTTGTATCTCTGTCTCGAATGACCAATAGATGTTAAAGAGACGCTAAGCCAAAACAAAATAAAATGTATAGTCAACCTTCTGATTTTACTAGTTACTTGGCGTTGCAATATTTTAGTTGCCTTCTTCTTCTTCTTTGACTTCACCTTTTCCCAATTCTATTTAGGTTCGGCCTTGTCTTCCTTTATCCTACCATCCCACAATCTTCTATTCTGTGCCTGTATGGCATGTTAACCCCTCTTGCTTCTCATAGTATCAATGAGTAGTAACNGGCTTTGTAATATTTTAGTTGCCTTCTTCTTCTTCTTTGACTTCACCTTTTCCCAATTCTATTTAGGTTCGGCCTTGTCTTCCTTTATCCTACCATCCCACAATCTTCTATTCTGTGCCTGCATGGCATGTTAACCCCTCTTGCTTCTCATCGTATCAATGCGTTGTAACTGCTATTCGCTGATGACTTTACATCATTGGTTTAAAGCAGAGGATACCCCTCCTAACACATAGCCTCCTGTTTTTGCACGGGCTTAGGACCGTCACCGAATGAAGCTTGCTCCCCTGGTTGGCTTCATTTATTATTTTTAGTTATAACCACTCGTGTGGATCCACCATTAAAAATCTCATTTGCTATTTTTAAATATTTGACCTTTATAACTTTGGTTGAGTTGCTATTGGTATTTGTGTACACACACTGGTACCTACATCTGCTCCGACAAGAACATTCTTCTGGTTCTTGCAGATTACTCTCCTTGCAAGGATAACTGGTTTTTAGCAAAAAGACTTGTAAATTATTTTTATTATCAACCGCTAGATGCTGTTGGTAGAAAATTTATTGACAATAAAACTTTGGTTTGGTCGTCACTCATATAGATCCCATCTATATGAGTGCAGGGTCTAAAGGCATAATTCGCCTCTCAAAACACACAAAAAGGCGTAAGCCACATTCATGAATTTTTACAGGAGAGTGAAAACAAACTTTTTTCATTACCTTTAGTTTTCCTTATAATCCAGTGAAGTCTTTTTGATATAGATACTCGTACTGTCTGCTTAAGCCACTTTTTGTGCTAATATATCGAAAAAAAGGTTACGCCCGTTTTAAAAATAATTATTAACTTGTGATTTTTTTTTAAAAAAAATATATTTTCTTTATATATACAGGGTTTGCACTTTCTAGTTGTCTCGTAGGATTTTACATGTAAATTTCGACTTATGGCTGACATATCCTTCCAGTATGTAATCGGACCTACGGTTCTGTACTTAGAACGGATCTAGTTGACTAAGGTTCCTTCATAGAATAATGGTTAATACTTTTGTTAATTTGGGAAAAAATGTATGCAGGAACCTACTTTTTTGAAATAGTAATTTCCTCAATTATTATGTGTGGCCTAAAATAAGTGACAGTACATACCTAATAGTAATACAAAGGGCGTGGGTTCGAGTCATCAAAATACATGGATTTAGTGAATATTATATCTCCTGTTTTCGTTTGATAAAATCTTGTTTAATTAAAGTAAATCGAAACGGTCTATTTTGTGACATACTGGAAGGATATGCCAGCCATAAGTCGAAATTTACATGTAAAATCGTATGGGACAACTAGAAAGTGCAAAACCTGTAGAATCAAAACAAAGAAATCTGGTACCCCACTTGAAAACTCATTTTCTCATTTATAAATGAATTTGTTTTCAGTTTTTTGCATTGAAGGTGGCGTTCATTTCTCTTTGACTTAGTCAAAGAGAAACATGAGCTGCACCAGTTTTGAGTTCAAATTCAAAAATCATAATAAACGCCAAAAACTTAAATAAAATAAGTTAAAATCTTGGAGAATAGAGAAATTCAATTCTCCTAGAATTTGATTTGTTCAAAACCTCAAAAATGTTCAAATTTTTTAACAAATATTTCCCTCTTTTTATGGAAATTTCCTCTATATTTCGATTTGTTTTTTTGAGGCCCATGTCATCATACGATAATGCCACGACTTATTGATTCCTGCAATCAAATGCAAGGCATATTTGCATAATGACCGTTGCAAAAAACTTCATCAACATATTTAATAAGGATGAACTCAGCTAATCGCGACGGAAGAGATCAACTCAAAATTACTTCCTTACAGTTTTGACCTCACCGAACTTTGCCAGTGCGAATTGCATTGTTACAGAGTAAGGAATGTTCTACATATTTTGACAAGCAGGACTGTGGTGGGTAGTGTTATACAAATTGCGGATATTGTGTCAGATAGAAAGTTGCTTGGAGATATCTGCAATGTTTATTGGACTGGGTTTAATTTTGTTGATAGAAAACTTGACAAAATTTTACATACACAAATCAGATCGACTTTATCAAATTAGATGGAAATAATAATCATGAAAAACTCGTTCCGACGAAAATTTAAATATTTAAAAAATCTTTCCTCAAACTAAAAAATAAGAATATACTTAGAAAGATATCTATATCAATCAACTTTCTAACTCACACAATATCTGCAATTTGTACCACACTATACCCATCACACTTGCATATATTTGCAAAAAATTTATAGAACATTTCTGTAATAATGCAATTCGCACTAGCAAAGTTGTAATGTAAATGTATATTTCTTTGTGTTATTATGTCACAATGTTTGTGGGCATCACAGCAATACAAGGTATTTTTCACATTCACTCCAATATCACTAAGCCTAAGCTACACTTTATCAATTTTTACCTTATAATGCTACCATTTGGCGCTATTATCATAGCGACTGGCAAAGTTGGGTGAAGTCAAAAAAAGTAAGGAAGTAATTTTTTTGAGTTGATCTCTTCTATTATACTCTCTAAACTAGTTCTAATCGTGGATGCTGATGACATGGGCTCTGAAATGATAATCATTGATTATCATTTCTATCTAATTTGAAAAAGTCGATCGGACGAAAATTAAAATATTTAAAAATTCTTTCCTGAAACAAAAAACTTAAAGTCACCAAAGACATTCATTTATTTTAATTTTTATCTTTATATATAAAAGCAATGCCCTGAGTGAATGATTAACGTAGAGCAGAAACTATTAATGCTATTGAAATTAGGCAGGGACCTTGCACCATGTAAGTGTGCACTAAGAAAGGATTTTGCAAAATTTTAATTTTAAGGGGTACAAATTGCGAAAAGTAAACAATCCCCATAAGAAATACATTGGAGCGAGATAGTTTTTCAAAATTAAAATGTGTACCTTGAAATTATTGTGTATAATATAAAAATGTGATTTCATTTAAAATATGCGGGGGCGAAGCCGCGATCGGGGGATGCTAGTTAAGTATATGCTTGTAAATTTGTATACTCAAATTTAATGGAGTGTTAGGATTGAGCAGGGGTAGCATCCTAAGAAAACGACTCTCCCAAAATCGTAGCCAAATGCCAGATTTTCAAATATTCACCAAGAAAGACACACTCAATTATTTCCTTCAATGTGAATTCTATAGCCACGGAAAAAACGCATGCAAATTTTCGGCTATCTGCTAGATATATTTTTAACTAAACAACATAAAATGACATTTTGGTAAAGTCATTTCAATTTTACTTTTGAGTACACTTTGGGAAGTCGAGGCTCATAGGTTCTCATGCTTCAGTTATGACGTTTGAATCTGTGTCAGAACTTTACCAAAACGTCTAAAAATGTTGAGTAAAATATCAATTAGATAGGAAAAGAGTAAAAATCAGGTCGCCATTAATGACCTCTTTAATATTATTTGCGGACCTCTAATATGACGTAAGATCAATAAGAATAGGAAATATCATCATCCTAGGTCGTTGCTGAGAAATCGTGATAAGTGAATGTGAGGATAGATGACTCTTCTCACTTATATTAAGTATGGATTACTAACTGATAATGTGAACGTATTTACAGTTTTTTCCAAATTTTAAGTTATTTTGTTTTTAGTTGAGTTAATACTATTTTTTCATTCATTGAGCAGGTATATGAGATTGAACAGAAATTATTAAACACCTCAAAGAACACTTATCATCAAAACAAACAACGGACTAGTTGTTACAACATGAATTATTAAACAACTTAAAGCAAAGCATAATAATTATTATTGTGGATAAACCATTCACTTATCATCAAAACAAACAGACTACTTGTGACAACATGAATTATTGAACAACTCAAAGCAAAGCACAATAATTATTATTGTAGATAATATATCATTAAAACAAACAGACAGAATAGTTGTTACAACATGAATTATTAAACAACTCAAAGCAAAGCATAATAATTATTATTGTGGATAAACCATTCACTTATCATTAAAACAAACAGACAGAATAGTTGTTACAACATGAATTATTAAACAACTCAAAGCGAAGCATAATAATTATTATTGTGGATAAACCATTCACTTATCATCAAAACAAACAGACTAGTTGTGACAACATGAATTATTGAACAACACAAAGCAAAGCATAATAATTATTATTGTGGATAAACCATTCACTTATCATCAAAACAAACAGACTAGTTGTGACAACATGAATTATTGAACAACACAAAGCAAAGCATAATAATTATTATTGTGGATAAACCATTCACTTATCATCAAAACAAACAGACTAGTTGTGACAACATGAATTATTGAACAACACAAAGCAAAGCATAATAATTATTATTGTGGATAAACCATTCACTTATCATTAAAACAAACAGACTAGTTGTGACAACATGAATTATTGAACAACACAAAGCAAAGCATAATAATTATTATTGTGGATAAACCATTCACTTATCATCAAAACAAACAGACAGAATAGTTGTTACAACATGAATTATTAAACAACTCAAAGCAAATATAATAAACCATTCACTTATCATCAAAACAAACAGACAGAATAGTTGTTACAACATGAATTATTAAACAACTCAAAGCAAATATAATAAACCATTCACTTATCATCAAAACAAACAGGCAGAATAGTTGTTACAACATGAATTATCCACTAATTGACAATTTCACCTCAAGGTTACTATCCTTAGTACTGTGTAAATTGCAAACTTGATGTAATGCAAGAAATCAGGCGATCTCGTTTGTCGCACTGATTGTTGCATTAGTCAATTGTAGATTGCTACGCCTGTTTGTGAATGCACGGTTATGGTGAACTATTAATTGTGCGTGTTAAAATAATTTTTGGTGAACTCGTGAATTCGGTGACGTATCAACACTCTAAGCGCCCTATGCCTTTCCCTAATGCCTGCGTCTCCATAAATGTCACCCTACTTATGGCGCTGAAACTTGGTCTTTGATCCAAAACCAGACATAAAAACTAACGTTATATCAAAGAAGGATGGAGAAAAGTATATTAGCTTGAAAAATCAAGTCAAAAACATAGGGATTCGGAATAAAGCACAAATAAAAGTTGTGGGAAATGAACTGCTGAGGGAAAAGTAAAGCAGGGCTGGTCATGTATCAAGGATGTCGCCAGAGAAGTGGACCAAACTTGTGCAGGAATGGTATCCGTAAGATGGAAAGAGAAGTAGAGGTCGCCCAGCAACAAGATGGAAAGATTCGATCAGGAAGATTGGAGGAACATTTTGGAAACATGCCGCCAAGTATAGAATAAGATGGAAGTAATTAGGAGAGGCCCTTGTTCCGGATCTCCATCCGGTGCAATGGCCCGTAGAATCCCCATTCTACGGGCTGATGATGATGATTCCCATTGGGGGACAGAAAAATTAATACAATGATTTGATTTAGGAGCAGCTTAGGGAAACACTTTATTTTTACAACTTGGTTAACTATAAATTATAACCTCGACTGCCGTTTCTCCGTAATCAGCGAAAGCCACTCGATTGTCGTCCTGACAAGTCTGAAGTCACATCGAGAAAGTTATATTAATTTGAGTTATATTTTGAGTTATGGTACAGGGAAAAAATTTAACTCAAAAACAAGTAAACTTCCCAAATTAGATTTTCCTCATTCACAAACTCCTCCATTGAAATTAGTCTATGAAAATTTTCATCTCTCTCAACATAAGGAAAATCTTTTTAAAAAAATGGCCAAAATAAGCAACAACATAACAATACATAAATCCAAGGTTGATTTTTTAAAATAATCAACCGGAAAAATGCTTGATTGACATCAATACTAAGTCCCCCCACTCAATTTAGAGCCCTGCGAACGATCAGATTTTTTTGGATTTTACGTACCTTGAGTCATATAAATATTAATCCAAAATCTCTTCCTCTCTGAAGTGCGCTCACCGCTAATAATGCGCTGGCTAATTCATATGTTAGGTTTGACTATTTTTTTTTGGGAACCCCCAATCTGAACGTGTGCCTATTCAGTTATTGAGATCAATTTGAACTCAAAAGGATCAAATTTCCCAGGAGTTATGAATGAAAACTTGCATCAGTGAACAAATAAATTGTACAGTAGATATGTTCCCAAGGTCTGATCCCAATCTTGCCAGTGTATTCATTCTGCTATATTAACCTTGTTTTTCTATGAACTTTTTTTATGATGCATTTTGCTAAGAAAAATAATTGTTTGTAATAAATAAGATTTTTTTTTCAGCGAACTTCCTTTTGTATAAAATAAAATACATTATCATCCATACGGTGTGCTGCTAGTTGTCTGCTTGAGGGGGGGGGTCTCCAATTAGTTCCTGTTAACTTTTTTTAAACCAATAGGCTCCCAATTCACAGAGGTGAGAAAACGTTTTTACGGCCATGCTTCGATAAAAAAATCGTACGAAAATATGAACTGACAATATGATAAGAGATTAGTCATACAGGTCTGAGCGAACTCGGATTTATCTTCTTTAACTTCACCCTCTCCTAATTATATTTAGGGTCGGCGCTGCTTTCCTTTTTTTACCAGGCCACAACCCTTTGTTCGGTGCCTACTTTCTTCATCTGTAACTTTTTCCTGGCACGATAACCCTAACTTGCTTCTCCAGTATCCATAGAAACTGCGTAGAAACTCGCCTTTTTCTGATGATCTCTGATTATTGGTTGAAGCAGCTTTTTTAAAGGCTGGATGCCCTTCCTAACACCAAACCTTCTGTATTTACACAGGTTAGGACCGTCGCCTAATGAAACTGAAACTCGGTGGATACTTTCGATCTCGGATTTTGACCTTAAATTTTCAGAAGCGAATTAAAAAAATAGACTATTGAGTGGAAATTAGAATTAGTTTTTAAAATTTTAAAACAGGAAGTACCTGATTTTTTTTCTTTTTTGCATAGCAATTGAATTCGTGAGATCATCCTTTGCTGACCCAACATCAGCCAAAGGTCAGCATGTCAGCATAGGATATGTTATATATCATCTCGTCACGTTAGTTCACAAACTGGTCTGAGCAATATTTTTAAACTATTTGATAATTTTATTCGTCAAGAAAGAGTCCTCAGTTCCGGTTCTAAGCTATAGGCAAATAGGGCAGCTATCCAGGGCGGCACTTGGTCGGAGGGGCGACATTCGACGGGATCATATGAGTTGATCTTAACGGATTTTTTCTCATACGTATATTGAAGCATTATATTTCAGTCTGCACTACAGATTTTAATATACTAGAATTGAAAAATATATATTTTTTTTAAAAAAAGGTAGTTGTGCCACCCTGGACCGGCCCTGAGAGTCCTCTTATCGTTTCTGATATTAATAGTCTTTGGTATTATGAAGCGGTCTGTCTTGGTACGTAAGGCCAATAATCTTAAAGAAAGAGTAGGCTTAGTTAGGTAAATATTTTTTTTTAAATATGCCCATCGGGTCATACGTCACGTCACCCTGTATATGTGTACAAAGTGCAGACTACAGGATGAAAAATTACCTCTGTGATAGCTACGTCAGTTATTATGTGAATTTATTAATGAACTACTCTGCCATGATGTGCCTCTGCCTAGTTTCATTCATAAATCCTACTTGATGTACATATTGACCAAATCAACTCACACTTCCGTTTTTCAGGTTTCAAAAGAATTTATAATGCGTTTCTTAATGATGTTACTTCTGCATTCGTTCTGGGTCTTGATACACCTTTCCAGTTTATTTTTTTTTAAAAAAAATCATAATTTGAGTTTATCTTATTTTTTTTAAAAAAATCATAATTTGAGTTTATCTTATGTTTTAAACATTAGTAAATTGTCATAATAATTTGTAAATTACCATTTGTAACATAATGATTTGAAAATTGTCATAATAATTCGTAAATGAATTTGGTTGAATGGGGATACTATGTCAAGTAAAACCATATTGAGGCATAAAAAATACTATATCTTCACTTGACTGCAAAAATTAAAAAGATGTTAAAGCTGACTAGTTTCGTGCTCTCCTGAGCACATCATCGGAGAGCACGAAACTAGCACATCATCGGAGAGCACGAAACTAGTCAGCTTTATCGTCTTTTTAATTCTTACAGTCAAGTGAAAATATAGTATTTTATCTGCCTCAATTTGTAAATTGTCATAATAATTAGTAAATTACGATTTGTAACATCGGTAATAATTTGTAACTTGTCATAAAAATTTGTAAATTACCCAAGGATCACTTTTAAGGTGTGGATAAATACCTAGCATATGAGCGTCCCTTAGAAACACTACAAGCTCGATCGCTCTGTCGCTTGAAGTTCCTCATACGAGCAACTTCAAGCGACATAAATTCCATGAGGATCTGAAGCTTGCAGCAGGTAGTTGCTTTTAAAGAATGGATCTACTTGTGTTTTGACATGATTAATTAACTTTCTTTCTTTCCATACGTTTCTGCATAGAAATATCCTAATGTCTAGGATTCAAACAAAGTCAGGTCCAAGGCATTATAAATTAGGTTATTGTGAATTCTGGAAATCGTGTGATTATTAGTAACTAATCAAACTTGATTATTTATAGCCCCCAGGCTGTTTGGTGAATTATTGAAATAGCATAAGCATTTCCACACCAGACCGGTGATTTCCAGAATTCGTGGATACCAGCAGCCAGCAGTGTGATTATTGATCTATTGAGTTGGTGAATTTTCTAAAATAGTCATGCCTTTCAAGGTTTTTTAAGCAAGATTTTCCAGTAAAAACTTTACTAACCCATTGTTTAGGGGGTGGAATAGTACAAACGTTAAGTACGTACATGGAATCAGAATTATTTCACTTGCCATCAAACGATGTGTTATTTGCTAAAATAACCCTATCCCCAAAGAGGTTAGAAAACGTTTCTAAGGCCATGTTTCGCCTAAACATGGTCTTAGAAAAAATTAGGAAAAACTAGATATTCTTATTTCTAAAATTCACCAACTCTTCATCAGTAATCACAGTGCGCATTTTTTTTTTTTTTTTTTTTTTTTTTNTTTTTTTTTTTTTTTTCTTTCCTTTTTTTAAATAAGCCGTCTACGCCATCATTCAGTTCATTTCATTAAGCTTTACTACCTTACGTTTGGAATCCATACACCTCAGCCTCATGGGCTTTTTTCGCATTGGGTTAAGCTTTCTCTAGTTAAGGTTCAACTGTCCAAAGAGATTGAGCAGTCTTCTTACCAGATGTTGTTTTGGAAGAGTTCCTCTCTGGGGTTTAGTGACCCAAAGATACTCACTCTCCAATTAAGTAGGGCATTGGATTCAAAGATCACATCACAGGCTGTTTCCTCCTCTTCCCCACATAGTGTATACAATGGGTTTTCCCTAAAGATACCCATATTGTGTAGGTGTTTTCTGAGACCACAATGTCAAGTGACCAGTCTCATTTGTTTACGTCTTAAACGAAGGAGATCAGCAGTTAGAATTTTTGATGGTTCGGCCATCATTTATTTGCTGTGTCGTTGTCCCGAAGTTTTAGTCCAGTGAAGCCCTAGACTCTCGCTCGTCCATTATCTCACTGAACTGCGTGCTTCAGTTTTGATGATACCTATTGCCGGTTCAGGACCAATGAAGGGGGTTTCGCACCCCTTCCTCGCCAGTTGGTCAGCGTGTACATTTCTCTCACGCACTACTTCTATATGTTTCAAAAAGTGTAGAGCAATTACTGACGCTCCCGTAAAAATGACCGAAGTATTGTGGAAATGCTAATTTGAGACTTCACTGAAAACCCCTCATGGTTATTGATAATGGCGGTTGATTACGGACAATCACTATTTTTTAATCACAAAAACATATACAGGGTGCACCAAAAAGAAACTTTTCAACCAAACTGGGGCAGGTTGAACACATCATTTCCAAAAGAAGAACATATTTCGTTTTCGCGACGGCGCGGCGGCCATTTTTTTTTTTTTTTTTTTTTTTACAAACAT
>CM022880.1:26189053-26202669 GCA_012654025.1 Pachypsylla venusta | reverse complement strand
TATTGTTAAAGGTGGACCAAATTTGGTTGACTGTTGACTTGATTAGATTGTGGATCTACCTATATAGGTTTCGCTGTCACATGTACAGTACAGGGATATTGTAGTACAGGGTTATTGTTAAAGGTGGACCAAATTTGGTTGACTGTTGACTTGATTAGATTGTGGATCTACCTATATAGGTTTCGCTGTCACATGTACAGTACAGGGATATTGTAGTACAGGGTTATTGTTAAAGGTGGACCAAATTTGGTTGACTGTTGACTTGATTAGATTGTGGATCTACCTATATAGGTTTCGCTGTCACATGTACAGTACAGGGATATTGTTAAAGCTACCTATACATTAGGCAATAGGCAACGCGGTCGCTCGCCAACCTGCAATCTAATTGCCGGCGACCAAATTGCTCGAATATCGCCCAATGTATCTAACAATCTCGAGGTCGCCCACCGATCTCAAGATCGCTCGATAATTTCAGGCGATCCACCAAGTTGATAGCAATCTGGACATCGCTTGTCGACCAGATTGTAAAGTGTTTGGCGTCAAGCGACCGTCATGGGCGATATCCGAGGTCTGCCCATGCGCACTACGGTCTCATTCAACGGTTTTTCCTCTCATCCCCTAGTTGTCGTCAGGCAGCACGTGTTTTTTTATCTATTGCGTTGTGTTCTTGCTTGCATAAAATGAATAGATAGCCACCTACCTTTGCATTATTATATTCAATAATAATCCTTTGGATCCGTCACCAAAAAAGGACCCCCTAACCCATATGTATGTGACTGACGGTGACGAAAAAAGTTTTCTACCACAATTAGACCCCGAACGGAACCCACATGCCAAATTTCATCAAACTCATTTAACGCTAAAGACAAAAGTGTCCCTCTGTGTGGTGTGCAGGGTGCGTAAGTGTCCCTATATGTGGTGTGCAGGGTACGAAAATGTCCCTTTCTGTGGTGTGCAAGGTACATAAGTGTTCCTCTCTGTGATGTGCAGGGTATGAAAGTGTCCCTCTCTGTGGTATGCAGGGTACGTAAGTGTCCCTCTCTGTGGTGTGCAGGGTACGCAAGTGCTCCTCTGTGTGGTGTGCAGGGTACGAAAGTGCCCCTCTGTGTAGTGTGCAGGGTTAGCAAGTGCCCCTCTGTGTGGTGTGCAGGGTACGAAAGTGCCCCTCTATGTGGTGTGCAGGGTAGGAAAGTGTCCCTCAATGTGGTGTGCAGGGTACGAAAGTGTCACTCTCTGTAGTGTGCAGGGTACGAAAGTACTCCTCTCTGTGGTGTGCAGGTACGAAAGTGCCCCTCTGTGTGGTGTGCAGGATACGAAAGTACCACTCTCTGTGGTGTGCAGGGTACGGGTTATGACGAGTGAATGTATTTTTTTTTATTCGATTTTTTGGATCTTGTATACCTTGAAATGTAAAATTTATGAGACATCTTTTTGTATCATTCAAAATTCACCCTATTGGAAAATGGGTACTTTACGAACACAATTTTTTTTTAATTTGGCTTAACGTCTCTTTAACATCTGTTAAAGATGGAGGGCTTCACCCTCCATTCGCTGGAAACTTGCAAACCAGCTACCTACATTGACCTCACCCAGCCTGATTTGGGCCGGAAAAATAGCCAGCATCACGAGGGCGCGAACCCACTGGACACCCTTGGTTGCGAGGTTGTACATGGTACAACCTCGCTGGACGTGACTTAACTTCAGTGATCTAAAAGGAACTGGTGCATTCAACGTGCCATAGACGACGGCTGAATACACTTTAACTATTCTCAAAAAAATCATGACTAATGTCAGTTGATGAAATACTATGAACATATTTTCAAAATTTCCCAATGCATAAAAACGTTCAATTTTTCGTAAACTCGTAAATTTTTTCGACCTTCACCCTATTGACTTGGGTGTACAGCCCAAAAGTTACCTCTGAACAGAATGTGCGCACTTATGTACATGAATTTAGGACGTTAATGGTAATGAGGCTTCTATAAATATTTATATGGAAATATGATGTGATTTTAACTAATTTGATCTTACGAGTATTGACTCTCTGGATACTTAGGCATACCAGTCTAAATTTTTACTCATCAGCGTAGATCTGTAGATATCTATGTGAATTCCAGATAGACCTAACTCGTTATCACCTGCTAATGAAGATCCACCGCAGAGTGTTAAGGTCACCTGAATGCTGGCATGCTCTGAATTCTTTATTATTAATATTAGTGTTGATAAGACACGAAAACTTTCACTAATCTAATCGAGACGATGCACTCAGATAGAATGCCAGAGGAGACAAAGTGGAAAAAACCTACTTATAGTAATTATTCCACAAATCTATTGAACATTACCTAAAGCTAAAGGACATTTCCAACCGTACGTAAACTCGTAATGTTTCATACGGCTAAGCTGTAAGGAGTAGCTGTATATTAAAATGGCATTAGCCTTGTTTCACATCATGTCTAAAGCATCATTCATTAAATTAAAAGGCCACTCCAGAAGGTATTATGAAGCTGATAGCCGAAACTACTAATTGATAACCGCAACTACGTATGCCTGCTTTCCCGTGGCTGCAGAATTCGTTTTAGTTCCAAAAAATAGAATTCCAAAAAACAATTTTTCCTATGGAAATGTCTAATAAACGCCCATAACTGAAATACGAATTGGTAAAAAAAATTTTTTTTAAGAAAATAGGTACTCTTTTTGGGGAATTCATAAGTTTTTTATATCCTGTATTCTTTGGTCTGTGTTCTTGTATTAGATATACTAGAACACCAGGCGCGAATATGGCCCTCTTGTTTTGGGGGGCACAATCGCACAATATACCTGATAGAAAATTTGGAGGGGGGAGGACTCGTAACCTAGAGGCCGGGGTTCGAGTCCTGGGCAGTACTTTTTAATGCAATATTTATTGAGGTACGATACCTAATTTGTTAAAAGCTGTAGAGCTTATACCACAAATACCTTTCATAAGGGTGATAAGCGATTTTATAAGGGTGATGACGAAAAAAAGTGCCATGGCGGATGATAGAATATTTTGAAGATTTTTTTTATTTACGTATTTCTATTTAGTCTCAGGATTGGGAATTATTTAGGGGCCCGTGCCCCCCGCCCACTCAATATGATAAAAGACACAGCGGATCACCATTCATTTGATTTTTTTTTTTTTTTTTTTTCAATTTTTACTCATTAAACCTAATGTTTTATGAGATTTGAGAAATACCGTCCGCTTAAAAAAACTGGGGGCACGTGCCCCATGTGCCCCCCCCCCATATCCGCGCATGAAGAACACAGCCCAAAAATCGTCTTGTACGGTGATAACTCTGTGTCAAATGAACTTTCGATTCTTTTCTTTTTCATTTCGTACCTTATGCAGCTAAGAGGAAACTGTGTTACTATCAATGATCGAGTTAGGTTGATTACGAGACTGTGAGTGAGTCAGCCGGGCTTTACGTTAAAGATACTGAGCAGTACAACGACTTGTCCACATTGGAACAACAATTCTCATCAAATCACTGAACTCCAGCAATGTCGGAGAAAAATCCCCTCGGGGACATGTTAGTGTTGTTGAAATGTAATCAGGCTAATGAGGACACTTGAGTAAGAGGATCGCTCGATTGATGTGGGAGGATAAAGGAATTTTATTTTCCTATACTAATATAGTTTACCCTTAACTGCCAATGTGATATTCGATTCCTGGTAATGGTTTGAATTCCTTTATACTATTTAGTCTTTGTAATTTTTATACGGCCATTCCCAGTGTCTTCACTGTAAAAATTTTGAAGGGGGGGGGGGGNTTTTATTTTTTTTTTTTCGTGACGATTCCAAGGTTCATTATTGAAAATAATAAACCAAAAGCCATTCTCAAATCGCGTGATCTTGATGAGTCATATTATATTCACATCATCATACAATTCGCTTGTTTTGCCCCCATAATCTTGGTACTGAGCAGTACATTCTATCGATCTGTATTTTTAAAACGCGATGCCCCGTTAGTATACTGACTCATAATCAAACTAACTTCTCGATGGCTACAACTAATTTGAAATTCGTACCTGCCTGATGAAAGTTTCCGTTTGGTATGCAAGTATGAAGTGAGCAGGGGTTATTGGCAAAAAGACGATTTTTAGAGGTACAATTACAGAGAACAAAGAGTATAAAGGAATTCAAAACATTCAAAGCGAGGAATCGAATATCTCCAAACCAAACCCGTAACTTCCATTAAAATTAACAATATCTTGGTTCGCATCCCAGCTATGGCAGATTTACAAAGTTAAATATAATCTGTTTGTATTTTACAAGTAAAATACAAACTGAACGGCCATGGGAAAGGGCTAACACAGTTTCGGCCATCAGCTAGTATGGCCATATTAGGTCATACCTATGAGGCCGTTCAGTATTTAAAGTGATAAAAAAATGAAAATTTTGATGATTTTAAGTTTAAAATCCAGTTTTCTCAAGGCTGCTGGATATAGATTATAATTATTATGGAGATACCTACTTTGCCACATATATAAGGTCCGATTTTATTTTGTTTAGCAGAAATCATATTGGGTATAATATTAACAAAAATATTATCTAGGCATAAGACTGTCCGTTTATGTCAGGACTTTTAAGAATGCTCTCACCGTATTGCCGCTTGCCCGTCGTAAGTTACACCTGGATGTAATCCAAATAAATCACGGNATCCAAATAAATCACGGAGGACTATAATGATTAAATTATTAATTATTTTCAGGAAATAATTAATAATTATATTCCTCCGTGGACTACTGTATTAGATATCAAATGACATCTAAGATATAAGCAAGCTTCTGCGTAAATATATGACAGCGACAATGTGATAAAAAAGTTGGTGCTACCTTATAAAAAGAAGAGGTACCCAAACTAAAGAATGAACATAGGGAATAATTATTCCGTCATAAAAGACGTAAGCGACAAAAATGAAATTTTATAGGGTTTCTCCTTTTGAACTATCAAATAATTGAATTATTTGGAAAAGTGGAATTGCGTTTTTTTTTTCAGAATTTATAGCTGTACAAATGAATCCACAAGTCCATTTTATAGTATGAACACATACGTTTTTCTAGTAATTTATATGGATTAACTGAATTTTATACGAGTTTTCAACTTATATTTGACGATATTTTTTTTTTAAAAAAATCAAGAGAACTAAAACAGCCGACAGTGAGAAATTAAATAAAAGAGGTGGTTTGATTGAACAAAAATATTGCACGATAAAATTTCAATCTGACAAACTTAAGTATAAAAATCTTGTAGGTAACGGTACCTGAGAACCAGTCCACATGGCCAGCAGACATAACTCCCCGGCTGGTAACCGAATGGGGACATATGACATCCTTCGACCACAAATTGCAAAGGTCTCTGATGTATGTGTCCATTTCCCAAGAATTACCAAAGTCCCCTAAAAATATCTGCCCAGCTTGTAACAACAAAAGAGTGCGTTCCTCGAAATAACGGGGGTATATTCTCAGAATACACCCCCATTATTTCCGCTAAAACTCTTCTCACGCTCTTGAGGTTAGGATTTTTTTAAATATTTTTTAAGGCTTTCAAAATGCAAATGAGATTTCAATGACTAATGAGACTTCAATATTAAAAAGTTTCTTTCGTTAAATATGTTTGTATTTTAATGAAACAATTTTAATAGAAATTATTCTTGTCGTTGTCTTCGTATTTATGTAAAAACTTTGCCTAAATTGGCACATGTGTTTAAAAAAAACGCAGGCTAAAAAATACCCGAGTTAATCCGGCAATCGAAATAAAAAACGTTCGACCGTCCTCCCCTATGCACTTTGTCGGCCGTAAGTATTCAGTTTGCCACTTAGCATTGACGGCTTTTGTTGTAATATGATATGTAGGTCCTATTTATGGTCCACTGTCAGTTAGTTATATAGGGATCAATACTGAATTTTTAGTATGGAATCCTTTATATATCAATGCGAAGTGGTGGAAATGCTGCTCACGCCGCGGCGGAAGAATGATTTTTTTATTTAATTTCTCGATTCTACTTTCAAATGTAAAATATCAAAATTTTTGGGAGTATTTTTTTTTTTCATTGAAAATAATAAATCAAAATTATTACTCAGCTCCCCATACAGGAAATAGAAAAGCATAAACAAGCACAAATCATCCCCTAATAACTTGGGTCGTTTGTGTCGTTACTTTAAAGGACTTAAACAATATATGAAGGACTCTCCAGGTAAGATGTAAAATTCTAAGCTGAAAAAAAGATAGAAATTTTTTCAAGAAATAATAATAATTTTCAGCCTTTAAACTCTTTCAGTTTATAAGAACAAAGAATGAGTCCAAAATACCAAGAAAAACAATTAAAAGTTACTTACCTTTTACAAGCAAATAATTGATTCCAATAAGAACTGTCTAGAATTAAAACAAACAAAAAATATATCACAGCAAATAGTTAAACACTTCTTTAATTTCTATTTTTTTTTAAAAAAAAAATATATAATATGTATACCTAATTATAAATAAAACTTCTTATAATAATAGTACCACATAAATAAATAATTATACCTAATTAAACGACAAAAAATTAAATGTTATTACCTCTTTTTCTACTTTAAAAAAAAGGTTAACAAAAAAATTTGTATTAAGATCCGAAACCCATTCCTGTAGAGTTTGACTATTTTTTTAAAAAGCGAATCATCGGCGAACAAAGTAGAAAAAAGTCAGAACCATTATTTTCAATCATGGAAAAAAGATTTTAAATTTTTTTTTTTAGCATGAAGAAAAGATATACTTTAATGTTTTTTGACAACGATTCTATTGTTTTATATTTTTAAATTTATAAATTTTATTTAAATAAATTTTAATACTATCGATTGATAAAGGCGGAGCACGTTCGTAAAGATCATCGACATAAAGACTGATCGACTGCGATGAAAGAGTTAAGGTAAAAATTCTCACTGGCAAAATCCATTACCTACGGTTGAATATCTGCTATGAAGGTAGTACAACTTACTTCTCTCTATTTTATTGTAGAGGTCAATTTCTTGAAGACAACAACGTCATCGTTTCTCATCTTCATTGCAAAACTTTTTAGCAAACTTTAGAATCATTTGATTGTGACGTCATCATGGCTCTTCTTTATTGTAAATTTTTTTTAGCAAACTTTACAACCATTTGAGCGTGACGTCATCTTGTCTCCTCTTCATTGCAAAACTTTTTAGCAAACTTTACAATTATTTGATTGTGACGTCGCCCTCTCTTTTCTTCATTACAATTTTTTAGCAAACTTTACAATCATTTGATTGTGACGTCATCATGTCTCCTCTTCATTGCAAAACTTTTTAGCAAACTTTACAATTATTTGATTGTGACCTCATCTTGTCTCATCTTCATTGCAAAATTTCTTTGCAAACTTTACACTTATTTGATTGTGACGTCCTCCTCTCTTTTCTTCATAGCAAAACGTTTTAGAAAACTTTACAATCCTTTGACTGTGACATCATCTTTTCTCATCTCCATTGCAAAACTTTTACAACTTTTACCCTTTCTATCAATTGATTTGTAACTTCATCTCAGCTCATCTTTATTGCAAAATAATATACAGGGTGTAACATAATTAGATATCAATCCCATATTCTTTTGATTAAAATAAGATTTTACTCTATAAGGCCATGTCCGAAAATGCTTCCCCTCCAGAGCGTAGATTTTTGAAAAAAAAAAGTTATTTTTTCAATAACTTTGTTTTCACGTTTTGTAAAACTAAAGTTATCTACATAAATTTCATTTTTTTACGAAACGTAAACCCAAAGTTATTTGCAAAAAAACGATTTTTTCTTTCTTTCTTTCTTTAATCTTCCAGGTTCTGTAGCTTAGAGAAGAATTTTCGGATCTAAAGAGGTAAAATCAACTTATTGACATCAATTTATGTTACACCCTGTATAAAGACAAAGCGTGTTTTCCTTATTCACATTACATGTTTCTGGGGATAACGGAGAAAGACATAGGACAGTTTTAGGGGAATGACTTGAAGAGACGTGACGCAAGGCCCAAATGGAGTAATGTTTTTAGGGATAAACTTCCGAGTTTTTGCCAAAAAAAGTACTTCATCATCGAGGCATGACCGATCAAAACGTTTCCTAACCTCTCTGGTTTAGGGGACATTCATCTTAACGCGCTTATATTGATAAAATAAACGAACTTTTTTTCTCACTTATACCTAAGAACTCTTGCACCATTCAGCTGAAAACTAATGCTCCATTCGGGCCATGTGTCGAATCTTCCTTGAAGGCGCCTAACGAAGCGATCGGTGTCTGCTAGATTGGCCACTGAGATATTGCGACTGAAAATTATAGCCAGAATCACAACGCTAAGTTTAATAATACATCCTAGCGCTAAATTTGCAAGTTTTACTGCCATTATATTTAGAGGCGTGTCTTTTTAGTTCGCCAAAAATTAATATTATTTTTTAGCTATAGTTAGTGACGTGTTACAGAAGTCAATTTAGACTTACTAAACCTTATAATTTGGATAATTGGATTCCAAATCTTTGAAGTTAAGAGATACTTGATGTCCAGAGAGCATGACAACCACAGTGACGAGGGGGTCTGACAGGACAACCACAAATGATTTGCTAATTCAAACATATGGAGAGTCAACCATAGGACGAGGGGCTCCGACAGGACAACCACAAATGATTTGCTAATTCAAACATATGGAGAGTCACGAGTCACAATAAAAATGAAAGTCTCTAGTTTTGTTATCAGGCACAACAGCAACAAACCAAGTACTGAATTTTCACTTCCATTGATTGGATGTATGAAGCTGATGTTAAAAGCAGTTGGCAGAGCATTAAATCGCTCACAGTAAGACTCTGTGAACTTACAAACCGTCTATCCACATTAATCCTAGGTTGCCTTGGTAATAGCCAACATCACGAAGACGTGCACCACCCAGAAGTAAAACCTCGCTGGACGTTGATTAACTTCAGTGATCTAACGGGAACTGGTGTAATCAACGTGTCGTAGACGCTGTGGTGATATGAAACTTTGAACTGTAGGTTATCGATCGGATCTAAATTTTGTCTATTGATATGACGCGAGATGAAGTGAGATCTAGAATTATTCATTTTGTAATTATTATTATTTGTACCTTGTTTTCTTTTTTCATTAATCTACCTATTGTATAGAGATTAACAATGGAATCTTGAGAACAACGCCAATTGTACCAGACGAAATACAGGGTGTCATAGAAACAAAATAATTTTATAGCGAAAATATTACATTATTCATTAAAAAAAAATTGGTTTCGACTTTTTTTTCTAACATCTATTGGTCATTCGAGACGGGGGTTTTACCCTCCATTCGCTGGAAACTACACACATTGACCTCACACAGCCTGAATTGGGCGGGAAAAATAGCCAGCAACGCGTGGGCGCGGACCCACGTGAACACCCACATGATACAACCTCGCTGGACATTGCCTAACTTCAGTGATCTTACGGGAACTATTGTAGTCAATGTGCCATAGACGCTGGCTACTCGTCCCGTATCTAGAACAGGATTTTAATCGGGTCGAACCACCCCCCCACGAAATTTTTGAAAAGGTTCGATTTTTCCTATAATCCCTATATGGTAAAACTCCCTTTACATGACCGAAAACAAATCTTTAGATGAACCCCCTCCCCGAAATAAAATCCTGGATACGGGCCTGTCTACACGGATTAAAAAATGGTTTAACATTCTTTTATGATCGAAGAAGAATTTCGATTCAAAATATTGAATCGAACTATTTCTCCGTGAGACATTCAGTTGATTGATCCTTTGGTAATTTATTACATCTTTGTTTAAAGAAAATGTTAGACCTCCTGTAACCCCCAAATATTTATCAATCTTTATTTTCAGGGGCGGATACTGGTCTCCAGATAAGGGGGGAGGCGATCGAGGCTCCAAATTTTAATCGTCATGGAAGTGTTGAGTATTTTTATACACCAAATTTGAGAAAAGAGTTTTAACGCTCAATTTCTCCAGGTCTGGAGGAGCGTTCGCCCTACCGCCCCGCCCCCCTTTTTATCCGTTTCTGTCAAAATCCGCTTATGAAACCCCAATAAAGGTGACATCCTAGGGGAAATTCACTTAAAATATTTAAACAATTTCAAGGTCAAATCCAATTCTAGAGGTACAGATTTTTTCTCTTCTTCAAGATTTAGGTAAAATCAGTTTCTCTTTTTCTTGAGAACAAGCAAAGAGAAACGACGAAAAAAATAGAAAAATGGATAAAAAAGTGGAATAAGTTGAAAGTGGAATAAAAAACGCGCATCTTATCTCTTCTTCTAATACTTATTCCTTCAAGTTCTATATCTTCAAGAGACGTTAGATTGGAAATCATTATGACCCAATCTTCTCCATCCAATGTTTTGATGAGAATGTCCTCCATTGAGAAATTGGTCCTTTTTAAGATGTTATCAAATTAATTCTTGATGGTCTACCTCTACTTGTATGTAATGTGGGTATGTATTTCTGTTGTTATTTTAAGTACCAGTATTTGTTGTAAAAGAGTACCTATCATAGGTTGTTTTAGGGGGGGGGGTCGGGGCCTTAACCACCCCCAGAAATTTTCGGGTCTCAGATAAAATGAAAAAAAATATACAGGTATAATTTTGTTAAATTGGGATACTATGTCAAGTAAAACCATAATGAGGTAGGTAATATAATACTATATCTTCACTTGACTGTAAAATTAATAAAGATGTTGATTAAAGCTGACTAGTTTCGTGCTTTCCTAAGCACATCAACCAAGCTCTGATGATTCATTCAACGAAGCTCCGATGATGTGCTCAGGAGAGCACGAAACTAGTCAGCTTTAAACAAAATCTTTATTAATTTTACAGTCAAGTGAAGATATAGTATTATATTACTACCTCATATACAGGTATGTTGTTCAGGCACAAAAAAATGAAGGCACCCTCCAAATTTCAAGCTACAACCATCGAAGCTATAGGTATACCCGTATACTTCGATGTCTTAGAATAATATATCCCAAGTCCCAAGAAAACCAATTTTCTACTCTTTATAGTTTTACAGCATTCAATTTTACTATCTGTTTCATTGAATTAGTTATACTTATCTTTCCCGTGTTTTTGACTTCAGTCTTTAGCTTACATGTTAAGGATGGTTACCACCCAGTATCCTCCAGCTCTAGCAGGCATGTCGTATGTTCATCACGTCGTATTAAAGACAAGTCATCTCGCAGTCCTGCTGGTGATGAAATTTGCAATATTTGTTGTTTGTAGTCGTCAATAGATACCAAATATTGAATATTGACATACAGGGTGACATCATAAACAAACAAAACTTTACAATATTACATTCTTTAACTTCACCCTTTCCCAATAATTATATTTGGGGTCGGCGTCGCCTTCCTCAATTCTACCATACCACACCCTCTGTTCGGTACTTACTGTCTCAATCTGTCTCTCCTGCCACGGTAACCCTTGCTTGCTTTCCACAGTATCAATAGAAACTTCATACAATCTCGCTTTTTGCTGATGATCTCTCATAATTCTTTAAAGCAGAGTTTTTTAAACGGGCTTAGGACCATCACCTAATGAAGAGCTTGCTCCCCTCGGTGGCTGTAATCTTTAAAATTACATTAAGGGGATTTAAAAGTTTCATTTTCGAAGGATGAAAGGTAATGAAATTCATCATCAATTTTTTGAAGTGTATGGATGAAACATTAGATGTGAGGGATTAGTATAAAATCGGGTTAGACCTTTTTATTTAAGAATTTCTAGCGAAAATGATCGTACGAAAGTTCACGATGAGAAACGAAGAGGCCGACCGTCAATCATTACTGACAATTTGGTGCAGAAAAAATATGACATTCTTATAGCAATCTATAAAAGCTCTCACCAATTTTCATACCATTCCCTGCTCCTAATCCATCCCTTCGTCTATAGTATTTTCTCTATGCACTTTACTGATCTGAAGATGATTTGGAGCCCCTTTCCCCTTTCACACCCTTAGTATTAAGGAAACGAACATTTCCAAATTCTCACAAAGAAACGTAAGCAATGTTATGGTTTCCAAACAGATGGTGGTAAATACTATGCATGCTCCAAATGCCGGCCGTAGTACTCCAGTATTTTAAGATTCTCTCACTTTGAATTACAGTGGTTCAGAGTAGCCGAAGGAAAAATGTATTGGGTGACGGTCCTAAGCCCGTGTAAATACAGAATGTTTGGTTTTAGGTAGGACATATAGTATTTAAAAAACTCTGCTTCAAACCAATGATGAGAGATCATCAGCCAGGAAAGGGTTACAGCTAAAGAGAGTAGGCAAAGAAAAAAAAATTTTGGCATGGTAGAATTAAGGAAAGAAAGGCCGACCCCAAAGCGTGAAGCTAAAGAAAAGAGTAGCCGAAGGAAATTGAAACGTGCATTTTTTGATGATTCTCTCTAAATTTTTATCTTAAATCTGTCCCAATTCGGCCAAAATATAACAGATATATTATATTTCATTTTAATCTGTTTGACTAATATCTTTTAGTGATTAAAAAATAATGAAACCGGTCCACATAATATTAACCCGGAACCGAAATTTAAACTTATGCCTATTAGGGTACAAGACCAAAAATTCGCCACGCGCATTCTATAATAGCATAACTACTCTGGTAATAAAAACTCTGACTAATTGATGTCAGTCTAGCTTCCTCAACATAACACTTATGTCTCACCATAACACTTACGTTCACCTGTTCTTATTTGGGATTGTCAAGGTAAGTCCCCACCCCCCATCAGACGGTTCTCTATAAATTTCATCAAATTTGGCCCAGCGCATTTACCTGCGCATGTGTTTCCTCCTGAAATATCTATATCTAAAATTTTATTAAATTTCATGAAAAATTTTTAAGTTCCTAATTTTGTTAACTTTTAAATAAATAAAAACAAAACACTTACCAAAAACACTATTTATAATTATTTATAAAGAAACTAGTTTCGAATCATTCGATTCATCATCAGTCTAGTCGAGTCGAAGGATGGAAGTTGACGTCAACTTGGTAAGTGTTTTGTTTTTATTTATTTAAAAGTTAATATTTTTAACACTTATAATTACATGTTATTCAAAGATCCTAATTTTGTCTACAGAGGTGACATGGCAAGGAATGACACGTATAATGCATAGTCAAACATATTTTATTTAATGTAAAAATCTTATATCTTTATAGTTAAATAAATTAAAATTATTTGTGAATTATTTTTAGTCAAATATGTCTTGATGAACTCTGTATGAAAGATTTTGCATAGGTATGTGCAGAATCTTTTTAGTGAGTCGATCTGCATTATTTAATTGGGGGTAATGTTACCAGATGAAAAAATTCAAAGGCAGGACATTTCGCACGAAAAAACAGGACAATTAAAAAAACCGGACCTGTCGATTTATGATATAAAAAAGGAGGTATTCAGGAGTTTTACATATGTGCAATAATTGTAAATTGCTGTCATAAACTTACTACTACTGCCCATACTTTTCAGAGCTCTGCACTCTGACAATCACCCTCACTACCTGCGCACGTACAGGTAATCTGACACTTTTAAAAGGTATTTTTTGTGACATTTTCTATTAATTTCAGAAACAGAC
>CM022880.1:26171627-26182774 GCA_012654025.1 Pachypsylla venusta | reverse complement strand
ATGTTACACCCTGTATAAAGACAAAGCGTGTTTTCCTTATTCGCATTACATGTTTCTGGGCATAACAGAGAAAGACATAGGATAGTTTTAGGGGAATGACTTGAACAGACGCGACACAAGGCCCAAATGGAGCAATGTTTTTAGGGATAAACTTCCGAGTTTTTACCAAAAAAAAGTACTTCATCATCGAGGCATGACCGATCAAAACGTTTCCTAACCTCTCTTGTTTAGGGGACATTCATCTTAACGCGCTTATATTGATAAAATAAACGAACTTTTTTTCTCACTTATCCCTAAGAACTCTTGCACCATTCAGCTGAAAACTAATGCTCCATTCGGGCCATGTGTCGAATCTTCCTTGAAGGCGCCTAACGAAGCGATCGGTGTCTGCTAGATTGGCCACTGAGATATTGCGACTGAAAATTATAGCCAGAATCACAACGCTAAGTTTAATAATACATCCTAGCGCTAAATTTGCAAGTTTTACTGCCATTATATTTAGAGGCGTGTCTTTTTAGTTCGCCAAAAATTAATATTATTTTTTAGCTATAGTTAGTGACGTGTTACAGAAGTCAATTTAGACTTACTAAACCTTATAATTTGGATAATTGGATTCCAAATCTTTGAAGTTAAGAGATACTTGATGTCCAGAGAGCATGACAACCACAGTGACGAGGGGGTCTGACAGGACAACCACAAATGATTTGCTAATTCAAACATATGGAGAGTCAACCACAGGACGAGGGGCTCCGACAGGACAACCACAAATGATTTGCTAATTCAAACATATGGAGAGTCATATAATAAAAATGAAAGTATCTAGTTTTGTTAACAGCAAACAAACAAAGTACTGAATTTTCACTTCCATTGATTTTACAGACTCGGATGTATGAAGCTGATTACAAAAGCAGTTGGCACAGCATTAAATCGCTCACAGCAACACTCTGTGATATGTACGATGTGATTTTACCCTCCATTCACTGGAAACTTACAAACCGTCTATCCACATTGATCCTAGGTTGCCTTGGTAATAGCCAACATCACTAAGGCGTGCACCACCCAGAAGTAAAACCTCGCTGGACGTTGATTAACTTCAGTGATCTAACTGGTACTGGTGTAATCAACGTGTCGTAGACGCTGTGATGATATGAAACTTTGAACTGTAGGTTATCGATCGGAGCTAAATTTTGTCTATTGATATGACGCGAGATGAAGTGAGATCTAGAATTATTCATTTTGTAATTATTATTATTTGTACCTTGTTTTCTTTTTTCATTAATCTACCTATTGTATAGAGATTAACAATGGAATCTTAAGAACAACGCCAATTGTACCAGACGAAATACAGGGTGGTCATAGAAACAAAATAATTCGCAAACGGAAATATTACATTATTCATTCAAAAAAATTGGTTTCGACTTTTTTTTCTAACATCTATTGGTCATTCGAGACGGGGGTTAAACCTTCCATTCGCTGGAAACTACACACATTGACCTCACACAGCCTGAATTGGGCAGGAAAAATAGCCAGCATTACGAGGGCGGAACTGGTGTATTCAATGTACGATAGACGCTGGCTCTTCATATCTTTTATAATGGTTTCGATATCATGTTTGTGTGTGTTTGATTTGGGAGCTAGTTCACATGCAGTTGTATAGTGGTCTGAAAAAATTGGAGTCCAGTTTGAACAATTTTCTATAAACTTCTATTTGTCTGTTCGATGTAGCGCTACGGTATATCTCGAACACTTTGTCTGATTTTGATGAAATTTTATATGGACACTATTCGTAAAATTTGCTGATTAGCGGATGACAAAGGTGCTGAAAGTCCTTAAATTTGTCCCAAAGAATCAATAAGGTACTTAAAGTTCATTTTTAACAGAATTAATTAGTATTTAGCTAAATCAATAGGTTCTAATAGATAAAATCCTTTTAAATGTAATGTATATTTCTTTGAGTAATTATGTCACAATTTTTGTGTGCATCATTTTCAACNCCTTCCTCAATTCTACCATACCACACCTTCTGTCCGGTACTTACTGTCTCAATCTGTAAGTCTCTCCTGCCACGGTAACCCTTGCTTGCTTTCCACAGTATCAATAGAAGCTTCATACAATCTCGCTTTTTGCTGATTATCTCTCTCATAATCCTTTTAAAGCAGAGTTTTTTTAAAGGCTGGATGCCCTTCCTAACACGAAGCCTTCTGTATTTACACGGGCCCAGGACCATCACCTAATGAAGAGCTTGCCCCCCTCGGTTGCATTAAGGCAGTTTAAAAGTTTCATTTTCGAAGGATGAAATGGAATGAAATTCATCATCAATTTTTTGAAGTGTATATATGGATGAAACATTAGAAGTGAGGGATTAGTATAAAAACGGGTTAGACCTTTTTATTTAAGAATTTCTAGCGAAAATGATCGTACGAGAGTTCCGAAGAGGCCGACCGTCAATCATTACTGACAATTTGGTGCAGAAAAAATATGACATTCTTATAGCAATCTATAAGAGCTCTCACCAATTTTCATACCATTCCCTGCTCCTAATCCATCTATAGTACTTTCTCTATGCACTTTACTGATCTGAAGATGATTTGGAGCCCCTTTCACGCCCTTAGTATTAAGGAAACGAACATTTGGTGAAAAGCTCATTAGGGGGAGTCACCCATTTCCAAATTCTCACAAAGAATCGTAAGCAATGTTATGGTTTCCAAACAGATGGTGGTAAACACTATGCATGCTCCAAATGCCGGCCGTAGTACTCCAGCCTAGTAGTTGTATTTTAAGATTCTCTCACTTTGAATTACAGTGGTTCAGAGTAGCCAAAGGAAAAAAGTATTGGGTGACGGTCCTAAGCCCGTGTAAATACAGAAGGTTTGGTTTTAGGTAGGACATATAGTCTTTAAGAAACTCTGCTTCAAACCAATGACAAGAGATCATCAGCCAGGAAAGGGTTACAGCTAAAGAGAGTAGGCAAAGAATAGAATTAAGGAAAGAAAGGCCGACCCGACCCCAAAGAGTATCAGTATAGCTTCCTCACCATAACACTTATGTCGTTCACCTGTTCATATTTGGAATAGTCAAGGTAAGTCCCCATCCCCTATCGGACGGTTCTCTATAAATTTCATCAAATTTAGTCCAGCGCATTTACCTGCGCATGTGCAAATGTGTTTCCTCCTGAAATATCTATATCTTGAATTTTATTAAATTTCAAGATATAGATTTCTAATTTGGTCTACAGAGGTGACATGGTAAGCAATATATACTGGTAGATGTGTCAAACATATTTTATTTAATGTACAAATCTTATATCTTTATAGTTAAATAAATTAAAATTATTTGTGAATTCTTTTTAGTCAAATATGTCTTGATGAACTCTGTATGAGAGATTCCACATAGGTATCTCTATGTGTTTTTTTCGTGTTGTGGTTGTTTTAGTGAGTCGATCTGCATTATTTAATTGGGGGTAAGCTTACCAGATGAAAAAATTCAAAGGCAGGACATTTCACATGAAAGTAAAAAAACAAGACGTGTCGATTTATGATATAAAAAAGGAGGTATTCAGGAGTTTTACATAATATATGTGCAATATAGTGAATTGTATCACCTCAACCCTCACTACCTGCGCACGTATAGGTAATTTGATACTTTTAAAAGGTATTTTTTGTGACATTTTCTATTAATTTCAGAAACAGGCTTGAAAAACAGTCCGGGGATCGGGGGATACCCTACTCGTAAAGCGATCATTTCCTCTTAAGATCTGAGTGGTGTACGTCATTCCCACTGTCACTGTCTCTAATCACTCTAGTCATAATGGGTCTAATTTTGGTTTCTGGTCCTCCCACTCTTTTGTCAGGGACCTCTTTTTTCAGAGGCTATGAAGAATTTCACCTCCGTGTGCCGAAAATAGGTTAAACTACCCTATACAAAGTTAAACTAATGATAAGCATTTAAGGTAGAGGCCTAGGAAATAATTAATATCCATCTATCTAGTGTGTGTGAGAGAGAGAAAGGAAGTATCATTCAACGGACAATTTAATTTTATGTTTTCCGAACAGATTCCGGTAGAGCATCATGGCTATGGCTTCCAGTCCAAATCCTAACTAATGTTCCGACAGTTACTGCTTGTCTCATATGATATTGTTTTCAAATTGCTTGATTTAAGATAATGGATGTACTGTGAGAATTCTAAATGGTAATTATTACACCGTTTATCGTCCTAACAAAAGTGTTTGGAGGAAAACAAGGGAAGCAAGATAATATTATAATTTATCTAGTGGAAAAACACTAGAACTCATTGGAACCCAGTTTGGTTCGGTATGGTTGTGTGAGGCTTGTTAACCTGTGCGTGTTGGGTGTCGAGTATAGATACTATTGTATTATGAGACAGTTGTAATGGTAATGGGTGATGCTTGTTCTATAATTAGCTTTCAGGACCAAGGCTGAAGGCTGTAATGTTCCCAATGTACAGATCAAATAACAAACAATTTTTCTATTTTTTTTTCTGTTTGTTTCAGTTCTCTCAAATGAAAAAGTCGTATGACGAAAATTAAAAATTATCTCCTTCCCAAAACAAAATTTTGTCTCCAAAAACATTTACGTATTTTAAACAATTTCTCTAATACCTATTTTTTGCAATTTTTGTACATTCTCGAAGTATTCGTTAAGGAACTGTGTCCCTTAAAATTTTCTTCGCTAGAACTTTGGCGGTTATCAAAATAATCGGGATTTTGCTCTTATTTCATTTCTTTTTACTTTCTGAAAATTTTCCTTCTTTTCTATCTTTCTATGTCTCTTTCTTATTGTTTAAAATTGATTTAATAAAGAGTCAAATAAAAATAATAATGGTTCTGGGGGCCATTGTCAATTATTAGACTCCACAAGAACAGATGTATGATGACAATTAAAAACTACTGCTAGTAGACTACAACATATCTCGAGCTACTGTCTCATACATTTAGCTACCATCGGACACGATGATGATTGATAGGGAAAACATACAAACAATCTGTCTCGTGTGTAATAATAATAATAGTACAAATCAGGCGTTTTTGAAAATTTGCACTCGATGCGAGTCGAGATCAAGAGTCGACCCATATTTGTGAGTCGAGTCGAGTCATGTCGACTCACCTAAGTGAGTCGAAAATCCCATCCCTATATACCACCAACCCAAATGGGGTGTTGAAGAAAATTATTTTAGTTGATGCGCCGACGTCGTTCGTAACACTCTGTTTAGAAGTACGCAGGGTGAAATATGAGTGCCAAACCAACATCAGATGAACATATTAGTATTATCATGATTGATGATTTCACCAGTATGACAATGCTAAGTGTTCATAGATACCATCCCATTGTTGTTCAGCAAACACTCTCTTTAAAATGAAACCCTAATTGCCACTTCTAACTTCTTCAGGGGGGATCATCTCAGTGTTAATTAATTATTAAATTTTAAATGAACATCTATTTCCTTATTCTGACAATGCAGTTCGAGACCTTCGATTCCAAATGATTCAGATGAAGGATCTTATATTATTCACACACAACCTGTAGAATATTTTATCCTCATTAATAGTGTGCCACCATAACACAATTATTGCATATTATAAGTTCGCCCCAAGTGGTGTACCCTAAGTATGGGTAATTCTAAAGGAACATTTGGTGATTTTTTTACCAACCAATCCGAATGTCATATTTGCTTTGAAACTACAATTGAATATACTGCTGGCGGTATTATACCCTTTTTAGTGCATTTCAGTATTGCTCGAAAGGACACCTACATAAAAACGTAGAATATCAATCTTTTTTAGTGGGTGGGGGTAATATTTTTGAGCCATTAAAATTATAAACCCATGTATCACATTGGCAGAGTTTTTTTTCATCTGTTGAGAAGATTAAATTACCAATCAACTTGTTAATTTATTAATGAACGAGTTTTTGAAGGAACATTTGGTGATTTTTTTTACCAACCAATCCGAATGTCATATTTGCTTTGAAACTACAATTGAATATACTGCTGGCGGTTTTATCCGCTTTTTTTTTCATCTGTTGAGAAGATTAAATTACCAATCATTTGTTAATTTTTTTAATGAACGAGTTTTTGTTTTAAAGAAAAGCCGCTTATTACAGTTCGTATTATGAAATTGAAATATCCCTTGGATAAACGCTTTATTTAACCACATATATGTATGGGCAGAAGAACGCTATTACCGCTGTTACCTCACATAACAGAACGTATTGCCGATTCTGAGAACGATTTTGTGGTCGTGTTTCAACTCTCGTAGTTGACACAAATATTCACGAAGGACAAAGATTTTTGTTTTCATTTTTTCTTTCCACAAAAAATAAAACAAAGTCGTAATTATTTTCATGCAACCAAAAAACGTTCATTAAATATGGAAATTACTGTTAAATTTGTTTTTGTTTTTCAAAATTTGATGGTCCTATGAGATTTGTCATGATTCTAAAATTTTGGCACAATTTATTTGATGTACCTATATCACACTATTTGATGAGACTTTCAAATAAATTTATTTGCTTTCAAATGAGATTTTGTTGTGTATTATACCATTGTAACCAAATATTTATCCATACTAATATATAAATGCGAAAGTAACTCTTTCTGTATGTATGTATGTATGTTATTCTTTCACGCTTAAACGACTGAACCGATTTTGATGAAATTTGGTATGGAGATAGACTAAACTTTAGGAAAGGACATAAGCTACGGCCATGCCTATAAGGCGCCAAGCGAAGCGGACGTTTTTTCTTATACCAATACGATTTCTGATTAAAAGTTAATTTTTGTTTTTCTTCACCTGTGGATTCTCGATAATTAAGAACTTCACAGACATGAAATAGTTTTCAAAAACGATCCAACAATGACAAACGTGTTTGTTATGCGTTTATCAAACTATTCAGACAAATTTTCGATCAAATACAGCGAATTTGATAATCAAATATATTTCTCAATCACACAGTTTAGTACTGCTTGAGGTGAAATAAATGACAAAATTTGGCATCATGACAAATAGTTTTACAAGAAATTTTAATGACAATTATTTGCCGAAAAATTATGGAAGTGAGACACTAAGGAAATTCTGGGAAAAAAAAAATTGGCTTACAAGAAAATAATCAATTTTCTTTTTAACGAGAGGGTCATTAATCAATACTATTGATTTATTGATAATACATATACTTCTCTGGGCTCCTACAGAATGCCATCTATATGCTGTGCACCCCTTCTGGTCACATTCTAACATAATATAATCACCCTGTACATACACAGCTATAAAATATATTCCAATTATAAGTAAGGACTAGATCTTGCAAAATTTTATTTATTGTTATAAAATCTGAACAATTTTTTGAGGTCAAGTTGTTCCCATTATCATATCACTTGATGATGTTGTGTTCGTGGTTCTTTCAGCTACGTCTGCTGAATATTATCAGAGATGATGTCTAATTAATTAGTCATGCTCAGCCATGAACCAAGGTGTGAACATGTGTGAAATTAACACAATTCATACGCAATATGGATCATTGGGGATTATACCCATTCAAACAAATTTCGTCAACTTCGTGAGAGTCAAATTCAAGAAAACTATCCTCTGTCTCTCCAAGTGAGTGAAAAGCTGGTCTTCTACTTTTGCAGATAGGAACTTTATCTACATCTAACAATGTACATAACAGGGAGTCTCAAAACAATGTACCTACAAGGTGTCTCAAAAATAGGAACGGAGCTCAATATTTCGATAAGCAATCTACCTATAGGGAGTCTCAAATCAATGTACCTACAGGGTATCTCAAAAATAGGAACGGAGCTCAATATTTTGATAAGCAATGTACCTACAGGAATCTCAAAACCTACAGGGTGTCTCAAAACAGGAACGGAGCTCAATATTTCGATAAACAAGGTACCTACAGGATGTCTCAAAAATGGGAACGGAACTTATTTCGACGATAAACAATGTACCTGCAGGGAGTTTCAAAACAATATACCAACAAGGTGTCTCAAAAATAGGAACGGAGCACAATATTTCGATAAGCAACCTACCTACAGGGAGTCTCAAAACAATGTACCTACAGGTTGTCTCAAAAACAAGAACGGAGCTCAATATTTCGACGATAAACAATGTACCTATATATAGGTTGTCTAAAAATAGGAACGGAACTCAATATTTTGATAATCAAGGTACCCACAGGATGTCTCAAAAATACTAAGGGAGCTCAATATTTTGAATAACAATGTGTCTAAAAAACGAGAACGGAGCTCAATATTTCGGCGATAAACAATGTACCTACAGGGTGTCTCAAAACAGGAATGGAGCTCAATATATCGATGAACAATGTACCTTCAGGGTGTCTCAAAAACAGGAACAAAACTTAATATTTCGATAAACAATGTACCTACAGGGTGCCTCAAAAATGAGAACGGAGCTCAATATTTCGATAAAGAATGTACCTACGGGGTGTCTCAAAAATAGGAACGGAGCTCAATATTTCGATAAACAATGTACCTACAGTGTGTTTCAAAAACAGGAACGCAGCTCAAATGTATATATTTTTTCTACTTACTAAAAATCTATTACAAAAGATGTAGTTTTATTTATGACTCCAAAGTAGAACCCCCTTGGGACTTCCCTTGAAAGTTCCCAAAATTTGAAAACCACTGGATAAAGATTCCCCTTTGGATATAAGAACTTTGTATTTCAAAGTCCTTTCAAAATTAAAAAAGATAATGAACTCCGCTCTTTTTGATAAAGTATTGGTTTATTATTTTCAATTCTGGACCTTTGGAATCAGCCACGAAATAAGATTGATGGTATTTTCCTTCCCCAAACTTGCATATTTTACATTGTAAGTTACATGGATGCCAAAAATCCATCATTCCATCGTAAGTGACAATTTTTTTAATTATTGGCTCATAAATTTCATCCTTCATTTTATTTTAAAGGACATTTNGGAACGGAGCTCAATATTTCGATAAGCAATCTACCTATAGGGAGTCTCAAATCAATGTACCTACAGGGTGTCTCAAAAATAGGAACGGAGCTCAATATTTTGATAAGGTACCTACAGGAATCTCAAAACAATGCACCTACAAGGTGTCTCAAAAACAGGAACGGAGCTCAATATTTCGATAAACAAGGTACCTACAGGATGTCTCAAAAATGGGAACGGAACTCAATATTTCGACGATAAACAATGTACCTACAGGGAGTTTCAAAACAATATACCAACAGGGTGTCTCAAAAATAGGA
Source organism: Pachypsylla venusta (assembly GCA_012654025.1). Taxonomy (NCBI): domain Eukaryota; kingdom Metazoa; phylum Arthropoda; class Insecta; order Hemiptera; family Aphalaridae; genus Pachypsylla; species Pachypsylla venusta. The sequence goes on along the minus strand of CM022880.1, from coordinate 26,173,520 downwards.
ACGGAGCACAATATTTCGATAAGCAACCTACCTACAGGGAGTCTCAAAACAATGTACCTATAGGGTGTCTCAAAAACAAGAACGGAGCTCAATATTTCGACGATAACCAATGTACCTATATATAGGTTGTCTAAAAATAGGAACGGAACTCAATATTTCGATAATCAAGGTACCCACAGGATGTCTCAAAAGTACTAAGAGAGCTCAATATTTTGAATAACAATGTACCTAGGGGGTGTCTAAAAAACGAGAACGGAGCTCAATATTTCGGCGATAAACAATGTACCTACAGGGTGTCTCAAAAACAGAAATGGAGCTCAATATATCGATAAACAATGTACCTACAGGGTGTCTCAAAAACAGGAACAAAACTTAATATTTCGATAACACAATGTACCTATAGGGTGTCTGTAAAATGGGAATGGAGCTCAATATTTCGATAAAGAATGTACCTACGGGGTGTCTCAAAAATAGGAACGGAGCTCAATATTTCGATAAACAATGTACCCACAGGGTGTCTCAAAAACAAGAACGGAGCTAAAATGTATATAGTTTTTCTACTTACTAAAAATCTGTTACAAAAGGTGTAGTTGTATTTATGACTCTAAAGTAGGACCCCTTTGGGACTTCCCTTGAAAGTTCCCAAAATTTGAAAACTACTGGATAAAGATTACCCTTTGGATTTAAGAAATTTGTATTTCAACGTCTTTTCAAAATTAAAAAAGATAATGAGCTCTGCTATTTTTGATAAAATATTGGTTTATTATTTTCAATTCTGGACCTTTGGAATCAGCCACGAAATAAGATTGATGGTATTTTCCTTCCCCAAACTTGCATATTTTACATTGTAAGTTACATGGATGCCAAAAATAAAAATCCATCATTCCATCGTAAGTGACAATATTTTTAATTATTGGCTCATAAATTTCATCCTTCATTTTATTTTAAAGGACATTTTAAAAGAACTACCTGTCCGGCCTACTACTGTCGAGTTAAGTTCTGCCAATTTGAAGGTCTAAATTGTTTGCCAAATAAATCACAAATTTCCATTGTAAGTACGAGGGATAAATTAATGTTTATTTGTTACTAACTCTGCCTCATTAACACCTTGGAACAAAACAACAATCATGTTTTAGCAACAAACAGAAATGTAATTGCCAAACGCCCGACGTCGCGTCGCGTCCACCAAGTCAAGGACCTATCATTTGTTTGTATTCAAAAAAAATATCTATGCTATGTAAGTATCTACTAAATAGTTAGGTACGTGTGATTCTTTATTTGAACACAAAATTTGTGTAAAATCAGTGTCGAAATAGTTTTCCCATACAAATGACAGATGTCAGGGGACCCAAGCTTTTGTATCTTTGCTATGTAAGTATCTACTAAATAGTTAGGTACGTGTGATTCTTTATTTGAACACAAAATTTGTGCAAAATCAGTGTCGAAATAGTTTTCCCATACAAATGTCAGAGGACCGACCCAAGCTTTTTTTTTTTACTTTTTTTACCATAGGAATTTATTAAAGTTTAATTTAAAACATGCATTTTTACATCATCTTCTTTAACTTCACCCAAGGCCGTACCCATGGGGGGTCCATGAGGTCCAGACCCCCCCACNAAAATTTGTGTAAAATCAGTGTCGAAATAGTTTTCCCATACAAATGACAGATGACAGGGGACCCAAGCTTTTGTATCTTTGCTATGTAAGTATCTGATAAATAGTTAGGTACGTGTGATTCTTTATTTGAACACAAAATTTGTATAAAATTAGTATCGAAATAGTTTTGCCATACAAATGACATATGTCAGGAGACCCAAGCTTTTGTATCTTTGCTATGTAAGTATCTGCTAAATAGTTAGGTACGTGTGATTCTTTATTTGAACACAAAATTTG
>CM022880.1:26116724-26153561 GCA_012654025.1 Pachypsylla venusta | reverse complement strand
GGGGGGGGGGCAGCGGCGAATCATTCTTTGCCCCGGGCGCTCAATGTTCTAGGTACGCTACTGCTGAAACGCATATCGTCACAGTTCCAGTCAAGGGCTATCAAAACCTATTCGATAACCCCATATCAAATGTTTCCACTTTTTTCATCCCTGAATCTAGAAATGGGGGAAAGTTGATTTTAAGAGAAACACCACTATAACATACCCCCTCGTACCAGTCACTGTATTTAAACAAACAGATGTTTATTTATTATTTTCTAGTGCAGTATACAATGCTCGGTGCTAGGCTGGTACGATGGTCCATATGTTAATGTGTATCTCCACTTGAAGAGAAACAACAGAACCCTAAGGAAAACAGAGGCGTCATTTCGGTAATTCCTAAGAGGGGGGGGGAGGCAAATTTACGACATTCAACATGAAAGCACGCTTTCAAAGGGCACGTAAAACTGCGGCTATACGGCTATAGGAGCTCCTTTCTCTCGCTTTTTAATTTTCTTTCTTCTCCCTCCCCTGTATACTTTTGCCTCTCCCTCTCTTTTTCTCTCATCTTTCACTTTTTATCTCGTTCTCCTTTTTTTTCTATTTCTTTCATCTCTCTCTCTCTCCCTCCCCTTTTTTCATCTTTTTCTCTTTCCATCTCTTTTCCTTTCTTTTCTCTCTCTATCTCGTTCTCCCTTTTCTCTCTTTTCCTCTCAATCTCTATACACCTGTGGATTGGTCGTCACAAACATCTCTATTCTACATTAAGTAAAATCATTCATGCAATGTTTGATAAATGTTTCATACCTGTTAATGTGTCAACATGTCATGTTTATTTTACATTAGTGCATAAGGGGATACCTCCTATTTCTCATTGCCGCAAAGTCAACAACATCAAATGTATTTAATTCATTTTAATTTTTTTTCTCCTTCATAACTCTTGTGTTTTTTTTTTAATTTGGTTTCACGTCTCTTTAACATCTATTGGTCATTCGACACGGGGGTTCTACCCTCCATTTGCTGGAAATTTGTAAACCAGCTACCCACATTGACCTCACCCAAGCTGGGTTGGGTCGGAAAATTAGCCAGCATCACAAGGCCGTGAACCCACGTGAACACCCACATGGTACAACCTCGCTGGACGTTACTTAACTTCAGTGATCGAACGGGAACTGGTGTATTCAATTCACCATAGACGCTGGCTACTATGGTATTGAATTCGCATTTTTTATAGTGAAACTGCAATCTACGGGGGGGAGCATTCCCCCCCAAAATGACACCTCTGAAGGAGAAACTCTGACGTGTTAAATTGTTTGAATTATACTAGAAATTAACATTCATTCTGAAACAACCTGTAGTTCTATATGAAAGAAATCGTATTATTTAAATCTTAAATGTCTAAATCTAAAAAGCAAATAATAAAAAAATATTTTAATATAAATGATCCAAATCTATAATATTATGATAGATAATTAATTAATAGGCAATTATGACTAGTTTTATATTAAACAACACAATTTACAACACAACAGTGTCAGATAATGGAGAGCTTTAGAAATCTTACCGGCAACAAAAATGTAAATTAAAGAGACTAAATAGGTTCAACCCCTCCTGAGAGCATTAACAGAGCTAGTGTTAGAGAAATAATATCATGAAGTGTGTCTAGTGTAGAGAAAGAGAGCTAACTTGTTTCATCCTCTTCTGTGGACATCGTCAGAGCTAGTGTTAGAGAAATAATATTATGAAGTGTGTCTAGTGTAGAGAAAGAGAGCTAACTTGTTTCATCCTCTTCTATGGACATCGTCAGAGCTAGTGTTAGAGAAATAATATTATGAAGTGTGTCTAGTGTAGAGAAAGAGAGCTAACTTGTTTCATCCTCTTCTGAGAACATCGTCAGAGCTAGTGTTAGAGAAATAATATTATGAAGTGTGTCTAGTGTAGAGAAAGAGAACTAACTTGTTTCATCCTCTTCTGAGAACATCGTCAGAGCTAGTGTTAGAGAAATAATATTATGAAGTGTGTCTAGTGTAGAGAAATGGAGCTAACTTGTTTCATCCTCTTCTGAGAACATCGTCAGAGCTAGTGTTAGAGAAATAATATTATGAAGTGTGTCTAGTGTAGAGAAAGAGAGCTAACTTGTTTCTTGTTTCATCCTCTTCTGAGAACATTGTCAGAGCTAGTGTTAGAGAAATAATATTATGAAGTGTGTCTAGTGTAGAGAAAGAGAGCTAACTTGTTTCATCCTCTTCTGAGAAAATCGTCAGAGCTAGTGTTAGAGAAATAATATTATATAGTGTGTCTAGTGTAGAGAAATGGACCTAACTTGTTTCATCCTCTTCTGAGAACATCGTCAGAGCTAGTGTTTGAAAAATAATCTTATGTAGAAATCAAGTGTGCCTAGAGTAGATGTTAAATAGACGCTCTCGAGATGTTCGATAATTGCGAAACTAAATTGACAAAATCCTGTCACAAGAAAATCAAAAGCCACCATTTACAAAAGATTGAAATCTAAAATTATAAGGTCCTAAGACCGTGTAAATACAGAAAGTTTGGTGTTCGGAAGGACATTCAGCCTTTAAAAAAAACTCCGCTTCAAACCAATGATGAGAGATCATCAGCAAAAAGCGAGTTTCTACCCAGGTTCTATGGATACTGTGAGAAGCAAACCTGCCAGGAAAGGGTACAGCTAAAGAGAGTACAGTTAGAAAGTAGGCACCGAGCAAAAGGTTGTGGCATGGTAGAAAAAGGAAAGCAACGCCAACCCCAAATAGAATTGGAAAAGGAAGAAGTTCATCGGAGCTATTTCTCTAATCTAGCTCTGATTTCTTTTTTTAATTTGGCTTAACGTCTCTTTAACATCTATTGGTCATTCGAGACGGGGACGGGGGTTTTACCCTCCATTCGCTGGAAACTTGCAAACCAGCTACCCGCATTGACCTCACCCAGCCTGGGTTGGGCCGGAAAAATAGCCAACATCACGAGTCCGCGAACCCACGTGAACACGGAACACCCTCATGGTACAACCTCGGTGGACGTTGCTTAACTTCAGTGATCGAACGGGAACTAGTGTATTCAATGTGCAATAGACGCTGGTTGCTCTGATCTCTAACACTAGAAAAAATAGGCATATGTGAGAGTAGAAAATAATGATTTGTGAAAAATGCATATCCGACTAACATTTTGAGGACAAGATGATTCTCGAAAAAAATAGTACCATGTGCAGTCGCTTAAATTGCACGTTCATTTTATCGTGACTGAAAAAGATCAGAATCATCTAAAACTCTCCATTGATCTCAGAGACCAAAACCTCTAATTAAAAATACAATTCTTTGTTCTGTAACTCTAGAAACTAGATTCTAATATTATGGAGGGCTTTCTAGACCCAAAAATAATGACGAAAACAAATTCATTGATAGTATGGGAGGTGAGACGTGATCAGGGGCATCTCATCATATAAACTATATCACTTCCTAATAGCCCTCAAAGAAATACTTTCAGTTCGAATTACAAGGGCCGAGACCTCAGATAGAGACGTTTTGTTTACAAATATGGGCAACGTTAGAGCTGTTACTTTGCAATATTCAGTTTGTCTCAAAAAAAGGAACGGAGCTGAAACACATGTTTTTAATTACCAAAGGGGAAAGAAACTTTTTCTAGTGGTTTTTAAATTTGAGGAATATTTAGGCGAGGCCCCAGGGGGGCCAACTTAGAAATCTTAAATAGAACTACCACTCAGGGGAGGTTCCAAGGGGGTCAACTTTGAAATCTTAAATAGAACTATTACTTTTTAGAAATATAAAATAAAATGAAAGTATTTTGAGAGATATTTGAGATCTGAAATGTCAATAATAACATTGATACAGGAAAATGGCTGGCGTTCCAAATCAGTTCTTTCCTTATTGTCTTATTTCGTTGGTCACGTCCTGTCAACTCTCGTAATGCGAACTGTTCTTTCACAATATTTCAGAATGAGGCATATTTTAGTCCTTTAATATTTTGTGTGTTAAATGCAACAGAAGATGGTCAATGGACCAGATGTTATAAAACTATTATTCCAATCCCTGGTAAGATCCGTTCTGGAATACGGATCCAGAGTTTTAAATCCGCAAAAAAATATTGCCAAAAGGTTATTAGAGAGACTGCAAGCCCGTTTTGTTAGGTACTTATCTATTTTTTAAAAAAGAAAATGATTTTTACCTTCTATTCCCGCACTTTATTCCCTATATTCAGTACGAGTTATTGACTGAACAACTCCAACCGTGCACACTGGAGAAAAGAATAGAGGAAGCAAAAGTGAAATTCCTAAGAAAAATGTGTACTGGCTCGCTCAATCTAACCTAATATTGTTCAACTTGTTTCCCTGCGGAACACTAATTCGAGATTAAGATCCTCAAATGGCGCACTATTTGGTATCCCCAACAGAAGGGAGAGCTTTAGCTTTGATAAAGGCTCTGTCCGCCTATAATACCATGGTTGACTAACATATTTTAGTCAGGTTTATCAACTCGCGTCAGTATAAATTGCTTGTTTTTTTTAAAAAAAAAAAGATAAAAAAACAAATGGAATTGAATAACGTCATATTGGATGCAGATATTAATACTGTGATCCATACATTTGAGAAAATATTCACGATTTATAAAATAATCAAAAAATTTCCGAAATTTCACTTACTTTTTACTAACTAATAATATTAATGGACTCAAAATATCCTTCTTGTTTACAAAATTATACCTAATATACTCTTTGATCACTTACCATTGTCCGAAAATAAATAATTTAGGTTCTCTATTTAAAATCTAACTTAATGAGACAATACAGCGTTATGATAAATCTTTCAGTTCTAATGATAAACAAAAGATTGCAGTTTACGTAAAAATAAAAATTTACAAAGTCTTGACTCTTCATTAACAAATACAGTTTGAGATTAAATTTGACAAATCCACTTTCATAAATCAGTGATAGATAAGTTAGAATTATCTAATTAAAAAATGTATTTATGATAGACAGTATAAAGAAAGAAAGATGGCAGAAAAAATTGGACTAAAAATATGACTATTTGTTGTCCAAATTTCAAAAGAAACAATGTTCTTGCGTGTGAGTTGTGAGGCGTTTCGAAAATTAAATTGAAAAATAAATCCGTTACAAAAAAAAATTACCGTATTTTAGAGATAAATAAAGATGTGGGTATATATTTTTCATCCAAAATGTAGAATAAAATTATCGTTTTACCGTTGTAGAGGAAATCGAAAGATTTCAATTATTTGCCTTTCAAGTCCTACCAATTTTTTTTTTTTTTTTTTTTTTTTTTTTTTTTTTNTTTTTTTTTTTTTTTTTTTCGTATTTTTGAAAAAATTGATTAGTTTTTAAAAATTAAAAAAAAAGAATCTACCAAATAGAGCTCAGCGTAGTTTTGAGGAAAAAAATAGCTCCCGAACACCGAAACAAGTCCCAATGAGGACTCGAGAAAGATATTATATCCTAGTTTATAAACATTGAGCGCAGTGGCCAGCCTCTGTTACTCAATGGTATGATGGTTTGCCTTTAGTGCGGAGGTCGCAAGTTTGATCCAAATATAAAGAAAAAAACTTCAGGCGAAGTACAAACTAGTAGAACATCAGCCGTAACAGAGCCGAGTGAGCAGTCTTGTGTCTATAAAGCCAAAGAGCCCCGCGCTCTGCGAAAGCTGTGGGGGTAAGTAAGTAAAATTCCAGAAAACTTCACACAAAGCAATAAATTCTCAACAACTAGAATCACGATATTTGAGTCACAAAAATTTAGAAATTATTAGATCAGTTGATTTTAAGAGAGACAACAACAAATGGTGCCTCCTTCTCGTAGAATTGAGCCCTCCTCTCATTGAATTTTGTATCACAAGAATACCTCTGAAAACCTATTTTGTAACACAAGAAAGAGAGCTTAGTGTAGGTATGCGTACCTACTTCTGACAGATGAAAGTGGATTCGCATACACAAAACGGTATGGCAAATTATTTTTTGCACAAGACCTGCTTTTGCAAAAAAAGTTCGACTTACGCATTTGACACAACATTCTTTTCTGGGCTAAACTTTGGTTTTTGACTAAAAGTGAATTTGGCGTCTAAAACTTGTGCTTCTTCGTCGACCTGTTTGTGTTCCGGACTATGCAGGTTCTCAGCACGCCACTCGTTGTCAGACTTATCAGATTTGTCCGTCTCTTCTGAATCGTCAAACTGAGATTTCCACTGAGAAGCTAATGTAAGACCGCCGCCCCCACGAGTGACCTGCTGCATGGCCGAAACGTTGTCATCGTCCATGACTGCAAACTGAGTAATCGACATATCACCCCGATTGCACCTCGTCAATGATTTGCTCGGAGTCAAACTACTTTGTCTTTTACCTCTAATATCAACTTTGAGAGCTACTCGAGAACCTTCTGTAACAGGAGAATCTACAGAATAACCAGATATCCTATGCGCTTGATTTGAAGATGAGCTCTTTTTATGACCTACCTTTTGAGTATCGGACTGATTTTTACCGGTGATGTCCACTATCACAGAGGAAGAGTCAACAGTCTTAAGCTGATGAAGATTCGGAACACTTGAATTATTTTCTAAGCCGGGCATAGACACCGCTCTTCTTTGAGAAGACTTCTTAGGGGAGTCTATTTGGTTATCACAATTGTTAGCAGGAACAGGGTTTGGATTGCAGTTCTTATCAACGACCAGTTGGTTCCCAGACACATCCGTAGCGGATTCCAGTTGACCTACGAGTCGTTTACGAACTGCCTCATCGTACTCTATCTGTACGTCGGATTGTTTTTTGTTGTCGGGCTCGGGTTCTATGTTTTCTTGATCATTGTCCAAAGGAGCGGTTGTGGTGATGAGCTGATTGACTACACCTGCCGTAGCAGATGTCAGAGGACGAGTCATGAGAGCTTGCGAGGTGTTGTTTACAGTGGTGGTAGGCATAATGTGAGCATTGTCCACTTGAGATAGGCTAACTGGTTTTTCCCAGTCGTACGGGTCAGATTCCTGAACGCCGCGACGTTTCATACACCGCTCAAATATTCCAATCAACATGGTGTAGTCCGGTTTGTCGGCATACTCCAAAGTTTGAACATGTTCTAGAAATCGTCTCAAGTCTGAAGGCAAATGTTTGAGAAGGAGTCGATGATCATACTTCTCTTTCATTAGGCCGACTTGTTCTTTGTCTTTGATTTTTCGCCAAGGTAACTGACCATTTACAAATTCGACTAACATATAAAACAGTGACCACAGATCATCGTGTCGACCCATCTCTTTATTCTTATGGGCATTAATAGAAGCATAACGTACAGTACCTCTAAATCCAGCGGCAGCTCTAGGTGCTCTCACTTCTCCAGAAGATGTTGTGTACTGTCTTGCTAAACCAAAGTCCAACATGTACACTCGACGACTCGTGTGATGAAGTCTGCCTATTGAAAAGTTAGAAGGTTTAATATCTCTATGAAGGAATCCAACCGAATGGATGCTTTCAATGGCTTTCAAAATTTGAATACCAAGCCTTAACGTTGTTGACAAAGAAAATGCTCCTCGGGGCTGCGCTCTCCGTAATTCAGCTAAATTTTTACCTTGAAGTTGCATGACAACATAGTTAAATCTATCATTTCGACCACAACCAATAAATCTGCACACATGTTCTTTTCCTTGTAACTTTTTCAACACGGCAACTTCCATTTTGAGAACTTGTTTTGTTTGTCGAGCGGACTCAACTTTGAGAGCAACATTCTCTTTTGTAACTAAATCATGGCCTTCATAAATTTCTCCAAATCCTCCACCTCCGATTTTTCGAATAACTTTCCATCTTTCCTTGACAATATGGCCTTGTTGTAAGAGATCTTCAGAAGACATAACGTCAGCAACTCCAATTCAGTCTTTGTATCACAACAGTTAGGTTCACTTTAAATTAAACATTAAACAATATATATTTCTATTACACAAATTTAATAAGACTAGTTTTGGTGAAATATTTTAATTCAAAATTTACTTTTCTATAAATTCATTTTCTGTTAATTTTAATAGAATTATTTAATAATTTTATTTTTGTGAGAGTGATAAGCATGTTCTACCAATCTAAAACGAGATCTGTTTGTGATAGTTATTATCCACCCCAATCAGAAACGAGTTTTATTTGTGAGAATTATTATTCATTTACCAATTAGGAGAGCGTTTTATTTGTGAGAGTTATGATCATGTTCAATTATACCAATCAGAAGAGAGTTCTATTTGTGAGAGTTAGTATTTACCAATTAGGAGAGCGTTTTAATTGTGAGAGTTAGGGTCATGTTCAATTATACCAATCAGAAAAGAGTTCTATATGTGAGAGTTATTATTTACCAATTAGGAAAGCGTTTTATTTTTGAGAGTTAAAGTCATGTTCAATTATACCAATTAGAAGACAGTTTTATTTGTGAGAGTTATGATCATGTTCAATTATACCAATTAGAAGAGAGTTCTATTTTAGTTATGATAGACCAATCAGAAACGAATCCTGAACGTGAGAGTTATTATTTACCAAAAAATACTTTTAAAATATGTACATAAAAATATACATGTTATAAAAAAAAAACTATCTACCTATACTTCAAAGCTCCATACTGTATGATGACAATTAAAACTTTAGCAGAAAAACTACAAGTTATCAAGAGCTGCTGTTTCATACAGCTATAGTGGCTGCCATCGGACGCGATGATGCCACTATTGAAGAGAACTTAGAAACTTGAAATTTGGTACACAGATCCCTTTTGGTAGGTATCAGAGTTCCAAATCAGTCTGTATCGCAAAAGTTGCACATCCCAAAACCATATCCAAAACCTTCAGGAGAAATATCTAATCCACAGGATCATGATTTTCATAGAAAAATACAGACGGAATGATTTGGGCCAACAGCCACGGGAAAAATCTATAGAAATGTATAATTAGTACCAATTCAATACTAATTGATTTTATTTTTTTTTATTTTTTTACGGCCTCCACCATCCCCATAGCCGTACCTTCGCCACCATTTTTTACAAAAACTGCTTCCCCATTCTGCAGTTTTTTTTTCTCTCTTTTTTTTTTTTAAGATTTTGATTAAAACAATGAAAATCTAAGTAAGAAAAACTTTAGGACACTTGGTAGGACTATCAAATACAAGAAATCGATGAAAAACACGACATTGTGTTCTACAAATTTAAATATATTGTTGGATACGCGGAATTTGGATTTTACTTTCTTCGTAGAAGCCGTTTTTTCTTCTTTTCTGGACGGAAATAAATTTTTGATGCTGTTACCAAATACAGTGTATACTTTTGAGAAATAAAGAAAAGACTCTTAAAAATATCCAAAATAGGAGTGGACAGAAATGGGTTACATTAAATAAATTCTTACAAAGATATAAATTAAACGAACAAAAATTACTACCCCTATATATTTTTACAACCTAGAATAAAAAACTAAATAAAACTGTCCATAACCAGCTTCGGAATTTACTTTTGAAGATAGCGAGCCTAAAACTGGACTCATTAGGTCACTTGGCAGAGTGAAGGATTCGTACCTTTAATGTTTATTGAATCCGAGCATAAACATAAGAAGTTATCATTCAATTTCTTTACAAGCGTAAAAAGGTATCCCTTTAAGTGAAAAACGGTTTATTAAATTCTCCGGCACGGCATAGTCCCAACCGCAGGAAATTAAAGAAGCCTCCGTCTATATTAGAACAAAAGTGGCTGTGATTGGAAAATGATCAGACGGACAGTCCTGATTAGGTATGCGTCCCACAATATCCTCGCATTGTTCAGATGTAGGTAACTGACTATACGAAACAAGTCTTAATTTGTTCTTTTTATTAAAATTATTTTCATTATAAAACATAAAGTCAACGCATATCCATTGATCGTGATGGGTAGAAGCAACTTGTCCAACTTGATCTCCAAACAGACTGCGCAAATCTAAATTATGTGACAATCTCAGTGACTGGAACATGTTTTCCAACACCAAGCTAGTTCCTTCTTCTCTTAAATCACCATGTTTCAAAAAAACTTTTTTCAAATGATATCTTTTTTTAATTTCTTCTACATACGTACACTTATCCGTTACACCAAGATAGGTTGGCAACAAATCTTCAACTCTCAGCCGATATCTTGCATCGTCTGGATGTATTCGATTCAATGATCGATTGTTTACACAATTTAAATCAACATATCCTTTCGTGATAAATTCATAAACGGGAGACGTTTCATTAAAATTAAAATCGCCAGTTAAAATAATCGGTCTGTAATTATTTTCTTCAATAAAAGCTTGTCGATCAATTTCTGTAAGTAGCAATTGAATTTGCATTAGCTTTTTATCCTGTCGTCTTTGATTGAATAGAATATGAGTGGTGGCTATGACAACCTCGTGGTTGTCAGAGTAGAATGTGGCAACCAATCCAACATTATGTCGATCAAGTTGATGAATATTATCTCTATAATATTCAACATAACAATAATTCTTTAACGAGAATCGTTCTTCTAAATAGAATATTGCACATCCGTCCACATTCACACCCGTCCGTTTTTTATATAAATATTTGTATCCAAATTTTTGAAAATATTTTCCAAACTCGTCTATTACATCTTCTTCAATTTCTTGTAAACAAAAAAAATCTGCTTTACTTTCATACAATTGTTTAAATATAATTTGTTTCCTATAATCCCATTGTAAATACATAGAATCGTTATCTGTGTAAAGCTCAGGATGTCTTTCTAATAATGACTGAGCGAGTATGTTATAGCTCATTATTTTTAATTCATATCCATTTTTAAGAATGTGCTTATCAATGGATAGATATTTTTCTCGTCGAATACTATTTAGTCTAGAAGAAGAAGAAGACGAATTAGAATAGGAAGCCATATCAATAAAATTGTAGGATGAACACACTAGAGATGTTGTATATTTTTGGAATGGATGAAGCTTGAAAATTTGAATTGATAACTTGTAGTTCATTTGAACAGTCAGAATGGATGGATGTGTTTTGAAAGTGTCGACAAAATTGACCTATTTTTTCAAAACTATAAATATATATTAGACCAAATAACTGGATGCATTGTTCAATATTTAACTAGAATTTCATTGATCTCCATATTTTGGTTAAAACAACATTAGTCACAAAATAATCTCTTCAATGTGTACACTTAAGTCTCGTTAATTTTTATCAAATAAGTACTTGGGATTTTACTATAACCAAAAAATTTAAAACATTTTGTTAAAGTAATGAAAATGGTATTTACAATCAAATCCGACAAACTTAGATTGAATTCAAGAAAGTTTTTATTGATAGTTCTTGATTTATTACAGATAATTTATTTCCAATAGACCTCAATTATTTGTATTATTTTAATCTCCTCGATTGTTCTCAAAATTATTTTCTAGTTCGTAGCTCACTCTGCTATAGTAGATAATATCTTATTAAATTTTCTATTCCAATTTCAGATTAAGGTATTGTATCTTGATATTTATAGTTGTTTTTTAATGTTAGTTTGTGGAAGAATACCTAGATGAAAGAAATAAAGAATAGTAGTAAGGAAGCGAAATATTTTCATTTAGAAGAAAAATAAAAGAATAAAAATAAAATGTGAATATACCGAATTCTACCGCCTAGTACGAAAATTTTGTCCTAACTCCCATAATTATCATCTATAAAAAATAAAATGTGAATATACCGAATTCTACCGCCTAGTACGAAAATGTTCTCCTAACTTTCATAATTATCATCTATAAAAATAAATTGTGAATATACGGAATTCTACCGCCTACTACGAAAATTTTGTCCTAACTCCCATAATTATCATCTATAAAAAATAAAATGTGAATATACCGAATTCTACCGCCTAGTACGAAAATGTTCTCCTAACTTTCATAATTATCATCTATAAAAATAAAATGTGAATATACCGAATTCTACCACCTAGTACGAAAATTTTCTCCTAACTCCCATAATTATCATCTATTAAAAATAGATCTATGTTTCCCATGAAAATAGCCCATGGATCTACGTGCAAAAGTTAACATTGAACAATGAGAAATAAAATCAAATAATCAAATTGATTATTAGTCACTATTTGCAATGATTTATGTGTACGAGATTAGTAATGAAGTCAAATGGTGGTCGATTCCAAAGGTTCAGTATTGAAAATAATAAACCAAAATATAATGATCCATAAGATGAAAAACTGATACAAGTTGAATTTGTCCTTTCAATAAGCGTGGAGAGATTATGGAGAATGTTAAATATAGTTTAGAGAATATTTGTCATATTGTAATTTTTCCTTATAAAGCAATAAGTTTGAAAAAGAGAACACAAAAAGTGACTTGAGTAAAAAATATGCATTAAGTACTAAATGAGATTTTCATTGGGCGCGACCTATACCCACACAATTAGCTCAATTGATTAAGCATGGGGGTTTCGTACTGAGGGTCGGTTGTTCGTGCCCACAGTAATGGCAGATTTTTATGAACAGAAAATTGATTATACATATCTAGCATTGTGACAATGTTTCTTACGTTAAAACAAATAATTAAAAGTCGTATTAGTACCACGGTATAGAAATTTATTCTTATTCTATGAATTAGGCGCCCGTTTTATTGCAATATGAAAACTATTTTATATCTCTCTTAAAAACTAAAAATAAAGACTGTTGAAATTTGGTATAGTTATGATTGTCATGTTGATACGTGAGAAAAATCATAGGGCCAATTGGCACAACTGAGGGAGGTCTACATAACTACTAGAATGTAACTTTAGTAGAAAACAATGTAAAATTTTGGATTAATAAGATTTTTTTAATTGCATTTCGCGTATCTGAATTACTCAGTAGACCGAACGAAGATGGGTTTACTTTAAACTCCACAATTTATGTTTAAATTTCTGTTTGTCCGTCAGTCCACGAAAACGCTTAGATACCTCAAACGATTTTTATGAAACTTTGTTAAATTTATAGAATTAGCTAATTAGACATTCAGTCATCGTCTATGGCTCGTTGAATACCAGTTCCCGTTAGATCACTGAAGTTGAGCAAAGTCCAAACGTAGATTCGCGCCCCCTTGGTGCTGGCTATTTTCCGGCCAAACCCAACTGAGTGGGTCAATATGGGTACCTGGTTTGTAAGTATCCAGCAAATAGGGTACCCCGTCCCGAATGACCAATAGATGTTAAAGAGACGTTAAGCAAAGAAGAAGAAAAAAAAGATACTGGACCACGCCAACCGAGTTCGCCCATTATTTAAGTTACGTCTACAGTTCACAGCACTCTACACTTAATATGTACAGAATTGTATTTCCATTCATTTTAGCATTGGCCTATGTAGGGGATTATATTATGAACATATACCAATGATTCTTGAATCGGGTACCTATTTTCAAGCACATAAGTACTGAATGTTGTGAAAACTAAAAGTTTGTCATAAGAAGAATCAAAGGAGTGTATTTTATATATTTTCGATTCTGACTGCTGTTAATAGGAGTGAATATAACATTTCACTTGCTGGGAAACCTGAGTGGTTTTGTTTATTAGTTGACCCCCCCCCTCCTCCCCAAATAGAACTCAAATAAAATTGAACATGGTGCATAACTCTCAGATAATAATTAGATTAACGATATCATTTTACGTTAAAACTGATCAAAAGTAAAAAAACACACATCTAACACTTTAAATTGTTTACATTTTATTTTAAATGAGTGATTGAAAAGAAAATTATGCTAATAATTAAATCTTTATCACTTCATTAAAACCAACACGCTTCATAAAAACTTTGAAAAATTTTTAGTACACAAGAAATATAGTGTTATTTATCATTATAAAAAATATTATTCTGTTTTCCAAATCAAGATTTAGTCCAAAGTTATCTCAATGTTGTAATTTTTTATTTTTGAATCATTTCAAGTAATTTGATACCTTGCCAAATAGGAGAAACACCTCGCACACTATTTTCTTGTTTATCAATAGATAATTTTTCCTCATCAAAAAAAAAAAAAAAAAAAAAAAAAAAAAAANAAAAAAAAAAAAAAAAAATGAAAATTTGATAAGAATTGAAAGTACAATGGAATAATTTACTAAACAGAATTTTGAACTAACCTATTGATAAGGAAACAGATAATTTTCTTCTCACCTTGGTTTAGATAAGGAAAGTGATTAGATCAGAACATTTAAAAATATGGGTTGATTCTATAACAAACATTATCATTTAAACAAATTCTTTATGGATTTTACTCTAAAATTAAAGCAAATCAAACTTATTTTGGATAAATCACAATTCTATTATTCATTTAAATCGAAAATAAATTTAAATTTAGAGAAGGGAATTGATAATAGGACAATAATTTAAAAAAAGCTGATGAATTTTTCTGCTCAATCCTCAATCCATTTTAACATTATCGATATTTTTTATAAAATTTTCAAATAATTTAAAAAGTTCCGCCCTTTTTCGATCAACGAGCACAAAAATCAATATTCTTTTTATTTACCTCAAAGTTCTTTCATCGGTTTCTAGAACCGGGGAGAAGTATATGGAAACTTTTCTAATCAATTTTAAGCCAATAGATTAGGAAACATTTTTACGGACATGCCACTATTTTGTATGTACAACCGTACAAACCTGGATCCATGATGCTTAATAAAAAAGCGAGTGAAAAAAAAAGTGAAAAGGTTGCCATTTACTACTCCCCGGTTCCAGACCCCTTTGACTTTGGTATATACCAAGGGTAACCTTCTAGCAGTAATTAAGGGTCTAACCTTTACTTTTTTATACGTGTAACTAATTTTCAGATTTTGGATCGGTACATGCCGCACTTTTGCCTCATTTTTTTTTTTTTTAATTTGATCATTTTTCTCATAAAAAAAGCCATAAGAAAATGGAATAAAAATGAGATTAATTAAAATCCGAGGCAATTAACAAACTTAATAATTCTGAAAACGAATTGAATGAGTAAAATAACTAAGTTAAATTAGTAAAAATTCCGTCCAAATTTTTTTTCCCTTCCTTCGCCACCAAGTTTTCAATACAATTTCATGCAGAGCGTACCGTACAAGAACAACAGAAATAATATTTCTTATAAGGCAGATAAAATACTATATCTTCACTTGACTATAAAAATTAAAAAGGTGTTAAAACTGACTCTTTTCGTGCTGTCCTGAGCACATCATCGGAGCTAGGTTGGTCGAAGACTGTTTCGGGTCTTACACTAGATAAATGGAAACAAATATGGTTTATGTACTATGGTAATACAGACATGTTTGTTCAGACACAAAAAAAAATCAAGCCCCTCCCCAGCAGAATTTTAGGCTAGTACCGGGTATGATTATATACGTATATCCCCTCCTTATGCAATTTCTGTAACAAACATTGGGAAAAAAACACTGTAGCTTTCTGAAAACTATATATTATTTAATATACAAGCAAATGGTTGAATCTTTTTCCAATACAACTCTAGTTAACAATTATTATAAGCAATTAAGCACCATTAGTAAAGAACAAGGAGATGCGAAGGTCAACAAGTCCACGAAGTGACGAGAATAAATAACCTTTGAGCGGCTCAAGAGAACAACTTAAAAGAGTAGAATTTTGATTTATTAAAAAAAAAAATGTCCTCCAATTATTGAAGGGTGTATGGTAAATAGTGATGACCACACCCAATCTGTCCCATTTTTTCTTAGTTTATTATTTTCAATAAATTAGAATTCACCACAAATAAATTTAAAAAATATCACCACTCAAAGTTCGGAGTAAGTACATTCATGGGTGTACGCAGGAGGGGCCATAGGGCCCGGCCCTTCCCTAAAACTTCTGGAAAGATACACTAGATAAAATGAGTTTCAAAAGGTATAGGAAAAAAGTTAAATTCATTAAAATAAGCCATGTTAACTACATTTTTTTTAATATTTATTTAGGTATTTAGACCAGAAGCTCACCCAGTCTCCCATATTGTATGAAATGTACAGTAAGCTCTGGAGCCAATTTGATACAACATAGTATTTATGTAAGTTTACAGAAAAATTTCAGTATATGTATTACTTCCGGCGCCGACGTATCTAATGATCTGGTGGATGTAAGTTAATATGGGACATCCTTTGCCTTGTTAAGCTGAGCCTTGTTCAGGGACAGACTAGGGGTCCAGGGCATATTGGAAGAGGGGCTTCACATTAGAATTTATATAAGAGGCTTGTTTGTGTATTTCGGGGCCAAAGCAGTGTAAAACTGAGAAGTTATCAATAGGCAATAGAAATAAATAGATAATATTGTTATTTTTTTCTTCATATTTTTCTTTTATATTTTTGCACCCTGATGAGCAAGGGGCCCATTTATTTTTTTCTCACACATATTTTACATGTATTTTCTTTCATAATAATGCCCCACGATGAAGCGGGGCCCACATATTTTTTCTAGCACATTTTTTACATGAATTTTTCTTTCATATTTTTGCCCCCTCCCCCGATGGACCCCCGGCGCACCGGGTATTTGCCCGGTGGCGCAGCCCGCCCCTGCCTTTGTTCCTCAATGATCGAGACAGTGTAAATATAAAGTGTGTATGTACATAAGACAAGTAAAGGTAAATAAAATGTCCCAAGGAATATTTATGCTTTGATAAAATATATTTTTTTAAGAAAATTTAAATGCCCTCCCCCCCCCCCCCNCCCCCCCCCCCTAAGCAAAATCCTCCGTACGCCCATGAGTACATTACATAAAATCTAGAATGTGATTAAAAACTTCGTTCGTCCAACCTTAGTGGCATTTTTGCCATTTAACACTGACTGAAATTAACATTGTTGTTGTAGTAGCAAAGTTTCTCGTAAAATCAACAAAATTCTCTCCATTTCTAAGTTCATGTTCAGAAGAATGGTAGAAATAGGTTGATAGGAGGTTACCGAAAAGGTTTTGATGGCCCTTGGCTGGAACTGTTATGATATACGTTCCAGGTCGTCGCCCATCGCGAGGACGACTGAAATTATGATCATGTTTGTTGTGTAGGTTCTATTTGGGGTCTAGTCTACCTCTGTGTTGTTGTACGCATTTTTTAAAACAAAAAAATATTTTTATTTCGGTTATTATACTTTTTTTATTATTATAATCAAATTACATGACTTTTGATCAGCATTTCATAAAATGCTCACTGTAATTATCACAGTAAATACATAATCAAAAATCAAGTTTGTTATTGCCATTTAATATTCAATAAAGCGCAAAACCCAGTTGTTAAAAAAAATCAGTCAGTGAATGAGACAAAACCTAGAAACTTAAATTTAGAACACATATTTTTCTTTTAAAATGAAAAGTACATTTTTTGATGAATGGGATTTCTGTTAATGTGCCATTATTATAAAGAAGGTTCATTAAATCGTTATTGAAAATAATAAACCAAAAACAGAAAATAACCTACAGTTAAAAATAGTAATAAATAAAAAAAAAAGTTGAGTCCCCCAAGTAGGCAAAGCTTGCCAGTAAAAAAAAGATATGAAAATAAATGTGTGAAGCCATTCAAAGTTATTCTCTGTGTATGCAGACTTATTTCTTCGCATCATGATACTATGAAGACAAGGTATGGTCGTCCAAAATTCATCAAGTTCTGCACATGAAGTCACAAGAGCCCGTTTTGTGCTATTTTTCACAATTACTAATTATCACGTGCTAGGTTAACCTATTTAAATATGTAAACACAAGCAGTGGTCTCTTTTGACGTCGGCATAATAGTCGAGAGAACATACCTTGTGTTCTTAGTAGCATGTTTCTGTGCCATTCTGAGTTCCAGTCTGTAAAAATTAATATCACTTGGAAAAATGACAAATACGTAATGTTACATATAAAATTGGTTTCAAAAATGAAAAATCTAAACATAATATAGTTAATTAGGTAATGCCATTTTGTCATCAAAAGAAAACTGATGCCATTATATGTTTTTGTTCTCCTAATAAAATAAAATCACTTGTAGCTCAGTGGTCACAGCATGTGCCTGGTAAACCCAGGGTTTTTAGTTATTTATATTTCAAAATTAGAACAAACATATAAAAAGGCCTTTAACTGAGATATCCTATATATAAATTATCTCTACAAAATAATATTTGGCAATGAAAACTAAAATTTCATAATTAAAAAGCTACACATTAAATCACTTCTACACAGGGCGTCTTTAACTAGAACAGTCAAATATCTCGGAAAATTACGAAAAAAATCTGATTCCGTGAGACATGTAAGAGTGACCTTGATAAAACCTGCTAATACTAGTACCTATGTACTTTTTATTGATTCCCCATTATATTTTACATACAATCGACTAATTATATGATGTTCTTTTAAAAAAGTATATCGCAGTGTTCGCAATGACATATGAAATTGAACCTCTCAAACACAAATGAAATTATTGTCATAACAAACTCTGACTCTAGTCTGTAATTTTATACTTTGATTCCCCACATATTTGCTATTACACATAAGAAGGAAGTTTAGGTAAAAATTGTTGGTCTTTGAGAAAACTGCGAAAATTTTAATTTAGAATATTAGCCGAATTCACAATGAAGAACCCGCAGGTAAACCTTAAAAGATTCATCGAGCACACTATAACAAGTGCCCTCCTATATCATGAAAGTTTGATCAAAATATTTCTTTTCCCTAATTGACTGCTCTAATTAAATTGACTCACCCTACACCCTACGTATAATATCACTTCTATACAGGGCAAGTCATTTTAAGTAGACCAGTCAAATATCAAATGACTCACCCTGTGGGACTAAGTATATCCTAATTACATAGTATTTCTATAAGGCTTTAATATCACTACATGAGGTAAATAAATTCTATCTTACTTACAACATAACAACTTAATTATAAAAATAATCATTTTTTACGACTTAATTTTATAAAAATAATTTTTTTTTTTTTTTTTTAGGAATCGTTAAAATTTAATAAAATTAAAGTTAAAAAAAATCTTTCTTAGCCTTATAAATATGCATAGGACACAAAAGACAACAAATCCGGCCCTGTATATAAAGAAGATTTTATTTTACCAGAACTGAGATCTGTTTAAATGATTTCACATTAAAAAAATAAAAGAAATTTGTGAAAACTCAAACAAAAAGCAGATCGATCTATTAATTTTGTATACAATTAAAAAATCTCATCGCCCAGTGTCTAAAAAAATAAAGAAAAATACAAAAGCCCGTATTTCCTTATTAAGGAGCATTAAAATGTCATACTAAAATATGTTTTGCTTCTGTTTGGCTTAGGATGAGAGGGCCAAAAATTGAAAATCTTAAATGGAAAGGTATATCGCGCGAAAACATTTTCACATCAAGGAAATAATTTTAAAAGAAATTTCAACCTTCTACTACTTATGGTATGGTACACTTCACATGTTGAAAACAAAATTTTATAATTATTTTGTATATTTCCATTGTCCGTTCTTTGTTCAGTAAAAAAAAATTGCTTTTGTTCACCCTTGTTCAAAACCAAGAGCCGATTCATAATTTTGTATAATAATAAAACGGCACAATTTCTCCAAGCTCCTTAATATTTTTCCTTTTCCATTTAGGTAAACAAAAATTGCCTGTAACATATGAGGATTTTGTTAAAAAGCTAATGCTTTGTCACAATACACTTTTCCATGTTATTACTAAATTATATGTCTTCGCTTGGAATCAAAACTTCATGGTTTCGAATTTGTCACTCTTACTTGTGAGACTGACGGAGGGCTATCGTCTGCTCCACCTCTTACTTGTGAGACTTACGGAGTGCTAGTGTCTGCTCCACCCCTGCTCAACCTCTTACTTATGAGTCTGACGGAGTGCTAGTGCCTGCTCCACCGCTGTTGCGTGTTGACCCAGTTTTGCTTACAGTGAATTATGACCAGCGTATTTCTAATTACATCCGCAAATCTGGACAATTAGATAAATATCTTGGATTATTGAAGTAAAAATATATCAACACCAACATAACTTTTAAAAAAGGCATTTTTCATGATCCTTTTTCAAACTGAACATAAATTTGATTTCAATAAGGTAAAAGAAAATCTTTAAACACTTAGCATAACTATTAAATACAAGAAAAGAGAATGACGAGGAAACTTTTCTATTCCAATTTTAATTAAAAATTGTAGAATATCGAGTCAAGTGTTTTCGTTATTCTCTTTTCTTGAACTTAACCAGAAATAGGAAATACCAGCAAAGAGCCCATTTCAAACTCGAGCTGGTTTTATATCACATTTTGAACTTGTACAGGGCCTGCATCTTGTGGTCAGATACAGCCCCTGTCGGTCTCATTCTTCAATGGCCGGACCCAAGGTTTCGTTACTTTGTGTCAGCAATAACTTCCTATCTTCTCTGATCTTCTTCATCTGAATCTTTCTCTTCCTTCTGTTGATCACGCCATCCTCTTCATCCATCATTCTTAATATCTTTTCTTGGTCAGATGAATTGATGGGCGCCACGGATATATCTCGGACGGCTCGAAATTTACCACAATTATTTAAATGTTCATTTTCTAATCGAAAAAAGTTCCATATGAAACGTCTGAAAAAAAAAAAAAAAAATGCTGTCACTAGAGCTCGCATTACAGCTATTTTTTATTTTATTTATTATTATTATTTTTTTTAAAGATCTCGTACCTTTTTTTCCGGCAACATTCGCTTTGTTTCAAATGTAGAGCGGCTCATTTCAAATAAGTTATTTCATTACTTAAATTGAACATTGAAACAAATGTTTAGAACCACTGGACATCAAACAATGTAAAACTATTGCCCGTTAAGCAGATGAAATTTAAACCATTTATTTGAAAGCAGACATTACCAATCTAGAACATAATATTTTTAAGCAATTCTTTTGGGACTGTTATGTCCCCATTTGATCTGAAAACATGAATTTTTTGGAAAACGGTAACCAAAATAAAACCTTCGATGTCTACATTTTTTTTCTTCTACTTATGCATGAACACACAAGCTTCCCTACCTTCAGTGGTGGGGAAGCAAAATAGATGCGTTCTTAACAAACACACAAACAAAAAAAAATCAGTTCGATTATAAGAATTTAAATATAATAATATAACACCAGAGTAAAAGATCCAAATCATGGATTTTGCCGCCGGACAGAAATGCTAAGATCTTTTAGAAATGGTAGGGATATTTCATTTTAAAAATCTTCTTACACAATTATCCACTATTTTATATTATTATTATACATACATAAGTTCATACTTTTCCCCGACAATAGAGGTTAGGCAGAGTTTTCACGTACATCCCTCGTTTATAAGAGGGTTTTTACCAAGGGAGAGAAATCTTCCAATTCTGATCCGAGGATCCCTATCATTTCTGTCTGGGTAGCGCCCCAATAGCATGCCAAAATAAAAGGACAAGAAAGGTGGAAGAAAAAAAATGAAGCAATACTCAATATACCTACGCAAACAAATTTTAAGTCAAGTAAAGTTTTGCGTCAAAATCATCGCGTCGTGTTCTATTTGAAAAAACAATTCCTCATTTTTATATATTTTGCTATTTGGTTTCCTCGACGTTCGCTCCAGCGGTGAGTTATCTCGTTTTTTGGTTCATAGTTGTGCGTGAGGGTATATTTATATTTGTCATGAGTTCATTTCAAATTTGTGTATTTACTACACACATGAAATGAGTTTATATTTAAAATGAGATTTATCAAAATAATCTTTAGATTGGACAGCCATTTTGTTTATATTAATATGTTCAAATTCAAGTCGAAAATAATTCCACACAAACCGTCTGTAACATAGAAACCAATAGGGGGAGGAAATTGAACCCAAGCAGAAAATTCAGTCCACTAGTTTCAATTTTTTTTTTTAAATAGAGAAGCCATTCACACTCTGCAGAAGCCATTCGCTACCTAAAGGTGGAAAACATTTGTTTTCATGCAGAAATTATCCAAAACTTTAAAATTAAACTCATAAAATAAGTTTCAGATACCAAAGAACAAATTTGGTTCGGTCGCAGTTGTCTGTCCGCCTGTCTTAAGTCAGTTCCTGACATTGTGAGGGTAGGTGGTGATTTTTTATTCTTGAACTTAATTCAAAACTCTTGCCCGCACCTGTGCAAGAAAATTTTATTTATACTGTCATGTTTTCGAGAAGGCAGGTTTGTTTCGGTCCAACTTTGTAGGGTAAAAAAATCTACCAAGTGAGAAAGTTATACCCAAATTTAAAACAAATCGTACTAGCGCACAATTAAATTCAACGAAATTGATATGAGACCATCCGAACCTACTCTCACAATCCCAGAAATTTGTATTAAAATTAAACGAAATTGAGGACGGATTCCTCGCTTGAAGGGGACAACGAAAACCCAATTATTTTTTTTAAAAAAAAACATTTACTAACAAGCATCCGCTGACTACGTACCTGAATACTTCCGAAAGTATCGTCTACGGACCTTTGAACTACAATCTTACCGTTCCTGTCCAAATAACCGTAGGAATACTCGTATCTACATATTCCTTGCTTGGCCGATCACTCTACGTACCTATATTTCCAAAGGTGCCGTAATACAAATAACCGTACTCCGTAGGAATATCTACATATTCGTTGCTTGGCCGATGACTCTACATATTCAAATACTTCCAAAGATAATGTAATACCAAGAGCTGTACGGACATTTACGTATTCCTCAGCTTATGACTTTACGTATCTGAATATTTCGAAAGGTTCCGTAATACCAAGAGCCGTATCAATATCTACGAGTACATAGGAATTCCTAGGCTGAAGTCTCTACGTACCTGAATACTTCCAAAGGAGCCGTAATACAATGAGCTGTAGGAATATCTACATATTCCTTAGCTGATGACTACGTACCTGAATACTTCCAAAGGTGCCGTAATACAAAGAGCGGTATCGATATCTACATACTCGTAGTGAACAATGAAAAATGATCCAAGCCAAGAAAACCTTAAAACCAGATCCTCGATAATGGCAAAATAGTAGAATCCCTAAAACAAACAACACAACGTCTTGTGAGAATACTACCCTCCCTTTTTTACTGCGATCATTTTTGGTGCATTTAATTTCAAATCTGAACCTTTGAAATCGACAACCAAAATTAAAGGCGGACGGTGCGGCAGGCGCACGGTGGACGACTTTTAAAATTGTATTTTGGGTATCTAGAAACGTAAAATATAAAATTTTGTGATTCAATTCCCCATTAATGGAAATAATAAAACAAAATAGAATAAAATCCGCCGTAAATATCACTTTTGAGCGATTTTAATAAAATTTGAAATATAAGTCAAATTTAGGGTATATAATGATCGTCAAAACTTTTCGTTACTCTCAATGATACTAAGGATTCCGCACTAAAAAAACAAACACAAAAATCTTTGTACAGAAATATTATAATAGTCACAAAAGTAAAATTTTAACAAATGAACCCAGAAGCTTAATTGGCGGTTTTTTTACGGTCTATAAAGAAGTGCGAATAGACACTGCCGATATATTCACAAGAAAAGTAAGAATGTATGTGATCTTACCGTGCTGGAATATACAGTTTCTTCTCTCAGGAACGGTGTATCCGAAGGCGAATTTGTATCAAATAAACCCCAGTCCATTTTGATGTCCCAAATATAAGCGTAAAGAGCGGCAACAATTGAGGCCGCCAGCCATGGATAGAAATATGGATTATCGCTCACATTTTGATCTTTCACTGGAAACAAAACAAAAAGAATCAAGAGGTTTCCATTTTTGAATTGTCAACTACAAAAAACATATTGATTTGACAGAATTGAGAATTACCACTTCGGGATGAGCGAGAGAGCTGAAATTCGATACAAAGTTCTTCCGCGGTACAAAAAGTAATATCCTTGAGTAAAATATTGAATTTTCTAAATAGGAGCCGTGTTCATTCTGGGGGTCGGTTCCACCAAAAATCCAAATTTCGTAACCGTAGCGAAGCACTGACTGACTGATAATAAACGTAGCTCCACGATGGCTAAGCCTAGAGACTTGAAATTTGGCACACAGATCCCTTTTAGCATGTAGGTGCGTAATAAGAAAAGAAAAAAATCGAAAGTTCAAGTTACCGCCAAAAATTACGCTTTTTAGCGGATCTTTTTGCAATTTTTTCTGGACAAACTAAAGGAGATAACGAAAAATGACCGAGAGTGGACCCCCCTCAAAATAGTATATCCCATAAAAATATGAAATAAAAAAAAATTCGGTTTCTCCCCGATTTTTGGACGGTTTTCACTACCAGAATTGAGAAGTACCATTTAGGGATGAGCGAGAAAGCTGAAATTCGATACAAAGTTCTTCCGCGGTACAAAAAGTAATATCCTTGAGTAAAATATTATATTTTCGAAATAGGAGCCGTGTTCACTCTGGGGGTCGGTTCCACCAAAAATCCAAATTTCGTAACCGTAGCGAAACACGGGAAAACAGCTAGTTGACTATATAAAGTTTTCGTTTGAAGGATAATTTTAAATGTTTTTTTTTTTTCATTTTCGTCTTGTGACTTTTTCAAAATAGATATTGAATATCGTTTGAGAGTCAAAGAAGTCTAACGACTCCTTCTAATTCATAAATATGGTTTAAAGAAGATTATCTCGAATCTAGCTTTTATTTTATACTTTTCAGAACTTTTACCACCTGAAACCAATATACTTGAGTTACTAGACTTACCATGTACTGAAACTATAACACTGCAAATTTAGCACATGCGTTTATTAGTTCTCTGAGCCATAAAAAAAAATCCTCTTCATCTTTACCTTCACTCTTTTCCAATTCTATTTGGAGTTGGCGGCGTTACTTTCCTTTTTCCAGCATGCCACAACCTTTTGTTCGGTGCCTAGCTTGCTTCACACAGTTTTCATAGAAACTCGCTCTTTGCTGAAGATCTCACATCATGGGTTTGAAGCAAAGTTTTTAAAGCCTGGATGACTTTCTTAACATCAAACCCTTTGTATTTACACGGGTTTAGGACCGTTACCTACTAAAGCTGGCGTGCCCCCCTCGGTGGCTGCATTAAAAAAAATACCTCTTCTCCACAAATGATGATATTTTACGTTTCGAGTTATGTTCGTGGAATCCAAAAATTGAATAAGAGCCCATTGACTGATTTATTTACCAATATACAGTAAGTACCTATTTTTCCCCCTTTTACTGTTGTTTTTATCTGGTTTTCTCTAATTTTGATCGGGATAGGATAATGTAATTTCCATTGTAGTGTGTTAAAGATTAGAAACCTCTGAAACACAATAAATAATAATAATTTTGATATGTAGGTCATATTTGTAAAATTTCTCTCTTGAAACTTACCTCTGTTCTCTCTGTACAAATAATTAAATATCACAACAAAAAATGTGGTTGAATATTTTCCCGCATTTGCCAAATGGGGAAATGCTTCTTTAGAATCTCGGTAACGTCGTAAACATTGTGCGAACCGAATCCAGGCAGGCACGCAGTTGACAACAGGGACGAACATTGACTGGTTGGCGGTGAGAGTTACAACTGAAAATAAACAAATGAACCGTTCTATTAAGCAACAAGGCTTCATAAAAATCAAAATGTGGTACCATAGTATGTTTCGCCAAACTTTATTTCCAAGTTAACTCTTCTAACGAAGAATTTGGGGAAGTAAATAATTAACTGGACCCCACCAACACGACCCACCATCACCATCAAAACCTTTTCGGTAAACTGACATCAACCTTTTTCTCCCAATTTTTTTAGGATGGATTTAGAAATGGGAAGAACAGATGATTTCACGAGAAACGCCGCTAAAACAACATAATTTAACAGGTCACGATTTTTTTTCTTCTTCTCAAAACGGGATACTATGTCAATGTTAAATCAAGTGTTTTAAATAATTAATTAACGATTTGTTAAATTTTTAATCTTAACATGAAATGAAAAAAATGTCGTGTAAATCTGCTAAGTACGGCAACCACTTGAACTAACTTACTATTGTTTGGAGAAATAAAACCAGTTCCATTGTTCAAATAGAAACAGATTGTCTGATAGAAATCAAGTAGAGCAACCGTTAAACTGTTCAATTGATCAGCCAACCAAAAATCAGCAAAACCAACATGAAAGAAAGGTGCAGAGAACATTCGAAACTGAAAATAGAAAAAAAGAGGAGAACGGTTGAGCGGAATGCACTTTTGCACAGCAAGAGTTAAACTGCATATCTTGGCTGTATGGATTTTTTGAATTTAGAATCTTTTTTTTTTTTCTTCAATAAAACTGAATAGGTACGTCATCAATGTTTTGCTGAACCAGCGTCTATAGCACGTTAAATACACCAGTTCCCGTTAGATCACTGAAGTTAGGCATCGTCCAGCGAGGTTGTACCATGAGGATGTCCAAGTGGGTTCGCGCCCTTGTGATGCTGGCTATTTTTCCAGCCCAACCCAGGATGGGTGAGGTCAATGTGGATAACTGGTTTGCAAGTGTCCAGCGAATGGAGGGTGGAACCCCCGTATTGAATGACCAATAGATGTTAAAGAGACTCTAAGTCAAATTAAAAAAAAAATGTTTTGCTTTTTACTAGGAAAAAGTAAATAACCTTGGTTTTAAGAGAATAGACTAAATGTGGGGGAATCTCGGTTACATAAAACATATACACTATGTCATTTTCTTATTTCAGTTTTTCGATCTTTACATTGACAGTGCTCTGGATAATTCGCCATAAAGAACTAATCAAATCAAGAGCACTCAAGTAGTAATAGTTCATGGTCATCTCTAAATATTTTATATTACAAATAACAATTTAATTTATATTTAACTTAACGAATGACGACAGGCGACCGCAACACATTCATCAGAAAAAAACAATATAAGATATCACTTTTGAAAATTGAACACTAAATAAAATAATGAACAAGAAAAATATGTAAATATAAAATCGCAAGATACTTGCATCAACAATAAAAGAAACATTTTAATTTTAACAAAAAATATCCTTGAAAAATACAATGCTTTATTTATAATCCCAGAAAGAAACCCCTGTAACGCTGTGGAGAACACTTGAAAATTGTGAAACCCTCATGAGAGCGTACTCAGCTCCTAAGGGCCAGCCCTTGTCAATGCAACCAAACTCCTCTATTGTTTGCAGCCTGTATAGGTTATTATATAAGAAAGTAGCACAAAATTATACCATACCACCATCTTAAGAAAGATTAAAAAATGGACTTACAGTAACTTTTATCAGCCACCATCTGGCAGCAGGTCTTAACGTACGCAGGGGTGCAACCAGACAGAGAAGCAAAATAGTGGTTAACACTAAAGGATGAGAGTAGGGCGAGAAGTTGAAAACATAACTGAACAGGAAACACAGAATGCTGATGGCCCAGATGTTTCCCAGAATCAGCGCCACCTCCATGAGATGCTGCTCCGATAGGTGATTTCTGAAAAAAGAAAGAAAAAAGGTGTCAACAGTATATAAAAAGACTTGGAAAAATAACTTTATATAAATAAATATTTTTTCTATCAGAAATAAGTAAAATACAATGAATTCGAAAGTTTTGAGTACGACTTTTGACATATCTTACGGTTTGAGTAGTGCAATTGTAACGCTAAAACGTATAGTGCTTATTTGTTAGCTCGCTCTCAATAGATGATCCAAAATTCAAACTTCTTGGTTTAGTTATCGTGGAATCACGTTTATTATCTGTGAGAAAGTATATCAATATGGCATTGAGTAAATCACATATAATCTATTTTTCTATGTTTCTACTTACCTGGGATCCAGTTCAAAGATGAGCACATGATTGACTCCAGATGACCTCCATCCATAAACATTAACACCCATCAGAAAAATAAATAAAATAATTAAGAAAGGTCCACGGTACAATGATGACACAACGTGCCATGGGGTGTCCGAAGCGTTAACAGAAAATGCTGAAAAAAATCAAGAAAAATAAACCTTGTTGTTGTGGTAACAGTAGATTAACACATTCTATTTGCACAACTTGCCTCATAACTCCGCCCCTGATAATGTAGCAAGTAAATTTACATATTTCAATTCTATTTCATGTATACACGTATTTTCCAATGTAACTCCTATGTATTTTTTTTACGTATTATGCAATTTTATTTTCTATCGTATCATGTATTAATTTTGTGTATTTCTCATGAATTTTTTCCCCCTTCTGTATGTCATATGTATTTTTTTCTCCCTTATATATCCATTTTCTATGCATTTTTTCCTCTTTGTAAATATTTAATATGTATTTTTTTAACGTAATCAAATTGTAATGATCAGGGACATGCATACTTTATGTATGACCAAAACATAATAAAATTATATTTTATTCAATCAATAATCGACAAAAAAAAAATGCCCAGTTCGATTGTTTGATATATATTGTAAGTTTCAAGGTACCAGATTTCAAAATTAGAATAAAAAAATAGGGTCGCCCGATGTGAGCCATGAGAGACACGTTAACCTATTTTGCTAAAGTTTGGTTTGTAGGTCCCGTTCCGGGTCTAAATGGTACTTGAAGATCGACGTCACCATTAGTTACATAGAAAGGTTTCTGAACAAACGAAAAAAATGTCACGAAAATGTTATGCCTATTATTCTATGCACGTAGTTTTACAACTTACCCTCATAATTTGGGTAAGTTGTAAAAAAGTATCTTACAATAAAAGGAGAATGCAAAATGGTCAAATTTGGTTGTAACTTACCCTAACGATAAGTATTTTTGATTTCGAGCACCCTTTCGAGGGGAACCGATACAAACTTTATTGAATGTAACCACTAATTTGTACACCAGTAGTATGAGGTAGAAATATTGACGTTCTTTTTGTCCAACTCAAGTACGTAACAATATGTAAAACCCTCCCTTCTACCATGAACAATGTAATTCAGAATGCAATACGCTAAGACTTCCTTAGCTTTGAATTACCTTTTAATACAAAACAAACACATAGTATGACAAAACAACCGAGGAACAGACCAACTTTAAATGTCGTCCAAGGACTTTGTTGTTCACCAAGTGGAGGTACACGGAGTCTTTTCATCGCTTTTTGTCGATCTCCATCTTCGAGCTCGTTGGTAACCGCCGCTTCTGTTTCTGAGATCAAATGATTGATATCTTTATTTACATAAAAGTGGGACACGTCCACATGTTCTGCCCTCCATTTGGCACCCACATCTACATTCAGTAACTGAAAAAAAAAAGGTTAAACATTTTTTGAAAAAGCCAAAAAAGAACTTAAGAAATCTCATGATGTCATAAACCAACAAAGCTGAGCGTTCATAGAAACCACTGAGTAAAAAATCAAGAATGTTTTTGGTGTCAATTTTTTTTTTTTTTTTTTTTTTTTTTTTTTTTTTTTTTTTTTTTTNTTTTTTTTTTTTTTTTTTTTTTTTTTTTTTTTTTTGTATCAATATCTTATCTAAAATGTGAAGAACGCCAGTTTGTGATACAATTGGAGACGCAAGTAGTATTTCTTCTAGCTTCAGCTTTTTATCATCATCAATCAATAGTGGCATCATCGTTTCTGATGGTAGTCTGATGTATGAGACTGCAGCTCTAAAAAAGTTGTTATTTGGTGCTAAAGTTTTATCATTGCCATCATAATGGGTTGGTGGTGTAGTGGTAAGACGTCTGACTGGTAAACAGTGGGACGTGGGTTCATACCCCGGGTTGACCATGAAATTTTATCCACATGCATTTGAGATATTTACTACACAGTAATAGCATTTAAAAAACTGCCAATGTCGAGGGATTCTTCAGTCCTATTCGGGAAGTATAAATAAGGACTATTATTATACATCTAATCTTGGAGGCTAATAATTAACATGGGCTCCCAGAACCATGTCCAAATGTCCATCACTGAAATATAATTACGTCAGTAGCACAAAGATAATAATATTGTAGAGTTGTTTTCTGTATTATTTTACACTATCCTCTCAGGTGGACTTCTCCCGTGAACATGTCACCCTCAAGTTACATCTAACAAGTACTTATGACTTATTTTCACTGTGGAAATTAGTAAGTCATTAAGGGTTGAAACAAATATGTCATTCGATTAGCCTTTTTACAAATAAAAATATTTTTTCATTGGTTATTTTCAATAACCGTGATCGAGATCATGGGCTCAATCTGTTAGGAAACCCCCGTTGAAGCACAAAGACGAAAAACGGAAATTTTATTCTAAAAAAAACAAGTACTGATAGGACTTACCTTATCATGTTTCTTGAGAATTTTTCTAAACCCGGTCCAATTTAAATTTTGATAATTTTGTAACAAAATCAAACTCAAATAATATTCACTAAATGCAAGCTTCAGGTCTTGTAATTTGCGAGCAGGGACATCCCCACTTCTACGGGACAAAATAATGGCACTTTTCTTTTTCGATGATTTTGAAGACTTCATACTCTCTTCTTGGGAGATTTTCAATTCATTTCTTAAATTTGAATATTTACGAGTTGCTTCGGCCAATTTCTCTGAAACACAAAATGAGGTTTTTGTTTTCGACAGACGAAAAAAAAAAGGAAAAACTTACTCTTGTTCAAACAGCTAACTTTTTTCACTTATTTTTTTGGATTATCATTTTCAATAATGGCGTTAACATCACACGACTTTCCTTATTTATTAAAAAAAGAAAATTGGAAGGCATTGTAAGGGTTTGACACTTTTAATGCCGAGGTTTTGAGGTCTCCAGGACCCAAATCTTTAGTTTCGGCAATGTGAGTCTGTAGCAAGAACGATAAGATTAAAAACGCCAAGAGTAGCTTTTGAGTCCTATGTATAACATACATAGACAAATTGCTAGTACTTACCGTTCTTTATTTAGTCATGATTCGTGAAGAACTTTAGCGCTAAAAAACTAGCAATGGATTCAATTATAGTCAAAAGTTTGCCTAAAAAATGGCAAAAAGTCTCTGGCACTTACCATTCAATCTCTTTAGGTAGAATTCGTGAAAACTGCAAAAAAACCGCCAAAAGTAAGCGAAGACAATATCTACGCATAATTTTAACCAAAAAGCATACGTAGATATTGCCTGTCGCAGACGCTTTTGATTATATTTTGTCAAATGTCACCACTGGTGCTCAATTGACCTCACGAAACTGAAAGCACCCCGAAATCATAATCACTAAGATGAACATTTTCCAACCACGCCGGGCATTGAACCCTGGTCCCTCGCGTGCAATGCCAGTGCGATACCCAACAGATCAGAAGGACAGACGGACGAATTACTGCCACATCCACTTTACTCACTTGAATTGACTCCCTGATATATTTTTCTGTCCCCTAACCCAACAGTTGGCTCGAAGGAAAAGATCGAAATGACCTTCTTTTGTGTTTCGACTATTTTGTTTCAGTTTACATTCTTACATGAGTTTTGTATTCTGTGTGCTGTTCATTTTGTTTCTGAGAGGCTCTTTGAAGTTTTTTATATTTTAATAAATAATAAAAAATAGATTGTTTGATAAGTACTAGAGAGAGTACTGCAAGAAGTATATCTTTTGCAAATGTTGGGAACATGGTTACGTTACACCAAACGAATAACTACACAATCTGTGAATAATCCAATGATTCCAATGGGCTAGATCACTGAGTCAGACGGATAGACATCATAGGCTTACGTAGGTGGATTAATAATTTCTTCTGTGTTGAAGATAGGTTGCGTTGTTAAGAAAGTTGCAGTTAGAGCAGCTTGTTCTAAAAAATCTTAAATAACATCACTTATATTAGTGTATTTTTATAAAAATAGAAAAAGAACATTATTTTATAATGATTGGAAAAGTTGTGACAAATGTTTTGAACTACCGTAGTGAACTATAACACGAATTACTGTCACACTCTTGCGTATATTTTTCTGTTCCCTAACTTAAAAAAATGGCTCTAGGAAAAATTTGAGCTCAAATGAGTAAACTATCACTGAAGTGGAGGGTTATTTTGAGTTTAACAAATAAAATAATTAGTAAAAGTGTAGTCCTAAAAGAAGATTATGTTAAAAAATGCATGTGAAAAAATAGGAATAATCTGCGCCTTCATTCCTGACACAGATACTTAATGATCTGTCCACTTATTAATAGGGTTACTCTGTAAGGAACCCTCAAAAAATAATTTTGAATATTTTTCTTTACTAAAACTAACCTTCTCTTTCTGAGTACTCTCGGTCCTATCGCACAATACTAACCTGTGTACCAAATTTTGAACACAGATTCCTTATACAATAAAATATGAATTTAGAATGAAAAAAAAAAAATCAATTAAAAGTGAGATATCGCAAAAAACACACACTTAGCGGTATAATTACACAGCTCAAACGGTGGGAGATAATGGGAGAACAGAATAAATAAGAAACCAATAGGCTAAAATCGCAGAACTGTTTACTTTACTAATATTGTTGTTATCAGAATCAACGCAACTCGACGATAGCTAGAAATTTGGAACTTTAGCGGAAAGAAAAAAATTGAAAGTTCACCTGGAAAAAAAATTATCTCCAAAAACGATACATTTTAGGGGTACAATTACACAACCCAAATCAAATGAGATATCAAGAAATGGCCGGGATTGGACCCCTCTAAAATCGTAAATAAAAATTAAAACCTTCAGCAAAAATGAGAAATCCACAGTATTTAGGTTCGTATCCTAGTTATGGCAGAGTTTCCTACGAAATAGTAGCTATTTTTTTAGTTAATAAAACACTGTGTCTGAGCACTGTTCCAGGCCTTCTATATTTTACCAACACTAATTATGTATTTCTAGTTTCACTGCACTCTCAAAGTAAACGTTGACATTGTGATTATCAAAGGGTTCACACCTAAACACAAGGAACGCAATAAATAATAGTAATTATTATTATTATTATTATTATTATTACGAAATCTGATCTAAAATCAAATATGTGTGGTACTCACTGGCACCACACATATTTGATTTTAAAATTAGTAGTCTAGGAGCTCGGAGCTTATCACCAACATCATCGAGTTCTCATGTATAAGACATGAGGCAACAAATCCCAGTGAGTTTCGAAATAGACATCATTTTAATGACAACCGTTACTGTCGATACACTGACGTAAGCGAATTCTGAATTTTCGGTCGACTTTCTCCAACATTGTTAAAAGTTATGCGGGATATTTCGCGACAAGTGTATTCTTTCAGAATGTCCTCTCACGATCTTTATAAACTTGAGATTTGAGATATCCCCACAGGAACAATCACAGAGCTCTAAATCTAGTGACTGTGCTGCCCAAATAATATCACCTATTCCAATCAAAAAGCCGGGAAAAATGCGAGTATGTATCTCTTAAGCAGCCATTGAAACTCTCGTCGAATGAGGTTTCGTTTCGTCTTAAAGAAATTAAACGTCCTATAGATCCATATCATTAAGAGCCATTATCTTTCTTTGGCGCTTCACTGCTACAATTGTATAGTTAACTAAAGGCTCGCTGTTCTTAGATGAAATCATTTCGACAAATAAAACAAATTACCACAAAAAAAAAAAATCCAAACGGACAAATAAGACATTTATAAAAGTCGTGAAGAAAACTAGATCTCCTTTCATTTAGTCAAATATGCTCCTAGGAAAGTAAATGTAGTGTAAAAATTGCATTGATTAACAGGTCCCATGTTGTAACCGGGATGACTTGAAACGCAAAATATCAAGGTTCCAGACAAAGGCCATGACAATCTTTTTTGTGACCAAAGATAATTCTAGGAATACGAAGAACAGTTTATTAAAAGGGAAAATTCGCTATGACAAAAACATTTTGTAACTTTTGGATTTTATTTGACAGCTGTTATCTTTCGAAATAAGAACTATACAGTATGTACCAGAAGTCCTTACCGATTGTTCATAACCTTAGAACGTATCAACTCTCAATAAAAACATAATAGTCTCAATATTGTAATGTGTCAGGTTACTAAACCCTGAACACACAATAAATAATTCAAATAAAAATACTGAACTCACCCGAGTAGAAGAGGTTGATTTTCTTGAGCTCTTTATCACAGAAGTGGAAGAAAGTTTCATCGAAATTCTTGTTGAATCTAGAGACGATCTCGGACTCAGTGGTTTCCTCTGACGGCCGCTCTTCAATAGCTTTGTATAGGAGGTCCTTCATCTCCTAATTGACAAAATAAAAAATGAGGCCATTGGCATCATCCGGTATGTCAGGAGAAAAAATAACTGAATGACGTCAGTGAGTTAAAAAATGTATACTGTATGACGTCAAAGACTTATCTGGCGTAAAGAACTAAACAAATACGGTGGGAGAATGTAATTGTAGTATATCAAAATGCAAAATTTATGATGTGTGGCCCCCTTTTATAACTACCTGAGGGGTATTCCAAAAAAAATTAAATCTGCCTTCGAAAGATTATTTGGAAGGAATAATTAATACAAAATTTTGGAAGTATTCAATTTCAATAACATTTACTTAACAAGGACATCCTCCCTAGTGGTTCCCCTGAAAATGGGATGTCTATGAAAAGTATTTAAGCTCTAAGAGCTTGAAGACTGCAAGGAAAAATCTCTTTTATGTAGTGGTAGTAACAGTAGCTTTAAGAAGATAAGTCCATTCACCGTGTCCACTAAACAAATAGAAGTCTCAGGTACCCAGTTAGTCAGTAAATTGATTAAAAAATGACAGTATTGTAGAGTTGATTTGAGGAACAGGGTTGGTCCAATAGGTCCACTAAACCTTTGAAGAAACATCTGGGTCGTTTTTTTTAAAAAAAAACTGCGACAGGGGAAGTGAGTATTTGGTGGTCGAGTAACCGAGCACGTCGCGAATATGGACTTGAATATGGACCCAAACATCACATCGTGAGTAAAGACCCTTGTCCCTTGTACAGAAAACCTACCTCGTAACTGATGTATTGTTTCCGCCATTCTGGTGTGATATGAGCCGACAGATGCTCAGCAAACTTCATTTTGTTTTGAAATCAGTGTGTGCGTTCCTCCTGAGTCAGCTTCATATGAAGGTCTCAATCTGAAACAACAAAATAATATACAGTAGACCTCCCTCACAAGGTTCATACAAACGAGATAAATTCCATAACATATTCACAAAATAAAATGAAATACAGTAGACCTCCCTCACAAGGTTCATACAAACGAGATAAATTCCATAACAAATTCACAAAATAAAATAATATACAGTAGACCTCCCTCACAAGGTTCATACAAACGAGATAAATTCCATAACATATTCACAAAATAAAATGAAATACAGTAGACCTCCCTCACATGGTTCATACAAACGAAATAAATTCAATAACATATTCACAAAATAAAATGATATACAGTAGACCTCCCCCACATGGTTCATACAAACGAAATAAATTCAATAACATATTCCCGTGATAACTCTGTCAATTTTGCACAAGGGATTATTATTTATACTTTTACTGATCTTGACTCTAGATATCATAATATTATTTTCTAAAAATCATGTACATGAAAATATTCATTTTCTGATTTTTCTTACTAGAGAAACATTGTATGTAAGGTGACGCCGATCTTCTAAGAAAATTATTAAAATCTCAAATGGGACTTATAAACCAAAGTCCACCGAAATCGGTCAAAAAACAAAATAACATTTTAAAACACTTTATTATTAGCTGTATGGAAAGGTCTTGCCCATCCAACACCAAACAATTCGACAAAGATAATTTTCAAAAGTACAACACACGAACGGCTCTAGATATAGATTCCCTTAAATGTAAAATACTGATCAAACTTTTTTTGTCGATTCCAAAGGATCATTATTAAAACTAATACACCAAAAAACACCATTCTCGATATTCATTGTTAATAGTGTGTTTATACACCACAAACTGTGTTAATTTTCTATAAGTAGAGCTAGTGCATAGGAATTAACATGGGGTATTTTCCAGCGGACTGGAATGTATTTTATTATTGGTTATCTTCTGAAGAGGCTCCCTTTTTCCTTGAGTTCGGTTCATTTTCTAACCGGTACAACACTAGTTTTTTAGTAGGAATTTAAGCAAAACGCTGTTTATGCAACGCCAAGAAAAACAAAACGTACTATAACACGCTAAACATAGTATAGGTTTCTTAACTTTCAATTCTAATCCCTTTAACTAAACATTTTAAAATTTTCTTTTCATATTCGTAGTTGCCCTCGTTCAATAGTTGAAGTTTAACTTCATCAAGTAGTTAATATTTAACTAAAATGTGTGCTACGTGCCAAGGAGAAAAAAATAATCTTTGTCGTTTTTTGTTTGTAGCTTGAGAATTTTCTTTGAGGACAATCAAAGATATGACCTCCTTTGTACCCACATTTATTAGGCGATTTTTCTGAAGAGATATGAAATGTCTAAAAATACGCCACTCTTTTATTCATTATCAAGAGACTAATTAAAAACTGCAGCAATAAAATGTATCAATTTATTAAAATAACTCTCGTCACGCTCTTGATTTAAGTATGAGCAACGTATCTCATCATCTAAAAGAGTTGTACAACCTTGATACAATGTGAACTACTACATAAAATACAAAATATACAAGGTCTTTAAAAAGTACTGGGATGATTTTAGATCGGGCAACCGGCAAAAGATAAAAGGCTGAAAAATGTGTGTTACTATTTGAGCTAGTGTACACTGTACTTAGTTTGTACCAGTTTTGAGGGGGGAATGTAAAGGTCCAGGTCAACTTTTTTTCTTCTTAAATAGGAACTCCCCTCTTTTAATATTTTATTTAAATTCATTTATCAATACAAACCTTTTGGTCTATGAAACACCTTTCTTTCTTTTATGTTAACAAAAGGGTCGCACTTTGGAAACGTCTAAATATCTTGCGAACGGCATAAAACAAAATGCTGAAATTTTAAATATGTTTCTAGTACGATATAAAAACTCACTTTGGCGGCCGGTTACATTGGACCTTTTTAGGGGGGGTCATGCC
>CM022880.1:26036699-26116166 GCA_012654025.1 Pachypsylla venusta | reverse complement strand
CAATGTACAAAAATCCATCTGATCCCCTTCAAAGAAGGACTAATGTACAAACCTTCAAAGAAGGACCAATGTACAAAAATCCATCTGATCCCCTTCAAAGAAGGACCAATGTACAAACCTTCTAAGAAGGACCAATGTACAAAAATCCATCTGATCTCCTTTCAAAGAAGGACCAATGTACAAAAATCCATCTGATCCCCCTTCAAAG
The DNA here is from genome assembly GCA_012654025.1 of Pachypsylla venusta. Lineage (NCBI taxonomy): Eukaryota > Metazoa > Arthropoda > Insecta > Hemiptera > Aphalaridae > Pachypsylla > Pachypsylla venusta. The sequence goes on along the minus strand of CM022880.1, from coordinate 26,115,958 downwards.
AAGGACCAATGTACAAACCTTCAAAGAAGGACCAATGTAAATGTTACTTTCAAAATTTTAGTCATTTATCCTTTACCGTCCGTAAGATATTTAGCATCCCAGGACTTTTCAAAGACCCTGTATAATTTATTAATATAGTGACAATGTGTGTTTTATCGCCTAGCATTCGAGAACCAAGAATGATGATAACGAACTGAAATTGTATATTGATACTACTGTATTCCAGGCGCGGATTAGTCTATGTTTCTGGTCAATTTGAAAGTTTTGAGATTTGTCAAAAGTTTATTTTAATCCAAAATTTAAAAAAAAAAAAAATTGTGGGACTACTTTTGCAATATTTTTTTCTTCTTTTGGTTTACCTACCTTTTAATTTAAAAAAAAAAATATATGCAGGTGGGGATCTCAAACTGAACAGACAAATTTTTAAAAAGTGAAAATTATTAATTCATATCGCACCTGGTAGATGCAGTTCACTAATATTTTAGTTGCATCAAACGGGATTACGGAATCTTCGAAAAATCTGACAACGGCCGAATATCTTGCGGACGGACAAACGTAAAAGTATTTTGTTTCTAGGGAAAATACAACTTTTTCGTTATCGATGTGCAGCTCTGTCGTTTATTTAAAATGATGTATTTGGCAACAAATCTAAAAACATTAATATACATTTATTTGATGCACGTAAAACCAACCAAAAAATATACGTTTGTGTCAATTAAGATGTTTTGAAATTAATATTTCGTGGGTGCCATGGGGAAAAATAATAATCCAATATGATAAGTTTGGTCACGGCACTCTTTGGTCAATGAGATCGAGACGTCATAATCACCCAGACCTCATTGCCTAACCCTCTCTTATCATTTTAAATTAAAACAAACAAACTAATCTCAAGTTTACCAAGTGATAGATCATTAAAATAAAATGATATTTCATTCTACTTAGTCTTTAATGAGACAAAATAAAACAAAATATTAAACATACAGTTTGACATAGAAATTAAATTTCAATGACACAGAACATTGAAATTTTCAGTTACATAGAAACTTGCAATTTTCATTGGCATAGAATATTGAAATTTTCATTGACACAGAACCTTACAGAAACTCGAAATTTTCATTGACATAGAGCATTGAAATTTTCAGTGATATAGAACCCCACAGAAACATGAAATTTTCATTGACTTAGAGGACTGAAGTTTTCAGTGACATTTTTCTATGGCATAGAAACTTGAAATTTTCCTTGACATAGAACATTGAAAATTTAATTGACTTAGAAGCTTAAAATTTTCTGTGACATTAAAACTTGGAATTTTCATTAACATAGAACCTTGAAATTTTCATTGACATGGAATCTTGAAATTTTCAGTGACATAGAAACTTGAGATTTCATTGACATAAAACATTGAAATTTTCATTGACCTAAAACCTTGAAATTTTCTCTGTGACATAAAAACTTGAAATTTTCATTGAAAAATTTCTGTGACAGAACATTGATATTTTCATTGACATAGACCCTTGAAATTTTCTATGACATAGAAACTTGAAATTTTCTGTGGCATAGAACATTGAAATTTTCATTAACATAGAACCTTGAAATTTTCTGTGGCATAGAACATTGAAATTTTCATTAACACAGAACATTGAAATTTTCTATGGCATAAAACCTTGAAATTTTCTGTGACATAGAACATTGAAATTTTCATTAACATAGAACATTAAAATTTTCATTAGCATAGAACCTTGAAATTTTCTGTGGCATAGAACATTGAAATTTTCTATGGCATAGAAAACATTTATATTTCCATTGACTTAGAACCTTGAAATTATCAGTGACATAGAAACTTGAAATTTTCATTGACTTAGAACCTTGAAATTTTCTGTAGCATAGAACGTTGAAATTTTCATAGACATAGAACCCAGAACTTTTCTGTGGCATGGAACATTGAAATTTTCATTGACATAGAACCTTGAAATTTTCATTGACATACTCTTGAAATTTTCATTAGCATAGAACCTTGAAATTTTCATTAGCATAGAACCTTGAAATTTTCTGTAGCGTAGAACGTTGAAATTTTCATTGACATAGAACCTTGAACTTTTCTATGGCATAGAACATTGAAATTTTCTATGGCATAGAAAACATTGAAATTTTCATTGACTTAGAACCTTGAAATTTTCTGTGGCATAGAAATTTAAAATTTTCATTGACATAGAACCTTGAAATTATCAGTGACATAGAAACTTGAAATTTTCATTGACATAAAACCTTGAAATTTTCTGTGACATAGAATAGAAACTTGAAATTTGCATTGACATAGACACTTAGAATTTTCATTGACATAGAACCTTGAAATTATCAGTGACATAGAAACTTGAAATTTTCATTGGCATAGACACTTAGAATTTTCATTGACATACAACCTTAAAATTTTCTGTGACATAGAATAGAATTTTTTATTGACGTAGAAACTTGAAATTTTCAGTATGTATCATAGAAACTTGAAATTTAACTGACATAGAATCTTGCATTTTTCATTGACATAGAAACTCACCCAGCCCGGTTTGGGCCTAAGGCAGGAAACATCCCGTGGTCACCCACTTAGTAAAAGCTCGCTTGACGCTACTTAACTTCAATGAAATAACGGGAACTGGAGTATATGTTTCAAAACTTGAATTTTTGTAAATTTAACTTGAAATTTTCACTGATATACAAATTTGTTATTTTTTATTGTCATCAGAAAAAATCAAAGCTTTAAGCACAAGTTATGGGGTACAGTACATGAACTGTGTACAATACAGGAAATTGGACTCTTAATTTTTAATTAGTTTAAACGTAATATTATATTATATTGTGGGGCAAGACAACTTTCCGGAAGTGAGCATCAATTGAAAGTTAAAGGTTTCTCGTTGGTTGCAAATAAATACCATTTTACAGAAAGAAAAACATCATGTGAGATCAAGGGCCGCCAAAAATGAAATTTCGGTCGTAAAATTCAAATATGTTCGGGACATGGCCATAAACATGTAACCTAATCTCTGTTTGATGCGGAAGTATGAACGTCAAGATATGGCAGGCCATTAGAATATGACTCGCTTAAAATTTTTTGAAAGACCGAAGTTAAAATTTATCGTGTGACTTAACAGATATAGAAAATCATTAATATGTATGTGAAACTACTTATACTTAATTTCATCATCAATAATTGTCATCATCGTGTGAACAACAGCTTTAATTGAGTTTTTGTTAAAACATTTAACTGTCAATATGGATCTGTTACTCAAATTGGCATGGGCCTATGAAATATACCAATAAACCTTATTTATGAAACCTACAAGAGATACTCTCTATAAAGAAAAAACATAACTATAAAGCTTACCTAAACACTGAAACAGGTGGTTGTGTTCCAAGTAAATCAGTTGCGTGAATAATAAGTACGGTCTACGGTCGATCTCAATCTCATGAGTGTTTACACCCAGCCCAGTTTGGTCTTGATCATTACATTAGAAAATTAACTTGTGTTATAGCAATACTAACCTGGGAAATGATTGAATGATCTATTTTCATTAATTTTTATGAAAACAAACAAAACTTTTGGGAAATATGACTATTGAATTTAAAAAGGTTATTCTCAAATATTTTATTGTTAAAAATTATAACGTAAACAGATAACAATATAATAAACCGAAACAAACCAAATTGATAACAGAAGAACAAAACAGAACTGGGGAACTGGGGATGTGGATAGTAATCACGAGTCGATTCATTTTTTAAAAAATGATCGACTCTTCAACCAGTCGACTCACGAGTACCTTTTTTTCTTAACGTCTTTTTAACATCTATTGGTCATTCGAGACGGAGGTTTTATCATCCATTCTCCATTCGCTAAAAACTTACAAACCAGCTACCTTCATTGACCTCACCCATCACGAGGCGCGAACCTACGACGGATACACACATGGTACAACCTCGCTGGACGTTGTTTGATTTCAGTGATCTAAATGATGTATTTAGCGTACCATAGACGCTGGCTATGGTACGCTTTTTTGTTTTATTAATAATAAAACAAAAAATCTGGTGTGAACATCATACGACTTTCCTTATCTATAAAAAAAGAGGAAAGTATTGTAATGGGCTGAAATTTTGGTTTTCGATGTCAAATGTCGAGTTTTCAATGTCAAAACACGTTTTGAGGTCTCCAGAGCACAATCTCGAGTTTCAGGATTCAAGAATGCACAAAAGAGGCAAAGCCTTTTATTTTTGCAGCGTTTGTGAAAACAACCTCAAATCGGACAAAAACACTAAAAGCGAAAAAACCCGCTAACGATAGATTGGAATTCAACCCAAAGTGTCTTTCAATGGTGTAGGCTAATACAGGTTTATTATTGGTTATCAAAAATTCAGAAAATTCGATTTTTCCAGGTGTTTGTTATTTACCGCAGGAAAATGTTCTTTTATTCTGGTGATGATTGATGGGGACGTTTATTTTTTAGAAGCCACTTTTGTCAATTGGTTTTATTATGTCTATCTGATCAAAGAAGGTGTTTTTGAAATTGTCTGAATTGTCACCCGACAATTCATAGTCGAGTGACAATTCTGCGAACCGATCGTCTTGATGAGTCGAGAGTCGACTCACCTAAATGAGTCGAAAATCCCATCCCTAATTACAGAATACAGAACATGCAGACGGATTATATTCTTTCCTTCAAACGGAAAACGGTAGAAACCTAGAAGCGTGAATGGGGATGGTAAAAAAGTGATAAGAGAAGTAAGCCATGGCTGTAAGGTCGCCGCCCAAGGTCAACGCAATCTCGCTAGAACATTATTCAGGTCGCAAGAAAAAACTGCAAATAGCAGATAAAATTCGACTATACTAAACTCACATTTATGGAATCAAATTTAAATGGTGCTTTGCTGTTGCATTTGACATTTTAACTAAAAGTTTCTATTAAATATTTTGGGACCATGGGGTCTTGTCTCACTAAAATACATTTTTTATACATAGTTCATTTTTACTATCCTTCACTTCAGCCTGGAATTATAGCCGGAGAACTCATTATTGTCGGGTTTGTGGGTAGCGGGAAATTTTAAAATAATTGTTATGAAAGTTCGTATTTCGTAATGTTCGCTAGCTCGCTTATTCGCTTAAATTTAAACTTACGAAGTTGTGGAAGCGTAAAATTATAAATCAATAGCCCTTGGTTTATAGAACATTCGGGCAATATTTCCCTGGTTTCGTTATGAAAGTAGAATGACTAATATTTGTAAAGCTAGAACCCAGTACCTTTGAGTAGTAGTAATTTATCTAGTTAATAGGGATCCAATTCCAAATGGGAGACAAGTCACAAAGGTACCAGAAAATTGATTTTCTGGGAGAAGGACAGGTAAGGTGTTTTATGATCGCCTTGGATTCAAAATCACAGTATGGCGTTTGTATTCTGTCCGTTAAATGCTTGATTCTAAGTAAGTCTGACGATAGGGGTTGGTGACGAGGTGATTCCCACCGGTCCGGAATTCAAAGGGCCCAATTATTTGAACCCATAAATCAAAATTTTGGAGAAATTTTCAATTTTATGGTTTTAGTGTTGTAAGACTCAGTTCTTATTAAGCATTGATGTTAAAATTTACCTTTAAATGGTGGTAGTAGTAGTAACAGTCGTTTCACTAATGTAGGATTGAGTTACAGTAGTGTGACGTTTACAGAAGGAACCTGAATTTTGATTAGTTCCAGTCAGTTAAGAGTAGTATTCCACACTGGCCGATGCTCCTCGGAAAAAATACTAATCAAAAAACTGTGATAAGAAAAGTAAACGACATTTAATGGGTTGCCGGAAGTGATGTTCTTTGCAAGGTCTCCTGGGACGTAGACCAAACCATCGTCAGGAGTGTCGGGACATATTACATCTGAAATGTCATTTGCTTTTAAAGGCTCATTCTTGCTTTGCTCTCTACACGAGGATCCACGCTTTCCTAACTTATTTTGGAACACGTAATTTATTGAAGGGATTAGAGTTTTTTATCGACCCGAGTGAAGATACAAAATAACTAGCACCCAAAGTGTATCATATCGTGATCAAGTACTCAATAATACTCTTCTTTGTTAATATTTTAGTTAATGTGTAGGATAATGTCCCTATGTTTTATATTTACAGTTTGCAACAGTCTTCAAAGCTAAAGATATTGAAACGGATACAATAGTTGCTGTTAAAAAAGTAAGTTGAAAAAAGCACAGTGTTTGAGTGTCCACCTGGTCTGGAGGAGAGTCTGGGTTCAGTTCCCAACAGAGGCGGGATTTTTTCTCAATCATTTGAATACTCGACCACATAAAATTAGAGCTCTAAGGATTAATTGGTAGAAAATGCCTATAAGCATTAACCTCGCATACCTTCCCCTCAAGAATCAAATTTTTTTTGGTAAATGTTTAGTGGAAAACTGGTTTTTGGTAGTGGGGGAGAGAGAGATATGGTTTGTTTCAAGAAATTCTGCCACTTTATTTAGTAGTTATGGAGCAGTGGAACATCGCGTGTTCCCGTACGATACATTTGTGCTTAATGATGATTCGTCATTTTAATATCTGTCGGCATGACTGAGTCCTGAGCCACTATAAGATCCTGCGATCTGCGATGACTGTTACCAGTTGTGTATAAAGATATGAATATCAAAATACATTCCTGTCCCTTAATATGTTCTTCTGCAAGTTTTTCTTTTTAGCTCTCAAAATTTAAAAAATCTGTAAATCCTGAGATATTTCAAGTGGGACAGGGGACATCGTTAGCTTATTATATCATTTTCAAAATTATAACTTACAGTGGACGAACAAACTTTTATAGAGGGGATCAATTTATAATAAATTGATTTCCTTCAAAGGTTTATTCTTGAAAATAATAAACTAAATTCTGATATCTTACTTCAGATTAAAATAGGTTCTCATGCTGATGCAAAGGATGGTATCAATAGAACAGCTCTGAGAGAAATCAAACTTTTACAAGAGCTCAATCATGAGAATATACTTGGTCTTCACGATGTGTTTGGATACATGTCCAATGTATCGTTGGTGTTTGAATATGTGGACACAGACTTAGAAGTCATAATTAAAGACAATGGAATTGTATTCACTCCGAGTAATATCAAAGCATATACGATTATGACGTTGAAGGGTTTAGAATATTTACACAATCATTGGATCCTACATAGGGTGAGTTATAATAAATTAGAGATACAAATTTGAATGACCATAAAATATCAAGCAAAACGCTAGTTTTGCATCGCCAAGAAAAACAAAACGAGCGTGGTATAAGTACCCTAAACCTAATTTGTAGGTATCTTCACTTTCAATTCTGACCCTATTCAACTGAACTTTTTTTTTTTTTTTTTTTTTTTTTTTTTTTTTTTTTTTCCTATTCGCCTTTGGCATGTGCAATAGATGAAGTTTAACTTTTATCTTACTTGAATCCATCAATGGGAATGTCTTTTATGGGCACCCGAAAAATTGTCAAAAATTCATATTTTTTTTTCTTTTCTTTTTCCACCTCGCCCTTACCACGGCCACTGTGTTGAACTTTAAGAAGCGGGATTTTATATATGGGGTCCTTCTGGCCTTAACTCGAGATTTTCATAAAAAAAAAAATCCCCGCGGACACCTTGTGTCGCTTTAGCGGCACCCTCTATATCTCTAGTTGTGATTGTCCTAGAAAGCTGGAATTTTGTAGGTATATTACTTGTTGCTATATCGTTTTTTTATATTTTATAAAAAAATTATAACTCTAACTGTTTTTGATATTTTCGACTTTTTGAAAATTTTGACATCTCTATACGGCATAAGTATATTAACGCTTTATCGTAACGATGTGAAATTTGCAGAACTGATTCATCATATATTCAGGAGTTTTCCTCGTTAGAAGTAATGTTTTCGACAAACGGACAAATGTACGGTTTTTGAGTTATGGGCTGCCAAAGATGAAAAAAAAAAAAAAAAAATGAAATAAACTTCGGAATACTATCTTCAATATCTCGGCCAGTGTTGGTCTTAGAAAGCTGAAATTTTGTAAATATGTTATTTGTTCCGTTTTAAAAAAATGATATGTCATAAAGAAGATTATATTTAACCGTTTTCGAGTTTTTCGTCTTTTTAAGGAGTTTTTTGCTACTCTAATACGCATAAGTACGTTAACGCTTTATCGTAATGACGTGAAATTTGGAGGATAGATTCATCATATTGTCAGAAATTTTCCTTGTTAGAAGTAATGTTTTTGATAAATGCGCGGATTTCGAGTAATGGGCTACCAAACATAAAATAAATCCAAGATATCTTGCGGTACGTTTTTCCCCCATAAAGAAATACATTGACGATTTTTTTTAACCATAACTTTTTAATGGTTTGACCGATTTGGATAAAATTTGGTAGGATTGTCCATCTAGTTTATAGAAATGGCGGTATACATTTTGACACAGATCGCTCGAACGGCGAGGTAATTTTTTTTTTTTCCGAGATAAATTTGCAATTAGAAAAATGTTACTTTGTCTCAATTTTAGATTTTAGAAAACAATAGCTAGGTATAAAACAATACCTATTATAAAATCAAAAAGATAGGTAGACCTTTTTTAATTGTTTCTTGATTTATATCAAAAACAATAGGAACCTTTTCTTTTATGTTGGGTTTTCACATCACAAATCTTCTATTTATGACGAACTATATACCTAAATGCTACTAGGTCCATACAAATAATGCAATCTGTAATCAAGCAAAATGCTAACTTTGCAACGCCAAGAAAAACAAAACCAGCGTTCTATATATGCCTACGCTAAACCTAGTTTGTAGGAACCCCTTTAGCGGGCGTCACTGAAGTTAAGAACAACTAAGTGGGTGAGAGTTAGGTTTGTAAGTTTCCAACGAATAGAAGGTGAAATCCCTGTCTCGAATGACATAGAAGTTAAACTTTCATATTGCGACCCTTTCAATAGCTGCGCCATTAATAATGCTTTAAAAATGAAACTAGTTCGATGGATTTGTAACATCATAAATGCCTGTCTTCTCAATTGTCTCAAGAAATAGTCATTTTTATCAAAAAGTACCATCTTCGAATTTCGCACCTGGATTTTGGCAGACTTATTTTGGTGCCGATTTGACAAAAAAAAAGTAGAGATATCCCCCTAAAAAAACACTTCGTCTGTCTCTACCAAAAATTCAAGAGGCTCATATCTATCCTAAAAATATGGTCACGAAAGAAGTGATATCATATGAGTGCCAAGTTCATGTCACACCAAAAATATTTGCCTACAAAGGAGGTGATATCATATGAGTGCCAAGTTCATGTCACACCAAAAATATTTACCTACAAAGGAGGTGATATCATATGTGTGCCAAGTTCAGGTCATCTGTAAAATATTTGCCCCATAGGTGATTCGGAAGCTACAAACAAAAACTACTATCAACTTTTTTCCCCGGGCACTTGGCGCACATTTAAAAGTTAGTAGAAAAACATGCAGTTATATTCAGATAACATGTGCGCCAAGTGCCTGGGGGAAAAAGTTAATAGTAGTTTTTGTTTGTAGCTTCCAAATCACCTATGGGGCAAATATTTTACAGGTGACCTGAACTTGGCACACATATGATATCACCTCCTTTGTAGGCAAATATTTTTGTTGTGACATGAACTTGGCACTCATATGTTGTCACTTCTTTTGTGACCATATTTTTAGGAGATAGCCTAATTATGATCAATCTACCATCACATTCAATCATGCCACAAATAACCTTTTAAAAATGCAACTTAACAGTAGTGCCAAGTAGATCAGTATTCCCCATTATAACTTCTATGCCGTTCATCCCATTATGATGACATTCTGGGAAGGTTTGAAAGGCGATGCCTTGGATGGTCTCACATCAATTTGTCTTAGTGCTTTTATCTTCGCATACCCAAACGTATTATAATTAGAATCATGAATTACTTTGTAGCTCCTTGTTTGGGTTTTCATTGTCGAAATTTGTCGCCACTGTCAGAATATCTAATGAGCCGTGTGCTGATGGTGTAAAGTAACACTGAAAGCAAGTCTTCAATGTCATAATGTGTTTCACTATTTTTTTTTATCACTAATAAAATTTTATTGCATTGAATGACATGGTTCTTTGGGTCAAATAGTAGACTCCAAGAATAGAGTGATGTATGATGCTACTTGAAAATTTTGGCAGCAATCAACACCTATATAGAGCTTCTCTCTTGTACATTGCATACATCTTGCTTGAAGCCTAGCCAAACGCAATCAAAACTTTTCTGTTAACTTCATAACAGATATTTTCCACCTTTTTGTCGAACTGCGTTTGGGCATGGAGAAAGTTGTTGATTTTGAGCATCATTAAACAACAACAAATACATAATGATTCTTATCAATCCATTGAACTTAGTTATCAGATTAATTAATTTGGCTGGATTAAGAAAATATTAGAAAAAAAAACATTTTTTGAAATATCGTTATTCTGTAAAATCCATTTGAAAATTGAAAGGAAAAAAATGTTGTATGATTTTAGGATTTGAAACCAAATAATTTGTTGATCAATAAACAAGGAGTCCTCAAAATTGGTGACTTTGGTTTGGCCAAGTATTTTGGTTCTCCCAATAGACAGTACACACATCAAGTAGTTACACGGTGGTACAGGTAAGTTGTGTTCGTGTGGACAAAATGAGGTTCTTATATTTATTTGAATTTAATTGTTTTCGTTTATTAAACAGAAATTAATGCGAAAATGCCAGGTGATTTAAAATTAAAAAGCCAACAAAAATAAATATACAGGGTATCCATAAAGTCTCACCCCACCCCCCATATCTTGAGAATGGCTGAAAATATAAGAAAACGCAAAAACACGTATCCCTTAGATTTTAGGGGGATTAATTTTAGACTAAAAAACTTTTGGCCACGGCCAGCCGTTTAGGCTGGGCACCGACTGTCTTCAAAATCTTAAATGAGAAGGTATATCAAGTGACACCTTGTTTTAAAGTTCTCGTTGATACGAGTTCATTACAGAAAACCAGAGCTCTGTATGATCTACCGTTCACGAATTACAGGGTGGAACATGTAACCCCATTCTCTTTGCGGCCTCACCGAAATGGTACGTAAAAATGCCTATAAATATTTTTTTATGATCCCAAAGAAGTAATTTAGTAAAAAATAGTGTCCCAACAAGATGGTTGTCCAGCCCACTTCGACCGCAGAGTTCGAGCTTTCTTAGACCAAAATTTTCAAAACAGCTGGATAGGTTTGGTCTAAGTAGGCTCGATTTCTGCGGTCAAAGTGGGCAGAACAACCATCTTTTTTTTTATTAAATTACTTATTTGGGATCATAAAAACTTATTTTGGTGCGGCCGCAAAGTTCCATTGTCACATGTTCCACTCTGTAATTCCCATTTTGATGCGGCCGCAAAGTTCCATTGTCACATGTTCCACTCTGTAATTCGTGAACGGAAGATCCTAGAGAGAGCTCTGATTTTCTGTAATGAACTCGTATTAACGAGCCCTTTAAAACAAGATGTCACTTGATATACTTTCTCATTTAAGATTTCGAAGGCAGTCGGCGTCCAGCCTAAACAGCTGGCCGGGGCCAAAAATTTTGTAGTCTAAAATTAATCCCCCTAAAATCTAAGGGAAACGTTTTTTTGCGTTTTCTTATATTTTCATCCATTCTCGAGATACGGGGGGTGGGGTGAGACTTTATGGACACCCTGTATAATTACAAGCTGTAATTATATATTTATCTCCAGCTTCCCCAAGCGCTTTATATAATTTCTTTCTGTGCATTTATTTTTTTCTCATCAGAATTTTTCTAACAGTTAATATCGCACTAAGATTATTCTGGCACGTTCATTTTTATAGATACGTTATTTGTTTCGATAGATCCCCCCCCTCCCCCACCACCATTATCATATTTACAAAATGTTCTAATGTATCTCTCTCTCTAATAATCTTGATTCAGAGTAAATCTACTGAAGAATGTCCTATACTCAAACAGACGAAAACCCTATACTCAAACACTTCGCTTATACTTATCACTTGAAAAAATAATGAAATATGCTAGCATGTATAGATTATATTATATAATTCTTTATTGAATGAGATTTTATATAATATAAATAATATAATCCCTTTTTGCTAGCATATTTCATTATTTTTTCAAGTTATTCACAAATATGAGAAACTGCCGTCGGTATAACAACGTTTTTCTGAGATAATAACCTATTCTGTTTCACCTAGGGCACCGGAGTTACTCTTTGGAGCCCGGATGTACGGCACTGGCATAGATATGTGGGCAATAGGTTGCATCGTATGTGAATTATTACTCAAGGCTCCTTTCCTTCCTGGCGAATCTGATCTCGATCAATTGACGAGAATCTTCCAAACACTTGGAACTCCATCTGAAGAGACATGGCCGGTAAGTATGAATTATGAAAAATGATCTTAGGAAGAAAAGCTAAAAAATGTAAAATTAAAATTGGAAGCAATAGAATTCTTCTGTCCAACGCCCCAATTAAAATATTTTGGGATCTATTGATCCTAGAAAATTTGGGGACTAATAGAACATACAAAATTATAGGACAGGAATTGGGTGTTTTGAGGAGCCCCCATACCAGCCATTTCTATTTTTGCACAGACAAACTGACTTACGCTCTTTTACATCTATTTTCATATATCCTGAAAAGTTTTTTCTCCCTATATGTATGATTATATGATTTTTGTGTTGTTGTCGATGAAAACAAAAATTACCAAGTGGAGGGCTAATCGTGTCGGTCAGTGAAATGCCATGCAAAAACTCTGTCAATGTGACACATGGGTTTATTACTTAACTGGCTAAAAAAATACCCCCCGCCACTCCAAAAAATTACGCTGTATACCAAATTTCATCCAAATCGATCAACGCTAAGTGGCAAAAGTGCCCATCACGGAGTACGGCGCGACGGACAAGCGAATTTATTTTTATTAAATTTTTAAATTCTACTTACCTTGAAACGTAAAATATAAAATTTGGGGCGGGGGAGAGGTAATTTTTTTCGTGATGATTGCAAAACTTCATTATTGAAAATAATAAACCAAAATGTGAAATTTCATTCTTCTGACAACTATACCACAAATACTTTTTATAACAAATGCTTAATTATTTACAATAATAAACCGTAAGATATATCTAACTATACTTTTGATTGTTGATATCTTTTGCTAGTCATAACTATTTTTTCTTGCAGGGAATTACCAAACTACAAGATTTCATACAATTCAAAGTGTTCCCCGGTATTCCGTTGAATGAAATTTTCACCGCAGCGGCAAACGATCTGTTAGCAGTAATTTCCTCTCTGTTGTGTCTTAATCCTGAAAAGCGAGCCAAGTGCAGTGACGTCCTTCAGATGGAGTATTTTAAGTAAGAATTTAACTGAAGGATTTCATCTACATTGGGTATTGGGTGGTACCTATGTCACAGTAACAAGGTTACAAACCAGTTTTGTCGAGGCTCCTATCTCTATCAATACGTAAGAACTACGTAAGAATAAGAAATAGTCAGTATCAGTTCTTCCAAGATCACCAAAATGAGCAACGTCCAGAGAGATTTTAATGGATGGGTGACTACCTAGGTCCAAACCCTAGTGATGCTGACTATTCAAACTCAATCCAGGCATTGGGTGAGACCAATGTGTGTAGACGGTTTATAAGTTTCCTGCAAGTGGAGTTTAAACCCGCCGTCTTCAGTCTTAAATAACCTCAGATGTTACTGAAAACTTCATATCAACCTGTATCTACCAATTCTTAAAACATGGATCGAGAAATATGTAGAACAGTTGGTTTTAAGGGGAACACCGCTACAAAAACAACCTTAGATGTTAAAGAGACGTTAGTAAAGAAAAAAAAAGAGTTCCGGTTATCTAACAGCCGGTCATCCGAAGTTAACCGAAAGTGAAAAAAAAACTATTCCCCAGACTGGGTGAGGTCATGTAAGTTTCCAGCGAATAGAGAGCCAAAACAAACCTTATTGAAGCCAAAACAAAAGAAGTTTTAAGTAATTTGACATGTCACCGTCGTCGCCATCGATATTGTCTATTAAAATAATATATACAGGTTGTAACAAAAAAAGTGAGTTTCTTCAAACCAATTATTCCTTGGGTGAAATTAGAGTGAATATGTTCCCGCGGCTTTTCGGAATCGCCTTTGGCCAAAATAATTGAATCTGTTTTCATCTTGCCAAATATCGGCAAATCTGCCATGTCTGGAATACAATCAAAGATACTGTTGATTTTATATTCTTCCTGAAAGTTTTGGATATGGTTTTGTGTGCCCGCTCATTCTTTATATCACTTACCTTTTGGGCTGTATAATTGTACTGCTAAAAAACATATTTCTGGCGATAACTCGCTTCCAGAAACTTTTTTGATTTTTTCCTTCTTCATTATGTACCTACATAATAAAATGAAACTGTGTTCTATATTTGATGTCTGTATGTTTAGCAATTGTATTTTTAGTCACTATACCAACTGGGTTTGGCGTTTTATAAGTATAGATAAATATTTCTATATTTTGGATACCTTTTTTTCAGAAATAAACCCCCACCCTCACTAGGTCATCAGTTACCATTCCCTTCCAGTATATCAAATGTAGATAAGAAAGCTAGTAATGCTTTAAAAAGAAAGTTGGGAGACCCGGAAGGAGGTAAGTTTCCCCCTTCACTTTTAATTTAGTGCCACTTATGGTGATATAGCCATTAACTGAAGTATGAACGTTACCTGTCTCTAAAAAACTACAAAAAAAGAAGGGAGCTAGTCAGTAGGTCAAGGACAGTTACCGATTTTCGAAAAACGTTTTTTTTCGAAATTCAAATAAGTCAGCTCTTTGTCAATTATTAGCCTCCAATCCATACATTTTAATAGAGGTTAACAATTGACAAAGGTACATAAAATTAAAGCAGTACCATGTGAAAATGCGTCCTGCATTTTCTCGTCAGAAATATACATTTTAAAATATTTTTGATTGGACATAGAACAGGCCGGGCATCAACATGTAGTCTAGTGTCCTCAGAGTAGCATAATAAATATGATACCCAACCCTTCCACCACCATAACTTTTTGTGATAGACACGGAAAGTAAAGTAATATTTTTGATTTCAGGTGGAACTCAACCAAAAAGACTCAACTTTTAAAAACAAAAGAGAATCTATTCAGAATAGAACCTATCCGACCACGCGCATTACAAGTTAAACTTCAGAGTTAGAGGAATGGGAAATTTGTTGAGTAAGCGATTAATGATCGCAACGAAATATCAATTTTAGGGATTAAAGATCGCAACAAAATATCATCCATTTTAGCGTAAAGACCGCAACAAAATATCATCCATTTTAGCGATTAAAGATCGCAACAAAATATAATCCATTTTAGCGGTTAAAGATCGCAACAAAATATCATCCATTTTAGCGATTAAAGATCGCAACAAAATATCATCCATTTTAGCGATAGATCGCAATAAAATATCATCAATTTTAGCGATTAAAGATCGCAACAAAATATAATCCATTTTCTATTTTTACTTTCTCTACCTACAGAATATAAAGTATTGTAATCGTGCAGAAAATTTGGACATGCCACAACCTTTTTTACTCTCTTTAGCTGTAACTCTTTCGTGACTCGGTAACCCTAGCTTTCATCTCACTGCATCCATAGAAACTGCGTAGAATCTCGCTTTTTGCTGATGATCTCTCATCATTGGTTTGAAGCAGAGTTTCTTTAAAGGCTGGATGCCCTTCCTAACACCAAACGTTCTGTATTTACACAAGCTTTGGACCGTCACCTAATGAAGCTGGCTTGCTCCTCTCGGTGGCTACATTTAATTCCGATTTTATTCTTAGATGGTGCATACAGTATCTAAAAATAGATTAAGATTGATCAAGGAAGCATTTTGTGTCTTTCAATTCTCATTTTTCAAGTAGGCACCTACATGGATTTTTAACTTTCAAGTATTTTTCCACATAGTTACCTACGTACGTATTTTATACAACACCTACTGTTTGCCTCAATAATGCTAATATCCCCTCTATCACGATATCATCCACGTAGAGAATTTTATTTAAAGTAGCCTGCTGGTGCTCGCAGGCTAAACTAATTATTAGCTTAGGGAAAGTTGATGTTTTATAAATTGTATTATATAGTTAATAAATATCAGATTGTTAAATAAGTAATTATTTAATTTAAAACATAGTTCTAGAGTTAAGATAATACTATCACACTATTTGTCATGATTCCAAATTTTGTCATTTTTTTACTTCAAACAATTGGATAGACCAATATACGAGGTCTGGCTATTAAATACTGCGCGCATGGAGGACGCCCTAGAGGGGTAGGGAAAAAAACGATTAGTGCGTTGGTTATCTGGCAATCTTCTCTATTCACGTACCAAAACACGTTTTCGTCACTTTTATAGTATTTGTGCAGTAGCGATTTGAAACGAACGTGTTTTTTTTCTTGTGTCGAAAACCATGTGTGACGAAAAATAAGAGCAACGTATCAATCTCAACGTATCAATCAAATTTCTCGTTAAATTGAAAAAAACTCTGACTGAGTGCTATAAATTGTTTCAAGAGGTTTTTGGGTGGTGTAAACGCTTCAGTGAGGGCCGAGAGAGCACTGAAGATGACCAGCGCCCAGGTAGCCCTAAATCGAAATTCAAGGCAATGTTGATCTTTTTTTTTTTTTTTTTTACATTAACGGTATCGGGATGACTGAATGGGTTCCAGAGGGTCAGACAAGACTTACTATTTGTCAGTTTTGGCAACACTGCGAGAACGAGTTCGTAAGAAACGGCTCGAGTTGTGGAAGAACAACTCGTGGATTTTGCACCAGGACAACGCACCTGCCCATAATGCGCTATCTGTGAAGCGGTATTTGGCTGATAAACGCAACCCAGTGCTCGAACACGCGCCGTACTCGCGTACAGATTTGGCACCGTGCGATTTTTTTTTGTTTCCGAAGATAAAATCTGCTTTGAAAGGGACCCGATTTGAGTCGATGTAAGCGGTAAAGCAAAAAACGGCAGAGCTCCTAAAGGCCTTCATCAAAGAAGACTTTCAGCACTGTTTCGATCAACGAAAAAAAAACGTATGGAAAGGTGTGTGGTGAGGGAGAGGACTATATTGAAGGGGGAGCATTCGAATGTGGAATATTTTTTATAATATAACCCTTTTTCGTAACCAGTCTCGTTATTTAATAGCCAGACCTCGTATTCGATCAAATTCACTATTTAATCGAATCGGATCAAACACAAAAGTGATCAAAATTTGTCTAAATAGTCTGATAGCTTTTAAATGCATGACAAACACGTTTGTCGTTGTTTTATCGTTTTTGAAAATTATTTCATTAATCTTAGCTTTCAATATTTCTGAGGCGTCTGCGAACCCTCAAGTGAAGGAAAACAAAATTATCTTTGGATCAGAAATCATATTGGAAAAAGAAAAAAATATCAAAATTATATTTATTACAGATAAATTTATCTGGTTGATATGTTATAATACACAACAAAATGAATCTTATTTGAAAGCAAATAATTTTACTTGAAATTCTCATCAAATAGTGTGTTATGGACACAAACATATACCAAACATACAAATTCAACAAAATACATCAAATAAATTGTGCCAAAGTTTGGGAATCATGACAAATAGTGTGATACGACCTTTACAAGATAGAAAACACCAAGAAAGTGGAGTGATGTTCAGCGTGTCGGTATAGTTTATAACAGTAGAGTAGGTAATGAATTATATGACATAAGAAAATGAATTATATGACGAAAATGTTGACCGAACAAAGTGAGGTACAATAGAGTGCCGATTATCCGAAACGATTGTTGCGGGGGTGTTCAGATAAAAAAAAAAAAAAAAAAAAAAAAAAAAAAAAAAAAAAAAAAAAAAAAAAANAAAAAAAAAAAAAAAAAAAAAAAAACTTCTAGTGATTTGTTGAGGATAGTGGAGTGATGGGTAGGACATGTTATTGGATTTTTTTTTCTTCGTACGCTGGGACGCACGCGGTGCAGCACACGCAACGCAACACAAGTTAGAAAACTGTGTCGCCATATTTCCTAATGATACCGCGTAAGTTGAGACGCATGAGAGTGTGTGTGTCTGGCACACTCGTGTGCCGGCATGTCACAGTTTGTAGCACAGGTACAAATTTGAAGACACACGCCACGCAACTAGAGATCTAAGATGTCATTAGATGAAAGATTGATTGGGCTGGTGCGTGAGTTACCTGTGCTATACGATGTGAGTCATAAAGATTACAGCAAGAAAACTTATAAAGACTCTTTGTGGGCCAGCATAGCCAAGGAATTACTTTTCTCGTATATTCACTCTGCCACAAACCAGCATGCGTTGGTAAAAAATTCGTGTGCTGCGTGGCTTGTGCCGCAAAACGTGGTTTGCGTGTGCTGCGCCGAGTGCGTCTCAGCTTACGCCCTGCCCTGCCTAACATCTATTGGTCTTTAGAGAAGGGGGTTTTACCCTCCATTCGCTGGAAACTTGCAAACCGGCTACCCACATTGATCTCACCCAGCCTGGGTTGGGCCGGAAAAATATCCAGCATCACGAGTGCGCGAACTCAAGTGGACACCCACATGGTACAACTTCGCTGGACGTTGCTTAACTTCAGTGATGCAACGGAAACGGTGTATTCAACGTGCCATAGACGTTGGCTTAAATGTGGCAAGTTTTTTTTAAAAAAAATCCAATTTTTTTAAACTGGTTTTTTTATTGGCCGTCATGGGTCCATGTTGGACCCATGACGCAATAGAGGCATGGCCGTAAAATTGTTTCCTGATCTCTCTAATTGGGTTAGAATTGGATAACAAAAATTTATGCCGCATTACTACTGCCTGGTACCAATTCCGGGTTTGATATCAGCAAATCAGTCGATTGATTTATCAATGGCCGCGAATTTGATTTTTCCGTTTTTAAAAGTTACCTACCTACTTATTATTTTTTTTAATTAAATCTTCAAATAAAATTATATCTTTAAATTAAATTCATTTAAACCTTGAACATAGATGAAATTTTCATTAAGATTTTTTTTATGTCCCCTTCAAAAACATTGCCTAGTGTGTACAGTTCTTTATTCTACTACTAAACGCACTCTGGCGGCTACTCACAAGTAACTGCACGAGTTTCCCCACTTTCTGTTCTATTCTTCTATTCGTTATGGTCAGACAGAGACACTGATTGTTCAGTGAATTGTTGAAGGAAAATTTATATTTCCAACTTTCTCTTTTGTGAAAGGAAATTGTTGTATATTTCATAGTTTTCCTGAGATTCAAATTTCAGTTTCACCTTCCAACATTCATTTTAAAAGTAATTCACATCTCGAATGCTAAATTTGCATCATGCCCGACTTATTTCTTATTTGGAGCTAGTAGTATTATAGTATTGCGTATTGTTTTGATTAGCTGATTATAGGAGTGTTCAGAACAGAAATTTCCTGTGCATGATTCATTAAATTAATGAAATAATTAATCACTTCACGGCAATCATTCAAATAAAATGGGTAAGTTATCTTTGAATGAAAAATATTTTCTTCTTCGTCAAATATTCTTTATTAAAGCCTTGGTATCTGTTATCAGTTGTAAAATGCAATGTAGATACCAAGTTCTTCGAAACCCATACAAACACTATCATCTGAACAATCCCTGGTGTTGAGGTTTATATGTGTATGATAATTAAAAGGTTATCCGTCCTGTCATGTATTCAAAATTGCTGTGATAACCTTCCTTGGCTTTGCTCCCGGCCATATTTGCAAACTAAGCGTATTTCTCTTTTGTCCAAACTCTCGTAATTCGAACTGCAATCCTCTTAAAACATTCTGCAAGCTTAACAACTGTTCAATCTAAACTTTATGTTGGTTTGCTACGTGTTTTAGGTGCTACAAAATTGCGTTTTAGCTCAAGATTGATTGGACCCATTTCAATTACCTTTTCTAATGTTTTATCAATAGTCATTCAATCCAATAAATAATAAATAAAATGCTCCCATTTGGGATTTTACGCCGATACCCATAACGTATAATTTTGTGCAACACGAGATTCTAAACAAATACCATTAAATTACCTAACATCTAATTTTGAATAGATTTACATCGTGCGCAATTTATAGTTTTATTTTGTTTGTAGGTAATAGACTAGAGGGAGTCATGACGAGAATTCCATACGCCACCTTAATTGCCACGATCATGTGCAGTATTGGTGTAAGCATATTTTGTGGCACAATGTACAGAGGTACTACTCTTACAGCTCTTATGTTAGAACAAGTATTTCACATACAACTTTCTTGGTAAGCTTCTTATTTGTTCCTAAGTTAGAAAACACGGCACATCAAATCAACGCTCCACAACGTTCAATATGGTTGAAAATTATAGAATGAAATTTTTAATTAAAATTTTCAAAGTTTTATGCGTATAGTGTGAGATAGTGTCAAATATGGCATAGTGTGTGAGAACGATTTGCCTTTCGTAATGACTCCACATTCACGACGCGGAAATCGCCTAGCAACGATTATAATATTCGTAATTATAAGATCATTATTTTCAAGACACGTAAAATCCAAAAATCGAATAGAAATAACCGTTTTTACGCCGCGCCGTGTTGTACTATTACCACTTAGATTGACCAATTTGAATGTGAACCGCCGACATTGTTTAAGATGTGTGATTTGATGTTGAACTGGTGCATTTAATGTAGTAAAACTGTGACTTCAATCGAATTGATTGAAATGTATTCTTCTCTTTTCAGGTTGAGAACTCTACAGCTAGTCTTCGTCATCCTGGGTATCAGCATGGGTGCACTTGGTTTGATGATCCTTTTTGTTGGTTTTTTGGCTACAGGCGCTACAAGACATAGAGTTTACAGAGCTTGGAGAGCCAGAGTCAGTGGAAGAATATCTTGTGCAGTGGTAAGAACAAGTTTCATCCTCTCCCGAAGAAATTAATAGTGAGAAAAATACATTAAAATAGTGATTCTTTACGTATAACCAATATCGTCCCTTTAGAACGATTAGGGATTCCAAGGGCGCGAAAATGAGACGATTAACATTTTGTTGGGTAAAGTTGAAAGTGAAAATAGGTATTTGGAAAAACAATTGAAAGTGAAAAATCCGTGTGTCCAAGCTGATTTGGGTTTGTCACGATGGCCGGTTCCACGCACTTGGATGAACTGGAACACATACCATCATAGTTCCAGCCAAGGGCCATCAAAAACTTTTCGGTAACCTTATATCAACCTGTCCATTTTTTCAATCCCAAATCTAGAAATGGGAGAACATTGGATTTTAAGAGAAATACCGCTACAACAACAATAGTTTGTCCAGACCAAAATTTTATTACAAAAATGCACCTCTCGGTTCGCCTTGTTTTCGACTAGATTTTTTTTTTTTCAAACATAAACAAAAATTAAAATATTAAAAAACAACACGATGGAACTGAATAATATCGGAAGAAAAAAAACAGTTCGTAATTGTGTTTGAACCAAGTTGAACTTTTTCCTCTTGCAATAATTAAAAGTTAATTTGGTTAAAGATTTGTTTTCTTTTTTTGTTAATTCAATAAATAAAGAAAAACGTATGTAGGAGAGAGGACGGGAAAGGGATGGTATTATATTTTGCGGGTATATCTGCACATGGCTCGAGATGTTCAGTTACTCAATACCGTACTCATTTTATTGCAGTTCATGGCGATTACCTACATTCTTCAACTATTTTGGATTGTCATGCTCTGTCTTCTTGTTCTTATCACATTCGTCTTCACCACATTCTGGCAACTCTGTTCCAATCCTTTGGTCAACACAGAGAATCATTGCATTGACTTCACACAATTTCGTAAGTATAATAGAATAATACTCTTCAAAAAATGATGATCATGTTTTGATATCGGAGATGTCAGTCCCATTTAATTTAGGGACTAGATTTTTTTGTTGATAAAAAAGAAAGAACATTACTTCCTTTGAAGTTTTGTTGTTTGCCGTCGATTGCCCGCCGCGGACGCAACGTTCTCTAACTGCATTCTCATGGATAGCCGTAGGAAGAAGTAACTATCAGCGCGATGGTCCCCAGTCTGAGAAATCAATAATGTGGATATCATGTTTTATTGATGCTTAGTTACATTTTTCCTGGGCGTTCCGTACAAGAAGAAAAACAATCAGAAAAATAAACCCATGTGCGAACATGAAGAATATCGGAGACATCGTTTTAAAAGATTTCGACATCTTTCAACACTCATTACAAGAACCTACTAAGATACTCGAACATTGAGTAGTGACAAATTATAATAATGCCTAAAAGTTACAATTGATCATAACACAAACAAAGGCAGATATAAAGGACTGCTTAGCATTTCAAGAGAAAGTACAGACGTGTCACGAGATCACAAACTATTGCGCAATCCCACAGGAGCGTTCTTCATTCAATCAACTTTTGTACAGGCTAGACTTAACTCAAGACCACAAGTCTTACGATATGAAAGCTGTCGAGGTCTTTGTTAGCGATCTTTCCGATTATAAACAATATTAAATTTGTAGTCTTTTATAAGTGAACAAACTCATCTGTTCTTGTAGTTATTAATTAGACCCGCTGATCGTTCATATTAGTCTGACGCCTGTCCCACCCTCCACAAAGTTTGTGACGACAGCCTCAGCAGGAACTTGAATCTCAGAATGGATTGAGCCAAAGTATATTGGGAAAAATTCTGTTTTTCTGAGCAACAGTACTGCCATATTTTTTTTAAAAAATATATCTATGTTTTTCTTTTTGCCTTTATTCCAGCTTTCTTTTTCCCAAAGAACATTCGGCCTGAGGATATGAAAGTGTGCGAAGCGCATGAACTTAAACTGTTCTGCCGAGACTATGTGGAGAGAGCCGAACTGACGTTTATATTTGCCACCATCGCCTGTGTTGTCATCATTCTGAGCTTGGTAAGAGATCCTAATGTTTTTACCACGATAGAACAATTTATTTGTAATTCTGAGGATTTCCTTACTTTTTCTGCATAAATACAAAACATCTCTATCTTCGATAATGGGGAAGCAACTCTAATGCACTCAGCAAGATCTTTCAGATTAAGCAATAGCTTTCGTTCCGGCGACAACATCCCCCTGTATATTTCCAATATGGAGCGGCTGATTTGAACTGGATTACTCCAAATGCTGCTACTTAGATCTGGCATTGAATCATATCTTTAGTACCAGTAGAGCTACGATCAATCAATCAATCTAAAACTATTGCTCGAAAGACATCGCAATAAAACCATTTATTTAAAATGGTTTTATTGCGTCCTCTATGGTCTGAAAACAGCGTGAATGACGTCGAAAACGTTACTAAGCACACTATTGACTCCCTCGGGAATGCCTGTGAGCGGTGAATAAAGATCATTGTTGGTTATACAGATACACTATTAGGTACCCAGTATTTTTTTTTTTTTTTTTTTCACATTCGTTCTTTTCTGCCAACCAGAAAGGTTGAGAAACATTTTTACGTTTTCATTTTGTTTTTGAATGAAATATTTTTCAATTTTAATTGTCTTCTTCCTACTTCTTCATATGGGAGAGTTGAAATTAATGTAATTCAAGCTCCTAAATGAAAAAGTCGGAAATCTGGGTTGGTGGTGCAGTGGTAAGACGCTCTGACTGGTAAACAGTAGAGCATGGGTTCAAACCCAGCCAACCCATGAAATTTTATCCTCATGAATTTGAGATATTTACCAGGTAATAGCACCCAAAAAACTGCCGGTTTTAAAGGGACTTTTTAGTCCAATTCAGGCAGTATAAATAAAGGACTATATATTAAATGAAAAAGTCGGAAAACGAAAATTGAAAAATCTTTCTTTAAAAGATAGAAAAAAGGTCCTATTATTTCTGCCTGAAGTTTTCGTTTAAATTTTATGGGCCTCTTTTAACAAACATTAATTACTGTCCTTAGTCGCTCTCATGCTTAATTACTTTACCTTTCAGATTCAATATCTTATTTGTTTATCTGCCAACTATGCTCACATTCGTGACCACGAAAAGTTCCAGGAGCTTCAGGAGTTGCAGTACCTTCAGGATCCCGATATACCGAATTCCAAAGATCGATTCTAGGACGAAAGAATCGATTTGACATTCATATCCATTAAATCCAATCTCATTCTATTGTACATAGAACATTGGTATTTTATATTCATTTATAGTTTAATGCTTTTTTACTTGACGCACATAAATATGTTCTATATATTTTTTTCGTTATTTTAAACTGAAAAGGTCAGCCTCGGTCGATTGGGGTGCGGTGAGCGGGTAGTTAAGTATGATATTTACTGATTGAAGTCATCTTTTTTTATTTTGCCGAGTAATTTCTGTGAGTAGAAATAAAAGAGTCATGAGAAATGAATTGAATGATGGGTAAGTCAGAGAAGTCTGGGTTGTTAACTCATGTATATCTATAGTTTAATTATTATTTGTTTACAAAATTATACATACGCTGAGATTGAAGTAAAATGTCGCTTTTGGATTCAAAATTATGTCAGGGAAAATGACTTCCCTGAGACCTGGAAATGTTATGCAATTTGAAAATTGAGGACATGTGTAAACCCTGTCCATAAGAAAATGGCATCTTTTATGGAACTATTACAATGTTAGTTGAGATTTTATTTTAGATTGGGGGAGACACGCACCCTGATGTGATATCACCTAATTACCTACGTTCAAATATTTTTTTTATATTTTTTTATGATAGATCCGTCCATTTATTTTTATTTCTTTTGAAAAAGCACACCATTTTATTTTTAGAATAGTTTAGATAGGTATTTGTATTTTTTCATATATATTTGTATATTTCATTTTACTTTCCTTGTGTTTAGTTAATTCAAAGTCGAGAGTTTTGGCAGTTTCCGACAGGGTTGACTGATTTTAAACAAATTTCACTTTAACCCCATTGTTTCCAAGGTTGCCCGCTGATAACTGGGGAAGCTCAAGTGATGAGAGAAATCTTATGGTAGATTTGGAAAGTATGGGACCCATTTAACTATAAAATATTGTTGCTTTCTTAGTTTGTTAATGATAAAGTCAACCTAGTCCATGACAATAATAAGAGATTACATTTATGTTATATACTGCCAGAATGGAAGTGTCCCTTAATCCAACATTTTTTAATGCTATTTTTCCTCCTCCCTCCTTTTTTTAAAATAAAATAAAAAATAGTGTTTGTGTGTTGTTATTATCTTGTGCTAAATATCTCAAATTCATGAGGTAATTCAATATGTCAGTTGGGAATTGATTTAAATACGTCCGACTATTTATCACTCAGAAGTTCAGACCGTCTTACTACTAATCTGGTAAATTTGAAAGAAACCAATTCATATAAATATGTTAAGCTGAACAAAATGATTAGAAAAAATGAGTTTTACACAACTATTCTAATTTATGAAAGTAAGATCTAAGAAAGAACTTCCATTCTAAATTAAAGTAAATTTTAAATTATTTGTCATCATCATAGGTTAACAGCCGTGGAGCTTGTTTGCAACAACTCGCCATGAGTTGTTGATACTTGAGAATCCCTACGAATGGTGCAGTAGTTTCTCCTTGCTTTCTGCATGGGTAATGGTTATCGTTCCGACCCTGCCCTTAGTCGCCTTTAACGACTGGCATGAACTTGGGTGCCTTGGAAGTATTCTTTTTAAGTCCCCCTATCCACAGGAGACTTTTTATGGGTTAATAAAATTAATAAGTTTTCGGAATATTGGCTGAAACTCCTTACCATAGCATTTCTCCGCAATTTATCTTCTTCTTTTTTTATCCTATATGTAACTGCTAAACCTCTACACGTAAATAATAAGTATTATAAAATGTATTTATATTTTTTTAAACCTAGCGATTTTATATTTTATATTACAATTTATATTTTATGTCAACAGTCTAGACTTCTTTAATCTTTATTTTGTACTAGCTGTGTATCCGAACGTCGCGTCGTCTCGAGAAGATGAGAGAAAAAATAAGATTAAATGTGACGCATAATATTAATTGCAAATGATGCATATCTGAGGTGACCAGAAATTTTCGGGCCAAGGCGGGATGCGGTATTTTTTTTGGGGGGGGGGNACTTTTTTGGGGGAGGGGTGGTGCGGGGGGAAATTTATATGGGGCCTTTATTTATTTACTAGCGTTAATGGCATGCAAAAATTAACAAGGTAGATAAACTTGTCCATTCTCTTAATATTTGTCAGCAGAACAAATTTTCTTCAGCATGACGGGGCTGTTCTTCAAATGTGCATGAAATTCTACACAACTTTTGTTGATGTTTAACTTGACGATGAGCATAGCTTTCAACACCAAGTTGACTTTTCTATACCTACTTGCTAGCGAAGTATTTTTTCTTTCTCGATCTTCTAAATAAAGTAGGTACACTACCCTACCTAATACTCAACATTACAAGCATTCGTGGTTGAGATGTAGCGCCTCCAACTTTTAACCTAGGTTCTCAAACGGAATCATTTATTTTTAAAAAGTTAGTTTAACCAAAAAGCGGGACATATTCATTGCTTTGGTCATAAGCGGGACATGGGGACAGCGGGACCAGGGTCTCCAAAGCGGGACGTATGGTCACTCTGTGCATACCACACATAGATACATATTACAAATTTGTTGAACTTTGTATTAAGTGCTAGGAATAGTACTAGGTTAGGTTCAAAAAAATCCGTGTTGAAGTCTGTGTATGGTTACAGATCCAGCCTATACTCAGCAAGCTTCAATACACATTTTTAAAAAAATACCTAAGCCAATAGTACCCCAAACACGGTCGTAACTACCAAACTTGGTGTTCATGTTAACTCAATAATTTTAATAAGAAATATTATTGAGAATGTTTGTAGGCATTTTGAAATACAATTTCTAAAATGATTTTATATCGACTACCAGTAAATTGATGAGTCACGGGCACTTTTGCCTATTACAACATCTTCTGGTGAACTGAGGCTAGGCTGTTTGCGTATGATTGATATTGAGGCAATCTTGTAGTCGATACAAAATCATTTTTTTGAAATTATATTTCAATAATTTTATGTCAGCAATAGCCTCTTCTATAACATGAGGCATCGCCGTATAAACGTAACTTATGAATCAGTGCACATGTTTCAATTCACTGATGGTTCGACACTGAAACACCACTACTACCCTGGCCATATGGAATTGCCTCGCCCTGGATGAACCATGAAAAGAAAAGGGTTTTTAAAATTTTCTCCCAATCTCCAAGAATATAATTACATAATTTAATCATAAAATGTAAGAGATTCATATCGAGGTACGATTTAATATTAATCAATAAAAAGTCAGGAAATTACTCGAATGGGGGGCAAGTTTTTACGGGAGCCACTATTGTAACATTACAGAGGATTTTGATTTTGATACAGTTTGATTTCATTTAATGTTTATTGCAGTTAGCGTCAATGGCACGTTAAATACAACAGTTCCCGTAATATCACTAAAGTTAAGCAACGTCGAGCGAAATAATACTTTGCGGGTGACCACGCAGGTTCTGGCCCTGGCTATTCCTGACCTTTAAATATCACAATTCTTACAACACTACTAGTTATAATTCCAGAGAATCGATTTAAAAATTTATAAATTCGTAATCCTGTTATTGCACATATTATTTATATAACCTAATATAATCATTAACGTTCCGGTTTATCCGGTTCAACAAGTGATAAGACCTTTGAACATATATTTCGATGACATAGCTAATAGGAATATTTTTTAAAAGTTAATTCCAAAACGTTATGGAGAATTACATGGTGTCCCGAACCTACCGCCCTCTATTATTTCCTCAAGCTTGGGGTAAAACATGAAGTGACTAAATTGACTCTTGAACTAAGAGGAGGTAGACGTAGAGCATGTCCGTTGCCCTGTGCTTTGTATCTATAATACAAAACCTCAATGTAACGATAAATGTATGTTAACGATAAATTATGTATCACTAATTGTTTAGCCAAAACGGTAGGAGACATTGAAATTGATGAAAATGGACCCGCCCCCCCCAAACCATAGTCTGGAAGCCCAGGAAAATTATTAGAGTTCATAAATGTCCAATCGTTTTCATGTTACGGCCGATTTTTAGATTTTTGTCCAAAATCAGCGGGTTAATGTCCGATATCTTTTGTTGCGACAACATACCAACTCAAAGCGAGAAAGTTTTCGGTGGCCTTTTAAACATTAATTTAGGACATAATTAGCAAAAAGCTGTCAACCCGTTTTCCAATTACGGCTGATTTTCCTATTTCTGTAGAGGAAATCATAGAATACTACGAGTATTAGCACGGAAACGGCCATGTCTCTAAAGCACCAAGCGCAGCGGGTGTAGCCTGCTAGTTGTATTTTTTTTTTTTTTTTTAATGGTCGAAAACAAAATCAATAGGACTTTTTTTGATCCGGGGGAGTCCCGGAGGATGAAAAAATCCTTTTTGCATGTTTGGATTAATAAAAATGTCAATTCATAAAAATGGAACTCATTTTTTAGTCAGATATCATTTTCTATTAATTTTTGGAATAACGCATCCAAATAGGTTCCAAAAAATTCCAATCAGTCATAGCTCGGCACACCTTGTAGTTCAAAGGGGTCACTTTTGGCTACTTTCTCAATATCAAAATGTTTGGGCACTTAATATTCGAGTGATTCTAACCGTTATTCAACATGGCCCACGCCTCGTCTTCTCTTGTATTCACTTTAGATTTGACATTGAATGTTGGATCAAATTTATTGAAATCTTCGTCTCGGGTTCCCGCTGTTGGTTTTTTATTGTAGGACGACCTCGTATCTGATTTGACCTTCTGATTATTGCTCTCGCTATCCCAATCTGATGTCTCATTGGAACATACATTTTCAGATTTCCTGCAAATAATAGAAATCATCATGCATATGATCTAATATAAAGAACAGAATTTTTGAAGAAAAAATAAATAAAAGGTTTCCTAATGAATAAAAACTCTACCTCCAAAAGTGACGTGGGCACCAGCGAGCGCACAACGCTGTAACAAAACCTATTACTTGTTTTACCATAGTCTTACTTATGTCAAGTTATCATAACGTCTACTTCATAAGTCGTATTACCCGTGTCTACCTTTAGTTCGAACATGAATCAAGAAATGGAAAGAACAAAAAGATTTTAAGAGAAATACCACTACAACAACATCAAGATCAGCATACATTCATTTTAATATAACTTCTGCTTAGAGTAATTTGGTTAATATTTTCCAAGGTTTACAAAACTCGTATGTTAGGACATAAGGGGAAAAAAGTCATTTTTCAATATGGGTATCGTCAGATTCAGAAAAGCAAGCTCTATCCAATGGCACAAAAGATTTAAGTCTCAACAAAACAGATACAAAGTTATTTGAAAAATAAAAAAATAGTTAGTTGCAAAAAAGATATTTTTGATATCAAGTCATAGATACCTATATCTTTCATAACCTTAGTACTGTGTTATCCCAATTTGTTATTTTTGAATTAACTCATACTTAATCTGGAAACATATGAAAATATAATAATGGGAAGATGGTGACTACTTCATAACGTTAGATATTTAAGAGTTAAGTGTGAAATAACTCCTCTATACAGGATGTCCATAAAGTCACACCCCACCCCCCGTATCTCGAGAATGGCTGAAAATATAAGAAAACGCAAAAACACGTATTCCTTAGATTTTAGGGGGAATAATTTTATACTAAAAAATTCTTGGCCCCGCCCAGCCGTTTAGGCTGGGCACCGGCTGGCTTCAAAATCTTAAATGGGAAGGTATATCAAGTGACACCTTGTTTTAAAGGTCTCGTTAATACAACTCTCGGATCTACCTTCATGAATTACAGGGTAGAACACGTGAAAATGAAATAAAAATTCTAGTACACTGTTAAGAGTTCATGCGAGTGTAGTACCACTCAGAAATTTTACCATACCATTGGTTGCTCAAGAAACCTACCACTGTTCATTCGTTGGGGAATTGTCCAGCAGTGAAGAATGTTCACTTTGTCGATTGTATCCAGAACTGGGTGAAGATGGGTTCAACTCAGAAGTAGGTGACTGTGCACTTGGCGTATTGTGGCCAGAAATATCTTGCCAGCCCATGCGACCCAAATCACTGACCTGTACACAACAAAGAAAATAATTCCATTTAATAATAATAACCATGCCTACGCCCTGCAGGAACTCGAGGGGGGGGGGGAATGGTCAAAAAACCAATATATACGAGTTTTTTAATTAAAAAGGTATGCCCCGGAACCGTTTTCACATTACTATAGAGCACTTTCTTTTAAAGCCAGAAACAAAAAAAAATCGTTCATACCGGAGGTAAATATTTTGCAAAACCTATACTCAGTGACCTCCTTACGGAAAATAAATCATTCTTTATTTTCTTTATGAAAATTGTGAGAAGATTTTTTAAGGGTGATATCTTGACAAACCCAGTCTACCTGATGTGTTTTTGAATAGAGAGATTTTTACTCTAAACACCGTACAGTGAAAATCGATTTTGTCTATTCAAATATTTTAAAACATGGGAAACAACTCTTCATTATCATTGCGTTTTGTTACGACTTTTTGTTTTAGTAAAGTAATTTATATCGTAGTGTTTGACATGGTTCTGAGTGCCCATGTCAATAATTAGCCCCCAAGATTAGATATACGATGAAAAATTTAAAAATAGCTCAGAAGTTAAAATTTCTATTTAGAGCAGCATTTTTATACATCGGCTACCACCGACATCATAGTGACACCTAATAACGATATTATTGAGTATTTTATTTCGTTTCGATTGTCTTAACGCTTTTCAATGACAAAAAATAATAATAATATATATAAGTTTATATAATATATATATCTTCAATAAAAACATAATTAAAAATGAAATACCTTTGTAGTGACAGATGACAATTGGGTTGTAACTTCATCGATCAGGGTACCTTGTCTGACCTAAGATGAAAAAAATAAACCATCAAACAAAACTCAAAATAAACCACTACAACTAAATTATAATAATAATATAACACAACTAACACTAAGATAAAGAAAATAAAAAATACGAACAGCTTCGCACATGGGTTTACTTACAAGTAAACCAACGTTTACTTGCAAGATTTTAGACCCGACCGAGATTGAATCTTGGTCAGGTCTAAAATTTAAAAAAACTTGGTCTAGATTTGTTTGAGAGTAACCCAGACTCCAGAGGACAATTGAGTACTTATGGTAGTGGTAATAGCGACAAGTAGTAGCATTGCAGCATTATGAGGTAATTGTTATGTTGATTATACCTTAGTGATTGTTAAAAATACCTTGTAATGTTATGATGCCCACAAAAAAAGGTGACCTACTACAACAAAGAAATATACATTTTTAAATAAATAGACTAGAAAGTAACTAAAAACAACAATTCTATCATTCAAAATAGTCAAATCAAAATGGTGGCCTTACTTTTTCCGTCACAGTCGATCCAATTTCTGTTACTTTTTGTGTTGCCATACCACCGTATTTAATAGCATTTTCTGTAGCTTTTGACGCTAATTTGGTTGCAGAATTAGAAAACAATGACCAACCAGATGCTAAAGACGATACAGCTGTGCCAAACACTTCTTGTGATGATGCACTTCTTGGTGGTGGATCAATTGTGTTACCAAATCCAGCGTATTTACCACCTTGATTTGGAGGTAAATGTTCTGGCCTACTAGCGTTCTCGTGTTGTTTTCGACTGAAAAAAGCTTCTTTCTCATTTTGAAATGAATTATTGGAGGTTTGATTTTGATAACTGTCATTGTGCGATGAGTGGTAACCGCTGGATATACTCGATGTGCTTCTACTGTTGGGGCTGAGGAAGAAATCAAAAAGAAACTCTTAAGGCAGGAAAGACAAGTAACTTAGGAGAAGTAATCAGGTTCAAAACCGGTCACACTCGTCCTCACAATGGTCGGTTCTACGCGCCAGGATGGGCAATCAGAACCTTTTCGGTGACCTCATATTACCCGCGTCTACCTTTTGTTCGAATATGAATATAGACATGGGGAGAGCAAAATATTTTAAGAGAAACACCATTACAACAAAATCAAGTCTACACTAAGGCAATTTATCGAAGTTAGGGTTCGAGTTACGAGAGTTGAGATAGTGTGGGTTGCAAGAAACGTTTGTAGTAGGTGGCAAGAAACGTTTATAAACTATGATACCAACAATATCAGCACGCCCTGCTAAGTATTCAAAAGTAAGAGCGACATCGTAGCCTCTCTTTCGGCTCATGTTTTGTAAAAAGAACGTAATTCAAACTAAATGCTATGGTTAAGAAGCTAACTGGATCTGGCTTACATCAACAAAATCTCTTAACTAGTTTGACCTGCAATTAATTTTAGCTATGCTCCAGTTAAGTTTAACGAGAGAGTTAACAAATGTAAAACAATCACAATTAATATCTGCCCGGAGTTATGTTAATATACTCTTGACCTCGAACCGATCAATCAGAAGTCGACTTGAATATTATTTTGGTCGCAAGAAAAAGAAACCTCCCCTCTTTGAACTAGGAAAACACTCAAAGGTACATTCGATTTTAAATACAAGTATCATGTTGCATCCTATGTTCAAAGTTCACTTACATATCTAATTTCAAGTCTTGAACACTTCCCATTCTTGAAATATTTCGCACAGGCGTACACACGGACCAATGAATGAAACTCGAGATTTGGTCTCTGAGAACCTCAAAATGTGTTTTGACATAAAAAACTTGACATCGAATACTTCAGCACATTACAAAAATACTTTCTTTTAAAGAAAGTAAACAATAAGACAACTTACAGTCGATTGCTGGCGCCTGAAGAAATGGTCGATGACACAAAATTATTTGCTGGCGATTTGGATGGATCCCATTCTTCTCCTCTTGCTAGTGTGGCAATCTTAAAAAATAAATCAAATAAAATGTAACCCTGGTCACGAGGCCAGCCCCTTAAGTAGTACTGAATAAATAGATAAAACAAATAGCGATCCTATAGCAAGAACGACAGTAATTTTCTTGTATCATTTTTAATATTTATATTTCAGCTCCAAATAAGGTTTGACTGATATTGTGGAGAGAAATTTAAAACGTTCCTTATTATAAGAAACAGATATTTTCAAATATACGAGTAAAACGTTGCAGAGCTAAGAACATTCTTATTGGATGGATCCCATTCAAATCTCATGAATGAAAATTAGTCAAAGCTGAAACCACGCTTCAACAATGAATTTCGCCAATTTATTGAAGGCTATGTTCAGATACTCGCGCGGCACCGCGCGGTTCATCGTACCGCGCGATCATCTGAACATAGCCTAAATCACCTGACTTTCAATAGAGGGGTCATGTGCACACATCAAAATCAGACTGCACCCCGAAAAAGGGTCAAAAATTATATTTACTCATTTTATTTTCTAAAATTCACAACTTACGCACCTTGTCCCTGTAGAGGGCTGCAGCCTTGGTGTTATACTTCTGTTGAATGGGTAGGGAATCATCCCAGTCCGGTTGAGAATTTAGAAAATCATACGCAGTCTTATTTCCACCAACCTAAAAGAAAAGAAGTCCGTTAAATTTATATAAAGGGTTCCATACCGAGTTTTGTTTATTTAATCTAGCAATGCCATGTTTTCCTCAGGGTATTTTTTATTTCAAAGTGACAGATTAACAATCAGTAAACATTTAAAGTGGATAACTTTGGTTCTCATGACGATTGCTCCTATGCAAGTGGGGAACATATGCAAGAGAACCACTCTTATAGATTCGATCAAAGATCGTCCACATCTTAGCAATCATTGAGTTCTTCACTTTTTTGTTTTTTGACCATGGAGTTGCTTATTTCAGAGAGGCTGTTTCAGATCCTGCTGATAAGATCTGGGATTTTTAATTCTACCAACCTGGAATCTTCAATAATTATTATGTACTATTGAAGAGGCTGACTTCCTAGGTATCGACACGGAGTGGGATGAATTTGATGTTGTTTGATGCTGTAAAAGCAAGCAGCAGCAGTGCTACCTTAAAAGACTAATAGTGACTTAAAAGACTAAGAGGGATTTTTTGGCTACCACTAACATTTCCTAAGCCTATACCCGACCATTTAAGTTTTCACTCTACCTTTTTAATATTAGTTGAGGTTTAGACAAATACATCAATATACAATCTGTCCAATTTTTAATTGACTAACTCGTACCGTTCCTGGAGAAAGATGCATAGACAGAGATTCAAGACTTAATATGTAATAGGGTTCCGTTGTTAATTCTCGGGTATGGAACCCCATCTGATAATGAATAACGAAGATCGTTCCAACGTATTTCGTTTGGTACCAAAAATCCAAAAATGTGAACACCTATAATCAGCTGATTCTTATCTATGTGTTCAATATATGGTCAGTCAATATTTTGAATTATTCTCGGAGTAACAAGAACTAGAATTGAAACATTAAATAATTCAGGTTTTGACAATAAAGCCGGGGGAAACGTCTATAATAGACAGAACATAGAACTAATAGAAGTAAAATAATACATCCATATGCTAAATTGGTATATTTAAAAAAAAAAAAAACTCTCCCCTCTACCTCTACGACATAAAAATGATGATTAATCAGTTGATTTGAAAAAAAAAAAAAAAAAAAAAAAAAAAAAAAAAAAANAAAAATTTACTATGTTGTTGTTGTTAACGTTCTCAAGACTCTCACTGTGTCTCCAGGCCAAAGAAAGCGGCCTCTCCAACAGGATCTGTCCATAATGCTGACGGCTCTAGATTATTTGGGTTTGATGAACAGTTGAATCAATGATTTACATAATGAGCAGCCAGCATACATAAAGGACAAAGATCAGATACTTCAGGGTTTAGCAAGGATTTATATACCAACTCTCCAAAGAAGTATCCGGAGCAGCTCGGCTGAGATGAACAGCTCCAACGGAAGAAAACACACAGTGAGTTGTCGTTAGAACGGTGTTGATGATATTTGGCCGTGCCCGAGGGCACGGGTAGCCCCGGTGCCGAATAGTAAAAAAAAATTTACTATGTCTTTTTCAATAAAAGTAAACCCGCTTTCCACTAGGTGAATCCAACAAATTTACTTACTTTCATTTTTTCCAGCTCAATGTCCTTCCATTTGTCCATACTGACAGATCGCACAAATGACAAATGTACACCCAATCCTCGATGCTTTCCGGAACATTCCAGGCATATCCATATACCATAAGTAACTGAAGCCCATTGAGGATTATGACCATTGCAATCAAAACATTTCTGATGAAAAACAAACGATTAAAAATATTTTGAATAGAATCAAATTTTGTGTTAGCGTAAGAAACGTTGTCACAATAATAGAACCAATCTCTTTTCAATTAAGAAAAATCCATCATTACTTTGGTTTCGAACCGCCGACCCACGGTGCGAAACCCCTTCGCTAAACAGAATTGCAAAATATCAACTGTGCTTTACGTTTAATAAGTATAGATAAATCATCATTTGGTGGCATTATGCAGTAGTAGCAATAGAATTCACCAAAGTCTATCTGCAATGTCTATGTTCGTTATTTAACCACTACAATTGGAGGCATCTGGAATTTTGGTAAGAACTGTGGCAATACTGGGGGACCTAGATTTTAATGAATTTCATTTGGAGTAGCATCTGGAGCAGACCAGTCCGTCCTCAGACTAAAGAGCGACAAGGTGTCACAGCACGTAGTCATTACAGCATTACAAGAATTTATAAAATCTGTCACTCTCGAATCAAAATTATATAATGCCCAGAGCCCAACAAGAGGGACCTTGGTTAACAAATTGAAATTTATTTTTCAATATCTTCATTAGGGTGGATCCCTATTATCTAGACTAGAACGTAACAGAAAGATAAATAAATGAGAACCTTACATTGTTATTGTACTGGGGTATTAATTCTTTTAGAACTTTTGTCGTTCTAGGACTGGCCATAATTTAAAAGAATAAAAATCTTTAAAACTGGTAAATTAAAAAATCAACAAATTATTGTAAATTGTAACTTGCTACTAGTCACTAACAAGAAACTTGAGAACTCAGAACTTGGAGAAAAAGGAAAAATCTTGCAGAATTGCAGATTTCAGATTTTCACCAATCAGCCAATCACAATCGTCATTTATCACCACTTGTTATCTGTTATGATTGGATCACAAAAAAAAGGAGTGATGAAAATAGAGTAGCGTGGGAGAGAGGGGACTCATACGTCATCAATTAATGAAAGGTTTCCAAATTACAGGCAGAAAATAAGGGTCATCCAAAAATAAACTTTCCTTTAAATTTTTTTTTTAACGACAATGTAAATGCATAGCCGTGTTAGGGAACGGTTTTGAAGTCATGCATCTCTTTTAAGGGAGAAATTTTCACGAAAAACTAAAATTAATAATTATTATTCTCCGAATGTAAATTGATAATGAACACATTATTAGGTATATTCAGCACACATTGTGATAGTGGATGAAGGTAAAATAGGTAAAGTTCACTTAAAAAATGCATTTGAACAATTTAGTTATTGTTATTACATTTTATAGATAAAACATGTGATTATTATTTTCCCCTTGGTTAGAATTTCTTCGGTGAACATAATCTTATTAACTTTTAAATCAATTAAAACAAAACACCCAAAACACTATTTCTTATAAGTTGGTTAAATTGGGATACTATGTCAAGTAAAACCATAATGAAGGTTGAAAATTACTATATCTTCACTTGACTAAAAAATATTAAAGATGTTAAAGAGCTTATTATTTATGAAGAAACAAGTTTCGTCAACTTCCATCCTTCGACTCGAATAGACTGATGATAAATCGATGATTCGAAACTAGTTTCCTCAAAATAATAAAAGATATTCGAAATAATAAAAAATAGTGTTTATGGTGTTTTGTTTTAATTTATTTAAAAGTTAATATTTTTTAACATTTATAATTAACGTGTTATTCAAAATTTAAAAATAATCTTACAATCGTACTTTCCCTTCCTCTAAGAAAACTGGCTAGCAATGCTAACATACGGTTTTACGTCTTTACGGTCATGACTCAAAAACGACAATTTTTGCTCTTCTCTGAGGGAAAATTATTTCTTCCTGAAAGATTCCTCTGAGTCGCACTCGTTTATTACTTCCCTACTATTTCTTAAAAATTAAAGTGAAAATCGAGGAAGTAACTTTTTCATATCAGCTGATAACGTAGGCGAAAGAGAACGAGAAAAGTACCTACATAGGATGGAAAAGAGGAAGGGAAAATACCAAAGACGGAAAGAGAACAGAGAACAAAACAAAACAATAAAAAATTAGATTTTAAAATTTTGAACATTCTTTGCTGTCGTTTTATTATCATCAGTAATCAGTAGTGAGAAAGAGAAGAGAGATACTTTTATCAGTAAAGTGATTTCCCAAATTGATTATAGAACAGTTTTTAATTCGTGTTTTTAAATCAACTAATCAACTCATAGCGTGAATGTATCAAGTAGTAATCAACAATTCATCATCGCTTATTTGTCTCTCCTTTTGTATTGCGATGCGATGAATTAAAATTCGTGTCAAAATTTTGTTTATTCTTTTTGTGTAGGCTGAAATAATTTATGTGTAAGGTTGGGCTGCCAATTATTATTTATATTAGGTATTTATTTATTACATAAAATGATTTGTTTTAAATTGTGAACATCAACAAGTGGTGACTAATGTGTTTTACAAATTTGATTCTATGAAGATTTCAGTTTAAGTTTATATAATGGAAGCAGATTATCAACCCAATTTACCAGGAATCAAAAATGCGATCTGTGAGTATGACATACTTCTCTATTTTATTGTTTATTTAACATAAAAGTCGTCATAAACTTCAGACTGTGCCCATTGTCTGTAAGATATAATGTTTTAGATCAAGTGGCCAGATTACGATTAGAATACAACTGGTATTCTTAAACAACCTTATGTTGAGGGGTTACCACACATAATATATAATATGTAGTTGAAATTATAATCTTGTGGTCAAGATCATCGTCGTTTGAGGGCACCTATTTTTGAAATATAATATTTTGATATTGATATTGTGAAATAAAAAAAAAAAATGGATGTATTTCTAAGGAACATGCATACTGATAGAAATTTATTACAAATTACAACTTTTATCACCATATTTGAATAAAGTGGTACATTTTATCTACTGAAATATCAATGGCAACTTATTAAGTAGAAAATATTTACTGTTTAAATTGATCCAAAATTTGAACAGGACGTATTGAGATTGATAGTAATGTTAAGTTAGGTAGGTTACAAAAACAATAGAATTTATAGAATGCGTGTTAAAGCCTATGCAAGTTAGGTTTAGGTGATCAGTGCAAAATCCCGATAAAAAAGAAAAGCAAGATTTGGTGGAAACGAACGATTAAAAAGCGCTGCCAGATCAAAGGTTTCGAAACTCTTATTTATATTAGTATATTACTATTAGGTAACTCATTGACATTTTTTGGTTCGTTTTGCTGCTTCAAACTTTTTTCTCTCTCTGAAACCAATAAAATTTATTTTGGTGGGAAAAATCTAATGTTGACATCTTGAAAGCGAATCGAAAACGTCAACGTTATTCGAATTATACTGTATAGCCAAATAGATGTGTTAGATGTGACATAGGCTCCTTTATCGGGCATGTCTCTTAAGGCCCTCTTTTTTAAACTTTGTTTATTTTAAATGCTATTTTCGTTTTTTTTTTCTGTCAGACAAATTATTGGTTGTACCTATATCATTTCAAATCTTGTGTTTTTTTTCCTTTCACGATCGATGGTAGCCAGATATATCAGACTGCAGCTGTAAATAAATATTTGTCTGCTATTAAGATAAAAATTTCATCGGTACCCCCATCCCTCATTAAATATCTCTTATAAAATATATTGGAATACAATAAGTGAACTTGTACATAAATGCTCAAAATAGGGGCCGTTGTACAGCTTTTAAAAACAAAATCCGCCACCCGAAAAGATAATTGACATGGGCCTCGTATACCATGTCGATCCGTGCAATATAATTACGTTGCTAACATATGAAAATGAGTTACAAAACAGAATGATATTGTAAAGTTGCTTTCTGTGTTATTTTACACCATAGACTCGGACCGTGAGGATGTCTCCCTCTAGTAACTGGTCTGGTCATTCTGGGTAGATAAGTACCTACTGTATAAATGGAGTCAATACGTAATAACGAAATCCTTAACACCATAAACGTTGCTTGTAATGGGGGAAAAATTGCAGGAATAAGAAAAACGAATTGCTAGACTGAAAACATTCATTCATTAGTAGCATCGCCGTTTCCTATAATACCCAGATCTGGAGACTGCAGCTCCAAATAATCTATGGAAAGTGGAAAACTTGGATGATTCGATTTTCGCACTATGTGCTAAGTATCTTATTAAAATACAAACATAATGCATCAAACTTTAATGTACGGAACCATTGTACAAGAGACCCCTCTCAAATTTGATAAATAATTTAGATTTCTAGGTACGTTAAATCAAAATAAATAAATGAAGTGCCTCTTAGCGTTGTCCCATTAGGATGAAAATTTGTTTCGTTACTCTCATTCACTCAATATAAAGGATTCGTAAAGCCTCCAGGGTGAATAAAGTTAATTATTATTAACATATTTTAGGTGGGTTTGTCAACTCGCGTCAGTAATTGCTTCGGGTTGTGAGTGAATCTCGCCATCACAATTGAAGTGTAGATGCTTTTTTTTTTCTTTTCTTTTTTTATTTAATATGTAGGTATATATTTTTTGAAAATAACGATGGATGCCTATAAAATGTAATGGAACCTTACATTCGTACTTTCTCAACCAGAGATGTTAGAAAACGTTTTTGCGGTCATGTCTTGCAAAAAAAAATCCTTCTTCCATGAGGAAACTTCTTACCCTGAATTACTCTCCAGTGTCACGTCTTAAGAAAATAAGAGTTGCAACAGTAGATTTATAGACATTATCTATTCACTTTAGGCAAGTTCATCCTTGCGAAGCCGTTTGACAGACTGTGGTGAATTGTGCGTCACGCGTTGTGATTCTAACAGGACTGATTTGAAGAGACAAAGAAATAAAATCTCAATTAGATGAAATCTGCTGAAATGATTGACACTTTTAAATCACTTTGGATTTTGTGTCAAGTAAAACCATAGTGGACCGATACAATATTACAGGGTGTCTCATCCGGCCATAATTATCTCCAAAATTACTAAAATATATAGGGTGTAACAAAAATGTCTAGATCAAAATTGTATTTTATAGGACATTTTCCCGATATAAAATATGGTGGGTTCATCATTTTTTATATTTTTATTGATCCCCAAACGAATTTGCTGTCAGTGGAGGGAGACGAGGATAGGAATCTTCGAAAGATACATCCCACTTACTGCAGTAGGGCAAAAACCCCAGTCAAGTGGCTTGGAGGTTATGATGGACTCAATCTCCAACTATATGTGGGGTTGAAACCCCACCGAATGCCCCAATATCAGCTATGTGATAACTTTAAAAAACACTGCTATTGTTTATGACGAGAATTCACATACTTTTTATTTTCCGATTCGAGTTTCAAGGAAACTGACTGGTTGATGTTGTTGTTATTGCTGAGAGTCCGTTGGTCACGTGATCTCTCATACACAAATTTTGGAACAGTGTCGAAGATCGCGTTGATACTCATTGACGAGTAGATTTGTTCATACATTAGGCTTTCTGTTTAACTATTATCTCGATGGAGTAGTGACATTTGAGTTTTTCTCAAATCATGGTCGTTATTTATAATATGTTCGGTGTAGTTTTATCGGTCTGATTTGTTGTTGCGTACTGCCACAAAGTGTTCTTCTGTTTTCATATTTCTCATCGTCATACCTACATACTCATATCCGCACCTACACTTAATTAGGAACACTCCATTACATTCATCCTGCGGTATTTTATCCTTTTTGGGGAACAGAGACGTCAAAGGTTATAGCATTGGTACGTTGTTCTTTTAGCAGCAGTTTTTAAAAAAATCCACGGTTCTTCCCATTTTTGGGTTTCAGGTTTGGATAAATGGTAGAAACAGTTGATACGTCGTGGTGCGTAGAGCCGGCTATCTTGAGGATGGGTACTCAGAGTCAATCACCTGATATAATATATATTATATATTCATTTAATTTAAATGGCCTGAGTGCGTTAACCATCCACTTCTGGCTTGCTAGTTCCTCATGCATATTTATTATAGCTTATAGCGTAATTGGATTGTAAAAATACCTTGTAATACTATGAGACCTTCTCAAAATTGTGTCTTACATAATAGTCCTACAATTTTTCTTGCTTTTTACAGCATCAAATCTTGTAGACGACGAGACGCCCTATCCTAGTTTATCGGATTTTCATGATTATGAACCCAACTTGGAGTTTGACGACACCGAACTCCAAACATCTGTTAATGGAGGTGAGTATGCAGCTAGTGACAGATAATATAATTTTATGGGGATTTTATACTACTGACATATTTCAAGGCCACTAATATTTAGGGCTCGGATTAAAATCTGTGCAAAATCGCCCAAATATGCAAAAGATTATGCAAGAATAAGTGAGAAAATAATCTAAAACAATCCAAATAATGACAAAATGATCTAAAATATTCCAAATGAAAATAAAGCAAAACAGTAAGGTATCATTTTAAATATCAATTCTCAATATAAAACTAACTCGGATAAACTTGGAATCGTCACGGATAAAATCCCCCCGCCCCTTCAAAATTTGATATTTGACATTTCAACAGTAAATCCACGTATTTTACTCAAAACATATTTTATAAAATTGTACCACCATTTACTTTTCCGAGTTATCAATTGTAAAACCATAACGTCGGTCACTTAGAATCATTTTATATTGTGAAATTAACCGTACCACATCTACCGACGCCAGGTGACGGAATTTGTAAATAGGAGTAAGATTATGGGAACTATTGTCAGGTAACCTAGTCCATTGATGTATTAATTGACGTGTATCAGAGATTTTAAGACCGGATTTTTTCAATGTTTCTCCCATAATGCTCGAAATATACAAAGAAGCTGAATATGTGTAAAATACGCAAAAACCCAAGAAATCGTCAAAATACGAAAAAAATATTCCAATAATGTTTTGCATATTATCCGGGCTCTACTAATATTTCTATATAAGAAAATAAGTTTTTGGTTTATTATTTTCATTAATGAACCTTTGGAATCGTCACGAAAAAAAAATTACCCCCCCCCCAAATTTGATATTCTTTATGTGGAAGTTATCAATAGCAAAATTCAAATTGACACAGTTTTATCGAACCTGAGTGAGGTGTACAGTTCATTGAGCTACTAGTAATGCAGTTTTGACTGGCCCTGTATAAACAAGTAGATTCTATCAGAATTACTCATCAACGCTGCTTGAACCTGGTGGATTGTTAATGATAATGACATTACTCTATTGTTAGGTATAGGGTGTCCAAAAAACATGTAATCCTTTTAACATGTATACTAGCGCTGAAATAAAGGTCACTGCACTAATATACCGTGGGCCTTAAATTTCTAGATTTTTTTTTTTGCGTTCGTGCCCAAAACTCGCAAACGGTAAGTGCTATTAGAACGTGGTAAAAGAAAAAAAAAATGATGCTCATTATTATTAAGCTTGGGTTGAGTTATGGGGTTCTCAAGGGTTAAACGCCATATTTGTGTATGAGCAAAATTCAAAACATTCGAACATAAAAAAAGTCCAAAATGATTTATTTGACCAACGTGGTCCAAACCCTCATTCGGGGTAACGAAATTCAAGTGAGTGTCATCATATTTGTTTTATTCTACATAGGACGAAATGTTTAATAATGAACACTAATGATCTGCTATATTCTACTAAATTTGACAATTATTCACTCACCAAGAGATCAAAAGAAGTGTTCAAAATGTCCCCCATTCATGACCCTGTGTTGCGGAGGGTCTGTATTCCTGGCCCTATGTTTATTGAGCAAAGTAGACTTTACTTTAGCTCTAATATACGTGATTAAAAGGATTACATATTTTTTGGGACACCTTGTATTGTTCTAATATTAAAACCAAAAAAGCACAAACAAACATTTCCTTGAATTCAAATAAGCATAACAGTTATTAAGGAATGAGTTAATATTTTAACAGAATGAGTCATTCTACTCTGAACAGTACGTTGTAAATAAATAGTGGCAATTTACAGGGTGGCACTCTGCTGCTCTCAATACAAGTACAAATATTATATATGAAAAAAAGTAAATGCTGTTTGTTTGTGTTATTATTTCAACTTTGGTGCTCACCGCAGCATTTTAGAATTTTTCCCATATCAATCGTTTCCTAAATACTTTGTATTTTCAATCTGCAATGTTGGTACCGAGGGATTTGTAACCAGGAAGTCCCACTTTATTTTTGTTTACAAAAACTTTGATTTTTTTAACCAATTTTAACCCAATTAGAGAGGTTAGGAAACGTTTTTACGGCCATGCCTCTATTGCGTATGTACAACCGTCCAACATGGACCCATGGCGGCCAATAAAAATACGCGTTTAAAAATTTGTTTTTGATTTTTTTTGAAAAACTTAACAGATCTCCCCGGTGTCACATGGTCGTTATGCGCACTTATCTCCATAGCTACTCATTGTTCTTACGAGACTAAGTGGGTCCCGAAACATCCAAACTATAGTGACAAATGCCCCTGCCTGGAATCGAACGTAAAATGTTTTAAAGAAATTTGGTTCGTACAATATAGTACATAGGTTCCTTTTGGCAGCGATTTCGAATCTCTTGTGAGCTACGGCCCTCTTCATTACATCGAAAACTTTCGTTTCCCCTCTCCCCCCACATAAAAAAATACATCTGATAAATTAATTTTATTGCAATGCGTATGTAGGGAATATCTTGTGGTTGCATGTTGTTTACTAAAAATTTCATTTGTGGTTTAATACTACTGACTGTTTCGGCTCAGCGTTTAATCTGGATCTTAATTGTCCGTCCCGAAAAAAATATTCTTTTTCGGCTGAAATCCAGAACTTAGACAGTCCAGTAGGTCTGTCTTCTTATAACTGCTTCTTTTCCTAAAAAAAGGTACTACGATATTGTGGTTGCTTCAGGCGCGATCATGAATAATGTAGGAAATGGGAATAATTTAGGTCGGTAAATGAAATTTCAATTGAAATTTGAAAGGAAGGAAAACATGGCTTTCGACCTCGATGCCCATGGGCCGTAAATACATAAGGATTTTATTTTAGATTTGGCAGTTTTTCTTACAGAAATTTGTAAATCATAAGTGGATTGCAAGCATACTTTTTGCGTTTTTGATATTTATTATTATTTTGAAAAGTTCAATTTTCAACCAAACCCACCTTGCATTCTCTTTCAGATGCAAAAGAGAAAGCATTTGAAGCTCCCGTGGCTTTTGATTATTTAGAATCTCCTGTGTCAGATGGTACAATTGAAGAAAACTTTGAAGAGGAACTTATCAATGCACCAATCGGTCAGTTGGACAGCATGGTACCACAATGTACAGATGATGAGTTGGAAGACGAAGAGGATTTTTCAGATGTGGCCAGATATGGAATTGTGGATGTTGTGGGCGATGATATGTTCGGAAGGAAGTTAATTGTGGTGTCAGCATGTAAACTGCCACCCAACAAAGAGTTGGATCACAGTCGTTTATTGGGGTAAGTTGTTATAGAATAATATCCAAATGTGAGGGGGATAAATGTATAAATGTAAAAAGAAAATTAAAGATGACCATTTTCTTTTTTTGCTAATTGAATAAAAATAAAAACCTGAATTCATATTACTTGGGACATTTTCTATAAAGTTAA
Source organism: Pachypsylla venusta (assembly GCA_012654025.1). Lineage (NCBI taxonomy): Eukaryota > Metazoa > Arthropoda > Insecta > Hemiptera > Aphalaridae > Pachypsylla > Pachypsylla venusta. The sequence continues at coordinate 26,071,107 of CM022880.1, read as the reverse complement.
TATTTTCTTTTTTCTGAAATTGGTGATGGTCATGAAAACATGTGCGCGAGTTGGCAAAATTATTGAAAACTATGGTAATGTACTTCAATACTAGTCAAGCGAGTAAAAATTGGAAGGGAATTTAACCAGTGGCGGCATTTACAAACTAATGCTGTGAAACCCACAAACATTTTGAAAAGACTGTTGGGCCTTACCTCAAAGGAACTCACGAACATAGAACAAAATACTAATAACCTTCCTCTACTCAAATTCAGATCGCAATTTGAAAAAAAGAAAATGAAATTTTATATTTCAGGGGGGAAATCGTTATATTAATATACAGAAATCTTCACTACACTCTCACATCCAATGCCAATTTTCTCCTCATTTTTTTTTTTATCATAACTATATCTGAAATTAAAAAATGTTTTCAAGGTTCACTCTCTTCTTCTCTTCTCTCCATCTCCTCCATATGCCTATCTATAATTTCCTCAAATAATTCCAATTCTTCTTTTTCTCTAAATTCCACAAATATACTCTCACATGTTCTTTTCATTACTAACGTCTGTATGTAGGTTTTCACATTTTCTTTTATTTCCAATTGTCTTATATATGATTTAAAATGCTTTGTTACCAATCCGTTCGATGTAGTTACTATCGGCACCATAGTCACTTTTCTTAAATTGTACATTGATGTTAGGTCTTACCCCAGTAGTTCTTACAGTGTTTTTTTTTATAAAATAATGTTCTGTCTTGTAATGTGCATAAGATTCCTTCTTTTTGGGGTGTAATGTTTCGCTTCTTTAACCATTTGGATGATTGTTCCAGATCATAATTATTTTCTCCATTTTTAAACAACTATATCTGAATAATACATTTTAATTTGATTTCAGCTATCTCATATACACTCTGGATAAGTTTGTGGAACAAGACTACAGTTTGGTTTATTTTCATTATGGATTGACAAGTAAAAATAAGCCTTCTCTTTCTTGGTTATGGCAAGCGTATCGAGCATTCGACAGAAAGTATAAGAAAAATTTGAAAGCCCTCTATCTTGTTCACCCGACAAGCTTCATAAGGCTCGTTCTGCAAATATTCAAAGCAGCAATCAGTGCCAAATTTGGAAGAAAAATGATTTATATCAATTATCTTCATGAACTGAAACAACATTTAAATTTAGATCAACTGTGCATTCCAACTCCGGTCTTTGAGTAAGTCAGTTTCACAAACTCGATTTCAACGATTCAAATTTTTCGTTTTTGTTGCATTAATTTGTCTATGTGTTTGTCTTTTGGTTTATTATGTCAGTAACGATCCCTCACAAAATTTGATATTTTACTTGTCAAGGTACGTAGAATCCAAAAACTGAATGGGAATCTTTCAAAATGTATTTTGATTTATTATTTTCAAATGAATATTTTGGAATCGTCACGAGAACCCCTCCCCCTCAAAAAATGATATTTTATGTTTCAAGTTATTTGTACTGCGAAAGTTTTTGATTTATAGTAGGTCCCATGAGTATTATTGGTTTATTATTTTCAATAATTAACAATTCCAATACCCCCCTAATGGTATTGGAACACATGCCAAACACAGCTATTTTGAAATAAAGGTTCAATGAGATTGAATTAAGTACTTTGGAAAAAAATGCATTAAAAATTAAGGTGGAACCGGTTGGTTGGTGGTCCATGTGTAATTATGTACATAAGATTGTATTTTTTCACTACGGTTACGAGATTCAACATCAATTTTGAGATCGCGAAATTAAGCTTCTCAATATTAAATTTTTGGTGGAACCGACCCCCAGAGTGAACATGGCCCCTATTTCGAAAATTCAATATTTTACTCAAGGATATTACTTTTTGTACTGCGGAACACCTTTGTATCGAATTTCAGCTTTCTCACTCATCCCAAAGTGGTACTTCTCAATTCCGATTTTTTGGTGGTGAAAACCGTCGATAAATCGGGGAGAAACCGGAAAATTTCAAATTTTATAATATTTATGGGGTTCGATATATTATTTTGGGGGGTCCATTCTCGGAAATTTTTCGTTATCTCCTTTAGTTTGCCCAGACAAAAATTGCAATTTTTGGCTGTAACTTGCTCCCAGTTGAACTTTCTTATTACGCACCAACGTACTAAAAGGGACCTGTGTGCCAAATTTCAAGTCTCTAGGTTTAGCCATCGTGGAGCTACGTTGATTATCAGTTAGTATACCAACTGGCCTTTGCGTTTTATAAGTATAGATATTGTATTTTTTAAAGTTACGTATTTCGGATTTGAAATCCATCAATTGGGATATCAAACGAAAGGTCTCTATGGAAATTAGTGAGATTCACAGTTCACAGAAGTACTAGTACTTTTTTAAGATTGCGGCTGTAAAAGAAAAGTTGCCAAAAAAAAACATTTTTCCAACAAAAAACATTTTTTGTGGGACAACAAAAACGTAAACTTACCTCTCTGAATGTATGTTTAGGTTACGTTTTTACGGCCGTGACTTCCTAAGCATAGGTTCATACAGTCATGGATACCTGTATATGTCCTGGATTTTTTTTAAAAAAAAAACGCTTGTACATGAACGATGTGTGTGATTTTTGCGTTACATTTTAACTATGGACTAGGCATGTAAAATCTTCAAATTAAGTGTTTTGTGACCAAAAACCGCTTGAAAAAAGATATGATAATGCTTCAGGGTTGTTATATAATGAATTAGGTTTGTTAATGTTTCAAGAAAAAGAAGTAACCTCTGGAGATGTCGCTGAAACCTGGCCACGTGTATATGAACCCTATAAAAATGAATTTTTCAAGGTAATTTCCATTTTTGACTACTATTTCTGTCCAATGTTAAAATCTTGAAACATTTTGTTTTTCAGGCACAATGAAAGACTGACAGCCAAATTGAATCGTACCAGTGTGCCAAATTTAAATTCTAGTGTTACCAACCTGTCGTATTCCCCTAGCCAACAATTTGGTGTGTCATTGCAGCACATCAAAGAAAATAACAATGGAGAAGTGATTGCGCCGATATTGAGACAGTGTGTAGAATATTTGAGTCAGCCAGACGGTAAGTGGAAGAGGGTGGGCCAGATTGTCAAATCTATTGTATTAGAAGAAAAAAAAATATTTTCACAGTTAGGCGAATAGATAAGCTGATAACATACAATGAATCTGGATATTCTAGAATGTTCCATATTTCCAATAACGATTTTTTGACAAAATCCTAAAGAATCGTTTATACTTTGTATTGTATAAAATTAAATTTTCATGAGAACAATAATCGCCTCTTCTCTTTTAGTGGATTTCACCGGCAGTTAGTTCTACGTTTCAAGTCCACTGGGGATTTTTCCAACAAAACTTCGTCTTTCTCTCGTTCCGACAACGACATCCTGTATTTTTCGACTGTAGAGGAGCTTATTTCAACTTGGTTAGGTACGTTACTTAATGCCAGATCGGCATTGAATCAATTTTTTGGTATTAGTAGAGTTAAACAATATAATACTGCTGCTCAAAATAAAGATCACAATAAAACTATTTGAATACAGAGTTACAGACCCTACGAACCTAGAACAATCATCATCAAAGACCTACCGCAATAGATTTAGCTATATTAATTATTTATCAGAGTATGTTGCCCCTTCTATTTGTTTTGATTCTGAACTTCCTCTCTTTTTATTTTAGGTATCAATTTTTCTTTTTCGTTTTTTGTGTAGTTTTTGTATACAAATTAGTCCTCGGTAATTTTAAATTTCATGTTTGATATTACGCGTATAGTATAATATGTTAAAATTGTAGAACATATGCATTTCTTGTATTTGACAGTTCTCTCAAGCAAGTGTCCTAAAGATGTTCACTTTGATAATATATCTATTATTCTGTTGTCACAAAGTAATGTCCTAACCAAATGTTTTAAAATTGTACCCAAATATTCGAAGAGACTGATTTTAATCAATTGTCTTCTTTTTTAACTTCACATTTTCCCAACTCTATTTGAGGTCGGCTCTGCTTTCCTTAGTTCTACCATGCCAAAACCTTTTGTTCAGTGACAACCCTCTTTAGCTTTAGCCGTATCCTAGCACGGTAAATCTCGCTTGCTTCTCACAGTAACCATAGAAACTGCGCTGAAACTCGCTTTTGGCTGATGATCTCATCATTTGTTTGAAGCAGAGTTTTTTAAAAGCTGGATGCCCTTTCTAACACCTAACCCTCTGTATTTGCACGGGCTTCGGACCGTCACAAACTGGCTTGCTTCCCTCGGTGGCCTCATGATTTTTTTCTTGCCTAATCAAAATACAATTAAGGCAAAAGATGACGCACTGGACTTAATTCTGTTGTGATCTTGTTGGGACTGTGCCCCTTTAATTCTGTTGTGATCTTGTTGGGACTGTGACCCTTTAATTCTGTTGAGATCATGTTGCAACTGTAACCCTTATGGTCTATGTCGTCGAAAACGTTAACAACAACTCTTTTTATTTTACAGCATTAGAAACTGAAGGACTGTTTCGTCGCTCAGCAAATGTATATTTAGTGAAACAATACCAAACCAAATGTAACAATGGTGAATCAATACAATTTGATATGGACGTTCATCTTGCTGCAGTACTCTTGAAAACGTTTCTTCGTGAATTAGACGAACCATTGCTCACATATGATCTGTATGAAGAAATTCTATTATTTCAAACACTTTCAAAAGACGAGAGATCACGCTATGTTAAGATATTAGTATTGGAAAAACTTCCCACAGATAATTACATTGTATTGAAATATATTATTGAATTTTTGAGTAAAGTTGAAGATCGATGCGATCTAAATAAAATGACATGGAACAATTTGGCTGTGGTGTTTGCACCTAATTTAATTTGGGCGCCTGTTAATAGTCAACTCTCATTGAGTGCTATTTCGCCTATAAATTCATTTATTTATTTTTTATTTAATAACTATCATCATATATTTATAATTTAAATTACGTTCGTTTTTTTTAAAAAAAATAATAATACGTTCGGACCTTTTTCATAATTATTTGAAATTATCATCTCGCTCAGAAGTATCATAACCATTTTCAATGGTAGCCAGATGATGTATGATACAACTCTAAATACAGAATATCAAAAAAGAAGCAGAAACCAATATCTAGCAGGGCCGGAGTTATTCTAAGTTAAAGTTGAGCTTTTGTACACCTTTGCTTTGCCGTAGCTCTCCAATTGGGCCAATCATTTCGTAACGATTTTTTTAATCATTATGGTGTGCTAGTGTATGTACCCTTCTTTCCACTTGCGTTGTCAATCCTTTGATTCTTGCCAAAAAAAAAGAAACGAAGAGAGCTCTGGGTAACTGCAAACCAGTTACCCTGATTGACCTCACCCAGCCCGGGTTGGGCAGGGAACCCACGTGGACACCAACATGGTACAACCTCGCTGGACGTTGCTTAACTTCAGGGATCTAACGGAAACATGCCATAGACGCTGGTTTATTACACACTTGCTACCAAATTGTATGCCCTCTTACTCAGAAGTGATCTTAATGTAAATTACGTAAAACAAATAAGTCTTTGGATTTTTTTAAAATTTGAACTTGTTTTATGAGAAATACAAATCATGTAACGTTAAATTTGGACCCAAACTTGATGGTTTTCATGTGTAGAAGAAATGAACTCCTCAACATTATCTGACTCAAAGTATATGTTCAGAAATTAAACTTATAATTCATTACTTTTATTATTTTAACATTGTACCTAATAATATTATTCAATTCGTGATTCATAGGATATTATTTTTATGTATAGATACATTAGATACTCTGTCCCAGTAGTCAAAACTACTTACAAAGTATTAAATGCTGTAATTCTAGGAATAGAAATTAATGTCAATATTCGGGTTTGAACTTAGAGAAGTTCAAATGAGAATGTATACTTTTAATGTATCTTTGAGACAGAGGTTTCTCCCTGTATTTGTTAGAAACATGAAAAAAAAGCACGTTGACCTCACATGGCCTGGGAATAGCCAGCATCACGAAGACTAGAACCTACGTGACCACCCACCAAGTAAAACCTCGCTGGATGTTGCCTAACTTAAGTAATCTTTGGGGAACTGGTGTATTGAACGTGTCATTGACGCTGATTAAAGTATACTTTTGATTTCAAATTATTGATTTACAAGTCAAACTATTACCTCTTTACTTAGTTGCATTTTCTATCTGTATCAGTGGCGGAGCTATCTGGGCTGAAAGGTGGAAACTATTATAACGTGTAGATTTGGAAACGTGTAACTCTGTGCTGCCGATTCCTAAATTCATTTTTTTTTTTTTTAAATTGTGGAATAGACAAGATCATATGAGATAATATTATAGATTTTTAAAGCTTTGACTGGGACTGTAAAGATTTGGATTCCAGGTGGAACCGGTAATCGTATTCATTTATTATTTTCTTGTGTAAAGACAATATCCTATGCCTATACGAAGCGTAATTATAATGGATGTTACTTGTTTCAAACTAAATAAAGAATCAACCCAGTTCTCAATTTGCTTAGGCCTCGATTCCACTACGTCATTTTTTTGGCCACAATATTTCTAGTGGGATAAGGCACAATTGACGTTAACGACGAACCCGTCGGGGGAAAAATGGCGTCGACACTCTGATATTTGTCGTCAGATTTTCTTCTCTCGACCTAGAGACGTTCGACGTTAAAATTTTTGGGGGGGTATGTTTTGTGACAATTCCAAAGGTTCCTTATTGAAAATAATAAACCAAAAATAATAAGCGGTGGTCATTGGTTTATTGCTAATGTTGGATATTTAATAGACAACGATCTGCATTATGAAATGGTCCATTGACTGTGTTCAAATGGCAAAACCCGATGAGAATTTAGAGAAAAAAAATAAAAAGGATGAAAAATATAAACTTAATTTTGTTTAAAAATATTTCAAGGATCAAAAATTGAATTGCCCCTAATAGTAATTCAGTGAAAGAGTTTCTGATTAGAATGAAAAACTCCAAGTCACTTATAGGGTTTTGACCTTTGAAAATAGGAATAATCTCTGTAACTCCCAACTAAAACAATGCTCCTTCTCGTTTCGAGATATTGTCATCCCTTGTAAATACGAACTTTATTTACCATATTTTTTTATATAAAATTCTAACCAAAGAAAACTCATTTCTATTCAATAGTTATTTTAGATTTATAAATTTTGTATAGACTGTGTAGATGTGTACTGTACAGTGTTCAAATTGGGCAGTGAAATGACAAGAATAAATTAGATTTCATGAAGAAATGTGATTGGTCGGTGAGTCGTTTCACACGCACCACCATAGAATGTACGTTTTAAACGTTGGATTTTTTGTATTGGTATTCATTTATGTAAAGATATGTGTCACAAGAAAGGGGAGATAATCTTCGGTTTGCTTCCAGGTTGTAATTAACGTTTGATAAATTTTAAAAAAATTGCAAAACTATATGCCCTTAAAAGTAAATCTAACCTAACGTTCTTACTTTTCCCCGTCTCCCGGAATGGTTAAGAAACCGTGTTAAAAAAAATATTTTTCCCCTCAAAAGGCTCCGTCGATCTCATAATAATTTGCGGTAAATTTTATTATGGAAAGCGGCATCAAGTGTGACAGATTGTATTTAAATTTCTATAGTACAATACCTTTCGCCAAAGGCCGCCGTACATAGCATGTCATACAAAGCACTTCAGTCATGCATGACTTTCCTTTTATTGCGACCCGAATACGACTAGGAACTTAAAAGATATATCATCCATTGACTAATTACGACAATCCTGTGTTAAAATGTCAAAAATCCGATAAGTGATTTTTTTCCTAGACTTTGAAAATTGAACATTATTTTAAAATAAACCAAAAAGAGGGCAAAAATGTAACTTACTAGTTACACCTAATTATTATATCTCTTAACAAGCTCTTCCCAACTATATTGTTTCTATCGAATGTCGGAAATTTGACTATCAGGTCATATCCCCTATCCAAATATGTGAGAAACTCAAAACCCCCACAGTCACTTATTGGGTTTTCACCCAAAGAATTCGTGTGAGAACCAGAATCACTATTTTTGTGAAGCTCTTCTAATGAAAACACACGACAGAACGTAGTGATCGACTTTTTAAACAAACTTTTATAATACAGGGTGACTTAAAAATAATATCTAACACATGTTAAAACTGTCTTACGTTTCTAGCTTAGAGAAACAAATTTATATTTATTAAAATAAGAAATTTGCAGCCAATTGTGTATTGGTTGCTTCGGACACAACATCTGGAGACATATTTTTTTATATAACGAACATTATTATTTTCCTAGACGTGTTACGTTTGGTATATAATAGACAATTGGTTATTTATTAGAAAATAATAAGGTGTGAGAAAGAAACTTCATTTTAAATGGAGACCTTGTTCATCAAAACAATTTTTTAGGCAAATTTCATGTCGGATTCACATACTCGTTAAGGACAATAACAATGTTCGTTATAAGTCTTCAAGCAGTCTCAGTAGTCTGAGGCAGTGGATTTGTTACCAGGATGTTGTTGATTCCAATTTAAGTCAATTATAAATGCCGCCCGACACACCTAAAGCCCACCATACACGTGCGAACAATTTGCGCAATCTCGGTGTTTGTACAAACAGTTTGACCGTCTATGGAGCTGTTTGAGTAAAATCGGTCAGGATCGAAATAATTTGTACAAATACTCCTTGTTTGACGTGTATGGCACGGTTTGTGCAAACTTTGGGTTAGTCAACTCCTGCTCCTATGACATGTTCAACGAACACCACCACAAATCGAAATGATGTTTGCGCAATAGGTTGCTACGTGTATGTGCTAGCGTATGTACAAACAGGCGTTTGTACATAACCCGAGTTTGCGCAAATTGTTCGCACATGTATGCGGGGGGGGGNGGGGGGGGGGGGGGGGGGGGGGGGGGGGCTTAATAGGACTCGGAAACAAATAAAAAAATTGTATGATCATACCAATTCTATTCATATTTATTACTAAAGCCGGATTTCTCTGGTATGAAAAAAATAGCTCGTTTGGTTGAGGCGATAAATTTGTAACAAGGAGGCTCATGGTTCAAATCTGACTCCATCTTTGAAATACTGGTCACAATAGATCTAAAAAAAAGTGGCAGTGATAGATCAGTCTCAATAGAGAACTGCAATAAGTTTTATAGGAATAAAATCAATATGTCTCCAAGTTCAATATTGTCGTTTAACGAGACTGACCTCGTATCTCCAATTTATAAGATTTTCAATGGAATCGACGAAAAACAAAATAATAAACCCAAGTGCTTAATTGGCAGAGTTTTCCTTGTATTGATGTAAAAACAATTACTTTTTTTTATTGTCAGCAGAAGAAGATTTTTTTTATGGAAAATCGTAAGAAAAATCGTCCCATATTATATTGCTGTGTCACCCTGAATTATCATGTCTTGATTATAATATAGTTTAAAATAATTTCCTTCAAACCATTTTATGTATTTACCTACCCCTTTCTTAAAAAGAAAATATAATAATTATCAACTAAATAAAACTGAGTTTATTTTTCAAGTATTTTTTGACGCAGTTGATACAGGTATTCAGTTGAGTGGGGGATCAATGAAACCCCCACTCAACCGTGCCCCTAATATCCCCATCGGAGTATATAAACTGAATAGTAATGAAAGAGAAACATGTTACTTGCGCTGACGGTAAACGATCCTAAGCAAGTAAACTGAATTTATCCCAAATAATTCTAATAGAATAGAATTAAAGATATTTTTTTTGTTCTTCAAACTTGCCGTGTTGACAACTAGACGCGTTGTTAGGAGGCAATTTATAAAAAGTGCCTGTAAATATTGTTAACGTTTTAGACGATATTCACGCTGTTTTCAGACGAAAGGGGGGCACAGTCTCAAAAGGATAGCTCCAAGGAATTATATTAAACTCTTGGCTAGTAAAGTCTGGGGCCCATTTCACAATAAACTACTTTTACTAAAGATATGATTCAAAGCCCAATCTAAGTAGTAGCATTTGGAGTAACACAACTGAAAATAGCCACTCCATGGTTGTTGTTAACATTCTCAACGACTCTCACTGTGTCTCCAGGCCAAGAAAGGCGGCCTCTCCAACAGGATCTGTCTATAACGCCGACCGCTCCAGATTAGTTGGGCCTGATGGATAGTTGATGTAAATCATGAGCAACTAGCATATATAGACGAGATACTACAGGGTTTAGTAAGGATTTATATACCAACTCTTTGAGGAAGTATCTGGAGCAGCACGGTTGGGTCCAACAGTGGAAAAACACAGTGAGTGAGTTGTCGTCGGAACGATGTTGATGGTCTTTGGCCGTGCTCGAGGGCACGGGTAGCCCCGGTACGAAGAACCAACCATCTTGGGGGCCAGTCCATGGTCGAAAAGAGAGGTAGGCGATCCTTGGTCAGAAAAAAACCAATTGATAACGATTTCTCGAAGTCATATGTACTATATTTTTGTGATGTTTTCAACTCTTTCCGATTGAAAATTTAGAAATTAGTAACCCTATTGGATAAGTTACTTTGATTTTGAAAGGATTTGTTTCTCCTAAATTCACCAGGGGGGTCTTAATGACGGCCTTGGTTTTAAAATGGATGAAGTTCGAATACTGTAGAAATCTGTGGTGAAGCTAAATAAGCCAATTCAAAATAACAGTCAAAGAGTCTCGTAACACATTTTAATAATTTATTTACAAAAAATAGATCGGTATTAACCTCAGACTTCCAGGTTTAATGATACCAATCGACCTTGAATTTTTTTACAATTGAATAATTACATTGAGCCACATTGATAACTGATTGTTCAATGTACAATTTGAGTTAGTGGTTCTGCCCTTAGGGTTGATAAATCAAGCCTAGAATCGGCTGATTCGTCAAGTTCTCCAACTACGACACTGAAAAAAAAAACAGATTTTTTTTTTTATATGTATAAATCTTGAAATTTGGAACTTTCTAATTTAATTATGTAGGTCCCTACGTAATAAGACAAAAAAAAAAAAATGGGTGTATGTACTTATGTACGCGCGCAAGAATTTATACATCAAGTATTTTAAAAATAAATTTAATAATATTTCAAAAAACATACTACCCCACCCGGAAGTGAACTCAGAATCTACAAACTATGAAACGAGGCCTTGCCACTGAGCCACGAAGTTCTATGTACATAGAATGAGAAAATACAATACGAGTATTTAAATTTAACTCTCATCATTTTTTCATAACTAACATCATCTGTGTTAATTTTGTGTTACACTGATGCGGTAATAATTTTGTGTTACACTGATGCGGTGATAATTTTTTGTTACAGTTGCTCTCGCATCTTACAATTTCACTCTCATCATTTTTTCATAATGCGCCTAAAGGAGTATAATTTCAAAAATAAGAACTTTAAATGGGCAAAAGCTAACGCCAAAAATACGCTTTATAGCGGTACAATTACTCATTCTAAAAGATATGAAAAATGACCGGGAATGGATAATACCAAAACCATTCCCAAAATCTCCACGAAAAATATAAAATGCAGTGTACCTTCTATCGTACCCAAGCTCTGGCAGATTTTCCGATATTTGTAAAGGAAAATCTCCACGAAAAATATAAAATGCAGTGTACCTTCTATCGTACCCAAGCTCTGGCAGATTTTCCGATATTTGTAAACGAAAATCTCCACGAAAAATATAAAATACAGTGTATCTTCTATCGTACCCAAGCTCTGGCAGATTTTCCGATATTTGTAAAGGAAAATCTCCGCGAAAAATATAAAATGCAGTGTACCTTCTATCGTACCCAAGCTCTGGCAGATTTTCCGATATTTGCAAAGGAAAATCTCCACGAAAAATATAAAATGCAGTGTACCTTCGATCGTACTCAAGCTCTGGCAGATTTCCCGATATTTGCAAAGGGAAATTTCCACGAAAAATATAAAATGCATTTTACCTTCGATCGTACCCAAGCTCTGGCAGATTTTCCGATATTTGCAAAGGAAAATTTCCACGAAAAATATAAAATGCATTTTACCTTCGATCGTACCCAAGCTCTGGCAGATTTTCCGATATTTGCAAAGGAAAATCTCCACGAAAAATATAAAATGTATTGTACCTTCGATCGTACCCAATCTCTGGCAGATTTTCCGATATTTGCAAAGGAAAAAACAGACTGAATTATTTTAGCTAAAAGAAATTCTGCCACGGAAGAGGCCCATACGAAGTTACAGGCTTCAGTTAGTATTACATAAAGTACATGTATAAGGGCTCTGCTAGTCAACAAGCAACCTAACAAGGCGTTGGCCGCTCTCCGTTTGGCAGAGGCTTAAAAGGATTTTTCCCTCTATTATATAAAACAGTTTTTTGTTTAAGTTGATTAAATTTGGATACTATGTCAAGTAAAACCATAATGAAGGTTGGAGATATAGTAATTTTCAACCTCCAATATAGTTTTGTGTTTGTTGACATTTATTATTGTGAGGGGACCCTCTGGAGCTCGCGAAGCGATCGGAGGACGGGGTTAAGGTTGGTGAGCGAAGTCCCCTAGTTTTTATATTTATTCTTGTAATGCTGCAATGTCTTTGATTTGTAAAAGGTTGTTATTATTTGCCAAGGTTTTTGAAATAGATCCTTGTGACGGACTAACAAACAAAAATCGTTGGCTTAGTAATAAGGTCCTGGTTGTTACCCATCCAAAAAATCTTACACATTATCTCCTCGAATGATGTGAAGTCCCAGCACAACTTGTTCAACTCCAGCTGAGGGACTATACACCCTCTCGTGACTGTCGTCAAGTATAATGTTGATGGTTTGATCAAATCCTTTTAGTGTACCCTGGGAGAAAAGAACACAAAAAAATATAAAATTGGTAAAGGAATTTGATCACGGATTTTTATGAAAATAGAAGTTCTGTCAATAAACCTCGCTCAATGAAATGAGAAATATGTTGAGCATTACTTCAAAGTAAATATTTATATTTTCTAATATTGTATCAACTTCTCTTCTAGGTGTAATAAATTTTATCAAATTCAGATTACCTGATTGAATTCCTCAGGAATTAATCCCGCCCTTTGAATAAACTTTTTATTTTATATTATTCCATTTTATATCTATTTTCTCCATTTTTTTTATATAACTGTTATCAATGTAAAAAGTATTCATAGAATTATATAATACTCGTAATAATAATGTAATTGTGATATAAAAAGACGAAATTAAAATTGTTCAGTCAGAATACCAAAAACATGATTAACCCATCCTTCACACTGCACTCTGCACCACAAATAAATTTGTTATTCAATACACGTATTTCGGATTTCATTCCATTATCAAGAATAAACGGTATATTATATATAAATTAGTCCTTAAGAATATAATATTCTTCTTGATAATGGGGTAAAATCCGAAATACGCGTATCGAATAATATATTATTAAATAATATGTTTTGTCTTAATGTCTTTGATGATTTTATAAAGTTTTTTGTTAGAAGGATTATTTTAAATATTCAAATTTTCGTTTTCGTCTGCTGACTTTTTCAAAATAAATATAAAAAGATATCTATTTTGAAAAAAGTCAGAAAACGAAAATTTAAATATTTAAAATAATCCTTCTAACAAAAAAACGAATAATATATTAAAATTGTAGAACATTATTAATTCAAGTGTTCTTTATCATTTAAATTTGTATTCTAAACTTACCACAAAATGTCTGCCATCAGCTGTAATTATAGAAACAACATCTGTAATGCAGTTGTTAAGAAAGCAATAAATAGGTATAATATTAATAACTGAAATTGAAATTATTGAGTTGCGACTTCCATTACCCCCGTGGAAGCAAAGATTCTATGCAAAATAGTAAAAGACCTGTCGGCCTTAATTTTTAAAAATAAAAAGCTAATGGTTCCCAGAACCGCTTTCACATTGCTTCAAGGAGTTCAGGGGACTCCATTTTACAGCCATACCACCCGGAAATGAGAAAATACGATTAGTCTTTATTTTTATAAACGCCAGATGCCATAGCTTCTAAGAAATGGTACACTGGACGAGTTATTACCCTGTGAAGGAAATAAAAATAAAGGATACGGTTTACATAGCTTTCAAGACCAGCAGCCATAACTTCACTTCAGAGGTCGATATTCAGTGTATTCAGATAGAAATATTTTTTTTTCTCTGTTCTTCTAGAAAGCAACTGAGAATATGAATAAACAGCTGAAACATAGAATTTAGTACTTATTTTGGTATCAGATAAATATATCTGGGACACACATATCATTAATTTAAGAAGCTCTATGCTATGGAAAACCGTAAGAAAGTTGTGCAACCGGTTGCGGTCTTGGGAAACAATTATGATTGAGACAAGCGACGTGACAAAGCGTTGGAAAATTTTTATTTAACAAAGAAAGATACAGATAAAAATATCATCACTTGACTATAAAAATTAAAAGGATGTTAATTATAGAAGACTATTTTCATGCTCTTCTGAGCACATCATCAGAGCTAAGTTGATCGAAGACAAGTTCGTACCCTGGGGGGGTCCAGACCCCCCCCCGAAATGAAAATTTGCACGTGACCTATAATATTTAAAAAATATGTATTTTGACCACATCATATATTATAGTTTTACTGCAATGGTGTAAATTTGAATATGGGGATGACACAAGTAAACATTTTTATCTAGCACACATTTTGTGAAAATATACAACAACATCACTTTCCATGATCATCATTTTCAGGTGTTAGTCCTGGCTTGGCTGTCAATTCTTCGGACCCCCCCCCCAACGGAAAAAAAACTTGGGCACGGCCCTTATCAAAGAGTCTTCGATCAACCACATCTTTTTAATTTTTATAGTCAAATGAAGATATTGTGTATGATCTGCCTTATTATGGCTTTACTTGACATAGTATCCCAATTCAACCAAAAAAAGGAAGTAAGATGCACTCGTATATGAGCCTGTTCATTCGTTTGACGAATATACGAGAGTTTATTTCGACCTTCCATGTACGAGTACATTACAATGTAAAAAATTGACAATAAAAAATTGAGTCCCCTGTTCTTAATAATTACCCATAATAACTACATAATTTACGCAATTTAACATATATAATTGAATACTGAGGAATAATTATTATGATCTGTTGAAAAACAACTGTAAATCTAAAAGAAAATATATATTTCAATAACAAACGTAAAAGAAGATAGAAACGATATCAATGTGTGGTTAATAAACGGATTTGGTGGAACAGGAACACGGTCCGATATATGAATACCGTATTTCGGCTTATTAAGAATGAGTGGACAATAATATTTGGATTTCTATACTACCTGAAACATACATACCTCTAACTAACAGTTATCAGTATTTTTCAGGTAGGTAATTAAATAAATTAATTAGAACCAAAATTAAAAGTAAAAATCCGACAAATTTGTTTCGGCAAAACACGGTCTTCAAAATTTCAAAACGAGTAATAAAAGCCCCGCGTTTAAATTCTAAACCATATTTCCTCTTTGAACATCCAAAGAGAGAAAGAACATATTTCTCATAACGAAAATATCCGACGATACCCGAATCAACTTTACTTAAAATAAGTTAGGGTGAGGGGGTTGTATGCGGATAAAAATGAAAATTAGGGATAGGGGATCTCGGCGATTATCGAACGAACACTATACACAAATTCATTGGAACTCCGGAAAAAAGAAAAGACCACTGCCCAGAAAAGTGAACGATGCTCTCCAATATAAGTGTTTTAAATATTTAGTTTTAAAATAAAACATTTTTAATAAGTATCTGTGAAGTCCCGGTATCTAGATTTTTGTAAACAAATTAATCTTGAATTGATGAAGCTGAGGGATATTGGTGATAGAAGGACGACATGAGATACATCTGTGATGGCGGCGAATAAACTTAGGATAGGAAGGTAAGCATATTTTTTTCGGAGTGAACATCTGCTCTGGGAATCCAAATAAAACACTTCTTGATTGTATTTATTTTGCATGTTTTTTTTTCTGTTTACTCTCTTTTATAGTTCAAAATTAAAAGGATGTCAAAGGAAAAAAAAGAAAAATGATAGTGTGATGTGGGGGTATCAGGTCCTGCGCTATTAATCAATAATTATGTAGGCTGGCTCTAATTTTACATGGGGTATGAGGTCACATGAACTGCATGCACCCCATCTCAGTAGTTGGACCTGGCGAGTTGCCTTGACTCTTATTTGTGTGTTGGTTCTGAATTATGTTCCGGTATTACCCTCAACTTACGAGACCTCTGGAAACACCTATTTTCACTTCAAACCCTTTTATCTTGGAATTTATTTTAACTTAGGTGGACATAGTCCTAAGATTTTTTTTCTCTGACCGACTACTTTTAATAACGCATGATTCACATTTGTTTGTCGGAACTCTATGTTGACTTTTATTGGGCTGTGGAAGAATTTGGGGCCCATTTAGTTTACTTGAGAACCTAATTTATGTTTTTATTGGAGCCGTAAGTTCTTGTAATGCATGTACCAATTACTAATAATAGTAGTTCCGTGAACTGTAGACTTCACTCAGTTAAAAGAACCATCATGAGGCGCTTTGTGACATAATAGGGCCCAAAGACTATCAGGGCGTTCGGGTTATCGTAGAACGATCAGACCTATAGACGTATAAATAAGTCATGGAATTAAAACTACACTTTGTTCAGTCAATTAAGGAAAACAAAGCATACTTGAGGGAGTCTGGCCCACCTGAGCCGATGGTATAAGAAAATATAGCTACTCTTTAATATCATTATGTTTTGGAACTAATTTTTGTGTGTAGTTATGGTAACCAGTAGTTCTGCGAAATGTAGACTTTTATATTTTTTTTATTTTATACTTTTATATTTCCTCGAGACGACTGATACGACCGTCTGCGAGCGATAAATTCCACCATGAGGCCCCAAGTTATCTAATAGGATTCGGAAACAAATCAAAAAATTCTATGAACTAAAGCCCGATTTATAGTTATTACTAAACCGGATTTTTCTGATCCCTATTCACTCCTCGGTGTCAAAACCAGTAGTTTTTTCTATCTGGTATGAAGAAAATCTCGTTGGTTGAGGCGGTGAATTCGTAAAAAATCGTTCGCCTTTTCGAAATACTGGTAACAATAGATCTGGGTGGCAGTTATAATTGCAATCATTCCTAATAAAGACCTGCAACCATTTTTATAATAATAATAAAAAACGAAAATAATAATATAATCAAGGAACTAGCGCTAAAACTTGTGACTTAATTTTAGACTAATCCAAACAATGGGTTTTGACGAGCTAGATTCACATGACCGCTCGGTAACCGCGCGGTATCATATGAACAACTCGATACAAGTTTGTAGAGCTAGTGCCGCGCGGTTCGTCGTACCGCGCGGTCATGTGAACCTAGCCTTAATGTCCATATGTACCAAATTTTCATGGAAATCGGAACATGCGTCTGAAAGTTATAGTGGTACAGAAAGACATTCATATTTATATTAAGTGGTGGAGGTTATCGTAGACCCAATGCTGAAAATCAACTATTTTAAGGAGCATTCACACTAAGCAGTGACAGTGTCGTGACAGGCAAGTGATTTGCCGGGCAAAATTGAAAATATTCTTTCAGGCAGTTAGTTGGAGGAACATGTTCATACTAGAGCGGCATGTGACAGTGACAGTGCATCACTGTGAACTCACAATCAGCGGGAATCACTTGCTGCCACTGTCACTTCTTAGTGTGAATGCTCATTTATAGTGATTGACAGGCTTCTGGTAGTCCGTGCCCATTATTATTAAGGACTTTTTAAAAAAAATATATGCCCCGGAACTACTTTCTCATTTCTTCGGGGCACTCCTTTACAGCCATGCCATTCCGGAAACGAGAAAATTCGATCAAAAATTTTTCGGTCCGGGTGGTATTCGAACACACAACCTCCGGACCAAGAGTCAATGGTCTTGACAACTCAGCCACAGAGATTGGCCCGTGTACATTGTTAGCCATCAATAACTGTTACCCATGATCATTATATTAGATAAAAACTAATTTAGAGGTTCAGACTCATACATCCGAATCTGGCATCGAACTCGCTAATACCATCTAGTGATGATGATTGGTGGACCTACTCTTGAGATTTTATTTGGTTTAGTCTGAGGTACCATGATATTTTTTGAACTCGTCCAATTTTATTGAAATTTTGTGTTGACCTTTAATGGAGACAGGAAAAATATTATTAAATTTTGGAATCAATTCATGGTCCTTTCCAAATCTTGATTGTCATAGCGGGTTGGGTTGGGGTTTGGGGGTACATACCTTCCCTTTCACAGTGGGGCAAAAAAAGAAGCCCTGAGCTTTATGTTAACCCTAATTTTGTACAACCCTCACAACCCTGTTTGGAAAATGAGAAAGAAAAAAAAATCTTTATTGCGATGAAGATGCTTTTCGTGTTTTTGTCTAACAACTACATTGGACTTGATTTCAATGCATTACCTGCCTGTTTTCCCCAAGACATTGAACTAAAAAAAGGGGTATGTCCTATAAATAAAAAATGAACGAAAGTGCTTTTGCAAAACTGTTAAAAAAAATCATGATTATTTGGTATAAAGGGAATACTCCTGAACTTATGCAAATGCCTGAAATATTTTTTTTTAACTTCTAAAAAAATGAAATAATGGAAATATTCGAGATAGCAGAATCAATACATTTGTCGGAATACTCATCCTTTGTTCCGTAATTTCATTTTTATCAGAACATTTTTGCATTTATTTCCCAAAGTAGGTACTTATTCCGGTTCTTTTTACCACAACATCTAATGAAACTTTGTAAAATTTTAATATTATCAGGGGCGTATAAAGTAGGTGGTACCAATCTATCTATCTATACTTATAAAACGCAAAGCCCAGTTGGTATACTGACTGACTGATAATCAACGTAGCTCCACGATGGCTAAACGTAGAGACTTGAAACTTGGCACACAGATCCCTTTTAGTATGTAGGTGCGTAATAAGAAAGGAATTAAAGTTCAAGTGGGAGCAAGTTACCGCCAAAAATGACGATATTTAGCTGGTCTTTTTGCAATTTTTTCTGGACAAACCAAAGGACATAACTAAAAATCACCGAAAATGGACCCCCCAAAATAGTATATAAGGACCCCATATAAAATATTCCGGTTTCTCCCCGATTTATGGACGGGAATTGAGAAGTACCACTTCGGGATGAGCGAGAAAGCTGAAATTCGATACAAAGGTGTTCCGCAGTACAAAAAGCCATATCTTTGAATAAAATATTGAATTTTCGAACTAGGAGCGGTGCTCACTCCGGAGGTCGGTTCCACCAAAAACCCATAGTTACGATAAAATAGGGGCCGTGTTTACTCTGGGGGTCGGTACCAACAAAAATCTAATATTGAGAAGCTTTAATTTCGCGATCTCGAAATTTATGGTTTTTGAATTTCGTAACCGTAACGAAGCACGGGAAAACAGCTAGTTTAATATAAAATTAAATTGCCTTTCAGAAATGATTTTAAAAAATCGTAACTTTGGGGCGTGTCTGTTATAAATCGTTTTTTTAAATAAGTTACACCCTCTCATTTGACCCATGTGTTTTCAAGGAATACACTTTTTTCTATCACACCCTGTATATATCTTTGCGCTAATTTGGAGGAGTTTTATTGTATTGCTATTCACGTCTAAACTTACTATAAAAATCATTCTTTGCCCTGATAAATCAAAAAATAACCTAACAAAAACTATTTTTTTGTTAGGTTTAAGAAGCGGCAGGGTCACGAGGTTTGTATGGTGTTAGAAAGAGGATCATGTTTGAAAATCAATGTGACAAAATGTGAATGGAGATATTTATGTTTTTTCCAGATTTTGACTAGGTAGGATCACGAAGATCTCCAGCCATGACTCAGTCGGACCAGAATAAGATGAATAACTTCAATGAACTCTGCAGGCTGTGCGCCACATTTCAGAAAACAAAAATTGACATCTTCAGTGACAACGGCAAAAAAAGAAAATTAAAAGAAAAAATACAAATTTGTCTTCCCTTTCAGGTAAGCAGCCATAGAAAAATTTTTTGTTTTATAATGGATATACTCGCGAACTAAAGATTAAATTAATTACCTATTCGTTTTGTAGACCATCGGAATCAACATATTGTAGGGAGGAACCCCATGTCTCATTTTTATGTGTGTTTTGTTTTCATTGAGGAGTGCTTTTTTATATTTTTATTTTAGTATTGGCTCGTAGAATCAGCGAAAAAAAAAATTGTCACCTGGGAACTTGCAATTTTGGTGATATTTCAGTAATTTCATCGTTTAAGAGCTACACTGAGCTCTTACGACGAAGCTGGGTTTCACATTTATTTGTTGTCAATTTCTTGTGTTCGATGTAACGAATGTCTCTTAAAAAACATGGTCATTCGAGACGGCGGTTTTACCATCCATTCGCTCAAAACCTAGAAACTAGCTACCCACATTTACCCCACCCAGCTTGGGTTGGGCCAGGAATATTAAGCATCATACCTTTCATCCGATTTTCATGAAATTTTCTGGGAATTTTAGGGCGGGTTTCCAGGGAAAAAAATAGGTATTAACCTATTTTTTTCCAAGGAATATTTTTTTTTATAATTTGTTTGGTGTGTTAAATATATTGGTTTCAGATATCTGAAGGAGACAATCTACCGCGGTATCTGTGCTTCAAATGTATCTTCAATTTGGATAACTATTATACGTTCAGGAAGGGATGTGTCGAAGCAGTCAACATGTTGAAAGTCTTTGCGGCCCAAGCTTTGGAAGCTAAAGCTAAGGTATTATTCTAAACGTTATACTGAATGCTACGGTTATCTTTGTGCCGCCCTCTCCTGTAGACGATTGATCTATTTTCCAAACCGAAAAAGAAGAAAATCTTCTCACAATCTGATTGTAAGGAAAAGTTTGGTGCACATTTAAAGGGGGGGGGGGGGGGGAGGTGTGGGAAGTGACAAATGTGCCGCCAGGCAGACGAACGATTTTTTTGTATCCGATTTTTAGATTCTACGTACCTACTTTATAATAAAGTCAATATCAGTAAAAGAGTGGCGAATTTCATTGAACGAGGTACACTGTGTGCATTGCTTGGTTTCTCAATTCAGTTTTCTGTCAACTAAATAAAATTGATCTCTTGCTTATTTTTCAGCAAAATCATTCCAATACCACATCTCTGTCAATGGTTCATAATCTCCTGCCTCAGGTAAGATGTTACATCATCATTCACCAAACCAACTTTTGAGATAATTTAAAGACCAATTGGCTCTAAAAAGCTATCATCGTAATTATAAAGGTGCGTACACATATGCGCGCCGCGGCACGAACGCGGCAATGTTCGTCAGATTAGGACCTGTTTTTACTGTGCTCGCGAGCACAACATGCGGCAAAATATTATCTGTTCGTTGAAAATTTATATTCGGCGAACAGTTCGGCGAATCTGTGTTCCCAAGAATTTCCACAAACACAAATTAGTTGTTGGTGGTGGTAGTGTTGTTGTTGTTGCTGCTGCTGCAAAAAAATGCTGAAGTTAATGCTAGACCTTACTTTGTTCGAGAGTTATAGTGGTGCAAAAAATCCAATAGATAAAGAAAAGAAAAATGCTGAAGTTAATGCTAGACCTTACATCGTTAGAGAGTTATAAAACTGTTGAAGTTAATGCTAGACCTTACTTCGTTCGAGAGTTATAGTGGTGCAAAAAATCCAATAGATAAAGAAAAGAAAAATGCTGAAGTTAATGCTAGACCTTACTTCGAGCACTCAGAAAATATATAAATAAATAACTCATGTTCACAGAAACCAACGAATAGCAAAAATGCACGTCCTAATCTGACAAACAGAGCCACAAACATTTCAAAGTGTTCGTGAAAAAACCCACAGGAGATGGATCGAGAAAATTGCCGCGTGTTGCGCTCGCGCGCACAGTGAAAACACGTCCTAATCTGACGAACGTGCCGTGCGATTGCCGCGTTCGTGCCACGGCGCGCATAGGTGTACGTACCATTCGCCGAACTGTTTGCAGATCTGTTCGTAGGAATAAATTTTCAACGAACAGATAACATTTTGCCGCATGTTGTGTTCGCGAGCACAAAAAATTCACGTCCTAATCTGACGAACATTGCCGCTACGCGCATATGGTTACGCACCTTAATACTCGCAGTCTTCTTTTGCTGCGGCAGACAGCTCACAAGTTTTAAAATTTTAGTATGTTATTACCACATTATAACAATAATAACGCAACATGATTTCATACACTGGATTAAATCTAAAAAAGATAGGAGCCAATGATAATTTTAATATTTCGTGTGCCAAATTTGGCGTCAGTCAATATATTTTTTTTTTTTTTAAAAAAAAAAAAAAAACAGACAGGATGACCTGTGTGGTTTCAATAAACGTTTTCGCCGTTAGTGCGGTTCAATATTTCATTCATGCTACTGAATATTTCCCAAGGAGATATTGAAATCGGTAAACAGCCACCTCTTGAGAACGGATTGAAATTTTGAACACTTTATTGGGAGTCGTAAGGGAATTTTTCTCGGTTCTTCTCTTTTTATCATTTTTAAATTTCCCCTGAACAATTCGCATAAATAAACACATTGCCTTTTCATAAATTAATACAAAGTACAACCATCCTACAAAGGTTCAACCACTCTCTAATTTTAGATTATTATTTTAATATTCCAGGTATCGATCACACTAAAAACAATTGACCCAGAAAATGGCACAGAAGCCAATGACATTTCCCAACTGCTAAAACCAGAAATAGTCATGGCCAATGGGAATGAGAATGGTGGCGGTGAGATGAACGGCGGAACAGGGACAGGAGAAGCAGCTGATGATAACGATGGAGAAGACGAAGGCGAAGATGGCCTGAACGATGAGGAAGAGGATGACGATATGGGGTACGATCCAATGAACTTCCTTGAACTCAATGTTGATTCGCAAGAAGATAGTAATGAAGATCATCACAATGCTCCCTCTGTATCTATCAAGTAAGTTTGAGTTGTGTTTTGTGAATAAGAAAAACATGCACAATATGGACGTTATGAAGATAACAATATGACGTTCACGAAGCGAGAATCAGTTTCGTTTGGAATTTGTTGCTGGGCTATTTCGGGTGATGCGAATCAGATACTCAACATGACCTACACATCCAGAACCTGGTCCTCTCATTGGTTAGGTTACTTGGATTTTACCAAATCAAATCAAGGACCATCACTATCAGCAAGTCCTCGTGATGGCCGGTTCTACGCAACAGAACGACTTAGAGCGCATACTGTTATAAACTTTTTAAAACATGAATTTAGAAATCGGAAGAAGAAAAGTTGAATGTAATTGTAAGGGAACTACTGCTATAACAAGAACTNAAGCGGTTTTCATTAATCCTGTCTAAAAAGAGAATGGTAAGAGCCAGAGACTTCAAATTTGGTAGGTATGTCAAATTTAGGGTCTAATTACGACACAGATTTGGAATCGTCACGAGACCCCCCCTTATTTTTTTGCCAGAAAAATAATAAACCCAGGTGTCACATTGGCAGAGTTTTTTTTTTACAAATAACCAAGTGCATTCTTTTTTGAGCAGTAATACAAAACTGTTATGAATGTGATGACATCCCCTCCCCATAGCTATGGCCGTGATTACCACACTAAAAACGGCTGGTATGTGCTCCCAGACCGGTTAATAATTACTGCCATTGAACAAAATCCAGATCCCAAGCACAGTTTGCAAGTCTTCAGCAGTCCCATCAGCCTCATACTACTGACATCTGTGGTCCTGTGGTAAATTTTTGCCATCGCGACGTGTCAAAATTCCAGAAGCTTACACAGTAGCAGGTGATGGTGCATTTTTCATAACTTAATTATTATTTTTTTATTGACGTTCTTTTTAGATATGAAGGAGACGGCCTGAATGGGAATTCCGAATTACTTCCGTGCCCTGTCTGTGGCAAGGTTTTCTCCTCCCGAGCCCACCTTCTTATGCATAGTTCAACCGCGCACGGCATAAATTCGTTTGGAGATGAGTCTGTAGAAATTACACCTCAAGCTGATAACGGCCGGTAAGTTGTTGTTTACTATCTTGCTCATTTTGGCTTATTATTTTGAATAATGAACTTTTTCTAAAGTCATCTAGAAAAATGTATGGAATGTCTATATGGAAAAATCTCGAATAGGAACATACAATGCCATTTTTTTTTTTTTTTTTTTTTTTTTTTTTTTTTTAAAAAAAAAGGGCTATTATTCTTATTACTTTTCTAGTACAGTACGTATGTGATTGACTGTAACGCCAAGTTTTGGGAACAAAATATCTAGAAGTCACGTCTTTTTCTATTTGATATTTGGATTCTACATTCTGCGTACCTTGAAACTTAGAGAGAGAGAGTTATTTTTCCCCGTTTCATTTCAAATGTTCATGATGGAAAATAATAAACTTTAAGTGACTGGTCATTTGAAGGTCTCAAAACAGTCAAGGCTAGCCATTCTAAGGCGATATCGACCAACAGCGAGTGGTGGAGAAAGTTTGGTGAGCGATACTAACGAGATGCAAATATAAGTAGAACGCAAAAGGAAATGATGACCTTGGAAATTCCCTTTAGCAGAGTGGAAAAATTGAATTTTTGGTAACCTTTTCTTAGGTGAGATTGTGTTTGTATGGTAAAAAAAACTTCAATGGGGCAAGGTGGGTAGTGAAAAATAAATACCCCTCAAAATGGGTGCGCAGCTAAAAAATTTGAGAACCTCTGATTGAAACTTTTTGAGAAAAATCTGATTGTATCGTTGTATATTGTTGTAACTTTCTATTATGGTATTATGGGATGAAAATAGGATATCGGTTTGGTGTTTCAAAAACACTCATTCTTTTTTTTTTTCAGACCTCATTCTTGTGATCTCTGTGGTAAATCATACACCTTGGCCAAACACTTGTGGGGCCATGTCAAGTCCGCTCATCAGGATCATCCATCGGTGACGTGCGGTGTGTGTGGGAGGACGTTCTCAACAATCTCCAATTTAGTTGAACACAAGAAAACTCGCCATGGCATTGGAGATAATATGAGGGTATGTATTAACAATGAACAGAATCAGATCTCTAAATTTTTCGCAACAAAATATCAATTCAAAGGGAGAAATTTTTCGATAGCTATTTTTATTTGTTAAAAAACTTAAAATGATAGGTGCAGAACTATTGATTTCAATTTTTTTTAACAAAACAACTAGTTCAGCTTGGTTCACACCTACCAGTCGGTCACTGATCTAGATACTACTCCAAATGACTGAAATAAAACAACATCCAGGCCCCCCAGTAAACACCATAATTCTGACAGCTTATGTAGAAATGTGACTATCGTACAGGTGTGGCAAAATGTCTGAAGCTTCTCATTACTGGGATAGTGAATCGATATGATTTGATGAAACCGCTGTTATAACTACTACGACTACTGTTATTAAATACTTACCTTTTTTTTAGAATTCTAGTTACAATCCTTTAAAGCGTGCTTTGGAAGTTGGGTTGGGTGTTCCTCCTAAAATTGCTCGCAGTGAAAACGCCAATGATGTGTCCGGAGAGAAGAGATGCATGCTCTGCGCTCAAAGATTTCCTAATATTGAACGACTTAACATTCACATTCAATCTCAACATGGTATTGATCCTAGCCAATTGGGTAAGTGAACTATTCAATGAATGCGTTGAAGTAAAATATTAAATGATTCATTGACATGAGTGCTTGAGTTCAATTAACCACAAAGAGTCAGGAACTGAAGTTGTAATTTTTTGCAATCCATGTACAATTACTTCCACAAGGAAAATTTGTCATAATTGACATTGTGAGAAGTCTCTGGAAGGTTTAATCCTAATGGGTCGAGTCCGCTTTTAAATTAATTTGTGACAATTTTTTATATTCTAATATTGGCGTAATTATAACTGTATTCATAGTCTTTCACATGTTTTTATGGCTCTAAGTTGATTAATAACCTCCAAGGAGAGGTGTATGAAAAACTTAAAGCAACAGATAACATCTTAATTGAAGTGGAAATCTCATACATCCGGTTCTACTATCAAATACAGTGACGCGATCTGAGAATGATAATATGAAAATTTAAATTGATTCTACTTGTAGACTCTCTCGTTGTTCTCCGTAATGGTGATTATTTCGTGAGAGGTGAGATATAAAGTTTTCATCTGTCTCAATTTGTTTTAGGCATTACTGCGATCCCAATAGACGCCAAAATCAAAATTCAGCCTGTTACAATGACCGCGGAATCGGATAATGTATTTGCTTGTGAAATTTGCACCCGAGAGTTTGGAGATCGTGCCTCACTTTGGTTGCACATGGTTCATGGGCACAAAGAAGAAGCTGCTCTTTCTTGTGGTAATTGTCTCAAAGTATTCCGAGACAATTTAAGTTTACTGCGTCATGTAGAAACCGAGCATCCAACTGTCCAGCGCCGTTATTCGTGTCAAGTCTGCGGCCGCCAACACGACTCACGCAAGAAACTCATGAAACATGTTGCCATTCATAATTTGTTGGATGAAAATGGCCAACCGTTGGATCCAGGTAGTATGATTAACACCAATAACCAACCGCGACGAACTGCTCCAAACTTCACTACTTCGAATAATGTTGTAACACCTCCGCCACAACTATTTACACCTGCTAATCCTTCCGAGAGAACGTTCGCAGTTGGCTGTCAATTGTGTGCCAAACTGTTTCCATCTGAAGACCGACTCATTCGGCACATTCAACAAATGCACAAAGCGGGCACGTTTTTCGATAAAAACGTTACCAATTTCCAGTACCCGTGTGAAATCTGTGCGTCTAATCATACCACTCGCACGGACCGATGGAATCATATTTTTGAGAAGCATGCTGGAGACGAGAAACTGACATGTCCTCAGTCTCAATGTCGGAAAGTATTTGTGTCAAGCATTCTTTGCGCAGAACACAAAGCTCATCACGACGAACAGGGCGAGTACCCTAACACATGTGAAATTTGTGGTAAAATGTGGAAATCGCGAGTCGAGTTCTATAAACACATGATGGGCGTACATCCCTACTCTTTGCCCAATATGTGTGGCATTTGTTTTAAAGTATTTCTAAATGTGCCCGACCTGCGCGAGCATGTTAAAACCAACCATTATCCACTTGAAACGGACCATTCATGTGATGTTTGTGGAAGACCTTATACAAAAAGATCAAAAATGGCGAGGCATAGACTTATTCATAACGTGGCTGACGACATTCCCTTGCCGTCTCTGTACAGAATTTTCAAACCGAAACCAGACGATATGAAGTGTGAGCTCTGTCCAGATCTGCTGTTCAACTCAATTGAAGAAATCAAAGGACACCGTAGAACCGACCACGCCATGTTTGTGTGTGACTTGTGTTGTAAATATTACAGTCGGAGTACACATTTATGGAAACACGTCAACCGGGTTCACAAAGGTCATCCGGATGTGACGTGCACCATTTGTGGCAAAGTATCCTCGTCGAAAACACATTTAGAAAAGCACATGTACGTTCATGAGAATCCAAATGCAGTGATGTCAATCGACATGAATGACTTCTGTGAAGACATGAATGTTTGTAATCTTTGCCAGAAACAATTCAAACAACCTTACCTTTTGAAAAATCACAAGAAAACGTGTAAAGGACCTCGAAGAGCTTCGTCTCCTCTCCCGGATCCGGATGAAGACGGTATTTTTCGATGTAAAAAATGTCCTAAAATATTTGTTAATCCTAACGTCTACAGGAAACATTTAAAAGCGACGCACCTTAAAGCATACTGTGAGCTTTGTATTACGGCGCCCGGGTATGACACAAAAGTCGATCTTCTTGTTCACATCAAACAGGACCACAAAGATTGTGAAGATCTCAAGTGTGATGTGGAAGGCTGCGACAAATATTTTAGAACTACACTCGATGCACTTAAACATCGACGTGAACATAAGTCTGCACAAACAAGATGCCCATCCAATTATTGTAATTTCTGTGCAGATGTGTTTAGTAACCGAAAGAAACTGTGGATGCATTTGAAGTCATTGCATAAGGATTTGACCAAGTCGATGTGTGCTGTATGCTTCTTAGTCGAGGAAGATCTCAAAGTTCTGGAACAACATGTGGCTACCAAACATAAGAGTATGTTGAAGAAACAATTTGTTTGTCGCATTTGTGCACGACTGATGGGTAATGCACTTAAAGTTACGGAGCACATCAAACTGCATGATGAACGTCTAACAAATTGTCGAATCTGTGGACTCATTTTTGAGAGTGATGACGAATTGAAATCACATATGGAAAATCATACTGAAGTTTTACCTGAAGTCAAAGCTAGAACCGAAAGAAAATCAGCAAGCAATTCATCGACGATGGATATTAAACCCGGTGATTTGTTACCGAAAAGACTTCGTACGATTCATACGTGTAATTTATGTCATCGAACATTCCGCCTGTTGGGCGATCTCATTAAACATAAAGAATCTGAACACGATATCCCTGCAAGTCTTGAATTTTGTTACACCTGTGATACACAATTCAACTCTGCAGAAGACCTTAAAGATCATACGTGTGAGGGTCTCAACAAGTCTAACGAGGAACTCAATACGAGTGAGGAGTACATTGAACCTAGTCCGACAAGCAAGAGAAGAACCTGGGGAGAGGACAACCAACCGGTTCCTTGCGATCTCTGTCAAAAAGAATGGCCTTCAAAGAAGTTCTTATGGCAACATTTGATACGTTCCCATAAAGCAGAAGCCGGTCTGGCGTGTGGGGTTTGTCTGAAAATTAGTACGAACTATGAAGCACTATTTGTACATCTTGATCAAACGCATCCCGGTTATTTTATTGGAGAAAGTGAAAATTTCACGTGTCGCGTATGTGGCCGATATCATAACGCGCGTCCTAAACTTGAATCTCACGTTCAAGTACATGCTGGAATTGACAAGTCAATCAAACAGCTACATTCGTGCAGCAAATGTAACTATGTTTGTAAAACAGAAGATTTTCTTGAGAAACATTTGAAGGAACATGAAGGAGTTGGCGGCGATCTGGAAGAAACGGTGATTGATGATGAGATTATGGATGACGATGATGAGGAGGAGGAAATTGATGATTTGGAAGAGCCATTGGACGATGACGTGGATGATGTTGAAGGTGAAGAAGATCTGGAAGATGATGATGTCAATGATGAAAACGATGATGATGTCAATGCTGAGGATGATGAAAACGATGATGATGTCAATGCCGAGGATGATGAAAATGATGATGAAGAAGATGATTTGGATGACGATGATGAAGATGACGACGATGTAGATGAGTCAGACGAAACCAGCAATGATGTGGATGTACAAAATAGTAATGTATAAGTTGAGGATGATGTTATGGAGGCGGAGCTACTGGAAGATGTTGACGCGGAAGAGTTTGAGGATATGTTGAAAACACAAGAGTATAAACGATCTTGAGAAGGATGAAATCATCGAGCTTGCCCTCAAGCCGTTGTCCCTACCTTTATGTACATAAAATAACAATTTGATAATAACCTTTATGTACACAAAATAACAATTTGGTATTAATCAAAATATAACTTTTGGTCTCCTTTAAATATGAATTAAATTAATAGTGTATAAAAGTACACCTCCTTTATTCTGCCCTTAAATTATAATTGAATTTAGTGTATAAAATAATATCTACTTAATTTTATCCTAAATTATTGTTAAAAAGTTAGTGTATAAAAGTATACTTTCTTTATTTTACCCTGAATTATTATCGATTTAGTGTATAAAAGTATAACTACTTTGTTTTATCCTAATTAAATTTAGTGTATAAAAGTATACCTTCTTTATTCTGCTCTAAATTATAGCTTGTCTGTTCATTATGAGTAGTCACTTTTTGTCTGATTTTTACTGCTCGGAAGTAAACCAAAAGTGAAATCTCATAATGAAAAAATTGTATTCACTTAATTCTACCCTAAATTAAATTCAGTGTGCTCTTCATTTTACCCTAAATCATAAAAAAAATGTATTAACTCAACCCGCCCGAAATTAGAAATTG
Organism: Pachypsylla venusta; assembly: GCA_012654025.1. Taxonomy (NCBI): domain Eukaryota; kingdom Metazoa; phylum Arthropoda; class Insecta; order Hemiptera; family Aphalaridae; genus Pachypsylla; species Pachypsylla venusta. The sequence continues at coordinate 26,041,082 of CM022880.1, read as the reverse complement.
AATTAAGTGTACACTTTATTCTATCTTAAATTGTAAATTAAATTAAGTAAACGCTTAGGTATACCTCAAATAATAAAATGAAGTGTACACTGAAATCTACACTAAATTATAAATTAAATTCAGTGTATTATAATATGGAGTGTATTGTGTATTAGAAACTTACTGAGATCCTCATTTCAGAAGTGTGAAAAATCACTATGTTATGTAACTCATTTTACTGTAATGATAGACATTGTTAGGAGGACCCTCGTTGGGTAGTTCTCAAGATGAAATCTTTTTCGGAGCATCATGTCAATTCAAAACAGAAATATAGTTTCTGCAAGATACCCAGTTGTAAATAATAATTATAGTATTATTGTCATGACACACTCAAGACTTGTAACGTCAACAAGCTTTCATAAACTCATTCGAAATCGTAGACTCAGAAAATTCAGTAAAACTGTACGATGATAATTTGGCGCTAGCGTCGATTTGTGAGGAAGTAAAACAGGATCCGTTTTTTTTATATATTTCGAAAATCCTGTTTTTTGTCTGCAGGTTTCTTAAGATGGAATAACCTATCCCTGTAGGTTGCAATCCACTTGAAGATAGATTTATTTGTTGTGGGAACCTCATTAGAGTGGGCTTTAAGTGAAAATTAGTTTTCTAATTCAAAACTTGTTGAAGGTGCATTTCTGTTTGTGTCATGAATCATTTTTGAGATTGTAGATTTAAAGGCCTTGCCAAACAGATCACTCTATAACGTGGCGCCAGAGTCAATATTACCAGACAATTTATAAGCACAAGACCAGTAATATTAACTTGTAGTGTATATTGTGAAATGGGCCTCTGTTGGCTGGCGGTGAGAAATTTTCATTTTTTTTTCATCATCTTGAGCATTAAAAGATGTCGGATAAAAGAAAATGCCTCTCCTGTATAACCCCCCAAAATTGTTGCCAATATAACAAAATGCTCATCACCAAATCCCACACAGAGAAAAACAAGACCTCACAGCATGTTTCACTACCGCGCGTTATAGCGCTCTGGTTTGACGAGACCTAAAATTTAAATTTTTATAAAACCGCGTACCGGTATACGACAAAAAACGCGGTGTGATACATTTTGACGTAATGTGCCAGCTTTAATTTTGTATGCGAATCAGTTTAATAGCTTTAAAAATCTTTAGCCGATTTTTTCGGTATTTCAGTTTATTTATTTGAACTGATGGTTAGGACCTGGGTGGGCCCCGAGTATTGAAAAAATACATTTCACAAAATTTTGGTCTAACTTTGTACTGATACGATTTTGTCAGAAATTGGACAACTGCGTACGGCCGGCGAGTTGGGGTTCCCATCAGAAAAACAAAGTTTTTTTTTATGGTTTTTGAATTCTATACCTCCCAAAAAATACAGGGGAATCGAAAAATCCATGCCCAGATTTCGAGAACCACTCAACCGCTATTGAGTGTTGATGGGTTTTCTGTTTTGTGTTGTTTTTATTTTTTTATTTTAATACTTGTCATTGTGAAGTCAGCAAATACTTGCCCATTTTTTATTTAATTTATTTTAATTTATATAATAATAAAATCTCAATAATAAATCAAACAATTAACTTAAACACAAATTATTATTATTGTCAATTGAAGCAATTTGTTTATTTACAGTTATATCAGAATGTCCACTCCAGCGAATATGATAGAAGAGTACACGGGGAAAAAATGGGTATCAGTTTTATTTGATTTTGAGAAAATCGTCTTTTTAAATTCAAATTGTCATAGCTTGGTACACTTATTCACGATATTCATTTAATATTCAATACTCAAATACTCTGTACTGTACCCGACTTGTTTAAAAATTGGACCCTTAATTAGGGTTGGGAATGCGAATAAAAATATCGATATTGAAAGAAAACCTCACAATATACTCAGAAATCACAAAATATGGCCGTTTTCACGGCCATATTTTGTGATCAAGTAGTTCCTCCCATTTTTTTTTTCTTTAAGGGTTGGGTGGGCTTCATAACATCTAAAGTTCAGTTCCATATTCCATCCCTACCACATCTTATGTCTATATTGTTGTCTTATGATTAGTCAACGGGATCAGCATATCAGTTCATAGATATGTCAAGAAAAAGAAGTTTTCGCATGCGCAGGCGAAAACACTGGATCAAAACTGATGAAATGGCTATCTAGAAACCTACCCTGCCTCTCCCTGAAAATTTCATCAAAATCGAAAGTTATGTCAAACATAAGTATTTGAATACAGACAGACACGGAACCGAATTTGTTCTTTGATGTTTGAAAATCTACATATTTGCAAGCAGAAATTTTAAATTTTGAGGAGAAATTTTTGTCAAGCTCAGCATGAATGCACAGTTTCCTTCCCTACCTGCGTTAGTTCCGAAGCAAAATGTAAAGAAATTGAAATGAGCCATCCTTATTGACTGCTATTGGCACTTACGCTGATCGTCTCCAGTCCTATGTTGTTTTATAATCAGCATTTCCATCCTGACCGACTCCTATATTCCCATTTTCATTTTCGTCGGAACCAGCATTGACTGCTGAATTATCATTTCTATCAGTTATAAAGTTATGTAAGTAACTATTCTTATCATATACATAAATATGTTTGGTCCCGTCATCATTATTCGTATTACCATTTCCTGTGCCTGCGCCTACCATGTCCTGGTCTTTGTTCCCTGAAGAATATATAAAATCGCTATTGACTGTATAACTGCTAATTGTACTAGGAAGTGTGCTGACACTAAAAGGTACTGTACTGTAACCGTTGGTATAATAACTACTCGTGTAAGGTCGGTAATACCTTTCAGTTGTGCTGCCTATAGAAGCTGGAATTATGAAGTCTCTATTGACTATTTTATTCAAAGGTATGGTTTGTTCTGGAAAGAATTCTGTATCTTGAAATAATGTGACCACACTGTTTGTAGATGGATCCAAGCCTGTTGCTATACAACGGTAGATTCCTCTGTCTAATGGAGTGACGTCAAATATATGAAGTGTACTTCCTCTTGGACGTATGTGAACATCGTATTGATGAGGTACACCAGCTCGTTTATAGATTTGATGTAAATCACGACTCCCTATATCGGCTCTCTCCCAAACAACATTCTGGAAGAAATAATATTATTGGTTAAGTGCCAGTTGTAACTAGGGACACATGGTATTTCCAAGACTTATGATGGGGGCTTTACGCTTTACAGAAAGGAGTTCCGGTACACTAAAGTACTAATATAAAATACGTTTCCGGCTGCTTCGATGGGTTGATATTCTGAGGGGCCCCTGCTTCGGCAGGACTGTATGCGGTGATGAATATACTCGTATTATTTAATTTAACAACACTTAATAATATTGACTTTTAGAAATTTTATATTTGCGAGGTCTATAATTTTTATTACATATGAAGCGGATTGGACACTAGAAGGAACTGAATTTGAATGGGTAACAAACTCTCGGCTCGGCTATAGTTCGAGTTATGTCAAACCAAATTTAAGATAGGTATCTTATACCGGGTCGCAACAAATAGTTCTATTTAAAGACTCTTCTAATTGAATCTACGCAACCAAGATAATTGATAAAATTTTCTGATTTATGCTGAAGTTTGAAAAAACTAAAGGAAAACCTTACAAAAGGAAAAAAAACAATCAAATATCTAGGGATAAACTTTGGCAACAACATGAAATGGAAAAGTCAATCAGAATATATAGGAAAAAAATTAACACAATAACATACAAAATAGAATAGATACAGAAAATAGTACCAATAAAAACAAAAAATATATAAAACACTGTGCGAATCAGTATTATGATATGGAATTGAAACTAGTGGATACACATCAGACACCATCCTAAACCTATAGAAAAGCTGCAAAAATCAATAATATAAACAATACTATATCCGTATACAACACAGCAAGAAAGAACTGAATACATAAAACACTATAAAATATGAATTTCAAAAACTGACACAATTTTATAATGGCAACAAACTATTACTAAGATGAAAAATACAGACAACCGAGCATAACAACAATTATATACCAGATAAATACAAAATATAACGCACCAGAAATCAATACAGAAAAAAATGCTTCCATTCACCAGATACCAACGATAATAAACATACAGCTATCATCTTAAAATCAATTGAGAATAAAAAAGAAATGAAAGAAAAAATATTAGAATGACTAGCTGAGTACCCGAACTTCGTTTCGAGAAGATGAGAGAAAAAAATGATAATAAATCTGACTCCCACATTAATAATCATATCACCGAGGTACAACCGTTTAAACGCGATCAGAGCATACACATAGATTACATATTACCTACACGTTTGTTAACCTATATGTAGAACATGGGGAGTAGTATTGGGTTAGGTTCCAAAAAAAA
>CM022880.1:26002486-26017500 GCA_012654025.1 Pachypsylla venusta | reverse complement strand
TTTTTCTGATAACGATTAATTGTGATATCTTTTTAATGTATTCACCGAAGTTGGGGACGTTTATTTGGTAGATACCACTTCTGTCAATTGGTTTTATTATGTCTTTCTGATCAAATAAGTTGTTTTTAAAATTAGCACTCGAAAAGAGTCGAGATAGAGAGTCGACTCATGGAGTCGACTCATATTGAGGAGTCGGTCGATCGATCATGTAAGTGAGTCGAAAATCCCATCCCCACTCAAATTCTCTAATCTCTTCCTTATCACTTATCACAATAGAGATGAGAAATTCTATTTTATGTTTCGTGGGATGAAAATCATGAGCCACAGAGAAATATTTCATTAGAGTGCGGCATATCACAGAATATCCTGGACAAGAAAAATCACCTTTTTCAAAATCCCACTACTTTTAATCCCATGATACCCTTAATATTTTCCCCCTTTTAATCTTCTTCTCATTCTATACTTATAAAACGCAAAGCCCAGTTGGTATACTGATTCACTGACTGACTGATAATCAACGTAGAACGTAGCTTCACGATGGCTTAAGCTAGAGACTTGAATTTTGGCACACAGGTCCCTTTTAGTATTTAGGTGCAAATAAGAAAGAAAAAAAAAATCGAAAGTGGAAATTATCCTCAATGTCTGGAACCGGGGAAGAGTGTCTAGCAACAAAAACTGTTTTTCAAAACAAAAAAAATTTTTTTTAAAAAAAACTCGCATTTTTATTGACCGTCACGGGTCCATGTTGAACGGTCGTACATAAGCAATAGTGGCATGGCCGTATAAACGTTCCCTGACCTCTCTAATTGAGTTAAAATTGGTTAAAAATATTCAAAGGTTTGCCTTTGAAAGGCACTCTTCCCCGGTTCCAGAACCCAAAAGCAGGACGCCGCACAAGGCCTCTTGACGCTTATATTGAACATTACAAACGAAAAGAAAACCCTCTGTAATGTGATAATAGTGGCCTCGGTAAAAATTGGCTGCGGTAAAAACTTGTCCCCATTCGGGCCTTGTGTCGAATCCCCAAAAGCGTGTGTAGGATGCATCTGACACCGGGGAGATTAGTTGCGGCTCTCTTTTATTTTTTTAAATCAATTTTAACCCCATTAGAGGGGTTAGGAAATGTTTTACGGCCATGCCTCCTTTGCGTATATACAACCGTCCAACATGGACCCATGACGGTCAATAAAGAAGCGAGTTTTTTTTAAAAAAAAATGAAAATAAAGCGTCAACCCACAACTTATCTCCCCGGTGTAGCATTGTGAGTGCGAGTGAATTTTTATTTGGTTGATGGTAGAAACTTTTCCAACCCAAAATCTATGCAGGGGTTCTCAGAATAATAGAGTAAAAGAAAAGTATGGGAATTTCTTAACTCCCTATGCAAACCTAATTAAAATATTATACCTACCTTATCTACTAATATCTCAAAATATGATATTTTAGGCTATGTTCAGATGACCGCGCGGGATCAAATGAACAAATTGATACAAGTTTGTAGAACTCTGAATATAGCCTTACTTTATTAAGGCATGAGAAATTAAAAATTTAATAAAAAAAACCTTGTCCACAATTCCTTCTGCGACGTAGATGGCACTTTTGCCTATTACAGTATACAAACGATTTTTGATTTCTTGTGCTACGTGGACATTGAAAACGCAAAATATCAAATATTGAGTGGGGGTATTTTTTTTTTAAATCTAAGTCAGGTCTAGTTTTAATAACACGATATTTCTTTAAATCTCTAATTTGCCCCACCAGCCTCATGGCGGTCCATTATTTGAGTGAGTTGGGACGACCATACATGCACCGATAAGTCTGTGCAGACAAGTCTTCACAAACTTATCGGTGCGTGTATGGCCGGCCTTGTATGGTTCTAGTTGTATCCAGTATCAACAGACTGAAAATGCAATTTGCGAAAGCGGCATACCTATCACAGAGAACACAAGAAACGAGGGATTTTCAGTCACGCAGGATCTTTCCCATTTGCGGTTTGCAATTTGCAATATCCCTCCGGCTTTTCTTTTGTTTTTAACTTTTTATGTGTACTTGTTAGCTTTTCCGACATATTTTTATGCCAACTTCCATCTTTCGACTCGACTAGACTGATGATGAATCGAATGATTCGAAACTAGGTTCTTCATGAATAATTATAAATAGTGTTTTTGGTGTTTTGTTTTAATTTATTTAAAAGTTCATATTTTTAACGCTTTTGACATGTTATTCAAAGATTTAAATATTTTAACCCAACGAGACAGGTTAGGAGACGTTTTTACGGCCAAGCCTTGATGAGCAATCTTTCGTGAGCGCGACATTTTTTGCAAATGATGGAAAAGGGGAAAAATATTAAGGATATCAGGGAAATAAAAGAGGTGGGATTCATGGAATATATATTACCAGGAAGAAATGTAATTTATTTTTATTTTGACCTTTGAGTTGAAATATTTTTATTGTTTCATTTCGACGCTTGCAATCAAGAAGAACGTTTGGTTCAGTTAGCCAAATAATTATTATTAACGCTAGGTTGTCTTTTCTCCTAAAAGTCTTTACGATCCAGCACTGTACATTCAAATTCTCGGCGCGAAAGCTAAGACCCTAATTCATTTCAAAAGTGTCTAGCGTTTTCAACTCATACATTCTTTCCTCGTAATATATATCCAATGGTGGGATTTTGAAAAAAGGGATTACCTATATGTCCGCACTCGTAAGATGCTGTAAAAGGAAAGTCCCAAGCAGAATAAAATTTCCCATTAAAACAATAATTCCTTTTCCTAATCAATTTTAGTATCCCTGAATTCAGAAAATTATTCTGAGTAGCTGTTGCCAGGTTCCCTCCTTACCGAAGGCTGAAGGGTTCGTATCTCTGTTCAAAAACTATCTTCAGATTCAGAAAATTGAAAATATAAAAGCTAATAGGTAATAATAATTTAATTTTGTAGAATTGCAATCAAGATAGAGGTAATCGAGGTACATGATTTTTCTTGTTAATAAATAAAATATATATAAAATTCACTTGCGTGTAATAGTTTTTAGTTTATGATTTTTTTTCAATCTAACATCATAAGACATTTACCGCCTGTTTTTAAAGAGTACACAAGCTTTAAGTTTTCAAAATGACTGAAGAAAAAAAGGTATGTATTAAGTATTTTTCTTTATTCTTAAAGCCTTTGTCTTGTTAAGGAATTAGCTTACTGGATCAGTTTGTTTATAAAATACTGGACAAATCGTTGAAAAGTGAACCGGTCAAGAAAAAACGGCAAAACTTTGTCAGAGGGAGCACTCGGTTTCGTTAAGCTCATGCTACTTTTCATTATAGATTTTTCTAGTACCCATTGAAAATGTCACTAAGAGGAAAAATAATTCTATTACAGAAATTATAAAGAATGATATAATTTGAGAATCTTAAAGAATTTGGCATCTGGTACAAAATAGGCCCACTTTTTCTCTGGGTATAGCGGCCATGCACTGCTGAATTGAACAATAATCTGGTATTATGAGGTTACTCTTACAACTTTATTCATTCTTGACTTGAAAATTTAAAACTATTCTTCATATCTCGAGTATGCTTGTCACTAAGAGAAAAAAAAGTGGCGATACCTGCAGAAAACTGCCTGTGTGGGACGCCACAGAGGCAGTCGTTAAACAAGGGGAGGTACTGAAATATAAAGATATTTGAATATAGTAGTAGTAGTTGTTTGCGGCTGATACTAATTGGTGGTGCTAGTTTACTATTACCAATATTGATTTATGGTTTTAAAAAATTTCAGGAGTCCAAAAGTACAGATGAGCATATTAATCTTAAAGTGTTGGGACAAGATAACAATGTAGTTCAGTTTAAAATTAAAAAAGGCACCCCACTGAGAAAATTAATGAATGCTTATTGTGAGAGATGTGTAAGTACTTACTCGAGAACTGTAGGTACAATTTTCATTTTAAGTTTAAAAATAAAAAATCGATTTTTATAAAAGTAATTTTGTCCATTCATTTTGCGATACATTCCGAAGTTTTTTAAAGAAAAAAAAAATCATTAAAAATATAAATTGGCAAAACTATAAAATCATCAATTTAAATTATAAGAAGAATATTAAATTTCAACTAATTTGCTGACTGAACGAAGTGAAGTCTAGTTTTTTCGATTTTTTTTTAAAGTCAGCTTGTCTTGTTCGGTTCACGATACATTTCTAATACCTTGTTCTATTTAGACACACCTGGAAACAACCTGTATTACCTTCATAGATTTTGGTGTTTATAGAATTTTTGACCATGTTGTGCAACTTTGGGACACACGGCGCCTCATTGATTGGTATAATTGATTGATGGTCCACAAATTACGGAACTACAGTATAGCAGATCGGCAATTATAAGAAACAATTGTTGCCGGGAGGGGGGCAACAATTGTTTTTCGGATAATCAAACATTTCTAAAAAAAATTCTAGTCCTTTGTTATAATGGCTCCTATCAGTAATAAATAGGGAAACATTAGTCTCTGTCTGTCAGTGTGTATGTAATTGTAAATATAGAAGTAGGAAGAACGTATTATTGTTATTTTAGCAGGAACTGTGGAATGATAAAATAAGCTAGGAATATAATTTTTTTTTGGATAGGTTTTAAACTCCGTTTTATTTACCTATCAGATAGATATCAGGAGCTGTCATGTCTGGATATTAGGTTTCTATGGAAGTTTCATATATAGTACCCATTTTGAAACTTTGTAATTTTATATAATAATTAAACATCCAATAAACAAGGGCTTTGTCCCTACATTTTATGTAGTGGGATATAAATATAAAAATATATAATTATGTATGTACTTTTGTATGTAAACTTTAGTGATACAACCACTAATCCTAATAGAAATTAGAAAAGGTTGTTATTTCAGCTTTAAAATCCTTTTTTTTTTTTTTTTTTTTTTTTTGCCNTTTTTTCTTTTTGGCCAAGTGGCTTTTGGTTAACCATAGTTTGGGAGAGAAAAAAACTATTTTATTCTGAATTGATAATGTCAATTTTTTTATATATGAAATAATCAATCTTTTCTTTCAGAATCTTAGCGTATCCACAGTTAGATTTAGATTTGACGGTCAACCAATCAATGAACAAGATACGCCTTCATCTTTAGAAATGGAAGAAGGGGACACCATAGAGATATATCAACAACAAACAGGTGGAGGACATCGTTTTAGTCTACAGATAGATAAAGGACCTCCTCCGCGTACTCCTACTGCGATCTTTTCATTCCTTGAAAATATATCTACCGTGCCATCATCATAAATCTACACTTCGTATTTTGAAATCGTATTCTAAAAACAAAATGTTTAAATAATGATTTTGTACATATTTTATAATAATCCAGGGTTCTGCATAGAAAGTCATAATCTTTTTTTTTTTTTAAAAAAAAAAAGACATGAGAAACCTTTTTTGGAACACAATAACTGAAATTTTACATGAAAGCTCAAAACCAGGACCATTATACAGGGTGTAACAAAATTAAACTTTATACCCCTCTAAGCTCCGCTCCTCTGATGTCGAGATTTTTTCAATACTTGATCAGGAAATATGACTGAAAAATGTGGGAACTCTGGAATTTGTTTTTTTTATATATATTTTTTAACTGTCCGTTTTTACTTTATCTTTATCTTCCTCATACGAAGTAAGTATAGGAAAGTAAAGTACTGTAATTAGGAAAAAATATAAACGTCGGGATTTGTTTTGTTGGACTCGAGAGACAAAAATTAAAGGTCTGGGTTTATCCACTTTTCTAAATCCCTAATGAGATTGAATGAGCTAGTACATTAAAAAGTAAGAGTCGCAAGTATTATTCCAGTTTGCTATCTCAATAATATTTTATTTCTAGCTCAAACCGGAAAATTTGATAATCCCAGCCCTTAACCCTAGGTTCGCCAACCTCTATTCAAGTACGTGCATTGCCGAGGGATGGGGGGGGGGNATCCTAGGAATAAAATAATGTAAATGAAAAAAAAAAAAAAATCGCTAGACCCTAGGAAATCTATTCTGAACCAGAACTTTGTCCTTCCTGACATCCCACACAGACAAATGACTTTTGAAATTGTTTTTGGTATCAATGCATTGGTACATGCATCAATGTACCAATGCATTGATACCATTGAATGTATTGGTATATGCATTGCCAGGGGGGGGGGGGGGGGGACAAANGGGGGGGGGCATAAAGTACCCACCCAAATTTTGGCTTCAATATTATCCCTTAGAAGGCTTAGAATATACATATTTTTATATACTATGATGGAAAATATTGTTTGTGACAACTATTAAAGGTCCCATTAAAACAAGTATCAAAATTTGATTACTACAAGCTTTTTTCTAAAACGCGGGTACTTTGTGCCCCCCCTGGCAATCCTAGGGTTAAAATATACTCGTAATTTAGAGACAAACATGCATTCTGAATTGTAAAGGTATGGAAAATTCAAAGGGCTCATTTTTAAAAGTACAAAACTTGTTGATCGGGTAACCAATAAATTCATCTTAAAAGGGACATAACACCAAAGCCAAGGTAAAGGTGAAAATAAGTGGCAGTGTTATATGGTAGAATCAGTACAGGTAATATTTGAAGTAGAAGAGATGAAAAAAATCTTGTAACGACGTGATGAACATTTAAACATTGTGACACTCACGAGGGTGTAATACAAAAAAATTACTATTTTTTTCTGAATGAAAAACGGACAATTAGACCACGTTTTCGTTTTGAGTATGCCGTATACCATTAAAATACAATTTTTGTTTGTTTGGTGCGATGTTTGATGTGCAAAGCGTGCCCTATATTTTCAGACTTGAAGCAGTCCACCTGGTCTAGTGTGTATCACTTGGGGAGCGGGTTCAATACCCAGGGTCGGAAAGTTTTCGACTTAGTGCTTCTAATTTTAGGGTGCACTCGTCTTCGTGAGGATGATTGAGTAGCTACTTAAATGTGAGTAACGACCAGTGGCGGCATTACCAGAGATTATTTGTACATGAGGCTGTTAGTAATGCTGTGATAACAAAGTTGTGGAAAAGCTCGTTGTGCCTTACAACAAAGAAGTTTATTTTCAGACTTAGAATCTGAGATAGAAAAAGTCTCTGAGATAGAAAAAGTCCCTCCCTTACTGGGTGCTCATAACTTTGGAACGCGTGCGGTTTTTTTTATTTCAGATTGTGTCTAAAAGAAAAGACTCAGTTTAGAGTTTTGAAACCAGCTATTATCATTACACGTGGCTCTTCGACAACCTTTAGATACAAAGCAGAACACAAAAAACTCGCAAGCGTTCAAAACTTAAGAGCAATCGTTAAAGACTTCCTTGCAACTAAATAATTTTCAATGGCTCTTGTCGTAGAAGTATGCACCCCGAGGATTACGACTGCCGGGACGTATATACTTACACCGCCGCGTCGTGTTGTCGCTTCTTACTTAAATAATACAAAATGTGACCTCTGCTTGTAAAATATAGAAAGGAAAGGATTCTCCTTTATTTTGTACTTTTTGGATTTACCTTTTTTTAATAAAATCAAAACGTTTCTGTTCAACAACCAAAGTGTATTTTTTATTGAGCGAACTAATTGAGGTGTAGATTTATCACTTCCATTTTTCTTTGTCAATTTGATGAAACTTGGTTTTATTACGTTCATAAAATTTTTTGATTAGATTTTGTCCCATGTTGGGCCACCTGACATTGCCAAATGTCAACCCTTTAATGGTAATTTTCCTGTATTGCATGAATAATATTTTTAAGGGGAAACCGTGAAATGTGTACGCAGGCAGCGTGATGAATAATTCCTAGGATAAAAATGGTGGAGTGGGAGGTAATATAAGGTCACAAGAGTCGCAATTAAGTAAACTATAAATAATAGCGATACGATAGTAACTCGACATTCATACTTGTGATTTGTGATGTTTATAAATTATTCATCTGTCTGCATAGTCGTCGAAATTGTGTGAGGTCTACAGTTCACTAAACCAGTAGTTATTTTGTTTTCTCACTTGCCGCTGCCGAAGATGGAGAAGCTTTGTATTCACGTAAAAGTTTCTCACAATTGAAAAATTCTACTCGCAAAATACGTATAAGTCTTTCGAGGAACAAATTGGAATTCTCCGAACGACCAACTGGGTGACTATAAATACTCAACACAATTTCTTTTTACTTCGGATAGAATAATTGTAAATATTTCCGAATACAAAAGCTGCAATCAATAGAAAGCTTCCAGTGAGAACAACGTACTCTGCCCTATTATTGAACTTTGTACCGCATATCGGGTACCATTTGGCGTATAGCCGAGGTGGAGTGTGTGTGCAGTGGAAATCGAAGTATGGCTCCTCGTAATCTTGCAAACAAAGATATTTTCTTTTCGTTAGGACCTGAAATGAAACAATCTATAATATTATCACCGTCAGGATCCCTGGTGTCCACACTTCGATTCGTAAATTCCTCTTTAGGGATGTAAATGTATATTTTTTGGTGTTATGTCAAATGTTTGTAGGTATCATAGCATTACAAGATATTTTCAACATTCACTCCAATATAGTCAAGCCTAAGCTATACTCTAACAATTTTTACCTTATAATGCTACAACTCGGCGCTATTACCATAACTACTCAATTGTCGTCAGGAGGTTCTGAGTTACCCCCAAATAGAAAAAAAAACTTTAAAATTTTGGACCCGTCCAGGAATCGAATCCGAAACTTCCATGTTGCAAGCGTAGTGTGATGCACACTGCCACGGAGATATCCCCCCTTTAGTGATGTCAAAGCTCCAGCACCTAAGTTACAACTGATCTTTTTGTATTGATCCCTAACCGAATTTGCTGACAACAGGGGGAGACGAGGATGGGAATCTTCAAAAGATACATCCCGCCGGTCGGGCAAGTATTTATCCGGCCGCAGCCAAACAAAGACCCCAGTCGAGTGGTGTGGAGATTATGTTGGAGTCAATCTAGCCTACCAACTAAACCCACCCTCCCCTCTCTTCCCTACTGACAGCTATGGACTAACGTACTGTCCCGGCACTTCTGAAACAGTTATTCTTCAGGACGGGCTTTTTGTGCTTGGAAATTGGCCTGTATGCCTAGCTAAGAAAAAGGATCTGAGCAAGCTTGATCAGACTTTTGCGCAGGCAATTTTCGTGGATGTGAAGCCTGGGATTTAGCTGTTCACATTTAGAATGGCCCTAAAATTTTGGCCTTATCATAAAATAAATTTTTTTTTTTTAATGTAATTGTAAAATGTAATATGTTTGTCCAACTTAAAATTCTTTACCCCATCTGTCGTTCCTAAGTGAATGGAATTAATTTCCAAATCAGACAAAGCGTTCGAGAGTTATTATGGAACAAACAGGCGTTTTAAAATAATCATACATTTAAACTGTCCGCGTGCATTTTACCTTTCCTAAAGGCGAAGGAAACTGGACGATCTGATCACATGGTCCAATCTGTTCATGAAATCCAACAGATACTTCGTTCTCAGGATGGCCAAAGAGTGTCATGAGGAAGAACACGGAGTAGTGGAGAGCCAGATGACCTATCAGAAGACGGTCGTACCAGAACATTCGATCTAAATTAAGATAGATATTACCATTTTATATTATACTGTCCATTTAAAATTTGGAGTTCAACGAATTGAACACGTTAAATACGCCAGATCACTGGAGTCAAGCAACGTGGGTGGAAGGTGATTGGGTTTATTAATTTACTTCTCCCCTCCATAATTTGGTATTTTACGTTTCAATCTACGTAAATTATAAAAATCATATAATAAGTAATATTTTTCGACCGTAAGTTGAAGTTTGACCCTAAAATCATTAATCTTTTTTTTATGAAATTTTGTTTGGTGTCTAAATAGTCCTCTAAACTTTTCGTCACTGTCATTTATTAGCTTTTAACAGCGAGGACCTTGGCGTCAAATGGGGTGCTTTCCTTTGTTTTTTTCACGGTAATTTCGCAGGTTATAATGAACATGTTATTCAAAGATTTAAATTTTTGTTTTGCAAAATATTTTGATTTAACTCTATTTTGATTTATTTTTTGATCTCTAAAAAAATACCCCGTCTCAAAATTTTATATTTTACGTTTTAAAGTACCTCTGTATCTAAAATACAAAAATCGAATTTGGCCGTCGCGTCGGGCCGTAAATGGCACTTTTGTTACTTAGCGTTGACCCTCCGCACTAGTATTTTAATACGGAGCGTTATAATATTGACCCCCCGTACTAATATTTGAATACGGAGTCTTCTAAAATAAATTGACCCTCCGTACTAGTATTTGAATATGGAGTCTTCTGATAAAAATTGACCCTCCGTACTAGTATTTTAATACGGAGTCTTCTGATATAAATTGACCCCCCGTACTAATATTTGAATACGGAGTCTTCTGATATAAATTGACCCTCCGTACCAGTATTTTAATACGGAGCTCTCTGATATAAATTGACCCTCCGTACTAATATTTTAATACGGAGTCTTCTTATATAAATTGACCCTCAGTACTAGTATTTTAATACGGAGCCTTCTGATATAAATTGACCCTCCGTACTAATATTTTAATACGGAGTCTTCTGATATAAATTAACCCTCCGTATTAGTATTTGAATACGGAGCCTTCTAATATAAATTGACCCTCCGTACTAATATTTTAATACGAAGTCTTCTGATATAAATTGACCCTCCGTACTAGTATTTGAATACGGAGTCTTCTGAAATAAATTGACCCTCCGTACTAGTATTTTAATACGGAGCCTTCTGTTATAAATTGACCCTCCGTACTAGTATTTGAATACGGAGTATTCTGATATAAATTGACCCTCCGTACTAGTATTTTAATACGGAGCCTTCTGTTATAAATTGACCCACCGTACTAGTATTTGAATACGGAGTCTTCTGTTATAAATTGACCCTCCGTACTACCATACCTATTACTCACCTCTAGTGTTTGTATCTCCAACGTGGAATGTGCAGGATCTCCAAACGATTATACAGAACAATACGAACAATAAGAAGAAAGAAACTTCAGAATGAATTTCCAGAAGGTCGTGCAGTGGGTGGTACACTGAAGTAAACACCAACACTCCACCTGAAGTACCCAACAGACTGGTGCCTAGGAAGGTGACCACTTCGGCAGACTTGCTGAAAACAAATCGGGCAAGGTGGTGCAGTGGGTGGTAGATTGAAGTAAACACCAACACTCCATCTGAAGTACCCAACAGACTGGTGCCTAGGAAGGTGACCACCTCGGCAGTCTTGCTGAAAACAAATCAGGCAAGGTGGTGCAGTGGGTGGTACACTGAAGTAAACACCAACACTCCACCTGAAGTACCCAACAGACTGGTGTCTAGGAAGGTGACCACCTCGGCAGTCTTCCTGAAAACAAATCGGTCAAGGTAGTGTAGTGGGTGGTAGACTGAAGTAAACACCAACACTCCACCTGAAGTACCC
This sequence comes from Pachypsylla venusta, assembly GCA_012654025.1. Taxonomy (NCBI): domain Eukaryota; kingdom Metazoa; phylum Arthropoda; class Insecta; order Hemiptera; family Aphalaridae; genus Pachypsylla; species Pachypsylla venusta. The sequence continues at coordinate 26,006,074 of CM022880.1, read as the reverse complement.
AACAGACTGGTGCCTAGGAAGGTGACCACCTCGGCAGTCTTGCTGAAAACAAATCGGGCAAGGTGGTGCAGTGGGTGGTAGACTGTAGTAAACACCAACACTCCACCTGAAGTACCCAACAGATTGGTGCCTAGGAAGGTGACCACCCCGGCAGACTTGCTGAAAACAAATCGAGCAAGGTGGTGCAGTAGGTGGTAGACTGAAGTAAACACCAACACTCCACCTGAAGTACCCAACAGACTGGTGCCTAGGAAGGTGACCACCTCAGCAGTCTTGCTGAAAACAAATCGGGCAAGGTGGCGCAGTGTGTGGTAGACTGAAGTAAACACCAACACTCCACCTGTAGTACCCATTCGTATATTCGTGAGCTAAACTCCTCTTTGGGGTGTAGTACCCAACAGACTGGTGCGTAGGAAGGTAAGGACCTCGGCAGACTTACGGAAAACAAATCGGGCAAGTGCTACTCACATAGGTAAAGTGTTGAGCGTTCCGTACTAAACAATATTTTATATCTTTACACCCCGAATTATAAATATTACCTAAAAGTAGGATGGTAACTTCAAAATTTGTGCTTATTCTACTGGGCATGAAAAACTATCTCATATAGATAGTTTTTCAACTCCAAGAAAAACAAAACGGGCGTGCCATAGGAAACAACAAGTTATACTTTACCTCTGAATTGTCCATTTCATTTTTCTATTGTCCATTTTGTTTTGTCCGTTAAGTTTCATGTGAATATAATGAAACCAGAATGTAAAACTTGCGGAAAAGCTCAGATGGAAATAATAGGAGTTCCATGGAACCCAATAATGTCGATCAAAAATATTTGGGTCTGTGTCGTGCCAGGTCCAATGAATGAATTTGACACATGTGACGTCATAAGGTACATCTTGCAGAAGAACGAGAAGAGCCACTGAAAGTAGATAAAAGTCTACAGTCTACCCAGACCCATATGACAGTGTCTCAGAATCGGTTTATTGAATTAATTAACACAAGGCCACCGAGAGGGAGGGGGTGACGGAGGTAGTGCCCCTCTTTCTCGGTGCCTCAATCCTTCCGTTTGACGCCTTTTGGAGGGGCCCTTAAGAATTTCTTCATTTTAGTAAAGAGGCCTGTAATTTTTTAGTCCCGGGCCCGGAATTTATTTCGGCGGCCCTGCCGCACAAAATCAAATAAGTGGTTTAGTTGTGTAATAGACAAAATTATTTTCAGTGCTGTCACCGAACAGAAAAATTGATAATTCATAAACGACATTTGAAAATTTCAAATTTTCAGTGAGAGATGGCCGCGACTATGTTTCTTAACTTCCCCCCCCCACCCCCAAACAACACAAAATTGACCAAAAATGGGAAAATTAGGATATTCGACTTTTTTTTTAATGTTTAGGGAATTTTTTTTTTTTTTTTTTGAAGACTTCCAAATGTCTTCAGAGACAACTGTTACCGTTTTGTTCAGACAAATCTACTAACAAACATCAGGTATACAGCTCTCATATTTATGAGATTTAATCTTTCCCAGTTGGGGTTGGCATTGTCTTTCCTAATAACTCTACCATGCCACAACCTTTTGTGCGGTGCCCACTCTCTTTAGCTGTAACTCTTTTCTGGCATAGTAACCCTTGCTTGCTTCTCACAGTATCCATAGAACCTGGGGTAGAAATTAACTTTTTGCTGATAACCTCTCATCATTGGTTTGAAGCAGATTTTTTTAAAGGCTGGATGCCCTTCCTAACACCAAACCTTTTGTATTTACACGGGCTTAGTAACGTCACCTAATGAAGCTGGCTTCCTCCCCTCGATGGCTACATTCTTTAGTTATATTTATATGTATAAGATAATTATGACATTGTTATTTAGTACGGAACACTGAAATCCGAGACTGCTCCTGCCCACGTACTGCTTACCAGCGAATGGCTCAGCTCTCATTGACAATTGAAGTTTATTTACAGCGGCCATTGCTTGGTAGTAGAAACAAGGATCTGAAACCAAAACAAGGAAGCAATCGTCAGCGTGGCAAAAAACGTATTAAAGATAAAAAAATCGAATTACCCCCCCCCACCCCTCAAATGGAAATCCTGGTTGCGCCATGTTTTCTTTAATGAAATCTGTTCCGTATCGCGGATCGTGGGTATTTATGTACATACGTTCCTAAACAGTAGTCATTTTGGCTTATTATTTTCAATAATGAACCTTTGGAATCGTCACGAAAAAAAGAGGAAAAGGTTTCAAGGTACGTAGAATCCAAAAATCGAGTAAACAAAAAAATCCGTTTGTCCGCTGTTTGCCGTGATGGGCACTTTTTCCACTTAACCGATTTAGAATTTGATATGCAGGGCCCATTTGGGTTTTAATTGTGCACCGAAACGTTACTGTCCGTTAAATATATGTTTGGAGTTCCGTATAATTGACTGAGGGTGAAGAAGTAGTTTTAGTGCGTAATCGGACCCCAAATGGCCATTACCAAATTTAATCAAAATCGGTCAACGCTAAGTTGCAAAAGTGACTATCACGGCAGACGGTGTGCAATGGAACTGATTGGATTTTTGGATTCTGCGTACCTTTTGAAACGTAAAATATCAAATTTTGGGGTGGGGGATGATTTTTTAGCCAGTAAAATAATAGACCCACGTGTCACATTGGCAGAGTTTTTAATGATATTAGAAGTATTTTACTGAACGAAACAAACTCTGTCGAAACAAGTCCTGCTGGTGAGTCGTGATGGGAGCAGGCAGAACACTCTGGTTAATAAACACCCACATAAGAAAATAATATGCAGCGGTAATCTTCGACCAAAAAACATGATTGGGCATTGGGAGTGCCAATAACTATTGGCCATTTCTTCTGGCAGAAAGAAACAAAGCGATTCTATGATCAATCCATGAGTTATTGAGCACAACCAGAATAGGATCCATCGAACTTTGGAGAGATAGGCTGAAAATGAAAAGAAAAAATCCAGTCAGATATGTCAGATATTTGAAGTGATACAATGTTGGACGTGATGCGTACTACGATGAGAGCCAGTCCACGGACACCACTTGTCGTTCGATTTATCGGGATGCAATCAGTCTCGTGTAGACAATCGAGAAGCTGTTGAGCGACAAAATTCAAAGTGTTTCCGTGAAGTTCGACCTTATCGTTTATATTAATTGAATCTTGTCTCCATTCAAACTGATAGATTTTTTTTTTTTTTTTTTTTTTTTTTTTNAAGAATTTTTTGTGGCAAAAACTAAAAATGAAATTACCGTGAGTAAATGTCACAAGGGCCCCCACCAAATAACAAGCTTGCACCAAAATGTAGGATGGTTGTCGATTCCAAAGTACTTCAAAATTGTTGGTACTTACAAGCCACTCCAACCACTAGAAAAAAGAAAATGACACATCAGCGCCTGTAGCAACCTCCGCACAGATTGGTAATTTCTATAGTTTCGCTGTACAAATTACAAGTAAAAGATTGGTAATACTAACTTGTAATTTATTGAGAATTGAGTCCCACATCTCAAATATATCTCAGAGACCAAATTTGACCATCCTGGACAGGCCCGTATCCAGGACTTTATTTCGGGGTGGGGGGGGGGGTACATATTAAGGG
>CM022880.1:25937466-26002481 GCA_012654025.1 Pachypsylla venusta | reverse complement strand
TTATAGGAAAAATCAAAACTTTTTAAAAAAATCGGGTGAGGTGGGGGTGAACCCTTAAAACCCTGTCCTGGATATGACCCTGATCCTAAGTCTCCTCAAAAAATCTCCAAAATTTGAAAACCTTTAGTTTACCTTTTGGAATAAAGAAACACGTGTTTCAGCGTTTCTCGAAACAGTTCTGTACTTCAGCTTCCTAGATTTCGATGGTTGAATAAGGCTGGGATCCCATTGATTGCAAAAATCGCCCTTTGCTTCGTTGCGGAGCAAAGGGCGATGTAGAAAAATTTGTTTGCTATGTGTTGAGAGATCCCAGCCTGACTATAATCCATCATTGAAGTGAAGAAATATTTCCATCGTTTCATAAGCCTGATGCTAAAAGAAAGGGGCCAAATTTGATAAAGCGATTGCAAGGAAATGTTGAGAGAGTTAGACGGGCTGAGTGCTCCAAGAAACCAACCGTTTCAGGGGGTAATGAACGTTAGGTCATCATTTTTTGACATACTTATAATTTATTAATTAAATGACTCTGTATTTTACTACTTACGTCATTTGTCGTTGAATTTTCTAGCGGGTAGTTATTAATAAATTCGGTTTCCATCTGCTGCACCCAATATTGTGGAAATGCTCCTTGTAGGGATAGCTTCAGAAGTTTGATCTTTGGATTGCCCTTAGATCTTCTCGTCAATCTCCCACTTCAACAAGCAATGATTGTGGAAGTGCTCCTTGTGGGGATAGCTTCAGAAGTTTGATCTTTGGATTGCTCTTAGTTCTTCCCGTCAATCTCCCACTTCATCAAGCAATGATTGTGGAAGTGCTCCTTGTAGGGATAGCTTCAGAAGTTTGATGTTGGGATTGCCCTTAGTTCTTCCCATCAATCTCCCACTTCGTCAAGCAATGATTGTGGAAGTGCTTCTTGTAGGGATAGCTTCAGAAGTTTGATCTTTGGATTGCCCTTAGTTCTTCCCGTCAATCTCCCACTTCATCAAGCAATGATTGTGGAAGTGCTACTTGTAGGGATAACTTCAGAAGTTTGATCTTGGGATTGCCCTTAGTTCTTCTCGTCAATCTCCCACTTCATCAATGATTGTTGAAGTGCTCCTTGTAGGGATAGCTTCAGAAGTTTGATCTTGGGATTGCCCTTAGTTCTTCTCGTCAATCTCCCACTTCATCAAGCAATGGAAAACAATATGTATTAAAATAGAGGATGGATCAGGGAATAGTAATCTCACCCGTGCATTCATTCACTCAACTGAAAATGTAGATATTGTGTATTGAATTAGTTCCATGCTTATCATTGTGTATTGAATTAGTTCCATGCTTATCATCATAAAACTACTCAGGTACTCAGAAGCCCGAAAACAGGGTGCTTAATGTTTGCAGCGAATAAACTGCAAGAGAGGCTAACCTTAGTTCAGATTGGGTTTTTTTTACCAAGCCTGCTCAAAAAAATAGAAATTCTCCCTGGAATCATTGATTATGAACCGGGAGGTATTCGGAATAAAACCAAAAAGCGAGCTGTAAAGCGTGAAAGTATTGAAAATAATAGGTAATCCAAAATACATAAATAAACATTGTAGCCACTATCTATGACACGTTGAATACACCAGTTCTCGTTAGATCACTGAATGTACGTAACGTCCAGCGAGTTTTTATTTTTTATGAAGTGCGTGTCCACGTAGGTTCGCGCCTTCGTGTTGTTGGTTTTTTTTTTGGCACAACCCAGGCTGGGTGGGGTCAATGTGGGTAGCTGGATTGCATGTTTCCAGCTAATGGAGAGTAAAACCCTCGAATGGCCAATAGATGTTAAAAGGACGTTAAGCAAAAAAAAAAATAATAATAAAATAAAAAAAAAAAAATACACAGTGTGGAAATTCCAACTTTCTACCTCTTCTCAAGAAATTCTTTGAGATAAATCTCTAATACATGTTTGTTTGTTTGTATGTATGTGTGATATCTGAGTTGAACTACAATATCTTTTCAATTGTCTGAAGATTTAACGGTGGGTACCTACCTACTAATGCAGAAATATCACAAGCCTTGATTATTTACCTTATATACACCAGTTCCTGTTAGTTTACTGAAAGTTAGAGGTTTTAGAGCACACAACTGAGTAGCAAAAAAGAGGTGTCCTCACAGTTGCTCTAAATCTTTAAAATCAAATCGGAATTGTCTTATCAGGTTGAATGGCGATTTCGAATCCAATAAATTGAATACACCAGTTCCCATCCGACTACTTCTGTTAAACAATGCTGGTCGTATTGTGTAGGTATGAGAGTTCCCAGGGGAATATCTTGCGTATTGGGTTTTCGGGATGCCCTCACAGCGGCGTTAGGACAGCTGAAATACTGTTGTTGCAGCGAAACTGTTGTAACCTGATTTGTAGAAGTTTGGTACTCCCCTATTTTCGAACGAACGAAGTGAATGAGATCTAGATTTAAAACCGTAATTTTTATTTTGTTTTGTCTTTTTGTACCAAAATAGCTCTTAGGCGCCGTGGCCCGTATCCAGGATTTTATTTCGGGGGGAGGGGGGGAGGTCATGTAAAGGGAGTTTAACCATATAGAGATTTTAGGAAAAATCACACCTTTCAAAATTTTCGGGGGGGGGGGGTTGAAGCCTTAAAACCCTGCTCTGGATCCTGGCCTGCAAACATCTCATCCGATTTTGATGAAATTTTGTATGAAACATTGTTCTATTAATGGAATTAGCTGATTCGTTTTGGCGTTTAAATGAGTACCTAAGAGGATGTCTAATCATTTTCTAATATTGACTCGTGACAGCCTGTTCGACAGACATCGTTTCTATTGAGATTAAGTTTTTACGTTGTGTGTATGGAACCCTATAGAAAAAGTCCTCTTCTATACTGATAAAATGAATGGGTGCAAAGATTTATTTATGAAATTCTCCGAACAAGAAAATGTCAGAAGGTGAACCAAACAGATAAGGCAAGCTTTTTTACTTTCAAATAATATTTTTTACGAAAAAAATATCAGTGTCGATCTGTCGAATATAAACGAAATAATTCATTCACATTTCAGTTTTGCAACTAAGATAACAAAAGGTGTAGACTAGTTACCTAGTTGTTGTCATTTCTCTGCAATCTATAACAAAGGGTCTGTGGAGTAAATAGCGTCCTTTTCAATTTTCTTTAAAACTCGTATTTTTATTGGCCGTCATGGGTCCATGTTGGGTGGTTGTACATTGGGCCGGATTAACAATAGTAGCACTTGTAGCACGTGCTACGGGCCCCGCGCTTTGACAACTTATATTAGATATTTCGACATTTTTGGGTTGACAATTGAAAAAAACATATCATTTTGACGGGGCCCCCCCCAACTTCTCAAAGTAAATAGTAAAATTTAATATAGGAAAGTACAAGTAGGTACCTACTACCTAGGAACTTAATAAAGAAACGAGTACTGCAACATAAGCAAATTGGTCAGTGTAGGTACACTAGGTACCCTCTTACTATCCCTTTGAAGTTTAATCCATGTTTTATCTATGTTGGTATACTCAAAATTTATTTTCACTTTTCTCTACCAGCTGTAGGCTGTCGGTACTAGACCAAAAGATAATCAATCTTTGTACTGGCTCCAAAAAGTAGACTACACACAGGGCGCCTGCAGGGGGGGGGGGGGGGGGGGNTGTGGGGTGGAGGGGGCCCCGCGGAAGGTTAATCCGGCCCTGGTTGTACATACGCAATAGAAGTATGGCCGTAAAAACGTTTCCTAACCTCTCTAATTGGGTTAAAATATTCAAAGGACGCCATATACTCCTTCCCGGTTGCAGAACCATATAACAACTAGTAGTTCTGTGAAATATGGACGTCTCTCATTTATAATGCCACCATGAAGCATGAAGCCCGGGTGCCCCAAAATCAGCAAATCCATGAACATAATAAAACTGTACTAAAAATTGTATTGCTCCTGTAATGCTGCCACTGGTCGCCACTCACTTTAGAGGAGCCACTCAATTGTCCTCACGAGACTGAGTACACACCGAAAAACCAAGCACAGTTCCGAAAAAAAATCCGTTTCTACCTGAGGATGTATTATACCAGAAAATATGGTATGCGAGTACTTCATCTTGAGTTTTAGACGCAAAAATATTCTTCATCTCTCCATATATAATGCGTCTTGAGAGCTTCTTATGTACTACCTGCCTTTGCAAAAGATCCTTCAAGAGAAGATGTATTTGGAGATAGGGCATGGAAGGAGGAGGATATCATAGGATCTGATGATGCTGACCTCAACATACACTCATTACATGAGGCCATCCATATCATCGCTCTGCCACTGCGTATCACGAGGCCATCTAATGACGAGCTATAAATAGTCACTCTTCTTTGCACTGTGAGATCATCTCTTCGCTCTTCACATTGACTTTATCAAAATCAATAAACGAATAGGCAGTTCAGTTAAATCAAAATTCTTATCAACAAGTTAGGTATTATTTTGTGGCGTTGCATTTTAAATCTCATTTATTAAATTGTTTTAATAACACATGTCTAACCGTTATCTGCTTGCATTTCTTTCAATTAATAAAATCATATTATTTTCTGTGTCAAACTGTCTATTTTAGGAAATTAAAACCGAAAAAGTCGACTCGAAAACATTACAAGAAAATCATATTAGGACAGCTTATAAAATATATAAATCTTTAAAATAAAAATTCGTAGATATCTGTTGCTACCAAAATACCTATAATTTGTTGCAAAAAACATGTCCATAGAGAAATGGATATGGAATTAATTTATTTAGATTCAAGAATTAGAAACTTTAAGACCAAGTCGAATTAAAATTGAAAACGAATTTAAAAAAAAAAAAAAAAAAAAAACCTTTTCTAAAGAAACAATTTAATCCAATCAAGACGAGTCGATAAATATTTTCATATTAAATAAAAAATTAATAAAAATAATGAAATTACCTATTTGCTTTGAAATAAATAATTATTTTTAATCTTATTACAAGTTTTTTAGTTTTATCAATTGTTTTATTTACCTGTATGGCTTTGACTAATCAACTGACAGATTGGTGTAGAATAGGTAACATAAATTTTTAGATGATTTTCCTTCTCCCAATAATTGCGATAATTTGATAACCGTATCTTAGACTTCAAGATAAGCTTATCAATTAAATTTTGTCGTAAGCGAACTATTTTTGAATTCGTTATGAACAGGGCTGGATTAATTTCTCTCGTGGCCCGTGGTATTTTTACAGCACGAGGCCCTTTTAAGTGGGAAAAAGGTAATGATAAAAATAACAATACCTAATTAGATACCATATCCTCAATAATTTCAATAATTGGCGCTACAGAAACTACACCAAAGAGATTATTTATTAAATCGGGGTCGGTCCGCCCACCAAACCCGCAAGATCCAAAATGTTTGTGTAAGTCAGCTTTGTCGATAAAAGTTGTGGCCCCTAGTAGACTTCAGACCATGTAAAGCAAGATTTCTCAGGAACATCTAACCCTGATGGAGCCAAAGTTTAGGGGAACCTTTAGGCTTTAGGCTAATACCTGTACACACTCTTAAGATCCCTTAGCATCATAAGCGGAACCCTTGCGGTTATAACTTATATGAAAAAAGACCTCGCAAAATCCCATTTTATGAAGTGTAAAATTAAAAATCGCGGGGCCCTTGCAGTGGCCACATTTGTCATTTTGTTTATCCGGCCCTGGCTATGATTGAAAAGTATTATTGAAAAGTTGTAGAAAAATAAGCACTTTTCGTGTGTCGAAATACATTTGAAATAAATGGACCACTTTCCATGTTTTCCGCCATTTTATAAAACTTGCTTTATTTTGACTCTGATATTTGAAATGAGCACCACCAAAGAATAGGATTTAGTGTCAATTTTTTCTATCACAATAAAAAACCTACCATTTAAAAACTACCGACCGATACATTTGCTTCAATATGATTTCTCCAACCGGCGCCATAGTCAAAAAGTCCCAGACTCTCTGTGTGCCAATGTATTTAAAACCCATGAAAAAGGGATTATTTCGTACGACGGTCTCTCAGAGATTTGAAATTACATCAAAATGTTCGCCCACTATATTTACCTACTAAATTGATTGCTTTCACTCTACATAAATATATGAAGCTATAGAGATAGAGTGGCAGCAGTTGCACACAATTTATAAGATAAGCAACGTCCTGCGAGGTTGTACTATGTGGTTGTCCACGTGGGGTAGCGTCCTCGTGATGCTGGCTATTTTTCTGTCCCAACCCAGATTGGGCGAGGTCACTGTGGGTAGTTGGTTGGCAAGTTTCCAGCAAATGAAGTGTAAAACCCTTTTTTTTACACTTCATTTGCATTTCACTTTTTTTCTCATTAATTTTAGTATTTGACCACAAAAAATAGAGCTCTAAGGGTTAGGTGGTAGAAAATACCTCAGGCATTAACATCGCCTGGTAGTAACCTTCCATTCAAAGAGTGTATTTTTTTTAAAAAAACCCGTCTTCAATGACCAATAGATGCTAAAGAGACGTAAAAAAATGACAACATACACATGGAATGGATTTGAGCTGCTGGCTCTTGTTTTTAAGATTTATGAGAAGACCTTATTATACCCTCTAAATTTCCTGTAAATCGATCTAGTTGCTTCTCCCAAGGTCAGTCCGTTAGTTGGTCCGCTCTTTTTTTTTTAATTTGGCTTAACGTCTCTTTAACATCTATTGATCATTCAAGACGGGGGTTTTACCCTCCATTCGCTGGGAGCTTGCAAACCAGCTACCCACATTGACCTCACCCAGCCTGGGTTGGACCGGAAAAAAGAGTCAACGATACGTGGTGTTCCCAAGCGGTCACCCATCCAAGTACTGACCACGCTCGACGTTGCTTAACTTCAATGATCTCACGGGAACTGGTGTATTCAACGTGGTATGATCGTTGGCTGATCCGCTCTTTGATGACTTTATCTTTTTCACAGACGATGTGCAATAAATGTGTTAAAAAATTGTTCCGATTTGAAATAATTTGATGCTATGATTCCAAAATGAATTTATTGAAAACAGAATCGACAGCTTCCTCAAATCATTTGGATCCAAACTGGATTTTAGATGGAAACAAAGAAGGTTTTCTATTTTGGAGAAGAAAGAGTGCACCTAAATGTGATCACTCTTTGATCATAGAATCAATACAGCATCGAGTCAAATTCAAGCACGATGTACAGGTAAAATGATGTGAAACAGTTGTGATCATTCTTTGATCATAGAATCAATACAGCATCGAGTCAATTTCAAGCACGATGTACAGGTTAAATGATGTGGAACAGTTGTGGTCATCCTTTGCTCATAGAATCAATACAGCATCGAGTCAATTTCAAGCACGATGTACAGGTAAAATAATGTGGAACAGTTGTGATCATCCTTTGATCATAGAATCAATACAGCATCGAGTCAATTTCAAGCACGATGTACGGATAAAATGATGTGAAACAGTTCATGCCAAACCATTTACTACCTTAGATACACCAGTTCCTGTCAGAATGAAGCCACCGAGGGGAAAGAGCCCCAGCTTCATTAGGTGACGGTCCCTAAATCCGTGTAAATACAAAAGATTTGGTGTTAGGAAGGGCATCCAGCCTTGAAAAAACTCTGTTTAAAACCAATGATGAAAGGTCATCAGTAAAATGCTACTTTTTACCCAGTTTTTATTGATACTGTGAGAAGCAAGCGGGGGATACCATACAAGGCGAGGATACAGCTAGGGAGAGTAGGCACAGAACAAAAGCTTATGGCATGGTAGAAATTGGGAAAGCAAAGTCAGTCCCAAATATAAAGAAGAACAAAAGAAGGAGATACACTTTCAGATCACTGAAGTTAGAGCGTACATGTGGGGATCTTATGTGTTGAGGTTATATCCTCTAAAGGCCCAAGGACTTTTTGTATTTTGTAGGCTTAGTGTCCAAAATTTTGGACATTTATTTTGTAGGCCTAGAAGCACAGAGCTACTGAGCCGATTGCAAGAGTAAACGCCAAAGTTCAAAATTTTAGACTTTTTGAGTTGTTGCAATAATGCAAAATTTGAAACGCTCTGAAAATATCAGTAATTATTGGAAAATGGACAAATGAATCGAATGTTCATGGTCTAAAACGCCTCTACTTCAACCATATCTCGAGTATTTCTTTGGGCTTTTAGGCGTACAAAATGAATGTGCAAAATTTTGGACAGTGGGCCTTTAGAGGATAATATCTAAAATATCCGTGGTTTAAAAAATACGGATTTCAGTTTTTCATATTATCTCATGGAAGTTTCACCCGCATAATGTAACGGTCGAAAATTTATTTTTGCAGATTGTTGAATTTTTGAAGCACGATTATGAGGATCAGCAGCATGAGGATGAGCAAGATTCCGAGTGTGGTGACTTTCCCGAGTGCACGTTCCCGTCAGAGGTTGCGTCAGACAGCACGAGTGTCCTGTTCACATCACTCTGCGTGGCAGTCATGTTCCTGATCTTCACCTATCAATGCTTATTTTAAACATAAAGCTATTCTTTTTAAGAAAATCTAGCCACCAATCTCTCAAGGTGGTGGTGTGGCTGTGCACCCAATGCATGTCCCCATTTCTTTATGAACAGAGTTTTGATCTTGTAAATGATGAATTATATAAAAAAAGGGATATTTTTTTGGGTACAAATTCCCTTTAGGTAAGAGAAAGATAACAGGATAAATTCCTAGCCAGATAGAACAAACAATTCAGGCCATAGTAACATTTTGGAGAAATATATTATGCTACGAAGTGATTATATCAATATAATGAATAATGAATGTCCATAACAAATTTTATCAAACTCAGCGTTCGAGAGTTACCTAGAAAGAAAAACCGGGGTGTTAAAATTAGACTTTCCCTTCGTTCGGCCAACGAGATAAAGGAGAGGACATGTTCCTCGACGGGGAGTTCCCACAAATTAGACTTTTCCTTCGTTCGGCCAACGAGATAAAGGAGAAGACATGTTCCTCGATGGGGAGTTCCCACAAATTAGACGTTTCCTTCGTTCGGCCAACGAGATAAAGGAGAAGACATGTTCCTTGATAGGGAGTTCCCACAAATTAAACTTTCCCTTCGTTCGGCCAACGAGATAAAGGAGAAGACATGTTCCTTGATAGGGAGTTCCCACAAATTAGACTTTCCCTTCGTTCGGCCAACGAGATAAAGGAGACGACATGTTCCTTGATAGGGAGTTCCCACAAATTAGACTTTTCCTTCGTTCGGCCAACGAGATAAAGGAGACGACATGTTCCTTGATAGGGAGTTCCCACAAATTAGACTTTCCCTCCGTTCGGTCAACGAGATAAAGGAGAGGACATGTTCTTCGATGGGGAGTTCCCACAAATTAGACTTTCCCTTCGTTCGGCCAACGAGATAAAGGAGAGGACATGTTCTTTGATAGGGAGTTCCCACAAATTAGACTTTTCCTTCGTTCGGTCAACGAGATAAAGGAGAGGACATGTTCCTTGATAGGGAGTTCCCACAAATTAGACTTTCCCTTCGTTCGGCCAACGAGATAAAGGAGAAAACATGTTCCTTGATAGGGAGTTCCCACAAATTAGGCTTTCCCTTCGTTCGGCCAACGAGATAAAGGAGAGAACATGTTCCTTGATAGGGAGTTCCCACAAATTAGACTTTTCCTTCGTTCGGCCAACGAGATAAAGGAGAGGACATGTTCCTTGATAGGGAGTTCCCCCAAATTAGACTTTTCCTTCGTTCGGCCAACGAGATAAAGGAGGAGACATGTTCCTTGATGGGGAGTTCCCCCAATGTTTATATTTATTCTGATATTTCTTTCTAATAAGGTAACAATTGCTTCATATATACTAATGATCTTCTAAATCAGCGATTCCCATCCTAGGGGCGATCGCCTCCCCGGGGGGCGGTATGAAATTTTGAGGGGGGCGCTAGATAGAAGGGGGCGGTGAGGGGGGCGTTAAAGAGAAGGGGGCGGTAAGGGGGGGCGATTAGAATCTCGGGGGCTATAGAAAAATATATTTTTGAAAAATAAATAATATGAAAGTAGTAAGAGATTTATTTGATATCTGCACGCAAAACAGGACCAGTTATTCCAAGTTGAAGTTCACCCCTCTCCAATTGAAGGCGTCAAATATTTGAAAACCACCAAAAAATGTTTCCCTTTGAAATAAAGATATACGTGTTTCAGCGTTTTTCAAAATTCAAATCCCTTCTCAAGATTTTGAATTGATCGCTTTTTTAGACACCCTGCAGATATTCTTAATATTTGACATTAGATCTCTATGTTTTCTTTCTCCTGGAAATTTTTTTTGGTTACTAAAATTTCGTTACTAAAGGGGGCGTTGAGAGAAATGTTACTTCGTAAAAACTCTGAAAGGGGGCGCTCATTGGAAAAAGGTTGGGAACCACTGTTCTAAATCATAATTTAAGTTCTCAGCGTGTGAGAGCTTCTTTGTCATATTCATATCCAATTCTTTCCTTTATTAGCTTGTTGTACAAACTAAGAAACGGCTTGTCTTGCGAACACATTACAAGATTTGGTACTCCGTTTACGAAAGACTTTATAGTAAGGTGACCCGCCTCGGGTAATACTTGCAGGAGTATACTTTCTACCTTAAATTTCTGGAAAAAAAAAAAAAAAATGTTTCACAGTGTATCAGTAGCTCAAATATAAATCTGTTTCAACAGATTTATGTAGGTATACCCCGTGCTTTCTCGCTTTGAGTTAATTTAATTATAAACAAGCATGAATGGCACATTACAGTTGAGTTGTTAGAGTTAAAGTTAGCCAACAATCATACCACGTTGAATACACCAGTTCCCGTCAGATCACTGAAGTTAAGCAACGTCGGGCATGATCAGTACTGGGATGACCGCTAGGGAACACCACGTATCGTTGGCTCTTTTTTCCGGCCCAACCCAGGCTGGGTGAGGTCAATGTGGGTAGCTGGTTTGCAAGTTTCNAAAAAAAAAAAAAAAAGGGGGTAAAGTTGCCCATCACTTGCACGATGTATCCTTTCCTCCAACTCCTCAATTGATGTGACAGCGACTTGAGTGTTGTAAACGGTGTCTTTGGGCAAGCCCCACTGGAAATAATTCCGGGGGTAAGGTCAGGAAACCTAAGTGTCCAAGGAAAGGGGCCTCTGTTGCTGGTTGCCAAATATCTCCTCACAACTCTGGCATTATATTCAGGTTAACCTGTTTCTACAAGAAGAACCATCTTGTTCTAGGAACAGGTTAACCCTAGTAGGTAATGGTACATTTTCCAAGAGATTTGTAAGGTGTCTATCAGCAGTTCTAAATACCGCTCCCCATTTAAAGTTTCCTCATAGAAATGAGGAAAAGTCATGGGAAAAAAATCGCGAATCCGCAATTTTGCTAAGAATACAAATTTTAGACTGAAATTCACTTTTCCATGAAAAATAATGCAATTTGATATGTCACAATTGGGTATTTTGAGTCATTGGAAAATTTTGCAAATTCGCCATTTTGCAAATGATTTTTTGGTCGATTACATCGACATAAAATTTTTCATAAAAACAATGCAATTTGATGTCTCACACTCCTGTCTGTGCTAAAAAATGTAATTTTCGCGAAAATTTGCGAAATTTGCAAAAATTAAGTGTAAATAGTAAAATGAACACGATATTTAATGCTGATTTCAAAAATGGAAGAACAATTGGAGGTTTTTATTTAAAAATCAAAAGTTGGAGTCGAAATTTACATCTTTGCCAAAAAATTTGCACCAAATGAATTTTTGCCCAAAATCATGATGTACGTCGTATGATTGATCTTAATAGGTATATTAATATTGCAAGACGTCCCGGAGATATAAGAGTGGTTCACAAATAAAAACCACCCGGTACATTAAGATTTTTGTAAAGGCACTTTTTGTGGGGATATCAATAGAATTGTTTTCTGGAGGTGGGGCGGAGCAAATATTTTTTGTAATTCTTTTTAACCAAAATATTCCTGAATTATTTTCAAATATCAGAAAATCTGCCATAACTGGGATACGTAGCAAAATATACCTAGTGGATTTTATATTTTTCCTGGATGATTTAGGTTTTTGGGTATATATGTTTTGATGAATTCCATTTTCGTTGTAATTGGGCTGTGTAATCGGTAACTGTACCGCTAAAGAAGCTCATTTTGCCCGTAACCCACCTTCCGTTACATTTTCAATTGTTTCCTATATCAAGAACATGTACTTCATCTGTTGAGAAATATCACAATCGGGTACGATTAAATCCTCATTTTATTTTTATTTTCAAATTTTTCTAAAGTAGGTAGGTATATCTTTTTTTTTTTTTAAAAAAAAAAAAATTGGCTTAACGTCTCTTTANATATTGAGGAGCGCAGCAGCGCTCCGCCCGCCAAGTCAAATACAATGAGCGTTGCACAAGTGATATATTACTTCACGTCACAAAGTGCACTTTTCAGGTCTTTCTACAGCCACGTGCCAGGATGAGTTAACTTGAATGTTTATTGTTTCTTTTTATTCAATTAATTTTATAAAGGAAAAAAGAGAAAAAAAAAATGATGTAGACTGGCTGGAGAAATGAACGGGGAGTTCCCACAAATTGAGGCGAAAGCCAGTAGGCGCCCCCTTTCAATCACCCACCAGGGGTGGATGGAGGGTCTACATAAAAGTAAAATAAAGCCACGTTAAAAATATGTGGAGTGACTTTTGTTGAATATTTCATAATGAGATGGGTAGATGATGAGATAAAATCAATAGTTTGAAAAAAAAAAGTTACGGGAACACGGAGATAAAAACATTTAAAAGGTGTCATTTTTACACTGTCTCAGTCTCCATCATCATCATCATCATCTTCTTGAACGTTGACGAGGCTACAGCAAAATCTAGCGAATCGATTTTGATCTGGAAGGGTGTGCCTTTTTATATTTTTATGGTAAAATGTACCCCCACTACCACTTTTTGCCAATAAACCGGTTTTTTAAACGCAGTTAAATTTTTTAAATGGTATAGAATCTCAATTAAAAGATAGAATGGAATAAACGGTACTCGCTATCTTTCATTATTTCAAAAAATCTTGAAAAAAATAATATGGAGAGGGTAGGAGGCATGTGAGAGGGGGGAAATGACGATAAAAAATAAGGAATCATTTTAGTTCATTTCAAATGTATAATTATACTACTGACAGTACTGATGTGTGGTCGACTAATATCCTTGAGTAATACATAATATTTTTTCGATAGTAGCCGAGTCCAAAGATGTACCGCAGTACAAAAATAACATCCTTGTCTAAAATATTGATTTTCAAAGGAGGTAAATAGGAGCCGTTTTCACTATAGGTAGGTGGCTGAATGGGGTAGGTACGAACTAAATTGTGAAGTACACTTCGGGATAAGGTAGAAAGCTGAAATTTGAAACAAAGATGTTCCACAGAACAAAAATAGCATCCTTGAGTAAAATATTGATTTTCTAATATTCTAATTAAATAAGAGCCGTTTTGACTGCAGGGTAAGTACTTACGAACAAAAATCCACAATTCAAAAGTACACTTCGGGATAAGGTAGAAAGCTGAAATTTGAAACAATGATCTTCCGCAGTATAAAAATAACAAAAGTCGAAAATTGATAACAATTGAGAATAAATTGAGATGTGCAAAAAAATCGGCGGAAAATTGTATACTTATCACCCAAGAGTACTTACGCCTGATTCTGACGTGAAATATGCGGTATCATATGTCTTATTAAATTTGGGATCATGACATTCTAAGGTGTAAAGTGGGTTTTCTTGAATTGGAAGTAAACTAATGGAAAATTTAAACTGCGACTCTCCCAATTCATTTTGCTTCGCTATCACCCGATATGGCATCAGAAGATCTCTCTTAGCTGTAATTTTCATTGACGAACAGTATGGTTTTTTGATGTAGTATAATATACAAAAATCTCCTGCGCCAGAAATTTGACCCTGGATTATATAGGGTGTGGAAAGAAATTGAATATTATTCATATCCCTTTCAATGTAAGGTACCATCCGATAGCGTGAAAGACCTAAAATAAAATACAAGAGAAAATCGAATGAAGTTCATTATAGACGAGTTCCCCTGGTTAATAGGGGAAAGTACGAACTGGGTGGCCATGTCAAAACAGGCACCCGTCTTCTTGTGATTGTTGGAAATAAAACGTTTAATTTCTGAAAACAAAAGGATTCTAGTTTGATTTATTGTCTCGTATAGGGGAGATATATAGGTATTTGGGTGGGTCTTTTTTTAACTAACGCTATAAGCTATAGCGCGGAAAAGTTGTGGGAGATTGAGATAAGACTTGCTCAAAAAAAAAATCGGACCATGTCTTCCGATTGCACACCGATCTTGACATTTTGATTTTTGGGAAAAATAGGCGCTTTTTCGACAAAAAATAGGTAGCCAAATGTGTTAAACTTCGTATAGCAATTCGTTTTTCAATAGACCAAAAACTAAAAAAGTTAAATTTTGACGTCAACATCCGTTCGCGCAAATAACCTTGAAATTTTGAAAATTTTACTACAAATCGCAAAATTGTAATTTTTTGACAAAAATTTAAAAAATAAGTAACCATAATTTTGAAACTTCCTATTAACACATTTACCAAGAAAAGGGGAATCTGTAAAACCAAAAAAAAAATACAACGACGTGAATTTTATTGCATATTTGAATTCTACGTAAAATTCTACATTCATTCAAATATTTACTTTTTGTTTTCACTTGAAAATAATGCTGGCTGAAATTTAATCGCAACGAGATTCACCGCACACTGAATATTACGTAGTTATGACAGCTCTCTAAAATCATGTAAAAAAATACAAATACAAATCAAAATAATACAAATTAGAATAAAAAGAGCATAACATCTGATTAAGAATGATGAGAGCTTTAGTTTGATATGTCGCACGACCCATCATGCTTGAGAAATTCTGACCTTAAAAACATGGAAAAAAAATTCAAGCGAAAACAAAAAGTAAATATTTGAATGAATGTAGAATTTTACGTAAAATTCAAATATGCAATAAAATTCAGGTCGTTCCATTTAAGAAAATGAAGTTGACCTTAAAATAACCTGAAGGGTAACCTTGACAGATTTGCAAAGATCACTATAGCATGTCCCTTTGAGCTATGAAAATAATTTCAGAATAGATTTTTTGTATCTCCTACAGGGGCCGAGAAAATCGACTGCGTCACTTAAAATGGACCACCCTGTATTTAGCATGTTATTTGAAGATTACACTCTCTATTCCTCATTTCGTACCATGAAATGGGATTTTTGTGAAGATTCATTTTTCTTGAAACAAGAGTAGTTTTAATAAGGACTTTTATTTCATCGTCGGTTATCTTATTTAGCAAGGGAGGTGTATGAAATTGACAAGTTTTTTCAAGAAAAATTGAAATTTCCCGGTTTCTACTAGATTTATGGTTTTCACCTCTGAAAAATCGGAATGGAAAAATACCACTTTGGGATGAGCGCGCGAGAAATCTGAAATTCGATACAAAGGTGTTCTGCAGTACAAAAAGTAATATCCTTGAGTAAAATATAGAATTTTATAAACAGGAGCAGTGCTCAGTTGTTCACCCTGGGGGTCGGTTCCACCAATAAATGATATAAGTAAAATATACGTACCTAAACGAGAGGTGTATTCAAATAATTTATTAAACTCATACTGGTCCTCTATCACATGAATAACATTAACGAAACCATTTGCAGGATCCAACAAGGCGTAACGAATTTTACCATAGATTTCATACTTAAATACACCTAAAATATTATACAGAATATTAAGTTTAGATTATTATCTTAATATATATAAATAGACTCTTTGAGTGGAACTACCACTAGGTGGGGTTAATGCCTGAGGCATATTCTACCACCTAACCCCTGGAGCCCTATTTTTATGTGGTCAAATACTCAAATGAATGAGGAAAAAATACTGACTCTGCTGGGGATTGAACCCACACCCTCCTGTTTACCAGGCGAGCGCTTAACCACTGAGCTACCGAGACAGTGTCAATGTCAATCCGTTTGAGTATTTGACCATATATTCTTGAGACTAATTTTTCAATTTTTTTTCAACATAAGTTCTGAGTGTATTTAGACTGAGCAACCCCTAATATCTCCGTCCCTGGAAACCAGATCAAACTTTTCACAAATAGTGAGTAACAATTTGGGTACTATTATTTTTAACGTGTACCTCTTTTTTTATAGGTACTTTTTTTAATCTGACCTAAGCCTTCGCTTTCGGTTGAAAGGGGGCTCATGCTAACCTAAAATTGAGACGATTCGATCATCTAATCTCGAACATTCTTCACCCATTCATGAGTAATACGACCTTTCGTTGAATCATTCCATTCATTCTGTCATGCGAATCATGTTGCAAATACTTACCCACAATGTGGTTATTCCGAAAGCTTCCTATATCTATGTCCGATATATTTTGTATAATTTCGGCGTATTCATTGTGTGCACCAGCGAAAGCCGTGGCTATATAAATATTAGCTTCAAAACTTTGATTGTATTTGATAATATCTCTTAGTACCTGATAGACTAAACCCTGACTTCCGATATCCACCCTAAATTGAGGCCTATAAGAATCATATAGTTCCTTGAAAAATGTGTAGGGCGCCTCTTGAAATTCAGTGTTATTAGCAGTTTTCTCATGAAATCTCTTATAAAACCTTAAAAGTATATTAAAATAGATCAAATGAATATACAATAGACATTAGACAGAATGTTCTAGATCAGTGGTAACAATGGACTCTATATTATTTTGTGTAACATATAGAATGAAATATCTTTCCTTGTGATTTTTTTTCGTTTCAAAGTAATGGGCGATCGTCTTATTTTTTAAAGTGGAAGAACGCAGATAGGGAAAGAAATTTCATTGGGTTTCACCTAAATTTTATTCGTTTACAAAGAAAAAAAAAAAAACATCAATTAAGCTTCCCCAAAATTTGTAAAAGAGAAGATGCAAAATAATATACCTAGTTAAAATTTTAATGAATTCATAAAAGGTTTGGTCTCAACCTACATTCAAAATTTGGACTAAATCTTATCTGATACCTATTTCAAATGTATGGACATTCGCAGTTGAAACTAGACACCAGTTTGCGCATTCGCAGATGAAACTATACACCAGTTCCTCTTATCCGGTCAATCGGTTTGCTAACCACTGGTTTTATCTTATTTAGTACGTAGAAATTAACCCCAGGACAAGCTTTAAACTTACAGTTTATTTTGAAACTAACCGAAAAACACGGAGTTTGTGAATGAAAGAGTTTTAGGCTCAATTATGTTGATATGGTCATCAAGAAAATTAAGACGTTTTTTGTTTATATGATTAAGCTATGTTCAGATGAACGCTCGGTACCGCGTGGCACAAGATTGATCTAAATAGTGCATATTGTCTACATGACCGCGCGGTACCTCGCGGCGTCGCGCTGTACTAGTTCTGCAAACTTATATCTGAACATAGCTTTATTTTTCTTTTTCTACCCGGTAATATTCACAACAAAAAGGTTTTGTCTCTTTTGACAGTGTAGAATCCTGAAACTCGAGATTGAGGGGGATATTTTTTTTGCGAAGATTCCAAAGGTTCACTATTGAAAATAATGAACTAAGGTTATAGTATCGAAAGAAGACTATCTTACTAATATTGATATTATCGAAAGCTTAATATCGAGAAGCGATATCATCGGACAGTCAAATATCGATATAAAATATCGGTTATATCGAAAACACAATATCCCTATTATAAACCAATAAATGGCAAAATAATTGATTCATATTTTAGTAATAGTAGATAATAAAAAAATCTGTTTTACTCCACCTTGCAAAATCGTCGAATGTATCATACGGTACTCTTTCAACAATAGTAGAAAGGATACGCTCAAAATTCCCAAATATTTCTCTCCAACTATTCATATCTTGGATGTGTGCTGCCGGGATTTCTTCGCCAAACACTGGTTTTGGACCTGTTTCTGTTGATGATGAATATGATGCTATTGCAGCAGCTTTTTTTGATTTACTAACCGGTTTTACATACGGAGTCCAATATACAGTACCCGAATATTCACAATTAAATATAATATCTGAATCACCTGTAAATTATTTAAAACTATTAGGGATAATTTTTTTTTAAAAAAATAGAAAATTCTCATTCAAGTTTTTTGATAGGAGTTATTAGACCCAGGGGACTCCCCTGGATTCATTGGGGGACGATCTTAAGCCCGTGTACATACAGAAGGACCTCCACCTTGCAAAATCGACAATTGTATCATAAGGTATGAATACTGTGAGGAGTAAACAAGGAAAGGGCACAGCAATGGATACTGTGAGGAGCAATCAAGGAATAGGCACAGCAATGGATACTGTGAGGAGCAAACAAGGAATAGGCACAGCAATGGATACTGTGAGGAGCAAACAAGGAATAGGCACAGGAATGGATACTGTGAGGAGCAAACAAGGAATGAGCACAGGAATGGATACTTTGAGGAGCAAACAAGGAATGGGCACAGGAATGTATAATGTGAGGAGCGCAGAATAATATTGAACTCACAGACAAATGCTTCCGTCCAGAACCAAAAACAAATAGAGAAAAACGGAAACTAAAAAGATTATTTCTATAATATTTAATATGTATCCTTATTATAAAAATTATTTCTAAAATCATCCATTATAATAAGATAATTTTCGTTAAAAATATCACAGCGGGCACAGAGGTATTTTATCCCTGCTATGAAAGAATCTAAGTCATGCTGTATAACTCAAACGGTGTTTTTTTGTACAAGCTAACTAAAAATATTACCTGATGGGGCCATGCCTCTAAGGCGCTAAGGGAAGCGGGCGGAGCCCAATAGTAATTAGGTATTACAAACATTATCTAAGATTCAGTATTTATCTATTATTTATCATTTTAAGTAATGAAACAAACTCTCGAACGCCTTGTCCTATTTAGTATGGTCAATTTGGTCATTTATTACTCATTGTGGCCCAATTAATTTTATATTTCTGTATAAATTACAGAGGTAACTTGGCATTTATTACACATTGTATAAATCGACCGAGACAATCTGAGTGAGGTACACAGGACGACCAGTAAATAGTAAATTAGGTACCTAAATAGTAAAACGATTAGTGAAATAGGTACTTACAATTATCAATTTGAACTGACAGACTGAAGATAACACAAAAAATGGACGACACAAAGAAATTCATGACGAACAAATTGAAAATTCAGCTACTCGAAATTTTGTCAAAAATGATATTTTTTTTATTGAAACCAGGTTAAATATTGTGAAGCAATTCGTGCATAGCTCAACCTCATTAGCAACACATTTTCATTTTAACCCTTTGATGGGTATACGGAGGCAAGTCCATACCATTAAAATATTAGGTTTGATTGAATGTAAACTTTACACACTTGGTGCAAGTAGGTAGATGACTTTCTACATTCTGGTTTGTCTTTGGGAGTTTATTTTATTAAATCAATACGGGGCCAAGTCCATACCTTTACCTTTTGGCCTAAAAAGGTATACGCATTGAATAATCTAAATCTGAGCGCACGGCAGTGCGCCAGGCCAAGCTCCAGAAAGCACCACGAAGCAATTCACCAGGTTTTTCACACCGCCAGATATCCGGTTAAACAGGGGATAGGTCATTGAAATTTTGAACATACATTCCGTAGTATAGTACAATACTACAGGATAAATTTAAAAAGTTAAAGCTAACCCGGACGGGAGATAGGTAATTTCAAAGTTTGCATTTTTGTATACTGACTGACTGATGACTGACATATTGACTGATTCACTCATTATCATAAGTTTCAGGCACTTCCCGTATACTTAGAGCGCTGAAATTGCAAGAAGTTAGCAATTGACATCCAAGTAAAGGGAAAAATCCGGGGGCATTCCCATCAATTTTTCGATATCTCCTACACTTCTGGCCAAACAATGCCGGACAAACAAACATACAAACACATAAATATTTCCCTTTTATATAATACTAGCATCCCCCGATTGCGGCTTCGCCCGCGCATATTTTAAATGATGTATCAAGCTATCTCTCTCGTTCCAATGTATTTCTTATGGGGATTGTTTACTTTTCGCGATTTCTACCCCTTAAAATTAAAATTTTGCAAAATCCTTTTTTTGTAAGTGTGCAAAAATTTCTTAGTGCACACTTACATGGTGCAACGAAGGTCCCTGCCAAATTTCAAGTCTGTAGCATTAATAGTTTCGGCTTTACGTTGATCAGTCACTCAGGCCATTCATTGCCTTTTATATACAAAGATATATAGACAAGATTAAATAGCGCGAGTCACTGCACCGTTGCCACGTTGTGAATAAACTACGGGTAGCCAAATACGGCCCTAATTAGGTAATTATATCAATATAAGGAATGACCATACCAAATTTTACGAAACTCAAATAACGCGTTCGAGAGTTACTAAAGAAAAATTGGGGTGTTAAAACTAGACTTTTCCTTCGTTCGGCCAACGAGATAAAGGAGAGGATATGTTCCTTGATGGGGAGTTCCCCCAATGTTTATATTTATTCTGATATTTCCTTCTAATAAGGTACCAATTGCTTCATATATACTAATGATCTTCTAAATCATAATTTAAGTTCTCAGCGTGTTTGAGAGCTTCTTCGTCATACAGATTTTTAAGTTTTTCCTTTATTAGCTTGTTGTACAAACGAAGAAACGGCTTGTCTTGCGAACACTTCACAAAACTTGATACTTCGTTTACCAAAGACTTTATAGTAAGGTGACCCACCTTGGGTAATACTTGTTGGAGCATACTTTCTAGCTCTCTTCTCTGAGAAAAAAAAAAAAAAAAAAAAAAAAAAAAAAAAAAAAAAAAAAAAAAAAANAGAAAAAAAAAAAAAATTGATCACACACTCAATATAAATCTGTTTTCAACAGATTTATGAATTACTAGCAAGTATACCCCGTGCTTTCTCACTTTGAGGTAATAAAATTATAAACCATAGCTCGAGAACTGTTTAACTTTTTTGAGTTTTGATAATTTTCCTGATGTCCCCGAGTTCCAGCCTATGGCTTTTGAGGGGTCTATGGCCATCACTTCCGGAAAACACACCCACAACTTATTTCACTTATATATAGGTACAGACAGGGACGTAACTGTGTGTGGGGGGGGGGGCAACAGGGCGGCTGCCCCGGGTGCGAGATTTTTGGGGTACCAAAACGGGCACAGCCCGTCTTGAAAAGCAACGGTTGAAATGGTTACCCATGTGCTAACTAGCCTAGTTACGTCCCTGGGTATAGCTCAGGAACGACTTGGAAATTTAAGACGAAATAAACGGCGTTTTTCATGGTTTTAATCAAAGATTCATTTGGTGTGTTCGAAATTTGATTTTTTTCCTTTTGCAAATTTCGACCCCAGCTAAAATTTAAGTAGGAACCTCCAATTTTTCTTCCATTTTTGAAATCAGCATCAAATTTCAAGGTGATTTTACTATTTACACTTAATTTTTAATTTTGCAAAAATCGCATCTTTTAGTAGTGACTTGAAACATAGTAGTGTGACACATGAAATTGCATTAATTTTTGCAGAAGCAGACATTGCAAAAGGAGTGCATAGTGATGTTTTTTTTTTTATTTTNTTTTTTTTTTTTTTTTTTTTGGAATTCATTTTAGCCAAAATATTCCTGAATTATTTTCAAATATCAGAAGATCTCCCATAACTGGGATTCGTAGCAAGATATAGTGAATTTTATATTTTTCCTGAATGATTTGGAAATAGGTTTTGAGTGATTCCATCTTCGGTGTAATTGTACCGCTAAAGAATCTCATTTTGGCGGTAACCCCTTTCCGTTCAAATTTCGATTTCTTCCTATATCAAGAACATGTACTTCATCTGTTGAGAAATATCACAATCGCGGGTACGACTAAATTCTCATTTATTTTTCAAAGTTTTCTAAAAAGGCAAATCTTTTAAAAAATTCTAAAATCCAAAATTTACATGAAAAATGCGGTAGCAGAAGACTTTTGATCAGGCAACTGAAAATTTGTGTATGCTTCAGTACGTTTAAAACTATTAGCACATACCCAAACTCGATTTGATTCAATGTTGATTTCTAATATTAAAAAAAAAAAAAAAGATTGGCGGAAAATTGACAAATTTGGAATACATGCGGAATCGGAAAATGAGGTCGGATTTTTTTTTTATCCGAGAACATTTTTTACTTTACCCTAACATGTATAAGTACCATCCAAGATACTTACAGCAGCATATGCGAGGAAATATTCAGTAGAATAAATCCTATTAAATTGGGGATCATGACATTCCAAGTAGTAAAGTGGGGTTTCTGCAATTGGAAGTAAACTAATGAAAAAATTAAGCATCAACTCTCCCAATTCATTTTGCATTGTTATCACCCGATATGGCAACAGAAGATTTCTCTTAGCTGTAATTTTCATTGACGAACAGTATGGTTTTTTGATGTAGTATAATATACAAGTATCTCCGGCGCCAGAAATTTGACCCTGGATTATATACGGTGTGGAGTTAAATTGAATATTATTCATATTCCTTTCAATGTAAGGTAACATTCGATAGCGTGAATTACCTAAAATAAAATACAAGAGAAAATCGAATGAGTTCGATATAGAAGAGTCTTCCTGGTTAATAGAGGAATGTATGATAAAACTGGGTACCCGTGTTCTGACGAAATGGGCAGCGCGATCACTGTTCTGATTGTTGGAAATAAAACGTTTATACTCTTCTACATATTTCTGAAAATAAAAGGATTCTAGTTTGATTTATCCGTACAAAAAAAAACAAAAAAAAACACTTTAAGACGCAAAGAAAATGTCTCCATATGGCAAAAAGCCAAAACTTCAAGTGGCTCATATCTCTCCTAAAAATATGGTCACAAAAGAATATATCACATCATATCAGTGTCAAGTTCATGTCACACCAAAATTATTTGCCTACAAAGGAGGTGATATCATACGAGTGCCAAGTTCAGATCACCTGAAAAATATTTGCCCCCAAGGTGATTCAAAAGCTACCAAAAAAAGTACAATCAACTTTTTGTCCCTGGACACTTGGCGCACATGTTATCTGAATATTAATGCGTGTTTTTCTACTAACTATTCGCTGTAAGACTACGCTATAAATATTAGACTAAAACTTGGCGTCTTCTTGCACACGAAGTTTATTTTTTGGGGGGGGGGTTGGATTTTGGCAGGCAACAAAGTAAGTCTGCCAAAATTCAGGTGCTAAATTCGAAGATTACAAATCCATCGACCTAGTTCCATTTTCAAAGGCGGAGCTATTGAAAGAATCGAAAAATGAAAATTATAATACCTTATAGATTTGAGACCGTAGAAGCGTGGAACATTTTGGTACGTTAGCTACGCCATCGATAATGATAGAAAATCAGAACATTAGATGGAAGTGTACATTTTTGCTTTATAAATTATAATAAATGGGCTGCTATCTGCTATTTCCATAAATGTTAAAAATATCCATTCTCGATTTCATCAAAATCGGACAATCCATTTGGGCGCTGTTAAAAACGGACTTTTAAATAAAAATCGTGCTCAAAACTTCATTCGGTTAATGAAATCAAAAGTATAACTTTTCTTAACGAGGCCTCCTTTTTGGCTTTACGTTTAACATTTAATTGTCATTCCGGACAGGGGTTTTACCTTCTATTCGCTAGAAACTTACAAACCTAACCCCATTTCGAGGTCACCCACTTAGTTTAACCTGGCTGGTTGTTGCTTAACTTCAGTGATCTAACGGGGACTGGAGTATTCAAGTACAATAGACGACGGCTAAAGGGGTATTATTTTTATTAAAAAATAAATTAATAATTTTATTGGTCCATATTATATACCTATTTTTGATGGGTTTGGATACAAAACAAAAGTTACGCCGATATAATTTTTTCAGGTGAGCACGCTGGTTTTGTTTTTCTTGGCGTTACAAAACTAGCGTTTTGCTTGATTACAGATTGCATTGTTTGTATGGAGCTAGTAGAATTTAGGTAGGTATATAAATATGATAATGTTGATAAAAACAATGTGTACAATAGTTCGTCATAAATTGAAGATTTGTGGCATGAAATGACCAACATACAAGAAGAGGTTCCTATTGTTTTTGATATAAATCAAGAAACAATAAAAAAGGGTATACCTATCATTTTGATTTTATGGTAGCTATTGTTTTCTACAATCTAAAATTGAGACAAAGTGACATTTTTCTAATTGCAAATTTATCTCGGAAAAAATTGAAGCCATTTTTAATTATCTTATTTTTTTTTTTTTTTAGAAAAAGGCACTCTTTCTAGCATAGCGGTTCAGTTTGGCATAACTTTTTGATACCGGAAAGTAGTATTTGAAGCAAAGAGAATAGAGGGATAATTTATCGAAAGAATCATGTGATTTATTTCATCTTTGGCAGCTGAGTTATGAGCTAAAACCGTAGATTTGTCGAAAACATTACTTCGAACTAGGAAAAGTTCTGCTGACTATATGATACATCAACTCTGTAAATTTCACATCCTTACGGTAAAGTGTTAAAACAATTATGCTGTTAGAGTTGCCAAAATTATATACAAAAATTAAAAAGGTCCAAAATCTCGAAAACGGTTAGAGTAGCCCGGTCAAATTAGATAAAAAAGGCGAGCCTAGAATAAATTAGTAAAAAGCGGGAAATGATTTTATTTCTCGCCTGAAAGACTTGAAATTTGGCACACACATTCCTTTTAGTATGTAGGTGCGTAATAAGAAAGGAAAAAATCCAGAGTTCAAGCGGAAGCAAGTTACCAGCCAAAAATTACACTTTTCGGAGGGGTTTTGCAATTTTTCCCGGAAAACTAAAGAAAATAACGAAAAATGAGCTAAAACTGACCCTCCCCAAAATAGAATATAAGGATCCCATTAAAATTGAAATTTTCCGGTTTCTACTCGATTTATGGGAATTAAGAAGTTATGGGAATTAAGTTTTCACGTTTGAAAAATGGGAATTAAGAAGTATCACTTCGGGATGAGCGAGAAATATGAAATTCGATACAAAGGAGTTCCGCTGTACAAAAAGTAATATCCTCGAAAAAAATATAGTATTTTATAAACAGGAGCAGTGCTCACCCTGGGGGTCGGTTCCGCCAATATACATATAAGCAAAATTTACGTACCCAAAATAGAGGTGTATTCAAATTCTTTATAAAATTCAAACTGGTCCTCCATTACATGAATAACTTTAACGAAACCATTTGCAGGATCCAACAAGGCGTAACCAATTTTACCATAGATTTCATACTTAAATACACCTAAAATATTATTCAGAATATTAAGTTTAGAATATTATCTTACTATACAGGGTGGAACATAATTCAATGTCAATCCGTTCACCATATATTCAGAATATTAAGTTTAGAATATTATCTTAATATGCAGGATGGAACATAATTCAATGTCAATCCGTTCACCATATATTCAGAATATTAAGTTTAGAATATTATCTTAATATACAGGNAGAAGAAGAACCTTCTTGTTCTTGAAACATGTTAACCCTAGTATGTAATGGTACATTTTCCAAGAGATTTGGTAAGGTGTCTGTCAACAGTTCTAAATACCGCTCCCCATTTAAATTTTCCTCATAGAAATGAGGAAAAGTCATTGGAAAAAAAAAAACGCAATTTTGCTAAAAATACAAATTTTAATTTGAAATGCACTTATTAATGAAAAATTAATGCAATTTGATATGTCACAATTGGATATTTTGAATCACAGGAAAATTTTTCTAAATCGCAATTTTAATAAATAAATTTCATAAAAATATTGTAATCTGATGTCTCACGCTCCTGTGCTAAAAAATCGTTTGATCTTAAAATTCCAAGACGACCCAGAGGTATAAGAATGGTTCACAAATTAAAACCACCCGGTATATTGAGATTTATGTAAAGAGGGAATTTCCATGGAATTGATTTCTGTGGTGGAGGGGCAAATATTTTTTGAAATTATTTTTGCCAAAATAATTCCATAACGTAGGGATTATATTTTCGGTGTGTACCTAATTGGGCTGTGTAATTGGTAATTATACCGCTAAAGAAGCTCCTTTTTCCGGTGGCCCACTTTCCGTTACATTTCCAATTGTTTCCTATGTCAAGAATATGTAGATACTCATCTGTTGAGAAATATCACAATCGGGTACGATTAAATCCTCATTTTATTTTTATTTTCAAATTTTTCGAAAAATCAAATTTACATGAAAAATTTGAAAATAAAAATAAAATGAGTACGTTTAAAACTATTAGTCAATACGCAAACTCTATTCGATTCAATGTTGATTTTTAATATTAAAAAAAAAATCCGCGGAAAATTGACAACTTTGGAATAGATGCGGGATCGGAAAATGAGGTCGGATATTTATTTTTATTTTGTCTGAGAACGTTTTTACTTTCTCTTCCTATAGAAGATAAAATATTGTAATCGTGCAAAAATTTGGAGATTTTTAAATATCACCTAAGAGTAATGAGTACTTACGGCAAATGGTGCGGTGATCCAATCGTTATCAAATATCTTATTAAAGTTGGGATCATGACATTGTAAGTAGTAAAGAGGTTTTTCTTTAATTGGAATTAAACTAATGAAAAATGTAACCATCGCCTCTCCCGATTCATTTCTCATCGTTATCACCCGATATGGCAACAGTAGATCTCTCTTAGCCTGAATTTTCATTGACGAACAGTATGGTTTTTTAATGTAGTATAACATAAAAGTATCTCTGGCGCCCTCAATTTCACCCTGGATCATATACGGTGTGGAAAGAAATTGAATATTATTCCCATCCTTTTTAATGTAAGGTACCATCCGATAGCGTGAAAGACCTAAAATAGAATACAAGAGAAAATCGAATGAGTCTACTATAGACGAGTCTTCCTGGTTAATAGGGGAAAGTATGATAAAACCGGGTGGTCATGTCAAACCCGTGTTCTGACGAAATGGGCAGAGCGATCTATGTTCTGATTGTTGGAAATAATACGTTTATAGGTACTCTTCTACATAATTTCTGAAAGATTCTAGTTTGCTTGATTGTCTTGTTGTGGAGAGATATCTATATATTTGCACTTCCATATTTCTTAATTTCTAGTGTCAAAAAACTTGTGATTTTATGTGTTATATTTGAACAAATGGTTTATTGTGTGATAAATATTTTATTTCATTCTTTTTAATTTCTATTTATACTAACGTTTCTGTACTATAACATAATTGTTTTTGTTTTTCTCATTTTTAATCTAAAACACCGATGTCTGTTCATATCTTGAGTATGATAGATTCGGGTACATATTTTGGGTACCCGATTTGAGCAGACTATTTAAATCCTTCTGTTTATGACAGATAACTGATTTTTTTGTCCTACCATCTCATGTACCCCGCCTTTGTAAACTAGATTCAAAAAAAGATATGCAATCTATTTTGTGTCCCACTATCCACTCTTTGAAATACCTAATGACTTTAAAAGGAGGAGCAAAAGAAAAAATCAATAACATCAATAACAAGTTTTCAATGCCGAAACACGTTTTGAGATCATCAGAGTCCAAATTTCGAGTTTCAGGATTCCAGACAAAAAGAGGCAAAACAGCCCACGGTTCATTCGAATTTAATTGAAAGTTTCAAGTCTCCAATGCTCTCTGTTTTCCTTTGAGGCAATGATAGATTGTACTTCAACCAAAAGTATCTTTGTGCATTCCATGCAGAAAACTTTTATGAATAGGCACAAATTTCAATCTATAACTTAGTTTTATGCTGGATTCGTGAAAACCGCCTATAATCGGCAAATTCCCGTTCACGGTGGATTTTATTTCAACCTAAAGTGTTTTTAAGTATTCGATGCATAAAATTGTAACATATAGGAACTAGTTTTTAAGCTCTTACCGTTCTCATTTTAGGCAGAAACGCCAAAAAGTACTAGCAGGTGCCAAAAATAGATTAGACTTCAGTTTTGGTCGATAAAACTCGTACCTACGACAAAGTCTACCACGCTGGACATTTTCAGCAACATAAAGATCAATGTTTTGCAAAATATCCGCGTTTTTGATTCTCCACATTAAAAATACAACTTAAGGGTACAATGCAATCCAGAAAGGTGTGATATTCTCAAAAATATTTTATTTTAACGGAACAATTAAAAAATGAAATTTCAAATGACTCGAATAATCAAAAGTTTATACTTTTTGTGTACCAACATTCGAGGAGCAACGAATGGCTCCGCCCGTTTACCAGACACAAATAGATCAGTTATCTGAATATGCAACGTTTCAAAAAATATTCTAATTCTGACAATCAGCGACACAACAACTAATCTATATTTAGATTAATTATTTCTAAGTCCCGAAATTCATTAAAATTGCCCTTTCGTAAATTCTAATCGTTGGTAATTTAAAACATTATCATATTCTTGTTCTTAGTTGTTTTGTTGTTTCCTCTCTCATTTTGCGGAAAAAATTCTAAAAATTTATAAATGAATAGTAAAAGTTGTTGTTATAAATGTATAGTAAAATGCAAATTCTAGTTGTTTTAGATGTTAAAGAGACGTTAAGCCAAACATAAAAAAAAAGCCTAGTTCTTATACTGACTGACTATGTTGATAATAATCAGCAAAGCGCCACGATGGCTAAACATGGTTGAAAGATTTGAAATTTGGCACACACATTCCTTTTAGTATGTAGGTGCGTAATAATAAAAAAAATCGAGAGTTCAAGCGGTAGCAAGTTACCAGCCAAAAATGACCGAGAATTGACCCTTCCCAAAACAGTATGTAAGGACCCCATTAAAATTGAAATTTTCCGGTTTCTACCCAATTTATGGCCGGTTTTCACCTCTGAATACTGGGAATGGAGAAGTACCACTCCGAGAAATCTGAAATTAGATTCATGTTCCGCAGTACAAAAGTAATATCCTTGAGTAAAATATATAGAATTTTATAAACAGTGCTCAGTTGCTCAACCTGGTGGTCGGTTCCCCCAATAAACCATGTAAGTAAAATTTACGTACCCAAAAGAGAGGTGTATCCAAATAATTTATGAAACTCATACTGGTCCCCCATCACATGAATAACTTTAACGAAACCATTTGCAGGATCCAACAAGGCGTAACGAATTTTACCATAGATCTCATACTTAAATACACCTGAAATATCATCATAATTCAATGTGAATCCGTTCACCATATATTCAGAATATTAAGTTTAGAATATTATCTTAATATACAGGATGGAATATAATTCAATGTCAATCCGTTCACCATATATTCAGAATATTAAGTTTAGAATATTATCTTAATATACAGGGTGGAACATAATTCAATGTCAATCCGTTCACCATATATTCAGAATTCAGTATACTAAGTTTAGAATATTATCTTGATATACAGGGTGGAACATAATTCAATGTCAATCCGTTGACCACATATTCAGAATATTAAGTTCAGAATATTATCTTAATATACAGGGTGGAACATAATTCAATGTCAATCCGTTCACCATATATCCAGAATATTAAGTTTAGAATATTATCTTAAGATACAGAATGGAAGATAATTCAATGTCAATCCGTTCACCACATATTCAGAATATTACGTTTAGAATATTATCTGAATATACAGGGTGGAACATAATTCAATGTCAATTAGTTCAAGATATATTCAGAATACTAAGTTTATTTTTATCTTAATATACAGGGTGGAACATAATTCAATGTCAATCCGTTCACCACATATTCAGAATATTAAGTTTAGAATATTATCTTGATATACAGGCTGGAACATAGTTCAATGTCAATCCGTTCACCATATATACAGAATATTAAGTTTAGAATATTATCTTAATATACAGGCTGGAACATAGTTCAAATGTCAATCCGTTCACCATATATACAGAATATTAAGTTTAGAATATTATCTTAATATACAGTGTGGAACATAATTCAATGTCAATCCGTTCACCACATATTCAGAATATTACGTTTAGAATATTATCTTAATATACAGGGTGGAACATAATTCAATGTCAATCCGTTCACCATATATACAGAATATTAAGTTTAGAATATTATCTTAATATACAGGCTGGAACATAATTCAATGTCAATCCGTTCAAGATATATTTAGAGTACTAATTTCAAGATATATTTAGAGTACTAATTTTAGAATATTATCTTAATATACAGGGTGGATAATTCAATGTCAATCCGTTCAAGATATATTTAGAGTACTAATTTTAGAATATTATCTTAATATACAGGGTGGAACATAATTAAATGTCAATCCGTTCACCAAATATTCAGGATATTAAGTTTAGAATATTATCCTAATATACAGGTTGAAACATAATTCAATGTCAATCCGTTCACCATATATTCAGAATATTAAGTTTAGAATATTATCTGAATATACAGGGTGGAACATAGTTCAATGTCAATCCGTTCAGCCGTTCACCATATATTTTTGAGACTTAAGCCACGTCCGAAAATGCTTCCACTCCAAGCTACAAAGCCACGAGAGCTACTCCAAATAGAAGTCACGCAAAGCCGCTTTTCTTTTCCGAAATAAAAATTCTGACATTTTTTGTTGTAAAAGTGCAGTTATATGGAGTTTCTAAAAGAAAACATTATATTTCAAATACCCGCAATCACCAAAAGTTCTGAGTGTATTTAGATTGAGCAACCCCCGTCGAGCAATTTCCGTCCCTGAAAACGAGATCAAACTTTTCACAAAGAGTGAGTTTCAATTTAGGTACCATTATTTTTAACGTGTACCTCTGCAGATGATACTTTTTTTTATCTCACCTAAGCATTCGCTTCGGTTGAAAGAGGGCACATGCTAACCTAAAATGGAGACCATTCGATCATTCAATCTCGAACATTCTTCACCCATTCATTAGTAATACGACCTTTCGTTGAATCATTCCATTCATTCTGTCATGCGGATCATGTTGAATTAAAACTTACCCACAATGTGATTATTCTGAAAGCTTCCTATATCTATGTCCGATAAATTTTGTATAATGTCGGCATATGCATTGGTTGCACCTTTGAACACCGTGGCTATATAGATATTGGCTTCAAAACTTTTTTTGTAATTGATAATATTTGTTAGTACCTGATAGACTGAACCCAGACTTCCGATATCAACAATAAATTTAGGCTTATAAGAATCATATAGTTTCTCGAAATATTCGTAGGGATTATCTTTAAAATTAGTGTCATTCCTAATGTCATTAAATCTCTTATGAAACCTTAAAAGAATATTAAAATAGATCAAACGAATCTTAATATATAAATCAGAAATTTGTGTGTATGTACCTATGTAGTAGCGGTTATACGTTACAATACCACGGCAAGCACAAATGGTAGGAGATAGTGAAAAATTGATTGGAATGGACATCCCCAAAATGGTGTTCTACGACCCGAGGAATATTATCAGAACTAAAATATGTCAAACCGTTTTTGAGTTACGGCCTTAAAAAAATTTTGTCGCGACAATATATCAACTGAAAGCGAGAAAGTTTTAGGTGGTTGTTTAATCCATATTTTAGGACATTCTCCGCAAAGGCAGCGTCAGCCATTCCAGAGTTACGTGTTCGAAATCGGGAACGGTTTCGAACACGTAACTCTGGAAACGTTTACATCTTGGTTTTTAAAGGTTGCAATATAAAGGGTGGACACAAACCCAAACCCCTAACAATTTTTATTAGTCTTGAAAAAGAAAAATAGCAATATAAGATTCGTAGCGAGCACGAGCGAAACAGCTAGTTTACAATCTGGAGAATGTTCCAGAGCAGTGGTATCAATGGAATCTATACAGGGTGTCCCAATAGTCCGAGACCACCTGAATATCTTTTGAACGGCTTCATGTGGATTTTTGAAATTTTGCATGGTATTAATATATCCCAAATTAAAGCACCTGAAGGTGTGACCAATTCTTAAGGGGCGTGTCCCATGTGGCCCCCAGGGGGTCCAACTTTTGTTTTTTAAATACGAACCCCAACCTTATAATACATTTTCTGAAAGTCAATAGAATTAGAAGTACTGTGCAAAACAATTTACACGTCTAGCGTGTTTCGTTTCAAAATCGCGGCCATTTGAAATTTCCAAGACATGACTTCCAAGAGTGTCTAAAACTAGGCGAATTATTTCTAAAAGTAGGCGAAGTGTTTAAAACTAGGTGAATTATGTCTAATAAACAGGTTTCTCGACATTGTCCTATGAATGATTTCATAGGACAATGTCCCATTGCAAATAATTCGCCTAGTAGACACTGTTTCGGCACTCTTGGTGTAGACCACCAAGCTGTCCTAGGCGGACAATTATTTTGAAGAGCGGACTGTAATTTTGGGGTGGTTCGGGATGTCGAAAACTGAGCGAAGGGTAATATTGTTCTTGGCTTACCTGCAGTTGATGCTTGAGGTTTTTAAATATATTTACAAATGACGACCCTTACTGATGAGGAGAGGAGAAAATATAGGAATAGGATCAGTAAGAATCAATTAATTAATAATTATATACACAATAAATCACAATAATTAAATGAAGAAATGTTGTCACTAGTTGTGACTTATTTGCCACTAGTTGTGGGTAAATAATAAAAGTTCAATATTATATTACTCGACGTAATTTATTTAAAGAGCTCACAATTATTATTACTAGTTGTAATAATAATTTATTAAAGAATTATTCACTAATTTGATAGTTTCAAATTGAGACACTTTTATCACTAGACGTAATAAAATAATTTGATTGTTTCAAATTGAGAGCTACAGAACAACTGATTACCCTAACCAAAAGCATAATTTCAAAGGCAAGATAAGTAACAATTTTAAACATGTTTAGTTTGGGTTCAGTTCTCTCAATATAAATGTAATATATTAAGGGTGGATCATTATATGGCCTTAACAGACACGCTTGGAAGTCATATCTTGGAAATTTCAAATGGCCGCCATTTTGAAAAGAAACAAGCTAGACGTGTATTCTTTTTTTGCAAAGTACTCTTAATTTTATTGTCTTTCTGAAAATGTATCACAAGATGGGGGTTCGTATTTAAGAAACAAAAGTTGGACTCCCTGGGCCCTCATGGGACCCGCCCCTGAAAAATTGGTCACACTACCAGATGGTTTAATTTGGGATATAATACGTTGCAAAAATTCAAAACTCCACATAAAATCGTTCAAAAGATATTCAGGTAGTCTCGGACTTTTGGGACACCCTGTATTATTTTGTGTAACAGATAAAATGAAATATCTTTCCTTAAGATTTTTATTTCGTTTCAAATTTATGAGCGATCGTCAGATTTTTTAAAGTCAAAGAACACAGATATGGAAAGACATTTCATTGGGTTTCCCCCAAATTTTATTTAAATTGCTAAAGGAAAACTATTGGTTTGACGACCTTTACAAAAGACATTAGGCAAAAATATACGAGACTAATCTTGTAGGACATTTAATTGTCGTTCTCAAAATACACAAATAATAAAAAAAAATAGCATAAAATTCAAAATGGCTTTAGCTGTAGCAGGAGAGGTTTTTAAGGATTAAGCCCTTATGACATTTTTCACTGTAATTATCAAAAGGATCAAATAATAAAATTGATTAGTTTACAAAGGAAAGAAAAAATATCAATTAAGCTTCCTCAATCTTCAACATTTGTAAAAGAGAAGATGCAAAATAATATACCTAGTTGAAACTTGAATGCATTAAAGGTTTAGTCTCAACTTACATTCAAAATTAATTATTAGATTGTCAAGAGAAACAAGTTTGCGCATTCGCAGATGAAATTGTACACCATTTTCTCTTATCCGGTTAATCGGTTTGCTAACCACTAGTTTTATCTTATTTAGTAGGCACGTAGAAATTAACCCCAGGGAGTTTGTGTGACCACGGATTTGTGAATGAGAGACTTTTAGCCTCAATTATGTTGATATGGCCATCAAAAAAATTAAGAAGTTTTTTGTTTATATTATTAAATTTTCTTATTCTACCCTGTAATATTCACAACAAAAAGGTTCTGTCCCTTTTGACGGTCTAGAATCCTGAAACTCGAGATTGAGGTTCTGAGGGGCATTTTTTTTTTGCTAAGATTCCAAATGTTCGCTATTGAAAATAATAAGGTATGTTACGTTTTTCAGGTCATGTAATTTTCAGGTTTTTGTGAGCTCTATTGTTAGTGCTGGTTAGTGCCGTAAAAAATATCGTTGGTGCTCTCCCCGTTCCGGAGATATTCAACTTTTTCTTCAGATGGGCCAACTTAACGCCAGCCTGGTCATGTCGGAATTCCTATGTTTTGAGCAGCACATTCGAACAAGATTTATCGAGAAGCGATATCATCAGATGGTCAAATATCGATATAAAATATCGGTTGTATCGAAATCTTAATTCGATATTATCGAAGTAATTATCGACCGCCCTAGAAGTAGAGCAGCTTATTTTGTAATTTCTGACGTAGATACCTTATTATTTTTTGTTTCGATACCGATATTTTTTCGATATTATCGAAATCTTAATATCGATAAAAATTATCGAATATATCGAAAACTAATATCGATATTCGATATTATCCATATAATATCAACATTCGTATAATGGAGCAATAAATGGCAAAATAATTGATTACATTAATAGTAGATAATAAAATATCTGTTTTATACTTCACCTTACTAAGTCCTCGAATGTATTATACGGCACTCTACTAACAACAAAAGAAAGAATACGCTCAAAATTCTCAAAAATGTTTCTCCTACTATTCTCATCTTGGATGTGTGCCGGCGGGATTTCTTCGCCAAACACGGGTTCTGGAAATGTTTCAGCTGATGATGATGATGCCTCTGCTTGATCTTTTTTTGACTTTCTAACCCCTTTTACAAGCGGATTCCAAAATAAAGAACCCGTATATACACAATTAAATATAATATCTGAATCACCTGCAAATCATTTAAAAAATAAAATGCTCATTCAAGTTAAACGCTAATCCAGCCACCGAGGGGATTCCCCTCGATTCATTAGGCGACGTTCTTAAGCCCATGTAAATACAGAAGGCTTGGTGTTAGAAAGGGCATCCAGCTTTTAAAAAACTTTACTTTAAAACAAAGATGAGAAAATTCCTGAGCAGAATTCAGTTTATATGCAGTTCCAATAGATACTTCAATTTTTAACCGGTTCTACATACGGATTCCAATATGTAGTTCCCGTATATTCACAATTAAAAATAATATCTGAATCACCTGTAAATCATTTAAAACTTTTAGGTGTATTTATAAAAAAAGAAAAAAAATAGCTCATGCAAGTTCTTTGATAGGAGTTATTAGAGTTAGGAGCTAATGCAGCTAACGAGGAATCTCCTCTCGATTCATTGGGAAAAGTTCTCACAATATCCAGGAAGAGGGAAACCCCATAAAAGGGGTGACGAATAAGCGAGACCTTGGAGTTACATTCCAACAGGACCTGAGGTTCGAAAAATATATTTTTGAAATTACGAAGTCGGCGAATCAGAATCTGGGTCTTATATTGAGACATGCGAGTTACTTCGATGTTGACACGTTGACCATCCTATTCAAAATTCTGGTAAGGAGAAGACTAGAATAAGCCACTGTCATCTGGGCACCAAATTCTCAACTCCTTATCAGAAAAATAGAATCCATTCAAGACAGATTTGTGAGGTCCATGTTCTTAAAACTAAATGGGTTTTATCCATGATATCCTGAACCCATTTATTATTCATCCCTTACAGAACATTTTAACATCGAAACCCTGGACAGGAGAAAAACGCTACAACAACTTATGTTCATATACAACATCCTGAATAATAACATTGACTGTCCAGGCTTAGTCGATCCCTAATATTCGACTAAGAAACAATAATTTCATAATTTCTCCCCGTTCAGTATTGACAGAGTTCGCATGTAATTGATATATCTCGAATCCCCTCTAATAAAATCCATCGATATATTAAATCAGTTCAATCAGGAGTTGGACATATACAGTAAGAACAACATGGAATACAGAAATAAATGTAAAGAAATACTGTACTAAATTTCAAACTATATTGCCTAAGTAATGCCTAAAAAAAAAGGAATAGGCACAGCAATGGATACTGTGTGAAGCAAACAAAGATTAGGCACAGCAATGGATACTGTGGGCAGCAAACAAAGAATAGACACTGCAATGGATACTGTGTGAAGCAAACAAAGAATAGGCACAGCAATGGATACTGTGGGGAGCAAACAATTAATAGGCACAGCAATGGATACTGTGGGAAGCAAACAAAGAATAGGCACAGCAATGGATACTGTGGAGAGCAAACAATTAATAGGCACAGCAATGGATACTGTGGGGAGCAACAAGGAATGGGCACAGCAATGGATACTGTGAAGAGCAAACAATTAATAGGCACAGCAATGGATACTGTGGGGAGCAACAAGGAATGGGCACAGCAATGGATACTGTAGAGAGCAAACAAGGAATAGGCACAGCAATGGATACTGTGGGGAGCAACAAGGAATGGGCACAGCAATTGATACT
Organism: Pachypsylla venusta; assembly: GCA_012654025.1. NCBI lineage: Eukaryota > Metazoa > Arthropoda > Insecta > Hemiptera > Aphalaridae > Pachypsylla > Pachypsylla venusta. The sequence continues at coordinate 25,965,959 of CM022880.1, read as the reverse complement.
GTGGGGAGCAAACAATTAATAGGCACAGCAATGGATACTATGGGGAGCAACAAGGAATGGGCACAGCAATTGATACTGTGGGGAGCAATCAAGGAATAGGCACATCAATGGATACTGTGTGGAGCAATCAAGGAATAGGCACAGCAATGGATACTGTGGGAAGCAAACAAGGAATAGGCACAGCAATGGATACTGTGGGGAGCAATCAAGGAATAGGGAAATCAATGGATACTGTGTGGAGCAATCAAGGAATAGGCACAGCAATGGATACTGTGGGAAGCTAACAAGGAATAGGCACAGCAATGGATACTGTGGGGAGCAAACAAAGAATAGGTACAGAAAAAAAGGTTGTGGCATCAGTAGCATGGAAGAATTAAGAAAAGCAACGCCGAACCCAAACAGAGTTGGGAAAGGGTGAGGTTAAAGAAGTGGAAGATTAGGGTTAAGAGCTCCCATGGCTCAGTGGTTACTGCACTAGTCTTGCAATCGGGAGACCCAGGTTCAAATCTTGGCAGAGGTAATCATTTGTCACTGTGGCTTGGATGATTCGGGGGCCTCTCAGCCTTCTGAAGACAATGAGTAGCTATAGTGCTAAATGCGAATAGCACCCCAGCATTGTAAATCTAAAAAATCAACGTATAATGATGCAGTGAGCACAAAAGTTGTGACAAAATAAAAATAAGACAAAGAAGCAGGATTTATTTATTAATTTCTTTAAAATGGGGTTAAGATTCATTATTCGTTTTCAGCAGTAGGGAAATGGAAAAAAAGATGTGGTTTAAAAAAGACAAATGAAAGATGTGGTCTAAAAAAGACAAATGAAAGATGTGGTCTAAAAAAGACAAATGAAAGATGCAGTCTAAAAAAGACTCACAGACAAATGCTTCCGCTCAGAACCAAAAACATATAGAGAAAAACGGAAACCAAAAAGGTGCAAAATCAAGCGAAGCGCTAGTTTTGCAACGTCAAACAAAACAAAATAAGCGTGTTAACTTATTATTATATAGCGTTTCCCAGAATGACCAGTCACCGCTCCCCTTAAATTTTGAACGGCTTGGATTTTTCGAATTCTGTAAATGTGTATGGGTAGGATAGAACTTAAGGACATAGAAAAAAGGATATGGGTAATCAAAATAATGATTATGGAGAGATATATGGTGTCTAATGTTTAAATTTGTTAACCCTGTATAACGGTCCCGTTTTGTGCTTTTGATGTAAAAATTCACATATTTGTTCCAAGAAAAAGTATTTATATAATATTTGTCCTTATTATAGAAATTATTTCTAAAATCATCCCTTACTTATAAAGGATAATTTTTGCTAAAAAAAAATCACAGCGGACACAAGAAAGTTTATCCCTTCTGTAAAAGAATCTGGGACATACTGTATAACTCAAACGGTGTTTCTCTTGTACAAGCTAACTAAAAATATTACCTTATGGAGCCATGTCTCTAAGGCACTAAAAGAAGCGGGCGGAGCCTACTAGTAATTAGGTATTACAAACATTATCTAAGATTCAGTTTTTTATCTATTATTTATGATTTTAAGTAATGAAACAAACTCTGGAACGCCTTGTCCTATTTAGTATGGACAATTTGGTCATTTATTACTCATTGTGGCCAAATTAATTTTATATTTCTGCATACATTTCAGAGGTAACTTGGGATTAATTACACATTGTATAAATCGACCGAGACAAACTGTGGGTTCTAATCTTCGAGTACACAGAACGACTAGTATACAGGGGGGTCCATTTTAAGTGACGCAGTCGATTTTCTCGGCCCCTGTAGGAAATACAAAAATTCTATTCGAGATTATTTTCATAGCTCAAAGGGGGACATGCTATAGTGACCTTTGCAAATCTGTAAAGGTTACCCTTCAAGAATATTTTAAGGTCAACTTCATTTTATTAATGGAACGACGTGAATTTTATTGCATATTTGAATTTTACGTAAAATTCTATATTCATTCAAATATTTACTTTTTGTTTTCACTTGAATATAATGCTGGCTGAAAGTTAATCGCAACAAGATTCACCGCACTCTGAATATTACGTAGTTATTTATGACAGCTCTCTAAAATCATGCAAAAAAATACAAATACAAATCAAAATAATACAAATTTGAATTAAGAATGATGAGAGCTTTAGTTTGATATGTCGCACGACCCATCATGTTTGAGAAGAAAAAAATTTGACCTTAAAAACATGGAAAAAATTCAAGTGAAAACAAAAAGTAAATATTTGAATAAATATAGAATTTTACGTAAAATTCAAATATGCAATAAAATTCAGGTCGTTCTATTTAAGAATATGAAGTTGACCTTAAAATAACCAGCTATGAAAATAATCTCAGAATAGAATTTTTCTATCTTCTACAGGGGCCGAGAAAATCAACTGCGTCACTTAAAATGGACCACCCTGTATATAAAATAGGTACGTGAATAGTAGTTAAGTACGTATATAGCTTTAGGTTATAGGTACTTACAATTATCAATTTGAACTGATAGACTGAAGATCACACAAAAAATAGACGAGACAAGGAAATTCATGACGAACAAATTAAAAATTCATCTACTCTATTCGGTAACGAAGTTTCGTCGAAAATAATATTATTTACTGAAACTAGGTTAAAGAGTGCGGCCTATCACAGACAATCCTGGGCAAGAAAAATCCCTTTTTTCAAAATCCCACCACTTTTAATCCCGTAATATCCTTAATATTTTTCCCCTTTTAATCTTCTATACTTATAAAAAGCAAAGCCCAGTTGGTATACTGATTCAGTCTGATTCACTGACTGACAGAGACAGGACTAGGGACTTGAAATTTGGCACACCCTTTTAGTATGGAGGTGGGTGATAGGAAAGAAAAAAGTTGAAATTTCAAGTGGAAGTGGAAGCAAGTTACCGCCAAAAATGACGCTTTATAGCTGGTTTCTTTGCAATTTTTAAAAGGAGATAAGGAAAATAACCGATAATGGACCCCCCAAAAATAGTATACAAGGACCCCATAAAAATATGAAAATTAAAATTTTCGGATTTCTGCCCGATTTATAGGTTATGGCCGGTTTTCACCACTGAAAAATCGGAATTGAGAAATACCACTTCGGATTGAGCGAGAAAGTTGAAATTCGATCAAAGGTGTTCCGCAGTACAGAAATTACTATCCTTGAGTAAAATATCGAGTTTTTAAATAGGAGCCGTGCTCATTCTGGGGATCGGTTCCACCAAAAATCCATAGTAATTGAGAAGTACTATATCGGGACGAGCAGGAGATCTGAAATGTAATACGAGTGTTTTCCGCAGTACAAAAGTAATATCCTTGAGTAAAATATTGAATTTTCCACCGATTTTCCAAAATCCAAACTTGAGAAGATTTAATGTCGCAATATCGAAATTGTTGTTGATTTCGTAACCATAGCAAAGAACGTGCAAACAGCTAGTCACTTTGAAAAAGTTAAAAATAAAAATATAATTTCCCTTAATATTTTTCCCCTTTTTAAATCACTTTCGAAAAGTGTCGTGTTCAAGCAAGATTGCTCATCAAGGCATGACCGTAAAAAAGGATTAACTGTCTAGTTGGGTTAAAATATGTCATAACACGTAAACATAAAAAGTTAAAAATAAAAATATATTTCATGGGGAAAAAAATCGGAAAAATCCCGCATGTCTGAAAATCCCTCGTTTCTTGTCCAGGATTATCTGTGATATGCAACACACCAGGTTAAAAATTGTGAAGCAAGAAGTGCGTGTCCCAATCTCATTGGCAACATAATAATTTCATTTTAGGGCTTGAACCGGGGAGGAGTGTTTGCAACCCAAAAATTCCCTTTTCGATTCGTTGATTAAAAAATTGACTTTTCATTTGACAAAAGTCAAAACTTTATTCCTTTTCTTTCGCTTTTTAGGTAGTTCTGTGCTTATTAACATAAGGATATTGCAATCGCTGGTAAATGTTCATTCTGCAATAAAGAACTGTCCAGCAAGAAGATTGGTAGGTACACGAATTCAAAAATCTGTAAAGAAAATCCAGACGCTGAATCAATTCTGGATTGTCTTATATTATATGTGTATCCACTAATCTTAGCGCAGAGGGCCTAAGCGTCAAACCTAACTAGACCACCTTCTGACCTAACTAGACCACCTTCCAATCGTCATCCGAAGCTAACAAACTCAACATCTATAGGCTTATTCTAGGAAGGCATGGGTTCAATCCCTAGCAGAGGCAGGCTTTTTTTCCTCGTGGTCCTTGTTTTTGTGATTTATGAGAAGACCTTACAATAACCTCTAAATTTCCTGTAGGTAAATCGATCTAGTTGTTTCTGCCAAGGTGTAGTCAGTCCTCTCTTTGATGACTTCATCTTTTTCACAGACGATGTGCAAAATATTTGGCATAATAATAAAGAAAGCATTTCATTTTCAGCCACATATATTCTATAATCTTTACTCAAAATGTTGGAATGAAAGAAAGTTTCTCAAAAGTTGGAAAATAGGAAAATTGAGTGTTAACCACCTGGAAAAAAGATTTAAACGACCCCAAATCATATCGACCCATCACACTTTTAGACGAGATGGGTAAAGTTTTTGAAAGAATCATAAGTCAAAAAATAAAAGGTGTTTCTCGAAATATTATTTCTGAATCTCAGTTCGGATTCGTCAAGGGGAAAGATACCATTTCAGCTATCGCAAGATTGTGCCATGGTGTTAATAATAGAGGATAAAAATATGCAGCTGCCATTTTTGTTGATATTGCCGGAGCTTTTGATAATGTCTCCTGGAAATATGCTATTAGCATAATGAGATCCAAAAATATACCAAGTCAAATTCTACAAATAAAGATTAGCTATTTCTATTTCAGTAACCGAGAAGTGATTGACGAAAGAATTAATAAATTAACAACTCGTGGATGTCCTCAAGGATCAATACTCGGTCTTCAAATTTGGAACATTGTGATTGATTCATTCTCCCAAAATATCTTTCGAAGTTACGGCTTATACCAATGATGTTGCCATTCTTGTAAAAGGTAACACAATAGCTCAGTTAAAAGAACAATTTAAACTCGTAATGACAAAGCTTGACGCCTGGATGGAAGAATCTAAACAAAACATAGCTATACATAAAACGAAATTAATGGTTTTTGGAGGTCTTAAAAGAAAGACAATTTCAAGTTCAGCATGGGAACATGATGCTAAAATGCTTGGCTGGATCACTCTGTACGTGTTTATCACTGATTTCTTCCCCTCAAACCTCGAATGAAGTTGGGAACATAGAGTGTCAACAATCGGTAAAAATACCGACACCTTAAACCGTTTCATCGGGCCGGTGAGGCGGCTGATTTTTCGACACTTCGTCGAAGTGCTTTTGGTTTTTTCAAAGTGTTTTTGTGAAAAATGAGGCTGTATGCCCCATTTAGCACATACGCCGGTTGCTTCTTCGACCATCTTTTCGAACGAGTTTCGAAGCTCAGCTACATTTAATACTGCATCACTTAGAAATTCATAAGATTGCATAATGTCAAGTGATTCTGCTTGAAGAGATTTCGAGGCACCATTGACATGTTTTAGAACGTGACATTCTAATGTCTTCTTAAGTCCAATACCCTCGTTTCTTTCATTTGACTTTTTACTTGTCAGGTTAATTTTTACAAATCCTTCAAAACATTGGAAAATCTTTCTTTAATTCTTTGCGGCACAGCATTAAAATAGAACCCTTGCTGCACGGGTTCTCTTTGATTTTTGTGCTCTGTGTGCAGAGGGTNAAAAAAAAAAAAAAAAAAAAAAAAAATACATACAAAGAATATATATATATTTTTTTTTTCTGTATTGTCATTACAGAGAAAATGCCTACTATAAGGTGGTCCCTGGGTGGGACCACCATGCAACAAGGAACAAGTTTTTGTTGGTATCCACCTTTCTTATTGTTTGTAGAAATCTCAGAGATTTTTTTCTGTAGTCAAGCAAAATACCTGAAACAATTTCTATGTTTATTCAGGCAAAGTCCCACATTACCAAGCTTCGCATTTCCAAATCGACTTTACAGCGTAAGCCTTGTAGCTACAATGGGCACATCTTCTACCTAATCTATTCTTTGTGGAAATACCTGAAACAATCCCTATGTTTATTCTGGCAAAGTCCCACATTACCAAGCTTCGCATTTCCAAATCGAATTTAGAGCGTAAGTCGTGTAGCTACAATGGGCACATCTTCCTACCTAATCTATTCTTTGTGGAAATACCTGAAACAATTCCTATGTTTATTCAGGCAAAGTCCCACATTACAAGCTTCGCATTTCCAAATGGACCTTACAGTGTAAGCTTAAGCGCTACAATAGGCACAACTTAGTGTGATACGCTTTGGAAGCGAATAATCGATTCAAAAAGTGGTTTGTTTCGTTTTAAATGAAGTACGGTGCCTGAATTGCTAGCTTCGTTACGATTTCTCGTAACAACTTCAAGCCCTTTTTGGGCGATACACGCTTCTACGAAAATCAAGGTTACTAAGGTTCAAACTGTTTTAGATAATTATTATTTATGTTATGCAACTTTTTGAAATCACTGAAAAATATGCACTCTTTTCAGAGGAGTTAATTTCATGTCTGTTACTGCATGGTGGTCCCTACGGAGGACCACCAATTTTAATGTACAATGGCACAATATGAATTTACGTTATGAAAAATTAAATTAACTATGCTGTAAACTTAATATATTCTTAGCTGTAATTTGCATTCAATGTCAATAAAAACTAATGAGTTTCAATAAAGATAAAAATAAAAAATCACTTCAAAACAAACTAGACCGTGAATAGTCAGGACACTCGGAACAATAACTACAGTAACTTCAAAACTGTGCAACATAACACAAAATCCTATATGAGTAAAAAGCTATGGACCAATAGAATGAAGCTTGAGTGGTCCCTAGCTAAGTGGATTGTGCTGAGACGATGGTATAGACACTAAGGTGGTCCCTCCAGGGGACCACCGTGCAGCAACGTACAATTTCCATATGGTCCCTCTGAGGGACCACCGTGCTGGAAAGGTAAAATAAAACATTCTAACTCTGTGCTGCAAGGGGCTACTTTCAGTGTCTCCGGGGAATACCACCGTGCGCAAAGAGTTAAGAGCATAAAATACATCATGTCTTCCCGCCCAGCGGGTGGGGTTCAGAGTTTTCAAGGTGATATGTGAATTGGAATCCGAACAGATCTTTAAAGTTTCACATCGCAAAATGCTTGATGCAAAAAAGTTGTATACATTTAGAATGTATAGGGTGCCAGATACTAGACAGTGCGTCAGCTCAACACAAACCAACTTGTCGTCTCTAAGTAATTTATACTTAAAATATTGACATACATAAAAAAAAAAATGCCTTCAAGGGTAAATAAAAAACCAAGACGAAAATATTGAGTTTGGTTAACAAGAACAATAATTTTGGTATTTTTCTAAAAACGCAAATTTTTTTTCTGGATTCGGACCTTGGAGGCCCCAAACCTCGGGGCCCCGCACCGGCTGCACCAGACTAGCTACGTCCCTCCTGGATGTGAAAAGGCACATCCGGAGAAGACAATAATCATGTGGAATGAAACTGAAAAAAACTGGAGAGAAACTGAAAAAGGAGGCTGCACCAAAGACCTTTTCCCAAGTGTCATGGACAGAGCCAAGATGAAATTGTTGTTTATCAAAGACCTGACTTGTATTCTATGAGGACATGGAGACTTTCTGGTTCATCTGCTGAGAATCAACATAGAGACATCGGGAAACTGCAGAATACTGGACACTCCTGCTCATCGGATTGTAGATTGTGTCAATTATACATTGCAAAGAAAATGTGGTATTGTGTGCATGCTCAAAGAAAATCGGGATTGAGTTGGCAATGTACAGCATGTATGTACAATGTACAGTAAAAGGTGTATTGTCCTCTCTGAATTGATTGTTTTGTTTTAAAAATAAGAGATTAAAAACAGAAGAAAATGTACAAAAAAAATAGTAAAGTACAAAAAAAAGATTAAAAAAAACATACAATGTACAAAAAAAATGTAATGAACAGGAAAAAAATATATAAATATAATTTACATAAAAAATTGATGTACCAAACAAAATAAAAGATTAAAAAAAATTAAATGTAAAAAAAAAAAACCATGAAAAAAAAACTATCATCTATTTTTGTTAACGTTAGTGAACTCCACTTTGAACGTTAGTGAACTCCACTTTGAACGTTAGAGAACTCCCACAGGCATGGTGAGGTCAATGTGGGATGGAGAAGTAAAGAGACTAACGTCTCTGCCAAAAAATAAAAGGTTCTCTTATTCTAGGTATCACACTGGCCTTGGGGGACCTGGGTTCATTGCCTGGCGGGGTCGGAATTTTTTCGACTTAGTGGTTGTGAGAAGCTGATTTAATTGTGAGTGGACTGAGTGGAGACCAGTGGCAAAATTACCATAGTAAAAAGATTTGGTTTGGCAGAGATTATTACATGAGCCTCTTAGTAATCGGTGATCCTTGAGCCTTTCGACAAAAACATTTCTGCATTTATATATATTTTTTTTATTATTATTTATTTCCATCCAATTCATATATACTAATCATATTAAATTATAATTTAAGTTCCCAGCGTGTTTGAGAGCTTCTGGGTCATACAGAATTTTAAGCTTTTCATTTATTAGCTTGTTGTACAAACGAAGAAACGGCTTGTCCCGCGCAGTCGACCCAAGTCTTGACACTTTCTCCATAAGTATTTTTAGAGACTTGTAACCCATATTGGGTGATATTTGAGAGAGCAGCTCCTCTATCTTCGCTTTCTGAAAAAAAAACATAAATGCGACACAGTGCAGTTGTAGGCCAAATTTATAAATGATTTCAACAAATTTATGAACTATTTTTGTGGATGAACTATTTTTTTTTGGGGGGGGGGGGGTATGTCCATAAAACTCATTTTTAGGAGGAGGCCTTAGGAAAGCAACTTTTTTTTAGAATTCCTTTCAGACCAAATAATCCTGAATTATTTTCAAATATCAGAAGATCTGCCATAACTGGGATACGTAGGAAGATATAGTTAATTTTATATTTTCTCTGAATGATTTGGGTATAAGATTCCATTTTCGTCGTTTTGGCCGCTAAATCAACTTATTTTTACGTACCTATACGGTAAAAGAAAATTGTACTTCAAATTTCAGCCAGTATAACAACTAGTTTTATAAGTATACAGGGTTTTATAAGTATCCAGTATCTTGAGGATAGATTTGAATTTCGAAAAACGCTGAAACACGTGTTTTCTTATTTTGAGCACGTCAAAAATAAGGAAACACGTGTTTTCTTATTTTTTTCTAAATTTTGAGCACTTTCAGGGGTATCAACTTTCAAATCTGAAATGGAACTACCACTTTATTATTACATTTTTGAAAAAAAAAATTGAGATTGGTACTCATAACAAGGCCTGGTTTATTCCAACAATAACTCTGTTTGTGAGAGAGAGATTTAGGACATTATTATAAAACTCCAATTAAGTGTGAGTTGCCACTCCGACTACAAATTAGCGAAGTGGACACTCGCACTTGTAAAATTTCTATTTTTATATCTTAACTAGGTATATAGCTGTTTCGCCCGTGCTTCGCTACGATTCTTATATTGCTATTTTCGTATTTTAAGGACAATGAAAATTCGGGGGGGGGGATGGGGTCTATAATTTAATTTTGTNTGTCCACCCTGTATATCGCAAACTTTAAAAATCAAGATTTAAACGTTTCACCAGGCGCCTCAGGGGCACCCGGTTTCGATAATTCGTAACTCTGGAAGGGCTGGCCATACCTTTGCAGAAACTGTCCTAAAAGAGTCACCTAAAACTTTCTCGCTTTGAGTAAATCATAAATTTATATGTATGTATGTATGTATGTATGTACCTATGTATGAGGGGTTGTCTGTTATAATACCAGATGTCCATACGATAGCGGATAAAATGTTGGGAATAGAACACCCTAAAAGTGGAGTAGTGGAGTCGATATTTACAGTGAAGTTTCAAAGGTTGAAGCTCACTGAAAACGTTTAGTTTTACTTCGAAGATGGGAGCGATTCTCTTTCTCTTGAAACTATGTAAACTTATATTCAAAAGCTCAATTATTATTATTGATTGTGTGTTGAGGGGTTTAAAAATCGCGGACACATTACAACCCCTAATATTCAAACAAAAATATTAATATATGTAAAAAAAGTTAATCAAAAGACAAAAATAGATTAACAAAAACTTCTCCAAGCTATAGGGAGCAATTTCTAAAACACGATTTTTTAAGTATAACTTGAAATATTTGTAGTTCATGTTTTTATTAGCATTATTTATTTTGTTATAGATTTTAATACCTTTATCCAAGATTGATGCCCCAAAAACCGATAATCTTAAGTGTATTAAATCTTTTGCATTTCTCGTGTTGTATGAATGTGCCATTGTAGGTAAAATATGTTTGTTTTTGTATGAGGAGGCACATATCATAATTACCTGACCATATAGGAATAATGTTAATATTCTTTTTTCAATGAAATATTCTTTGCATTGAACTATGCCCTCAAGACCATAGACAGCGCAAAGAGCTCTTTTTTGAAGAATGAAAATAAGTCGGCCTTGTTTTGAGTAGAGCTCTGATTATTCCTTGTTGAAACACTCTGTCGCTAGGCAGGAGGCAGGTATTACACAAGAGTACTTACACCATGTGTCGACGTGAAATATAACGTATCAATGTTTATTTTTAATTGAAAATCATCAATTTCTAACGTGTAAAATGGTTTGTTTTGAATTGGAAGTAAAGTAATGGAAAGTGTAACCTGCGTCTTTCCCAATTCATTTTTCTTCGCTATCACCCGATATGGCATCAGAAGATCTCTCTTAGCCGTAATTTTCATTGATGAACAGTATGGTTTTCTGATGTAGTATAATATATTGTAATTTCTGGCGCCAGAAATTTGACCCTGGATTATATAGGGTCTGGAAAGCAATTGAACATTATTCATATCCCTTTCAATGTAAGGTACCATCCGATAGCGTATATAACCTAAAATATAATACAGGAGGAAATCAAATGAGGGGCAGTTGCGTTTAACTCTGAAACGGATAGACGGGTGAGAACACTGAACAAAACTAACATGAGTAGCATTAACAGCACGCCTATATGGAAATATTTATGCAAAACCCCTTGAAATTTTACTAAAATTACCACAATTAAGTGTGCCGTAAATGTCAAAGTGGTCGAGTAACTAATGCTTCATAATCTTCACATGTTATATTTCTCTTAATAAAAGCGCATTGCGGACAAAAATTATCTCGAAGAACAAGACAAATCAAATACTTTAAAACAAAAAAGATTTCTTTTTTTATTATAAAATGCAATAAAATAATCAAAACTATAGGGTTTTATAAAAAAAAATCAGAACATAACACGACTTTCTTTATCTATAAAAGAAGAAGGAAGTATTGTAATGGTCTGAAATTTTTGATGTCGAATTTTCAATGCCAAAACAAGTTTTGAAGTCCCCAGGGCGGAAATACAATTATATATTACACGTCATCCTAAGTTGTATTTTTCAATTTCTTATATGAAACTAGCTGAGTACCCGAACTTCGTTTCGAGAAGATGAGAGAAAAAAATGATAATAAATCTGAATCTTCATTAATAATAATCGACGTATAACCGTTTAAACGCGATCAGAGCATATACATAGATTACATATTACATGCACGTTTGTTAACCTATATGTAGAACATTAGGAGTAGGATTGTTAAGCTGTGTAGAACGTATTGAGCTTGCGCAGACTTCAACACGCATTTTATTTTTTTTGGAACCTAACCCAATACCAACACGTTCTACCCAACAAACTTGGTGTTCAATTCTATTAAATTATATCCTCGAAAACGGTTAACGGGCTTTCAACTCTGATATTTTTTCTGGGATCCCAGTCTTTGTTTTTTTTTTNTTGGGGGGGAGGGGGGTCCATTCCTATCAAATGTTCTATACTCTTACCGTTTCTAATAGTATTCTATGATTTCCCATACAAAAATCGGAACATCGGTCGTAACTCGAAAACGGTTGTATATTTTTGAACTGTAATCATTATTCTGATGTCTCAGGCTCTGGTTTGTTTCGAAAAGTGTCGTGTTCAAGNTCATTCCCATCAACTTTTCTATATCTCTTACCGTTTGGTCTAAACAATGAGGTTTGTCAAAATTTTCTTGTGGTCGATCCCGGATTCAAACTTGTAACCCTCGAATGGCTAGTCACAATTTTGCAAAATTTGTCCTAAATGAAGGATAAAGATGTTACCTAAAACTTTCCCGCTTTAAATTGATATGTTGTCGCGGTAAATCTTAAGATATTGGCCAAAATTCAGAAGATTTTGAGCAAGAAATTGGAAAATCGGCCATAAAATCGGCCGTAACTAAAATGGCCGGACAATACCGTGCCTATAACCTTCCCCGGGTAAAACAAAAAAAATCTGGTGTGAACATCACAGGACTTTCTTTATCTATAAAAGAAGAGGAAAGTATTGTAATGGAGTGAAATTTTCGATGTCGAGTTTTCAATGACAAAACACGTTTTGAAGTCCCCAGGGCGGAAGTACAATTATATACGAGTATTACACTTCTTGATATATTGTATTCTTCAATTTCTTGTATGAAATTGATATGAATAGTCACCAAATTTCAAGTTCTAGCTATTACCGTTCTCATTTTAAGCAGGCTATGCTAAAACAGCTAAAAAGTAGCGAAAACCGCCAACGGTATATTGAATTTCCACCAAGAGCTTATTTTGCCGTTCATGGCATAAAATTGACATACATACCAAATTTCAAGTCTCTAACACTTGCCGTTCTTGAGATATCTTGTTCATAGACAGATGGACAGACAGACACACACACGGGCCAAAGGCTGAAACTCGAGATTTGGGGTCCCCAGAGCCCAAATCTCGAAATATACGTACCCAAAAGAGAGGTGTATTCATTATGAAACTCAAACTGGTCCTCCGTCACATGAATAACTTTAACGAAACCATTTGCAGGATCCAACAAGGCGTAAGCAATTTTACCATAGATTTCATACTTAAATACACCTAAAATATTATACAGAATATTAAGTTTAGAATATTATCTTAATATACAGGGTGGAACATAATTCAATGTCAATCCGTTCACCATAATTATATTCAGAATATTAAGTTTAGAATATTATCTTAATATACAGGGTGGAACATAATTCAATGTCAATCCGTTCACCATATATTCAGAATATTAAGTTTAGAATATTATCTTAATATACAGGGTGGAACATAATTCAATGTCAATCCGTTCACCATATATTCAGAATATTAAGTTTAGAATATTATCCCAATATACGGGGTGGAACATAATTCAATGTTAATCCGTTCGTCATAGATTCAGAATATTAAGTTTAGAATATTATCTTAATATACAGGGTGGAACATAATTCAATGTCAATCCGTTCACCATATATTCAGCATATTAAGTTTAGAATATTATCTTAATATACAGGGTGGAACATAATTCAATGTCAATCCGTTCACCACATATTCTTCAGACTAAAATAAGGTGATTTCACGCTATAAAGCCATGTCCGAAAACGCTTCCACTCCAAGCTACAAAGCCACGGAGCTACTCAAATTAAGATCACGAAAGCCGCTTTTCTCACGACCAGCGACAATCTTTTCATTACATATTCTTCAGACTAAAATAAGATGATTTCACGCTATAATGCCATGTCCGATAACGCTTCCACTCCAAGCTACAAAGTACTACAAACAAGAGTCGTTTCAAACATTTCGTGTAGAAATGCCAAATATGAAATGTGAATAGCTATTGAGCAATGAAGTTGTTAAATACATTCCACGTTGTGTCTTCATAGTGTACCGGGCGGGGCGCTTGAAATCGCAATTTCGGTTTTCTTTGTCTTTCTGCCATCCCCTTCAATTCTAACATTTTTTGTTTTAAACAGGGAGGCCCCTTTGAATATATATTAACAGGAAGAAATGTGAGGTAGGTATCAGCTCTATACATAAATCGTTAGAATAAATGTTAATCGTTAACACCTCTTTGGAATGGCGGATTTTTTTTTTTTTTTTNTTTTTTTTTTTTTTCCTCGATAGACCCATTTTTATTTTTTTATGATTCTCGTTTATTACTTACTTAAATATTATTTTTTCGCAAAAAAATAGACCTTTGGACTCTTCTCCGTGAAAAGACCTTTGGACTCTTCTCCGTGCTTCGCTCATTTATTTAAACTTTTCATTTGAAATATTTTTATTGTTACATTTCAACGCTTGCAATCAAGAAGAACGTTTGGTTTAGCTAGCCAAATAATTATCATGTTTTCATGTTGTCTGTAGGATCCAGCACTGTACATTCAAATTCGCTGCGCGAAAGCTAAGAGCTAAAACTTTAATTCATTTCAAAAGTGTCTAGCGATTTCAACTCATACACTCTTTCCTCGTTATGTATGCCCAAAACAAACGCCCGTTTTTTTTAAATGAGTGATACAATGCGCTACGCACTGCTTCAAGGTCATCACCTTAATAATTTTGTAGTTGACACTTGGAAGTTTAGTAATCATGCCTCTGGTCTCACTGGAGAGTAGAACATCGTGTGTTTACAGTACAGGAGTATTCCAAGTGAATGTTCACTGGAAAAGTGATTGAAGACAGCAATAAAAATGAAATTTCTCTAGTGCCACGGGACATGTTGGGTCGGGTAATGCAGAACTTCCAAGAGAGGAAGTTAAGATAGCCAAAGAAGGACATCATTTGCGTTCATAGTACGCTTCCTTTCCTTCATTGCCCGTTCATAGTAAGCTTCCTTTCGTATTTTGATTGTATATTAATAAATTTCCAAGTACACACTATGTTTTGAATCCGATTTCAACCCTCTAAATTCTGAATTATTCTTTTTATACATTATTTAAATTCGGGCGTTTGTTTTGAGCCTCCCTGCATAAGAAAATGCAAAGAAATCCCGCCAAAAAGCGTCATATCTGGCGGTAACTTGCTTCCACTTGAACTTTCCATTTTTTTCCTTTCTTATCACGTACCTCCATACTAAAAGGAATCTGTGTGCCATATTTAAAGTCTCTAGGTTTAGCCATTGTGGAGCTACGTCGATTATCAGTCAGTCAAACATTATACCAACTGGGCTTTGCGTTTTATTAATATAGATATGCATTAAAAGAAAAAAATCACCAATTCATGGGTAATAGGACCTTTCGTTGAATCATTCCATTTTCCATTCATTCTGTCATGCGCATGATGTTGCATTAATACTTACCCACAATGTTGTTATTTTCAAAGCTTTTTATATCTATGTCCGATATGTTTTGTAAATTGTGGACATATGCATTGGATGCACCAGCGAAAGCCGTGGCCATATAGATATTGGCTTCAAAACTTTCATTGTATTTGATAATTTCTGTTAATACCTGATAGACTAAACCCTGACTTCCGATATCCTTACTAAATTTAGGGTTATAAGAATCATAGAGATACTTGAAAAATTCGTACGGTTCTTCTTTAAATTCAGTGTTATTTATATTGTTAGTATATTGATTATGAAACCTTGAAAGAATATTAAAATACTTCAAATGAATATACAGGGCTATTTTAGCCCTGACAAGGGCCGTGGGCACAAAAAAATGTTAGCCTTTTTCCGTAAAATGATCAAAATATTTTTTAAAAATAGCATCTGAATCCCCCCCCCCTCAAAGTTTTCATTCAAACAATGTTTCACAAAAAAACAAAATGTATGAGTCCAAGTTCCAATGCCCAAAATGTTCAGCCTTCGAAGGTACTAAGATCTAAAATAAGGCAAAGATTTTCTATTATAATGGCCAAAAATAAATGTATCTAAAGGGGCGTATACATTGCCTGAACATCCTCGAGCATTCGTGATCGTTGCTCGCCAGGTTTCAACGAGCACGTACACAAACGAGCCATCTATTCAGACTGCTCGAGCATTTCTGACGATCATTTACTCGTGAGGATTCGCAGCGAACAGATGGCACCCGCGGTTTTCGACGACGTTTCCAGCGCGGCAATAGCTTCCCAGGCGTCATGTTTTTTTATTTTATTAAAATAAAATTTATGGTCTGGCTGCCACAGCTCTGAGTGCTTCACATACAGGGAAATTAAGAAAAGGCACCTTTCATTTTCCTACTCCATCAGTCAAATACTAAAAACAACAACACCACACAAAGAATAGGATGTGTATACTTATTCTTCAACAGCTAGGCGAGAACTAGATTCATAGAACACTATTCGACGAATCCCCGGGGTGTTTACACTGAGCAAGCGGCGGACGAGCGTCCTTTTGATGATTCTTCGGAAAACCGACATCGCGTGGATCCGGCTTGAGCATGAACGAGCATTCGCTTCGAACATGATCGGCTCGCGGCGACTGTTTACACTGCCTGAGCCTCGAACGAATGCTCGTTCGTCACCCCTACTCGCTACGAATACTCGGCAGTGTAAATGAGGCTTAAAATTATATGCCTACTTGTTTCAAATAAACGCAAATTAATGTGTCTAATGATCTAAACTATCGAATGTCCAACTAAAAAAATCAGTGAAAATTTTCACATTTACTTGGCAAGTCTTGTGAGTTTTATGCAAACACAACAACTTTACGGCATAAATTGCAAATTATTTTCGTCACCTGTCTGATTTTATGGTTCACCTTTTTTATTTTTTATGACCTCTTTTTTAAATGTGATAGAGGTTGGAGAGGCTCCAACGTCGGTGGTGCACAAACAAATAGCGTCATGGGCATCGTATATCGCGTTCGTGAATAACAAACAGAGGGAACACGAAATCGATGTGCCATTACGTTATATTGCCCAGAAGGAGAGTTTTCCACTTAGCCAGTGTGTATTGAACCATCACCAAGAATAAATATTTTTGAAAACATTCCGACTAATTCACAAGAGTAAATAATCGTTATGAAAAGTGAAAAGACAAACTTCTCAAATTAAGAATGAGAATAAAGTATGTTTATTTGTTTATATCGTTGCGATCATGGTAATGCTTATTAGGTTTCCGCAGGAGCTTTAAAGTTACAAATTCCATCTCTTATGAAATCTACCTACTTTGTCTCCGGAGCGAAACACAATTTGTTTGTTCTCCTATTATAAGTCGAAATATCGCATCATACCTTATTTTATGTTCCTACTCNTAAAGTATGTTTATTTGTTTATATCGTTGCGATCATGGTAATGCTTTTTAGGTTTCTACCTATTCCGCAGGAGCTTTAAAGTTACAAATTCCATCTCTTATGAAATCTACCTACTTTGTCTCCGCAGCGAAACACAATTTGTTTGTTCTCCTATTATAAGTCGAAATATCGCATCATACCTTATTTTATGTTCCTACTCATATGAAATCCTTTTTTTCCGGAACGAAAAACAATTTGGTTGATGTTTTCAAAAAATATCTGGTGTTTTAAGTTGAATTACACCCTCATAACAAAATTTATTTTTCTACCTATTCTAGAAGTGCTCTAAAGCAATAAATCTCTTTTTTTCTGCGGAACGAAAGAAAATTTTGGATTTTTCATTATTTCCCTAGTGTTTTAAGTCAAATTATCCCTCCATAACAAATTCCATTTTTCTATCTATTCCCAAAGACCTCTAAAGTTATAAAACTCATCTCTTATGATTTTTTTTTTCGGGAAGAAAAATAATTTTGGTGTTTCCAGAATATTCCTGGTGTTTTTAGGTCGAAATATCCCTCCCTACCAAATTTCAGGCTTCTACCTATTCCAGAAGTACTCTAAAATTATAAATCGCATCTCGTATGAAATCCCTTCTTTTCTCCGGAACGAAACAAAAATTTGGAGTTTTCATAATTTCACAGTGTTTTTAAGACAAAATAGCCCATACCAAATTCAAGAGTTCTACCTATTCTGGTAGTGCTCTAAAGCTATAAATCCCATCGTCCTTTAAATCCCTTGTTTCCCAGGAACGAAACAAAAATTTGGGGCACTGTCGTGCACCTAGATATAATTCCGCTCTGGAGACTTTAAAACGTGTTTTGGCATTGAAAACTAGACATGGAAAATTTCAGCCCATTACAATCTGGTGTGAATATAACACGACTTTCAGAATTTTTTTATTCGATTTTTGCATTCTATCTTGAAATGTATAATATTCAATTTTGACGGGGGTATTTTTTTCCCTCACAATTCCAAGGTTTCATTATTGAAAATATAGAAACAATAAATAAACTGTTTTACTCCACCTTCCTATATCTTCAAATGTATTATAGGGCACATTCAGGGCAACATAGGAAAGGATAGACTCAAAATTGCGAAATATTTCTATCCAACCATTCTCGTCTTGGATGTGTGCGGCCATGACTTCTTCGCCAAACACTGGTTTTGGCCCTGTTTCAGTTGATGATGATGCATCAGCAGCTTGTTTTGATTTAACCGGTTTTACAAACGGATTCCAATGTGTAGCACCCGTATATACACAATTAAATATAGTATCTGAATCACCTGTAAATTATTAGAGTTGAGATTTATTTTTCGTGTATCTAAGCCCAGATGAGCGCGCGGTACCGTGAGGGAGGAGCATTCACATGACAACATATGTGTCTGGTATCAAAATATCTTCTTGGCTACTTTATTTCGTCTCAAACCGCGCGGATCAACTGAACAAGTCAATAATTTGTAGAACTAGTACCGCGCGGTCATGTAGACAATATGCTCTATTTAGAATTTAGATAGATCTTGTGTCGCGCGGTACCGCGCGATCATCTGAAGATAGCCTTAATGTAAGGAAACGGAAAGAAGGATGTCGTCTTATGTACTACCTACCTACTTATATAAAACGGTGACACAGAAACAGGGTAGGTAGAACAGGTAATTTTAAACATAAAATACTCTATTGAGCATATGCCGTTTTCGCTTCGTTTCCAAGGTGGCGACCATTTTGTAAATTTGAACCTTACACCACAAAATCAATTATAACTTTCTTTTGGTTTCAGATAGAAATATATAATTTGAACCAGGGAAACAAGTACTGCAAAATTGTCATAAATATTATTACAAAAACAAGTTTCAAAACTTTCAGTCTGACGTCTTTTTTTGATCGATTTTCCAAAAAACTTAAGTTATTTTATTTCTTCCGGATATTGCACTGAAATTTGGCACAAAATTCTGAAGGTGCTTTACAACAAACAATAGAAAGTAATCAAAATATAGAAATTATGAAGGTGCTTTAGAACAAACAATAATGTCTCAGTGATAATTGCAGTCTCAGTGGAGACCTGCAACCAGTTCAATAATTGTGAACGTTAGTGAACTCCACTTTTGACTCCCATATACATATCGAAATGCACTTGTATATGTGTATGTATGTATATATGTATGTTACGCGATACAAGCCACGATTTTCATCGATTTTAACGAAATTTGGTGTACATGTTTAGGGTATGAAGGAAATTTGCTGTATAGTTTTTGATGGCCATGGCCCTCCCCGGGGCCCTGGGGGCCCAATATTGTGTTTTTTGAAAATGATTTTTATCATTTTAGCAGTTTGTTGCAAAAAGGTAAAATTTTGATATGTGATGGCTGGTGTTAAGGGCTTTTCGATTTTGAACATTTTGGGGGTCCCCCTCCCCCGGGGGAGTGCCCCCAATATTTTGTTTTTTGAAAATGATTTTTATCTTTTGAGCGGTTTTGCTGCAGAAACGTAAAATTTTGATATGTGATGGCTGGTGTTAAGGGCTTTACGATTTTGTACATTCCCAATAATTTGTTTTTTGAAAATGATTTTTCTCTTCTAATTAGGCAAGTTCTACGGATCCGTAAAATTTTCAAAATTTGTGTTTCAACTTCTTTCAGTGCTCAAAACGATTTTATCAAGGATCAAGTCAGCAGAAAGAGTTTTCCTTGCAGAGAGTTATTTTCCACATTAACAAGTCTATCGTAACAGTTCAGCGTGCGTTTCGTTCAAGTTGTGGTGCACTTCTTCTGTGTTCGGTTCCCAGTTCAAACTAGATATTACTATATAAAGAAAGAAAGACCACTACGGACAGTGATGACACCTTGGAATCGTAAAATCACCTTACGGGATTTCCTGAGGTGATTTTACGACCTCCAAGGCGATCCGTTCGGTTTTTTTCAATGTAGCGGATAGTTAATTAAGAACTGCACTTCTAATATCTATAATTATAAAATGGTGTTAGGGGAGCAGACAGATACTATTAATTTTTTTCTGAGCTACTAACCTAACTTAAAATAGGACTAATCGACAGTAGAAGGTTAATTTTCACGATTAAATGGTGGGAAATTCGAGAATAATCAATTTTAAACAATATTAATTCAAAATTTTATTGCTTGACTCGCGGGGNTCTCTGGGGGGTGGGGGGGACGTTCATCTTAACGCTTATATTGATACCAACTTTACCAACTTGCACTGGATTTTTTTCATGTTGTTACAATTATGTCTGCCTTAGTCCAATATATTCAAATAGTTTAATAAATACGGAAGAAAAAGATTTTTTTTTTCAAAATAAATTAAAATTAAAGTGAATTAATTAATCTCCCACCCCTAAAACGTTTAAAAAGACTTTTTTAAATTATATTAAACCACATTTTAAGTTTATAACTTGCTCAAAAAAAAATTAATTGTCAAATCAAGTCGCTTTATTCGACGACAAAATGCCTGTGAAGCGGTCTCCAGATATAGCATCTTGTTTGTCTCGACAGAGACAAACTGAGTGAGATCTATAGTTCGCAGTATAATAAATATATTACTCAGAAAAATAGGTACTTACAATTATCAATTTGAACCGATAGACTGAAGATTACACAGAAAATGGACGAGACAAGGAAATTCATGACGGAACAAATTGAAAATGTAGCTACCATAGACCATAGGCAACAAATTTCTGTCGAAAATGATATTTATTGGAACCAGTTTAAAAATTTTATGCAAAAATTGCGTGGCTTAAATTCATAAATTTATCCTTCATCGAGTGAGTTAGCATTCATTTTAACTCTTAGACATGGCGAGAACATCCATTTCCCGAGTCTCTTTGTCACTGTGACTATGACATAGACTAGACAGACACGCATCCGCAGGGCCGGCGATCCCTTGGATTCTTTTTCGTAAAACGATTAAAATCATTTTCCCGAGGCACTTCCGTCAAAAAAGTCAAGGTCATTGGCAGGCCAAGCATAGAAAAAATTCTCATGAATGTAGCCACCGAAGGGAGCAAGGCAGCTTCATTAGGTGACGGTCCTAAGCCCGTGTAAGTACAAAAGGTTCAGTAGCGGAAAAAACGATGGGGTGGGGGGCGGTAGGGGCGATCACCTCCCACCCTTAGCTTAGCCTCACGCCCCTCGAAAACAAAATTTAAAAATTTGTGTTTAAAAGAGAACGCATTCATGCTTCAATTTCGTGTGAGAAATATTCATACCAAAAAATTACAGATTCAATTTCATTATTGAATATGGCTAATTGCGAAGTCTGTTAGTTAATAGTCGAACTATTTTCCTTGAACATCTTGTATAGACTTATTTCATAAATAAATCATTTTTAATAAGTACTAAATATCACATCAGATTAGAGCTCAATGCTTGATCCCCCCCCCCCCTCTCAACTGAAGACCTGTATCCGCCCCTGAGAAGGTTTGTTGTTAGGAAGGAAAACCAAAGATAGAAAGCCATTAGCAAAGTTACTACACATTGTAATACAACATAATGTGCAGAGTATTCAAATCCAAGAGAAAATGCGGCTCTATTATCTTCAATGCTAATAACTCGGGGCGGCTCAATAACTTCTTTTTCATTTGATAAATTATTCTGTGTGAAACGAGCGAGGGTTATCAATATTACAGCTAAAGAGTTTAGGCACAGAAAAGAAGGTTGTGACATAGTCGAATAAGGGGAGGAAACGCCGACCCCAAATAGAATTGGGAAAATGTGAAGTTCAAGAAGAAGGCAGAAAGATTTCTCAGGAATATCTAACCCCCTCATTGACCCAAAGTAAAGTACTTTAGGGTTGCCCATGAGACCATGTATGTTTAAGATCCGTCAAAAGCATAGCGGGGCCATTAATAGACCCAAAGTAAACGGTAATAGTTAAGATAGTTATGATTAAGCAAGTTTCGTGCCTATTCATATTGATTTTATCCTCCCTAAAAAGAAAACGAATCATGTCTAAAAGTTAATGCACTGTGGTTCTTTTTGTTGAAATCAAGTTTATCCATGGCGGGTTTTCAGGTTTTTTGCAGGTTTTCACTTTTCACGAATCCTAAAAAGAAAGCAGTAACTACTAGAGACTTGAAATTTTGTTAGTACAGGTTGCGGCAATTAGTATTTTCACATTTGAAAGAGCTGATCAAAAAAAAAAAAANAAAAAAAAAAAAAAAAAAAAAAAAAAAAAACGACATGAGATATTTGAAAAAATATTTTGTATTCTGTAAGCTTGTGTATTCTAGTTCTTTTCCATATATGTTTTGTAATGTCGTCCAAACGACGACCTTGGCTAATAATGCACTTTTGGAGTCTTTTACGGAAGTTTTCCATGACTCTCGTCAGCATATCCGCAACAATTTGGATGATTTCTTCCAGAATTGCCTCCTTTAACTCTTCAAGGGTCCCAGGGCGATATATGAAGACCTCAGCCTTGAGGTAACCCCACAGGAAGTCACAGGGACTCAAATCCGGCGACCGGGGAACATGTCCTGCGGAATCTCACGAGAACGATTGGCTGCATGGGTAGCCCCATACAGCCTAAAGCTGATGATGTGGTCCTAAAGTTGTGAACTCAACTCAAAATTGTTTTTCGTCCAGGAACTGGATCCGTGGAGTGCAAACCATACCTTGTGCGGAACGCCCTCTGAGTGGCTATAATGGTCCACTTTTTAAAAAAACAACTTGACAACGAACGCACGATGCACGCTCTGAGTGCAGTTCTGAGGGGCTCAAATCGAGCTCATTTCGTTTACACAAAGAAAAAATTGAAAAGTTGAAAATTAAAAAATGGGCCAGCCAAGTTAACGTTAACTTGGCTGGCCCACCTAAACGTTCCTATAGCTCTGGCCCTGCTTAGGTTAGAAAAAAATTGATTGCAGTTCCGAGGGGCTCAAATCGAGCTCATTTCGTTTACGTAAAGAAAAATTTTCAAAGTTGAAAATTAAAAAATGGGCGGCCAAGTTAACGTTAACTTGGCTGGCCCACCAAAACGGTCTCGTAGCGGGCTAACTGTAGGAGCTCAAATTAAACTAAAAAGGGTTCATTTGTGCTCAAATCGAGCTCATTTCATTTTGTGATTCAAAATTCAAGATTTTTTTTGTGGCCAGCCAAGTTAATGTTATCGGAGCATTGCCCTACTAAATAATGCTTTTAAAATCTTAACACAAATTCTAGCCACACGAATCTATAGGTACTTGGTGTGAAAGCCACAACATCATAAACGAAGGTCAGATGGGATTCCGTAAGCAGCGAGGTTGTCTGGATGGAATTTATAAGCTTTCTAGTATTGCAGGACTGAGAATTGAGTCTCTTAATAAAAAAGTGTATGCAGCCTTTAAAAAAGCCTTTTCATCCGTCCCTCATGAAAAATTATGGCAAAAATTATTTTCGATTGAATTGAGCAGTAAAATCTTAAGAACAATTCAGACCCTATACAAACACGCCCGTGCAAGAATAAAAGTAAACGAAAAATACACAAACAATGTCCGCATCACAGCAGGAGTACTTGAAGGAGATCAGCACTTGCATTCATTCTGTTTATATGCGACTTGGAGGATTTCTTCAGGAAACATAATGTCTCAGGAATGAATATACAAAGTCTAATAATCCTTTTGCTCATTTACGCGGATGACCTCGTGATTCTTGGGGATGGTAGGGCCCAGATGCAAAGAAATCTAAACCTAATATATGAATACTGCCAGGCTAACGGATTAATAGTAAACGTCGACAAGTCAAGTATTCTCGTGTTTAAAAAGAACGGCAGACTACACAGGATCATTTTTTATAATGGTGAACCAGTAAAAGTACAGAATACCTTCAACTACCTGGATGTAATGTTCTCCTCATCGGGGCTTTTCTTACAAGCCATGCTTCAATCAAAAAGGAAAGCCTGTGCAGCAAACTCGAGCGTCATCACCACTCTAGTCAATTCAAAATCTCAAGATTGGAGCACAAGAATAAAGCTGTATGAGACTATAAGTACTTCGGTACTTGGACAAATTGGAAACTAGCCAGCTCAACTTCTGCAAAACAGTATTGAAAGTATCCAGATCTACACCAGGATATATGGTAAGAAGACAGCTGGGGATTAAGAAAGTAGCCTTCTGAGTCATAAAACAAACACTGCACTGGTGGGTCAGGATTCTCCGTATGACAGACAGACGATGTACAAAAATCTGCTATACAGCCCTTGTAAGAAAACACAACACCCAGCCTTGCGAGAAGTATAATTGGGTCAGCCAGCTTGTGTCAGTTCTACAAAAAGTGGATAAACTTGACCTATGGGATTCACAGGACCCACAAATCATCAAACCTGAAATCGATTCAATACTGATGTCACTTGAACAAAGATATCTAGAAGACGATAGATGATAATCGAATATTGAATTCTACCTACAGCTTGATCTACAAGGATATTCAACCTGACCGTAACATGGCGCCATTTCTCAACCTAGACTCACCCATCGGCATACAGAGAACTCTCAGACAACTTATTACAGCTGGAAGAATCCTATACATACTCGTATATATCAAAGGGAATGTACATACAATAGATACAACTGAAATATGTGCAATCTGTAACTACGGGGTAATCGAGGACCTGTCCCACTCACTCAGTGTCGTATGTATCGTGATCCTAGGATAACGTTTCTTGACTCGCGGGACATACGTTGTCTGCTGGGTATGTCGGATAGGAACTCACTTTTCAAACTTCACCAATATGTCAATGAGGCTCTAAAAATTAGGTCATTTATTTTATTGCATTAAAATAAGTCATTCCGATATACTGAAATACCTGTAACTAATTGTGAACCCCCATTTTTTGGTCACGCCAACGTAGGAAATCCCTTACAAATCAATTTATTGTTTTAAAATGCCAAATGATAGCATGGAAGGGAAAGTAAAACGTGGTTCTTATTTACGGGTGGTTTTTAACAGAATAATTAGGTGAACAAGACGGTGACAGGATAACATAGGAATTGATATTTTCCTGGTATAAATGAATACAATGCGTAAAATGTAATTATTTTTTTTTTAATTACTGTTTAAATGAATTACACCCGTAAATTAGTATGTAATTTTGTCAACTCCACAATTGTAATATTATTAATACAAATAAACATTTATTATGTATTTATTATTTTTCACTATCGAAATCAGATAAATTTTCGTGGACCCCCGCTTACTAATTGTGAACCCCCATTTTTTGGTCACGCCAACGTATACCCCCCTCGAATCTCCCGTGGACCCCTGGGGGTCCACTTGGACCACTTTGGGAATCACTGATTTAAATAATATTTTAAATTCTCAGCGTATTTGAGAGCTTCTTCGTCATATTCACTTCCAATTATTTCCTTTATTAGCTTGTTGTACAAAACAAGAAACGGCTTGTCACGCGTACACATTACAAGATTTGATGCTCCGTTTACCAAAGACTTTATAGTAAGGTGACTCTCCTTGGGTAATACGTGCTTAAGCATATTTTCTAGCTCTCTTTTCTGTAAAAAAAAAAAAATGTATCACAGTGTATTTGTAGCTCAAATATAAAACTGTTTTCAACAGATTTATTGAATTACTAGCAGGTATACCGTGCTTTATCGCTTTGAGTTAATTGGGGGGAGCGAAGCGTAGCCCTATACACCCTACAAATTGCAAACTTTTGTGACCTTACTTCTCCGAATCTACTCAACCGATTGTCACCAAATTTCTTATCCATATTCTGTATATACCAAGGGTGCATATATCGATATTTTCAGAAAGATATTTTGAAATCGGCCGATTTTTGGTCCCATTTTCTGATCTTATTACCAAATTCAGCAATAAAAAAATCGGAAAATCGGACAAAAAATTGGCAGATTTCAAAATATCTTTCTGAAAATGGATAGGTGCACCCTTGGGTATATCGGTATATGCAGAATATGGGGAAAAATGGTGACAATCAGTTGAGTGGTTTCGGAGGAGTAGGGTCACAAAAGTTTGCAGCTTCTATACGCTCTGCCAACTTTTGTGGCCCTACTCCTTCCGAAACTACCCGAAATCCCGAAAGGGATTAATACTTTCCTCCAACTCCTCAAATGATGTGACAGAGACTTGATTTTTTTTTTTTTAACTACCGTTATTTATGACGAGGATTCACTTAGTAAGTGAATCCTCGTCATAAATGTAGTGTCTTTTAAAGTTACCAATAGGATGTCTAATTTAAATTTGTTAAATAGTAGTGACTAGATTGTTGTAAACGGTGTCTTTGAGCAAGTCTCACTGAAAATAATCCAGGGGGAAGGCCAGGAAACCTAGGTGTCCAAGAAAAGGGGCCTCTGTTCGCTATTAGCTGGTTTCCAAATATCTTCTCACAACTCTGTCATTATATTCAGGTTAACATGTTTCTAGAAGAAGAACCATCTTGTTCTTGAAACATGTTAACCCTAGTATGTAATGGTACATTTTCCAAGAGATTTGGTAAGGTGTCTGTCAACAGTTCTAAATACCGCTCCCCATTTAAATTTTCCTCATAGAAATGAGGAAAAGTCATTGGAAAAAAAAAAACGCAATTTTGCTAAAAATACAAATTTTAATTTGAAATGCACTTATTAATGAAAAATTAATGCAATTTGATATGTCACAATTGGGTATTTTGAATCACAGGAAAAATTTTCTAAATCGCAATTTTAATAAATAAATTTCATAAAAATATTGTAATCTGATGTCTCACGCTCCTGTGCTAAAAAATCGTTTGATCTTAAAATTCCAAGACGACCCAGAGGTATAAGAATGGTTCACAAATTAAAACCACCCGGTATATTGAGATTTATGTAAAGGCATTCTTTGAGGGAATGTCGATGGAATTGATTTCTGTGGAGGAGGAGTAAATATTTTTTGGAATTCCTTCAAAATAATTCCATAACGTAGATATAGTGAATTTTATATTTTTTCCGAATTATTTGGGTATGGGTTTTGAGGGATTATATTTTCGGTGTGTACCTAATTGGGCTGTTTAATTGGTAATTATACCACTAAAGAAGCTCATTTTTACGGTAACCCACTTTCCGTTACATTTCCAATTGTTTCCTATATCAAGAATATGTAGATACTTCATCTGTTGAGAAATATCACAATCGGGTACGATTAAATCTTCATTTTAAGAGGCAAAATCTCCTTTGGCTAAACATGCTACTCACCAGAAAATATTCCACGAAGAATTAAAAAATTTAATAAAAACTCATCTCTCCAATTAATGGAACTCAAAATAGCTCAACACGAACCCTAGGGAGAATAAGTTGAGAAGTATAAAATCGACTGTCTTTCCATGGCTGTCCGTCAGTCGAGAATGGAGGAAGTATGTCTGACGAGAATGAGGATTGGTCACACCAAATTCACCCACCCCCACTTATTTAGACAGGAAGACAATACAATCCAATCTGTGATGTATGTCATGTTGCGATATAGATTGAACATATAATTGTCTCATGTCAGAAGATGCGCTTCCGCCCAAGTTATTTTTATGGCAAATCCTTAAAAGGAATTCTTTTAAGGATTTTAAGAATTCTAAAAAATAATTTCTTAAAAATGCTTTAATTTTTTTTTTTTTTTATATATTTCATATATGGCATGTAGTGTTGGGATACTAATACTACGATATGCTGAGTATGTAATAAATAAATAAATCCTTATTTTATTTTATTTTCAAATTTTTCGAAAAATCAAATTTACATGAAAAATCCGGTGGCAGAAAACTTTCGACCAGGCAACTGAATATTTGTGTATGCTTCAGTACGTTTAAAACTATTGGCACATACCCAAACTTGATTCGATTCAATGTTGATTTTTAATATTAAAGAAAAAAAAAATCCGCGGAAAATTGACAACTTTGGAATAGATGCGGGATCGGAAAATGAGGTCGGATATATTTTGTCTGAGAACATTTTTACTTTCTCTTTCTATAGAAGATAAAGTATTGTAATCGTGCAGAAAATTTGGACATTTTTTACTTTACCCTAACATATATAAATAGCACCCAAGAGTACTTACGGCAAATGGTGCGGTGATCCAATCGTTATCAAATATCTTATTAAAGTTGGGATCTTGACATTCTAAGTAGTAAAGAGGGTTTTCTGCAATTGGAATTAAACTAATGAAAAATCTAACCATCGCCTCTCCCAATTCATTTTGCATTGTTATCACCCGATATGGCATCAGAAGATCTCTCTTAGCCTGAATTTTCATTGATGAACAGTATGGTTTTTTAATGTAGTATAATATAAAAG
>CM022880.1:25906790-25926054 GCA_012654025.1 Pachypsylla venusta | reverse complement strand
ATACTCCCAATTTTGGGAATAAGGTTTATGATCGACAGGGCCGTAGACAGAAAATCCGGGCCCGGGGGGGGGAATTTACGGGCCCTTCTATTTATTTATTTTTTAATGGTAGTATGGGAGTTATAGTAGTAAAAACGGGCATTTCAGGTACGTATGCATTGTGAAAAGGATTGTCGTTCATTTTTGAAAATAGATAATTATTAGATCATTCTACATACAGTTAGCTAATAGTATTATTTCTAATAATAATAATGGTTAGTATATTTTAACACAATATTTGCATCATACATAATTGTTGTAACACATTACAATAAAAGACAAAATAAAACAAAAAGTACTGAAATTAATAATTAGAGAAATCAAAAAATAATCAAATAACATAAATAATCAATAAAGGTGGTCAAATAAATAAATTGCAAAATAAAATATGACGTAATCAGCTATGGACGAATCACGTGGAGATAGTGCTTCTCAAAGTCCAGGGCTGTCATCCCGAAGAAGTCGTCCTCACTGTAGAAAGCCTTCGATTTAAATATTTCATTGAGGACGTTTTTAAACTTCTTCAGGGGCAACGCACACAAACTGGGTGGTAATTTATTGTAATATTTTATACACTGAGATTCGATTTTTTTTTTTATTTTAAATGAACTCCAGTGCTCCTTTGTGCGCAGATATTTGTTCTCCTTTGCTCTTGTCTCGTATGAGTGTTGAATTTCAAACTTTTCAAAATATTGACTATAATTCTTTTTTACAAATACGAGACATTCTAAGATATAAAGGCTCGGGAAAGTTAAAATTTGGGCATTCAGGAATACTGGCTTACGCGAGTCCGTTTTTCCATTCTAAAATTTGATCTTATGCAGCTCTTCTGAGCAGCAAAAGCCCTACTTGCGTTTGATGCATTTCCCCAGAAAATAATTGCATACGTCAGGCGGGACTGCACGTAGGCATGAAAAGCACAAAGTGCTGCTTCTTGGTTTACGGAGTATTTTATTGTTCTAAGAGCAAAGGAGAAGCTATTTATCTTGCTCGACACCAATTCCACGTGATTTTTCCATGTAAGGGCATCGTCTATTTTCAGCCCCAGGTAGCGCGAGTGAGACACATGATTGATTGTGACGTCATCACATTCGACCTCCATAGGGTCTTTTATATTTTGTATTGAAAATTGAATTAGATTGCTTTTCGTGGCATTTGATTTTAGATTGTTCGTCAAAAACCATTCTGTTATTTTATTAAAACAAAAAATAATCTCATTTTTACAGAGGCTTTTATTTTTGGCCCTCGTAACAATTGTGCTGTCAACACAATATAGTGTGATGAGACATCCCAGCAGGTTTGGTAGTTCATTTATGTACAGTAAGAAGAGGAGGGGACCGAGAATTGTTCCCTGAGGTACAGTTTCTACCCAATCAGAAGAGCATCTCTCTAGTCCTGCGTTTGCACTGTTTTTATTTGTGCTTACCAATTCACTCTGCTTAAATGTCTCATCTAACATTCTTTGGTATCTTTTAGTAACATAAGATCTCAGCAGATCAGCTGATTTCCTACGAAAACCCATCTTGTAAATTTTGTCAAGTAATGTGGCCAGGTGGACAGAATCAAACGCTTTTGTGAGATCCAACATCAAGGCTGTCACTACTTCCCTTCTGTTGAGAGCCTCCAAAACATCTCTCAAAAGCTGGTACATAGAGTTAGCGGTCGATTTTGATTTGATATAGCCATTCTGATTCGGAGTAAGCACTGTGTTAGTACTCAGGAACATTCTAATATGCATTGCTTTCTCGTATATCTTTGCAATGTTTGAGATAAGGGAAAGAGGTCTAGAGCTACTGAAGCTCTTTTTACAGCCTTTGTTTTTGTAAATTAATTTTACATTGGCGTATTTTAGTTTTGATGGAAATATTCCTCCATCAAAAGACATATTTATCAGAGTCGATAAAGGACGAGCTAAAACATGTGCACAGTATTTCAGTACTTTGGTAGGTACTTCATCAGGACCGACCGCGTTTGTGTTTTTCAATGATTTAATGGGATCAATGATTTCATTTGCACTTGAGTGTCTAAACACGAACGTGGCCGACACGCATGCTACCAGACTCATATCCATCTGTCAAATTCTAAAAATCGACTTCATTTTCCATGTCCTTCTCCAACTAAAACAAATAATGAAACGCACATATTAAGAATTAGCCATGCTTCAAACAACCATTAACTTAGTTTTAACCAATATCTCTAAAATATTGTTGGACAGTTCCTATCAATCAATAAATTGCCTTGGTGAAACAACTTTCTTGGATATAAGCTGGACCTCTATGTTAGGCTACCTTGGGTTTGAATTTGCTCAAATCTAGTTTATAGTCAACAATAAGACAGGATAAGTTAGGTCAGCCGGGACTCGCGGAGCGAGACGGGTGACCTAGTCCTTTCTCCAACCTAGATTTAAGCCAGCTCAGACCTATCGTGACCTAACCTACGTTAAGCTTCTGTTCAGTTTAAGAGAGCCGAACCTAAAAATATTCAACTGAAGGTCTGTCGGTTTATGGGTCCTAGCACAGTTATAAACACACAAAAAGAATTAGTATCTTAATTTTGTTTTCCTTTTTTACAAAAATTTGAATGAATATTCAAATATTTCTATAGAGAAATGGGTAAAACCATTAAAGTTTGATTTATTTTGTAATTTTTTTTTAATGTAAATATCTGATCTCCGATAATGGTTTTTCGTTTGTCCTGAATATGTAAGAATTGTCCTCATCAATACGTTGTTAAGAAAAGTCGCTCTGCCGAGAATTTACCAAATGAAATTCATACGTCATCATGATCAGACGGAATTTCCTTGTGGGGGTGTAATTAAAACAACCTTTGTGTGGCCAATGAAATTCGCTAAAACAAAAGAATTTAGCCCTGGGATCACAATATACTGTCGGATCAAGACGGCCATACCCTGAAGTATAGCCCATACAAATATCTAAAGAATTCAAAAGAGAAAAACATGTTTACATAACACATTTTAGATTAATTTTGTAATATTTTTAAAAAAAGAACAAAATATGGTTCAGCGTTATTTAGATACTATAAGAGTCTAAAAGCATTGTTAAGAAAAGTCACTCTGGGTATCTAGTAAGCTATAATTTCATTACTGTAAGTAATGGTCACTTACATCGAAATGGTTCGAGCAAATGTATGCTGTGCTTTTTGCTGATAGCTTATCCTTCCTCCTCATAATATTGCACCATTTTTTACGGAGAGATTCATCTTTTGGCACAAGTATGAACGTTTTATTCGGTGTTGAAATTGGTTTGCTCATACACTCAGTAACAACGCAGGATTTGTATTCAGACATTCCGTTGCAGAGGACTCTTTATAGAAAGATTCAGGGTCAAATATAAAACGAAAAAATAACATGCCTTATAATGAAATGTTTAATACTATTATTGATAAAGGGTATTATATTATACATATTTTTAAACAAGTAAAAATTAAAATTAACTTATGCTCACGCAAAATAGAAAAGAAAATCAAGTGGATTAAAAAGGTAAACAAACACTTCCCCGGCTTATGACGTCCCGGGCAACAATCTTGAAAAAATTGCGTTTTTGTAAACACCTCCAGGGTTCAAATTTCAAAGTCTTTTTTCTTGGAAAAAATATTTATTTTTAATCAGTGGGACTGACAGTGTAATTTTTTTAATTTTAATATCTTTCCAATAAAAGAATAGAAAAAAATCACAATTATTGTCTATTGTGCCAAATTTCATTGCAATCGGATAAGTAGTTTCAGAATGCATACAGTTTTGTGGATGAAACAAACGTCGTTGCGTCACAGAAAAATAAAATTTCGCTCTCATCATTTTTTCATAACGCGCCTGAAGAAGTAAGTATAACTTCAAAAATGAGAATTATAAAATATAAATTTGATAAGATTAACGCCGACAGATAACCCCTAACTATCAAGAAAACCATAATACTTCTCACTAGTTTACTCATTATTCAGATACGGAGTTTAACTTTATCATGCGCGGATATAGTCGTCTTGTTTTGGGGGGTCACAATCGCACAATATACCTAATAGAAAATTTGGAGGGGTGGGGGAGGGATTCCGGGGGTTCGAGTCCTGAGCAGTACTTTTTAATGAAATGTTTATCGAGGTACGATACCTAATTTGTTAAAATCTGATGTAGAGCTTACCACAAATGCCTTTCCTAAGGGTGATAAGCGATTTTATAACGTGATGACGAAAAAAAGTGTCATTCGGACAGAATTTTTGACTATTTTTTATTTACGAATTTCTATTTAGTATCAGGATTGGGAATTATTTAGAGGCCCGTGTCCCCCCACCATCTCAATGGGATAAAAGATACCGCGGATTTTTTTTTTTTTTTTTTTTCATTCATTTGATTTTTTTTTAAAAAAATATTACGTGATTAGGTATACCGCCCGCTTAAAAAAACTTGGGGGGGCACGTTCCCCTCGTGCCCTCCCCTATATCCGCGCATGAAATTTATACTTACGCTCCTCAATATGTATTGGAACCATTGAATAGGATTCAGGTAAAAATCAAAAAATTACTTTTTAAGGATAGAAACAAAATTCAGATTTTAACACCTGTCCAACTCTCTATATCTAAACATTCTTCTATATCTAAACTTCCACAACAAAGAATATAGACAGATTCAAGATCAACACAATGCGTTAAGATCACAAAGATTTAAACGACCAAACGTATGTACCAAACTGTATGGCAATCGCAGATTACGGTACATTATCCCCACTCTATTGTATGATTACTATCAGGATTTTTTGAGTGAAACAAATAAATTTAGATTAAAGACAAATCTAAAATCAACTATAATCAAGACAACTTTTGAATAGATAAAAATGTAAAACAACGATATAAATTTTAATAAATTTTTGGAACAAAAAACTTACTTTAAATTAAAATTATAAATTATTTAAGAAAGAAGATATTTATCTTCAGAAAAAGAACAAACAAAAAAACCTCCGAATAAGTTAAACTTAGCTTAGGGGGTTTAATATTGTAATAATATATTTATTGTTACTAATAAAGTTAGTTTTCAAATAATAAAAAAAAAAAAAATCGTTTGGTATGACGGGTTTCTGGTTGAAATTTGTGAAAAACTGAAGAGAGTTTAAAATATCACATTGTAGGTACAAAATTCCGAAATTTATACAGTTGTGTTTTTCGGTAATAATGTTACAATTGATTATGAAACGTTTTAAACCCAATTTAATGAAAAAACCTAGACGATTTTTTTATGGAAATTAGATAAAGGTGGGTACCTACATGTTCCTTGATAGGGAGTTCCCCCAAATTAGTCTTTCCCTTTGTTCAGCCAACGAGATGAAGAGGAGGACATGTTCCTTGATAGGGAGTTCCCCAAAATTAGACTTTCCCTTTGTTCAGCCAACAAGATGGAGAGGAGGACATGTTCCTTGATAGGGAGTTCCCCCAAATTAGACTTTCCCTTCGTTCAGCCAACGAGATAAAGGAGAAGACATGATAGGGAGTTCCCCCAAATTAGACTTTCCCTTGGTTCGGCCAACGGGATAAAAGAGAAGACATGTTCTCGATAAGGAGTTCCCTCAAATTAGACTTTCCCTTCGTTCGGCCAACGAGATAAAGGAGAAGACATGATAGGGAGTTCCCCCAAATTAGACTTTCCCTTGNACATGTTCTCGACTTATTAGGTAACTCTCAAACCATTTCAGGACAGTATCCTTTAATCCAATCAGTTTCAAATGTTCTATCAGTCGTCTATGGTCTACGGAGTCAAAAGCTTTGGTTAGGTCAAGAAATAGTCCGAGTACTTTGTTTTTCTTGTTAAGTTCTGTATGTATGTAGGATGTAAGTTCAAGTAGTGCTTTTTTTTATTAGACTTTTCCTTCGTTTAGCCAACGGGATAATGGAGAGGACATGTTCCTTGATAGGGAGTAACCCCAAATTAGACTTTTCCTTCTTCCGGCCAACGGGATAAAGGAGAGGACATGTTCCTAGATAGGGAGTTCCCCCGAATTAGACTTTTCCTTCGTCCGGCCAACGAGATAAAGGCGAAGACATGTTGCTTGATGGGGAGTTCCCCCAAATTAGACTTTTCCTTCGTTTAGCCAACGGGATAATGGAGAGGACATGTTCCTTGATAGGGAGTTCCCCCAAATTAGACTTTTCCTTCGTCTGGCCAACGAGATAATGGAGAAAAAATGTTCCCTGATGAGGAGTTCCCCCAAATGTTCATATTTATTCTGATATTTCCTTCTAATCATCTAAATCAGGGCTGCCCAACCCGTCGATCGCGGAGTGATTTTGGGTCGATCACGTCCGGAGAGATGAGATGACGCTCTAGAAGCATACAAATTTTTTAGCAATATAAACTACAAAATAATTGTGAACGAGGTTTACATCTCACACAAGTTTACATCTCCTTGAGAACTCATGAGAATTAGGAGGGGGAAATAGAAATGAGGGGAAATTGAATTTGTCCACTGGTAGTAGGGTAGGTACCTAGTCAGATCAGAGAAAGAAAACTTTTGGAATCCGCTCTGCAGACATAAGTATCCAAACCTGAGAAGAAGTATTGAAATGTTACATTGACTCTTTTGGCTCAACCTACAAGTGTGAATTCGCTTTTTCTTACTTTCCTCCTTTATTTTGAACCTTTTTAAGAACCATAAAGATAAAATTCCATGTTCATTCTCATTGTGTTCAAAAGTGTGAGGGGGAGGGGGGTCGATCGCGGCGTTTATCTGAGACTTTATAGTAGATCTTCTTCTGTAAAGGTTGGACACCCCTGATCTAAATCATCATTTTAATTTCTCAGCGTCTTCGAGAGCTTCTTCGTCATATTCACTTCCAATTATTTTCTTTATTAGCTTGTTGTACAAAAGTCGGAACGTCGTGTCACGCGTGCACCTTACAAGATTTGATGCATCGTTTACCAAAGACTCTATAGTAGGGCGACCCGCCTTGGGTAATACGGGCTTAAGCAAACTTTGTAGCTCACTTTTCTGAAAAAAATAAATAAATCTGTAGATCAGTGCATTTATAGCTCAAGTATAAAAATGTTTCCAACAGATTGATTGAATTACTAGAAGGTATACCGTGCTTTATCGCTTTGAGTTAATTGGGTGGAGCGAAGCGTAGCCCTATATACCCTACAAATTGCAAACTTTTGTGACCTTACTTCTCCGAAGCTACTCAACCGATTGTCACCAAATGTTTTATCCGTATTCTGCATATACCCAAGGGTGCATATCGATATTTTCAGAAAGATATTTTGAAATCATCCGATTTGTGGTCCATTTTCAGATTTTTTTTTACCAAATTCACCAATAAAAAAATCGGAAAATCGTACAAAAAATCGGCAGATTTTAGAATATCTTTCTAAAAATGGATAGATGCACCCTTGGGTATATGCAGAATATGGGGAAAAAATTGTGACAATCGGTTGAGTGGTTTCGAAGGAGTAGGGTCACAAAAGTTTGCAGTTTATACGCTCTGCAAACTTTTGTGACCCTACTCCTCCGAAACTACCCCCAATCCCGAAAGGAATTTATCCTTTCCTCCAACTCCTCAATTGATGTGACAGTGCAGATTTTAAAATATCTTTCTGAAAATGGATAGATGTACCCTTGGGTATATGCAGAATACCAATAGGATGTCTAATATAAATTTGTTAAATAATAATGACTTGATTGTTGTAAACGATGTCTTTGAGTAAGCCCCACTGGAAATAATTCAGGGGGTAGGACCAGGAAACTTAGGTGTCCAAGGCAAGGGGTCTCTGTTCGCTATTAGCTGTTTGCCAAATATCTTGTCACAACTCTGGCATTATATTCAGGTTAACATGTTACTAGAAGAAAAACCTTCTTGTTCTTGAAACATGTTAACCCTAGTATGTAATGGTACATTTTCCAAGAGATTTGGTAAGGTGTCTATCAACAGTTCTAAATGGGGAGCGGTCCCCATTTAAAGTTTTCTCATAGAAATGAGGAAAAAGTCATTGGAAAAAAAATCGCAATTTTGCTAAAAATACAAATTTTAAACTGAAATGCCCTTATTCATGAAAAATTAATGCAATTTGATATGTCACAATTTTGAGTCATAGGAAAATATCGCGAAATCGCAATTTTGCAAATGATGAATTTTTTGCTCGATTACATCGACATAAAAAATTTCATAGAAATAATGCAATTTGATGTCTCACTCCTGTGCTAAAAGATCTTTTAATCTTAAAATTCCAAGACGACCCAGAGGTATAAGAATGGTTCACAAATTAAAACCACCCGGTATATTGAGATTTATGTAAAGAGGGAATTTCCATGGAATTGATTTCTGTGGTGGAGGGGCAAATATTTTTTGAAATTATTTTTGCCAAAATAATTCCATAACGTAGGGATTATATTTTCGGTGTGTACCTAATTGGGCTGTGTAATTGGTAATTATACCGCTAAAGAAGCTCATTTTTCCGGTGGCCCACTTTCCGTTACATTTCCAATTGTTTCCTATGTCAAGAATATGTAGATACTCATCTGTTGAGAAATATCACAATCGGGTACGATTAAATCCTCATTTTATTTTTATTTTCAAATTTTTCGAAAAATCAAATTTACATGAAAAATTTGAAAATAAAAATAAAATGAGTACGTTTAAAACTATTAGTCAATACGCAAACTCTATTCGATTCAATGTTGATTTTTAATATTAAAAAAAAAATCCGCGGAAAATTGACAACTTTGGAATAGATGCGGGATCGGAAAATGAGGTCGGATATTTATTTTTATTTTGTCTGAGAACGTTTTTACTTTCTCTTCCTATAGAAGATAAAATATTGTAATCGTGCAAAAATTTGGAGATTTTTAAATATCACCTAAGAGTAATGAGTACTTACGGCAAATGGTGCGGTGATCCAATCGTTATCAAATATCTTATTAAAGTTGGGATCATGACATTGTAAGTAGTAAAGAGGTTTTTCTTTAATTGGAATTAAACTAATGAAAAATGTAACCATCGCCTCTCCCGATTCATTTCTCATCGTTATCACCCGATATGGCAACAGTAGATCTCTCTTAGCCTGAATTTTCATTGACGAACAGTATGGTTTTTTAATGTAGTATAACATAAAAGTATCTCTGGCGCCCTCAATTTCACCCTGGATCATATACGGTGTGGAAAGAAATTGAATATTATTCCCATCCTTTTTAATGTAAGGTACCATCCGATAGCGTGAAAGACCTAAAATAGAATACAAGAGAAAATCGAATGAGTCTACTATAGACGAGTCTTCCTGGTTAATAGGGGAAAGTATGATAAAACCGGGTGGTCATGTCAAAACGAGTACCCGTGTTCTGACAAAATGGACAGAGCGAGAGAGCGATCTATGTTCTGATTGTTGGAAATAATACGTTTATAGGTACTCTTCTACATAATTTCTGAAAGATTCTAGTTTGCTTGATTGTCTTGTTGCGGAGAGATATCTATATACCTACCTAGAAATCTCCAAGAGTATGCAGCACGGAAGGGGCAACTTAGATTTACACTAGATTTTTGGAAGCAAAAAAAGTCATCAAGTACCGAAATACGATAAATGACGTATTTCGCATTTTGAACAATCAAATGTGACTGTGGCAACTTTGTCGTATCGTTGAATCGCATTTCGTAAATTTGGTGGGAAAATTAAAAAAAAATTAACAAACGTTACAAACGTATAGTTTCCATCTGTTNTTTTTTTTTTTTTTTTTTTTTTTTTTTTTTTTTTTTTTTTTTTTTTTTCTGTTTTCCGTCTATTTTTTCATTGTAAAACGAATATTATTTTCCTTTCAACAGTAGTTCCTTGAGTATGTCAGAATAGGTATAGCTAACGTGTTGATGGCTTTGAAGAGGTGCTTACTGTTTAACTGTGATCGGCATATTCTATGTATTCTATTAATGTATTCCTCAGTCTCTTTCGTACTTTTTTGGTCAATTGATCTACCTTGCTTGGGGGTTTATTATTAAATAAGTAANTTATTTACACCCCCCCCTAGGCCAGATGCTGGCTACGGCCTTGTAAAACACCAGTCTAAACCTGTTCATACCTTGAGTATGATAGATATTTTGTTTTTGGGCAGACTATTTAAATCCTTCTGTTTATGACAGATAACTGATTTTTGTAAACTAGATTCAAAAAAAGATATGAAATCTATTTTGTGCCTCGCTATCCACTCTTGGAAATACCTAATGACTTTAAAAGGAGGAGCAAAAGAAAAAATCAATAACAAGTTTTCTATGCCGAAACACGTTTTGAGATCCCCAGAGTCCAAAGTTCGAGTTTCAGGATTCGACACTGTCAAAAAGAGGCAAAACAGCCCACGGTTCATTCGAATTTAATTGAACGTTTCAAGTATTCAGTGCACTCCGTTTTCCTTTTAGGCAATGATAGATTGCAC
This sequence comes from Pachypsylla venusta, assembly GCA_012654025.1. Taxonomy (NCBI): domain Eukaryota; kingdom Metazoa; phylum Arthropoda; class Insecta; order Hemiptera; family Aphalaridae; genus Pachypsylla; species Pachypsylla venusta. Next base: position 25,915,609 of record CM022880.1, on the reverse strand, counting down.
TTCAACCAAAGTATCTTTGTGCATTCCATGAATAGGCACCAACATTCAATCTATAACTTAATTTTATGCTGGATTCGTGAAAACCGCCTATAATCGGCAAATTACTGTTGACGGTGGATTTCAACCTAAAGTGTCTTTAAGCATTCGATGCATAAAATTGTAATATATAGGCACCAGTTTTTAAGCTCTTACCGTTCTCATTTTAGGCAGAAAAGCCAAAAAGTACTAGCAAGTGCCAAAAATAGATTAGACTTCAGTTTTGGTCGATAAAACTCGTACAACAAAGTCTACCACGCTGGACATTTTCAGCAACATCAATGTTTTGAAAAGATTTGCAAAATATCTGCGTTTTTGATTCTTCACATTAAAAATACAACTGAAGGTGATGCAACCAGAAAGTGTGATATTCTCAAAAATATTTTTGTTTAACGGAACAATTAAAAAATGAAATTTCAAATGACTCGAATAATCAAAAGTTTATACTTTTATTGCACGAAAATTCGAAGAGCAGCGAATGGCTCCGTCCGTTTTTGTCCACGGACACACCTAGTATTGAAAATAGATCCGTTATCTGAATATCCAACGTTTCAAAAACTATTCTAATTCTGACTAATTCTGGCGACACAACAACTAATCTATACTTAGATTAATTATTTCTAACTCCTGAAATCCAATAAATAGGTACCAATTTCGTAAATTCTAATCGTTGGTAATTTAAAACATTATCATATTGTTGTTCTTATTTCTTTTGTAGTTTTCTCTCTCATTTCGCGGAAAAAAAAATCTAAAAATTTATAAATGAATAGTAAAAGTTGTTGTTATAAATCTATAGTAAAACGCAAAGCCTAGTTGTTATACTGACTGACTGATAATAATCAACATAGCGCCACGATTGGCTAAACATGGTTGAAAGTTGAAAGAATTGAAATTTGGCACACACATTCCTTTTAGTATGTAGGTGCATAATAAAAAAAATCGAGAGTTCAAGCGGAAGCAAGTTACCAGCCAAAAATGACGCTTTTTAGAGGGTTTCAATTTTTACTCGGCAATGTAAAGAAGATAACGAAAAATGACCGAGAATTGACCCTTCCCAAAACAGTATATAAGGACCCCATTAAAATTGAAATTTTCCGGTTTCTACCCGATTTATTTCCGGTTTTCATCTGTGAAAAAATGGGAATGGAGAAGTACCCCTAATGCCGGGTCCACAATAAGCAAACATTGTTAGCGAAAATTTTTCGCTAACAAAAAAAATTGAGGAGAAAATGTTAGCTAACATTCTGAAATAACATGTACCTATTATATAAAAATGAATTGTATGTGTGTGTGTGTGTGTGTGTGTTTGTGTGTGTGTGTGTNTTATCCAATTGCACTGAAATTTGGCACAGTTGATGGGTGCATTAAGGTACACCAATTAGGGACAAACAATGGATGGGTGACAGCAAAAAAGTTCACGTTCGACCTAAATGACATTTTGACATTTAGGCATCAAATATCAGAGAGAGATAGTGCTTCAGTGAACTATAGGCCTCACCCAATGTCGACGACTATGAAGAGAGAGAGAGAGAGAGAGAGAGAGAGGGAGAGGGAGGGAGAGAGTGAGAGAGAGGGAGGGAGAGAGAGAGATAATAGGCCATGACTATAAGGAAATTGTTAAAGTGTACCTTGAGCTTAGTGATATTGGAATGATTGTTGAGAATACCTTGTAATTATATGATGCCCACTAAAATTGTGACATAATAACACAAAGAAATATACATTTACATATATGTCAAAATCCAAGACATTTCATCCCCACCCCATGTTTTGAAATAATGAGCTTCCTCGCTTCAAAAATTAGATAAAATGAGTATCTTACCCCCCTCCTAGAATAAACCCATGTGACTACCACCCAAACAGCGCAAATCTTACTTATAAATACAGAAAGTCAAGACCCCCCCCCCNNNCCCCCCCCCCCCCGGCATGAAAATTCTATGTGCTCCACTGATTGGTTCACCAGATCTAGAGATATGTACAGGAGAGGAGGTGCAAATATCATGAAATAGTTCCTGGAAATATACACACTGTAGTAGTCAGGTTTGATTTGGAACTTGGCCTGATGCATCACTGCCGTTCGCCAATAACATAATTTCTTTTGACCTTTACCGACAATGGACAGAACATCGATTTTCGTTAGCGAACATGCCGTAATAACATCAAATGTTAGTACAAAATGTGTGGACGTGTAAATTACATAAAATGTTATTATCGCCAGGGCCGTTCAGAGGGGGGGACAAAGGGGACAAAATGTGCCGGGACCGGACTCCTCAAAGGGCCCTGGCCCAGCGGATTTTTCTTTTCACTGATGATAAAAAAATCAATTAAAACAAATACAACGTACCAAAAAAAAAAAAAAAAAAAAAAAAAAAAAAAAAAAAAAAAAAAAAAAAAAAAAANAACAAAAAAAAAAAAAAATTACCACAAAAATGACAAATAATGTCAATTAATTTGCCTAATAGCCAGCCAGCGTCTATGGCACGTTGAATACACCAGTTCCCGTTAGATCAATAAAGTTAAGCAACATCCAGCGACATTTTACCATATAGGTGTCCACGTGGGTTCGCCCCCCTCGTGATGCTGGCTATTTTTCGGGCCCAACCCAGGCTGGGTGAGGTCAATGTGGGTATCTGGTTTGCAAGTTTTCAGCGAATGGGAGATGAAACCCCCGTCTTGAATGACCAATAAATGTTGGGCTGAGTGCGTTTATCTGATTTTCAGAGCTTTTTTAAGCTTAGTGAGCACTGCCTTCTAATTGAAATTTTGGGAAATTGTTTATATTACTAAATGGAATAAATTAGGGAGATGACCTGGTCTCCTGCTTCAACAGTTTTTACCATAGTAATATGAACCACCCTAGTCCCCATAGTCTATAAGACACCCTATATATATAACATGTGTTTTTATGCTTTTATGAGACCCCCTGTACAGAGTTACCCGTGTTGAAGCAGGACAATATTCTCGTCATGGCCTGATTTGACGTCATGGAAGAAAAACACATTCCTGTGACTTAGGTGAAAGACCCCAAAATGGATTTCCAACCAACCATTCATAGGTATTATTGTGAAACATATGTGGAACGCTAACGCGTGTAAGCAATAAAATAAGTAAAAAACAATCTCACAAAAAACTATATTCTGTATTTCTGTGAACTACAGATCTCACAAAATAGACATTATAATGGCCCAGTCAATCAATCAATAGTAGCATCATCGTCTCCGATGGTGGCCAGATGGGACGGATGAAGCTCTAAATTTATTTAGTTTACTGCCGAAATTTCGAATTGTCATATCAAACATTTTTTTCTTGGAGGCTAATAATTGATATGGGCCCCCAGAACCATGTCAATCACTGCAATAAATTACATCAGTAACATAATAATATTACAGAGTTGCTTTCTGTGTTTTTTTTACCTACACCATCAGCTCAGGTGGATTTTTCCGTTGAAGATGTTAAACTAAAGTAATATCTTGCAATCTCAAGTCTTCTTCTTTAACTTCAACATTTCCCAATTATATTTGGGTTCGGCGTTAGCTTCACTAATTCTACCAAGCCACAACCTTTTGTTCAATGCCCCTGTATTCTCGCCTGGCATGGTAACTGGTGTAGTTCTTAGGGCCAGATCAGTTTGGAACATAATATTATTAATACCTATATTTTGGCCATTCGATCTGGGCTTCTAATATCAGAATTCAGTTTTTGCTATTCAATAAAATTTTGTAAAAAACAATCACTTCTACCTATTTCCCTTACCTTACCAAATGGCACTACAGCCCGGAGTGGGCCTTGACATGTGGATCAGATGAGATGGAAGAAGTAATGTGGTGTTTATTGGCTAGCCTAGCTACCAGTTTGATTTTTCGGTGTAGCCTCCTTGGTGGTCATTGTTATTGTTTCATATTGAAAATTATTATTTCATTTTTCACTAATAAAATATTATTCATTCGACAGTTTAAGATGAGAGAAATATGATAATAAATCTGACTGTTTATTAATAATCATATCACCAGGGTACAACCGTTTAAAGGCGATCAGAGCATACACATAGATTACATATTACCTCCACGTTTGTTAACGCTTGTTGTTGAAGCCTGTTGAGTTTAGGCTGGGTCTGCGACCCGGCCTAACCTTGCGCAGTGAGTTGATATGTTGTCGCGACAAATCTTAAGATATTGGCCAAAATTCGGAAAATTTTGAGAAAAAAAATTCGGTCGGAAAATCGGCCGTAACTTAAAAACGGTCGGATATTTGTGAATATCCGACTTTTTTTTTACTGAAACCTTCCACGGGAGTCACTTTGTCGATTGGTAAAAACAGCATTAAAATCCGTTCGTTAGTTTTTGAGTTTATCGCGAACATACAGACAGACACGGAAAGTGACTTTAATTTATAATATGTATAGATATAGATAGATACCTAGATAGTTGTTAATGTGATAGATGTTAATGTTTAATCGTGTAGCTTTATACTTAATCTAAGTATTTTACTCTTACATTTTTAATAATACCTAATTATTAATTAGAAACCATTGGAGGAAAATTTTGAATCTATGTTAACTATTAGTTTAAATAATTAAACTGGTTAACAATTTCTTGGAAAAGTTACTAGTCAGCCTTTTTTAAAACAGCACATTGAGACCAGCGATTTTTCTGAGCTTAAAAAATATTCAAATCCTTTTGTACGTGAAGATAACCCGTTCAATTCACGTGCGGGGTTTTTCAGTAGCGTTAGGAAAATTTTGGGGGCTCCCCTTCAAGTTTTTTCGGTACCCTCCGAAAAGTTGTAAAATATTATTTTACACACTTTTCGGAGGATAGGAAGCCCTCAAAGGGGTTCCGCGGTGATCTTTACGGCAGTCTTGGGTATTTTTTCCTATTCTTTTACCATTCGTGTAATTCTAGAATATTCTCTGCCTTGTGCAGAGAATAAAAAAAACATAATAATACTTTTTATGTTTTTTTTTTTTTTTTTAATTTGGCTTAATGTCCCTTTAACATCTATTGGTCATTCAAAACGGGGGTATTACCCTCCATTTGCTGGAAACTTGCAAATCAGCTACCCACATTGACCTCACCCAGCCTGGGTTGGGCCGGAAAAAAGAGCAAACGATACGTGGTGTTCCCAAGCGGTCACCCATCCAAGTACTGACCACAGAACAAAAATAAAAGAGGGACAACTTTCTCTTGATTCTTTTTTAAGGCCTCCGCCCATCAGTCCCAGCACTTCACGAAATGCTGCCGAACAGGTGGAAGGTGGGCAATCGCAAAAAAAATTGGGGGCCCGGAGCAGGTCTTTGTCCCCGGGCCCGGGAAAGCTCTGAACAGCCCTGATTATCGCCTTTTTGAAATAACATTGTTCGCGAACAATGTTCGCTAACTATGTTCGCTTAGTGTGGACCCGGGGTTAGGGATGAGCGAGAAATCTGAAATTCGATACATAGGTGTTCCGCAGTACAAAAATAATATGCTTGAGTAAAATATACAGTTTTATAAACAGCATCATTGCTCAGTTGCTTACCCTGGGGGTCGGTTCCACCAATAAACCATATAAGTAAAATTTACGTACCCAAAAGAGAGGTGTATTCAAATAAATTATGAAACTCAAACTGGTCCTCCATCACATGAATAACTTTAACGAAAACATTTGTAGGATCCAACAAGGCGTAACCAATTCCACCATAGATTTCATACTTAAATACACCTAAAATATGATTTAGAATATTAAGTTTAGAATATTATCTTTATATACAGGGTGGAACATAATTCAGCGTCAATCCGTTCAATATATATGCAGAATAAAAAGTTTAGAATATTATCTTAATATACAGGGTGGAACATAATTCAATGCCAATCCGTTCACCATATATTCAGAATAGATATTAAGTTTAGGATATTATCCTAATATACAGGGTGGAACATAATTCAATGTCAATCCGTTCGCCATATATTCAGAATATTAAGTTTAGAATATTATCTTAATATACAGGGTGGAACATAATTCAATGTCAATCCGTTCACCATATATTCAGAATAATATGTTTAGAATTTTCTCTTAATATACAGGGTGGAACATAATTCAAAATCAATCCGTTCACCATATATGCAGATGATACTTTTTTTTATCTCACCTAAGCCTTCGCGTTCAGTTGAAAGGGGGCACATGCTAACCTAAAATGGGGACCATTCGATCATTCAATCCTGAACATTCTTTACCCATTCATGAGTAATACGACCTATCGTTGAATCATTCCATTCATTCTGTCATGCGGATCATGTTGCATTAATACTTACCCACAATGTGGTTATTCTTAAAGCTTTTTATATCTATGTCCGGTACATTTTGTAAATTTTCGACATATGAATTGTTTGCACCATTGTACACCGTGGCTATATATATATTGGCTGCAAAATTTCGATTGTATTTGATAATTTCTGTTAGTACCTGATAGACTAAACCGTGACTTCCGATATCCTTACTAAATTGTGGCTTATAAGAAGCATATAGTTCCTCGAAACATTCGTAGGGCCTAGCTTTAAAGTCCGCGTCATTAGTAATGTTACAAAATCTCTTATGAAACCTTAAAAGTATATTAAAATAGATCAAATGAATATACAATAGACATTAGAGAGAATGTTCCAGATCAGTGGTAACAACGGAATCTATATTATTTTGTGTAACAGATAAAATGAAATATCTTTCCTTGTGATTTGTTTTTCGTTTCAAAGTTATGAGCGATCGTCAGATTTTTCGAAGAACACAGTTATCGAAAGACATTTCATTTCAGCAATTTATTCAAATTGCTATTCAAGGGAAAACTATTTGTTTGACAAACTTTACAAAAGACATAACTACCTATATCTAAAAAAAACTCTGCCAATGTGACACATGTGTTTATTATTTTATACATAATGAAAACCGCTAAAAAAAATCGGTAAAACCCGCTATATTTGATTGAGCCCAAAAGTTTCGAAGCTTACTGAGACCCCAAATATGATATACATACCAAATTTTAAATCTCTAGCTCTTATCATTCTCTTTTTAGACCGCAATACTGAAAACCGCTAAAAAGCGGCAAAAACCACCAAGAGTATATTTGATTGCCTAACCCAAAACCACAGAGTTTGTGAATGAGAGGCTGTTAGCCTCAATTATGTTGATATGGTCATCAAGAAAATTATGACGATTTTTGTTTATTTTCTACCCTGTAATATTCAGAACAAAAAGGTTTTGTCTCTTTTGGCAGTCTACAATCCTGAAAATTGAGATTGGGGCTATGAGGGGGATATATTTTTTTTTTTTTTTTCCGAAGATTAAAAAGGTTCAGTATTGAAAATAATAAATTAAGGTGACCGTATCGAAAGAAGATTATCGATGTTACTGATATTATTGAAAGCTTAATATTGAGAAGCGATATCATCGGATGGTCAAATATCAATATAAAATATCGGTTGTATCGAAATCTTAATTCGATATTATCGATGTACGAGGTGCAACAATAAAGTTCCCGGACGACAGTCCCTATTGGCTTGGAGGTTCAATTACCGGGTTTCAATGGTGTTCTCCTTCAATATACTCTCCTTGGGAGTCCACACACGCTTACATTCGAATTTTCCATTCGGTTGAAGCAGTACTGCAGATGGTCAAATGAAACTGCCTTCAGTAGTTCTGCTGTTTTTGTTTTAACAAAATCGACTCAAAATGGGTTTCTTTGAGCTGACTTTTGGTTGTGGGGAATAGAAAAAAGTCACAAGTCCGGTGAATACGGTGCATGCTGAAGTAGTGTGATTTTTTTGTCGGCTAGAAATCGTCGTACAGAGAGCGCGGTATGAGCTGGTGCAACACCGAGTCACCGGAACTCTAGAGCTTGGATCTTTTCTCATTCATTTTTCGTGTAAAATTTGTCTCACTGTCTCTGTATTTATGTTTATCATTTCGGATGATTTTACCAATTTGTTCTACGTTCTCATCTATTTTTGAAGTGGTAGGTCGGCCTGATCGTTGATCATCTTCGACGTTCTCCCTGCCTTCCTTAAATCTTTTGAACCAATCGTAAAACTTTTTTCTACCCATACACTCATCACCATACACTTCTTTTAACATTTTAAAACATTCGGATTGACTTGTGTTTAGTTTTGTAAAAGGGGCGTTTACACTGCGTGAACATCCCCGAGCATCGAGCATTCGTGATCGTTGCTCGCAAGTTTTCAACGAGCACGAACACAAACGATCCCTCTGTTCACACAGCTCGAGCATTTCTGATGATCAGTTACTCGTGAGGATTCGCAGCGAATAGATGGCACCCGCGCTATACAAAATTGTGGTTTTCTCGGCGGTTATCCTCATTCTAGACCATCTAGCAGAGGAAAAGTAAAAAAGAAAAAGGCGTCGCTTGTGGAAGTCGTCATTTTGAAAGAAAAGGAATTACTTCCTAATATTGCTGAAGGATTTGAAGGAGGATAATAGTGAGCTATTCAGAATAAAATAAAATGTATGGTCTGCCTGACACAGCTCTGGGTGCTCCGCATACAGAGAAATTATCAAAAACACTTTTCATTTTTCCACTCCATCAGTCAAATACTAAAAAGCAACAACACCACACACAAAATAGGAGACGTGTATCCTTCAACAACTAGATTCATAGAACAGAATCCCGGGGTGTTTACACAGAGCGAGCGGCGAACGAGCATCCCTTTGATGATTCGCCAGAAAAACAACATCGCTTTGATCAGGCTCGAGCACGAACGAGCATTCGCTTCGAACTTGATCGGCTCCCCCCCCCCCCC
>CM022880.1:25882516-25906774 GCA_012654025.1 Pachypsylla venusta | reverse complement strand
GGGGGGAGCCGTTGTCGCCTTAACACGTTGTTCTAAAATTTTATTCAATATTTTACTTTGAAAAATCCTTACCGAAGTGAACTGACAAGGTTTTCGATTATGACTCATTATTAGAAAACTACTTATCAGAAAGAAAGTTCATGAAATGTGAATATGAGGAACTATGGTTAATTCCTGCAAAAACTTTTTGAGCTATGTGCACCAGGGGCGGAGCTATGGGGGTCGTCCGGGAACTTTATTGTCGGACCTCGTATATATCGACAGCCCTGGAAGTAGATCAGCGTAATTTCTGTCGTAGATACCTTATTTTTTGTTTCGATACCGATACTTTTTTTTCGATATTATCGAAATCTTAATATCGATAGAAATTATCGATTATATCGAAAACCTAATATCGATATTCGATATTATCCATATAATAACGACATCCCTATAATACACCAATAAATGGCAAAATAATTTATTACAATAATAGTAGATAATAAAATATCTGTTTTACTCCACCTTGCTAAATTTTCGAATGTATTATACGGTACTCTACTAACAATAGTAGAAAGGATTTGATCAAAAATCCCAAATATTTGTTTCCAACTATCCTCATCTTGGATGTGTGCCGCCGGGATTTCTTCGCCAAACACTGGATTTGGAAATATTTCAGGTGATGATGATGATGATGATGATGCCTCTGCTTGATCTTTTTTTGACTTTCTAACCTCTTTTACAAGCGGATTCCAAAATAAAGAACTCGTATATACACAATTAAATATAATATCTGAATCACCTGCAAATCATTTAAAAAATAAAGTGCTCATTCAAGTTAAACGCTAATCCAGCCACCGAGGGGACTCCCCTCGATTCATTAGGGGACGTTCTTAAGCCCATGTAAATACAGAAGGCTTGGTGTTAGAAAGGGCATCCAGCTTTTAAAAAACTTTACTTCAAAACAAAGATGAGAAAATTCCTGAGCAGAATTCAGTTTATATGCAGTTTCAATAGATACTGTGAGGAGGAAACAAGGAATGAGCACAGCAATGGATACTGTGGTAAGCAAACAAGGAATAGGCACAGCAATGGATACTGTGGTAAGCAAACAAGGAATGGGCACAGCAATGGCTACTGTGAGGAGCAAACAAGGAATGAGCACAGCAATGGATACTGTGGGGAGCAATCAAGGAATGGGCACAGCAATGGATACTGTAGGGAGCAATCAAGGAATGGGCACAGCAATGTATACTGTGAGGAGCAAACATGGAATGACCACAGCAATGGAAAATGTGGGGAGCAATCAAGGAATGGGCACAGCAATGGATACTGTGAGAAGCAAACAAGGAATGGGCACAGGAATGGATACTGTGAGGAGCAAACAAGGAATAGGCACAGGAATGGATACTGTGAGGAGCAAACAAGGAATAGGCACAGCAATGGATACTGTGAGGAGCAAACAAGGAATGGGCACGGGAATGGATACTGAGAGGGGCAAACAAGGAGTGGGCACAGCAATGGATACTGTGAGAAGCAAACAAGGATTAGGCACAGGAATGGATACTGTGAGGAGCAAAGAAGGAATGGGCACAGCAACAGCAATGGATACTGTGAGAAGCAAACAAGGAATGGGCACAGGAATGAATACTGTGATGAGCAAACTAGGAATAGGCACAGGAATGGATACTGTGAGGAGCAAACAAGGAATGGGCACAGGAATGGATACGGAGAGGGGCAAACAAGGAGTGGGCACAGTAATGGATACTGTGAGAAGCAAACAAGGAATGGGCACAGGAATGAATACTGTGATGAGCAAACAAGGAATAGGCACAGGAATGGATACTGTGAGGAGTAAACAAGGAATGGGCACAGGAATGGATACTGTGAGAAGCAAAAAAGGCCAACAACATATTACACTTCAACCTAAGGTGTATTCTTCAATTTCTTGTATGAAATTGATATGAATAGGCATCAAGTTTAAAATTCTACTATTAATGTTTTAAGCAGGATATGCGAAAACCCTAAAAAGCGGCATAAAACCGCCAACGGTATATTCAATTTCCAACAAAAGCTTATTTTGCTGTTCATGGCATACAACTGACATGCATACCAAATTTCTAGTATCTAGCACTTGCCGATCTTGAGATATCTTGTTCACAGACAGACAGATAGACGCCAATGGCTGAAACTCGAGATTTGGGCTCTGGGGACCCCAAAACGTGTTTTCAAAACTCGACATCGAAAATTTCAGCCCATTAAAATACTTTCCCTTTTATAGGATAAGGAAAGTAAAAAAAAGTATAAAAAAATCGCCTGTAGCAAAAAGTTGACTTTCCCGGGTCACAAATTCGGCTGCCCCCCCCCTAGACGAGATGCTGCGTAGCCCATGTAACATCCTTAAGTGAAATATTGATTTTCCAAATAGATAGGAGCCGAGTCGCACTAGGTTAGCTACGACCAAACATCCATAATTGAGAAATACACTTTGGTATAAGATAAAAAACTGTAATTTGGAATAAAAATGTTCCGCAGTAGAGAAATAAATTCCTTGAGTAAAATATTGATTGTCTAAATAAAGGGAGTCCTTTTCACAGTTAGGGGTAGGTACCGCTAAAAATCCAATCTCCTGATATTACACTTCAGGATTAGCTAGAAAAATGGAAATTGGAAAAATAAAAAGAACCTGTTTTCACACTAGGGTAGATAGTAGGTATACTATCAAAAATCAAAAATTGAGGAGTAAATTTCTGGATAAGCTTGCAATGAAATTCGAAATAAAGGTGTTCCGCAATACAAAAATATTATTCATGGTTTTTTTCGCGACAGGAGGCGTGTCCGTCATAGGGGTGGGAGTCAATAATTCATAATTGAGAAGTACTACTTCGGGTTGAACGAGAAAGTTGACATTCGTTATGAAATTGCGAAAAGGCGACTAAGGGCAGGTGCATTACTCATTACAGCATTATCCGTAATAAACTGTTGCAAACCAGCCCCACGTCTGTTAATCTATGATGATAATGAATATAAATAGAAACATCCTTGAGTAAAATATTATTTTTTCCAAATGGGATCCGTTTTCATCATAATTGGTTTGAAGTTATGACGAACACATATAATTTGGCCCTTTCAAAAAGAAATGAAATTNGGGCAGGTGCATTACTCATTACAGCATTATCCGTAATAAACTGTTGCAAACCAGCCCCACGTCTGTTAATCTATGATGATAATGAATATAAATAGAAACATCCTTGAGTAAAATATTATTTTTTCCAAATGGGATCCGTTTTCACCCTGTAGGATTGGGTACTCAACAATCCAAAATTGTAAAGTACAAAAATAATATTCTGGAGTAAAATATTGATATGTAATTTTATATTGAAGCCATTTTCATGTTAGAGGTAAGTTCCACCAATAATCCAAAATTGAAAAGTTTTAATGTCGGAATCAATTGTTGAATTTTGCAGCGAAACGCGAATATATAACACTAACTCTAGTTACCTATATAACACTAACTCTAATTTCATCATAATTGGTTTGAAGTTATGACGAACACATATAATTTGGCCCTTTCAAAAAGAAATGAAATTCCCCCCAAAAAAACATTTCCTTTTGCGGTCATCTTTAATGATTTAGGGTTGTTCAGAAGGCACACCTCCAAAGGTGAGTTTCCGAAGACCGAAAATTTGCGAATAAAGTTCGTAAATGAAGGATTTGTGAAATATTTAACATTAGTGATATTAATGTAAAAAAAGAGAGTTTGATTTGCAACTGAGAGGGTCAATGATTTCAGTGCTTTTTGTGACTAATGACTTGGCGATAACTTTTTACCGCGAAGTGTTTTTTCATTGGTGGAATTTCTTTCCACCAATGATCTGCGACATCTGCCAAATTTAATTAAATTGATATTTTACTAAAAAGCAGTGACAATAGCCGAAAAGTGCCAAATCTAATTAAATTAATATTTTACTAATGAGCACCAGCGACGACAACCGAAGTGTGCGAAAAAAAATTGGCTGTCCTAAGAAAAAAAAACAGCCGAATGTTCACAAAATTTATTTGAAATAAGGAAGATAATGTTCTGTACAGTTTTCCGTACCATTTATTACTTTATCTTCCCATATACGAAGTATATTTTTGTACTGTATTGGTGAAAAATTTGGATGTGTTTTTTATTTTGCTTTTCTGGACTAATTATGACAACTAGGTACCAAAAAACGGGCCTAGAAAAAAATGTCTGTCTGTCTGTCCGTCCGTCCGCGATTAGTTTTCGCGCATCTACTACAGAATTTATTGCTTGTCCAATATTGATGAAATTTGGCATGAATATTCCTTGGGGTCATAATTTGAGCCAAAACCTTAACATTGGAGATTCGAGCCAAAACCTTAACAATAAAGTCTGCATCAGATGTTATTATTAGTCCCATGTTGATGAAATTTGGTACGAATGTACCTTGAGGTCATAATTCAAGCAAAAACCTTAACATTGGAGAACCTTAACATTAGAGCCAAAACTTAATATTGCACGGACACTCTTTATCAAGCAAAACTCTAGTTTTGCAACGCCAAGAAAAACATAACCAGCCTGCTGTATATACGCTAAACCGATTTTGTAGGTATCTTCACTTTCAGTTCTGACCCTTATTAACTAAACTTTTTAAAATTTTCTTTTCATATTCGTCATTGGTATGTGCAATAGATGAAATTTAACTTTTATTTTACTTTTTTCGTCAATTGGGAACGCCTTTTAAGAGCACCCCAAAAATGCATACTTTTTTTCTGCCTCGCGCTTACCACGGCCACTGTTGAACTCTGAGATGTGGGATTTCATATTTAGGGTTCTTCTGGTCTTAGTTCAAGATTTTCATTAAAAAAAATCCCCGCGGACGCCTTGTGTCGCTTTAGCGGCACCCTCTATATCTCTACTCCTGACTGTCCTAAGAAAGCTGAAATATTTTAGGTATATTACTTATTACAAGATCAATCTTTTAGATTTCATAAAAAAAAAACTTTAACCGTTTTCGAGATTTCCGACTTTTTCAATTTTTACATATAACGTAAAAATCTATACAATTTATCTATACCGCTTGTATATTAGCGCTTTATCGTAACGATGTGAAATTTGCAGAACTGATTTATCATATAGTCAGAACTTTTCCTAGTAGATTTCGACAAATGCACGGTTTTCGAGTTATGGGCTGCCAAAGATGAAATAAATCACCAAGAACTTTGAATAGGTACTATCTTCAATATCTTAGTCCTAGAGTGCTTAAATTTTGTAGATATATTATTTGTTCCGTTTAAAAAAATTAATATGTCATAAAAAAGATATATAACTAACTGTTTTCGAGATCGAGTTTTTTGCTACTTTAACACGCATAAATATATTAACGCTTTATCGTATCGATGTAAAATTTTGAAAATAGATTTATCATATAGTCAGAACGTTTCCTTGTTAAAAGTATTGTTTTCGATAAACGAATAGTTTTCGAGTTATGGGCTTCCATCACATGATTTTTGGGTTAATTATCCATCTATTCACATGGTATGTAGGTATTATACCAAACTGATCCGCTATGCTCTATCTAGAAAGAGTGCCTTTTCTCTATCTAGAAAAAAATCGGTTATGGAGTCAAAGGCGCTTTTTCGAACGATTTTCCTCCATAGGAAATACATGGGCGAATTTGTCTTTGCCAAATAACTTTTGCCTAAATTTTCCGATCTTGATGAAATTTGGTATGGTGGTTCACCAAATTGCCATTTATAGCGTCGGTATGAATTTTCGCAAAAATCTATCAAACGGTAAAGAAATTTATATTTTTATTAAATTAAATTTGGATTAAATTAAATAGAATCATCCCTATATAAATTGTGTCTTTGCTATATAAAAAGTTTGCATAAAAATTCATTTTGAAAAAAGAAAGAATGATCAACCATTCATACTGAATTACGGACTATTGTTTTATTTTAGCTACAAACATAACTACGAGTAGTTATCTTTTGCAAATTTTTTATCTTTGCTTTATTAAACTTTCCAATATCCAAATTTTCAATGCTANTAAAAAGTTTGCATAAAAATTCATTTTGAAAAAAGAAAGAATGATCAACCATTCATACTGAATTACGGACTATTGTTTTATTTTAGCTACAAACATAACTACGAGTAGTTATCTTTTGCAAATTTTTTATCTTTGCTTTATTTACCTTTCCAATATCCAAATTTTCAATGCTAAAACGTATTTTGGCATTGAAAATTCGACATTCAATATTTCAATCTCATGACAATACTTTACTTTTTATAGGATAAGGAAAGTAGAAAAACAGGAAAATTTGCGAAGTACCAACCATTAATTACTTTTTACTTTAGCAAAAATAATAAACATTTCCGCATCATAAAACACAAAGAGAAATTTTGGGTAGATTAGAAACATATGTTTGTTGTTATTGACGTAGGTACATATACAACTGGTGGAAACATGTGGCTTGTAGCAACCTACACTGAAAACCATAAGCAAATCATAACTTTGTCACTTGCTCTTAGGATCCATAAAAATTCAATTGGCTAAGACACTAATGTTAAGAAAATGGATCCAAATAAAGGTCGCAGTGATAAAATTGCTGTCTCATTAGAGATTTGCAACCAGTTCAAACATTAAGAAATCTCGGGTATCAAGTAAAACGCTAGTTTTGCCACGCCCGCCAAGAAAAACAAAACCAACGTGCTATACAGCGTGTACTAGAATAACCGGTCCCCCCCCTTTAACTTTTGACCGTCTTGGCATTTTTGATTTTTGAAAAGCTTTTGGGATAGGAAAAGGTCCATGGCCCTCTAGAAATTTAAAAGGAATGGTACAAATATTTTTGTTCAAATAAAATAAGGAAAAAATTTGCTTTTCATTTTTTCAAAAAAATAATCATTGGTGGAGCTAGACGGGTCCAAAATTTAATTTTGTTACACTAGTAGGTATAATGGTGTTTATTACAAATTTTGATCAAACAGTTCCCTTATTGTATTCCAAAAAATGTTTCTCGTCTACTCAAATCATCAAAATTGTACATTTTTATTTTCATCAGTGTCGTAAGAGGACAAAGTCAAATCTAATTTTTTTCCTGGAAGTTAAAAATAGGCCGTTTAGAAAACGGCCATTTTCGGGTAGAATATTCTGAAATAGAAAGTCAGAAATCTGGTGGTTCTTTATGACAAACAGTGATAACTAACCAAAATAAAGAAACCTTTTAGCGAAAAAACAAAAACATTCACCTTCTTAATTCTTTCACAGCGGTGCTAGAGGAATGAGAAAATTAGATGATATTTTTTCCTGGCCCTGCTGAGAAAGAAATGAGAACGTTAATATTCTTCGTTTTTCGCTAAAATATTTCCTTATTTAAGTTCCTTATAATTAAATAACCACCTTACTTCAGAATTTCTTCCCGAAAATGGCCTTTTTCAAAACTTTGACATGACTTTGTCCTCTTACGATACTGATGAAAATAAAAATGTACACTTTTGATGATTTAGGGTTTAGCTAGACGAGAAACCTTTTTTGGAATGCAATTAAGGAACATTTAGATCAAAGTTTAAAATACACCGTTATACAGGGTGTAACAAAATTAAAATATAGACCCTCTAGCTACACCCCTGATTTATACTTTTCGAAAAAAATGAGAAGGAAATATTTTTCTTATTTTATATCTATTTTCATTTAATAAAAAAAAATATTAGTACCATAGAAGGCTGTCGCCGATAATTGATATAATTATTATTATTAACATTTGATGTGTTTTAGACAACCATAGATGTCTCTGCACAGTACATTAAAGAAGCAAAAAAATAGTTACCTACATATAGAGTTAATTACATAAGGAAATAGGTACATACATGAAAAAAATCTGGTGTGAACATCACATCTTTCCTTATCTACAAAAAGCGGTCTTCAACCGCTAATTAGCTGCCAACAATATATTATACTTTTTATACACTTCAACCTAAGTTGTATTTTTCAATTTCTTGTATGAAATTGACATGAATAGGCACTAAATTTCAGTTCTAGCTCTTTCCGTTCTACTTTTAGGCGGAACCGCCAAAAAGCGGTCTTCTACAGCTACGCTAAGGATACACAGAAACATGTACTAAACATAATATTTCCATCAAATATCTGCGACAGCCGGAGGCTGCCAAATTCCTAGAATAAAGGAAGATAAAGTTTAGTACGGTTTTCCGTGCGATTTATTTTTATCTATTATCATTTATAACTTTATAATGAAACAAACTCTCGAACGCCTTGTTCTATTTAGTATGAACAATTTGGTCATTTATTACTCTTCGTGGGCCAATTGATTTTATTTTTCTGCATAAATTACAGCTTGAGACCTTTCTAACCAAAAAATTCAAAAATTAGAAGATCTTCAGGATTAGTTGGACTTTCCCTCAGAATAATTATTCGTATTATATTAAGTCAATCCTTATCAGTTTGTTGTAATGAGTTACAGAGGTAACTTGGGATTTATTACGCATTGAATAAATCGACCGAGTCTATCTGAGTGAAGTACACAGAACGACCAGTAAATAGTAAAATAGGTATGTAAATTGTAAAACGATTAGTGAAATAGGTACTTACAATAATCAATTTGAACTGATAGACTGAAGATAACACAAAAAATGGACGAGACAAGGAAATTCATGACGAACGAATTCAAATTTAGCTACTCTCTTCGGTAATAAAATTTGGTCCAAAATGATATTTATTGAAAGCAGGTTAAAGAAGCAATACGTGCGTGTGGCTCAACCTCATTTAGGTAGGGACATGAAAAGAGTATCGATACATTCCAGTATCGATACTTTTGCATCGACACTACTTTTCGATATTTTAGTGGTATCGATACTTTTCCACTTTAGTGGTATCGATTACGGAGTATTTTTTTCCATACCTAACAAAACACACCGAGTAACCAAAACAATTTGAACAAATAGTTTCTGGCGAATTTTACGGCTAAAATTCGTTGAACCCCCTAACCCCATGGTTCAGAAAATCACAATCTCACCTACTGAGCTGTGAAATATCAAGAATAAATGTTTGAAGAGTTAGTTCTCCGCTAGGTCAACCCGTCGGCATCGTACACATTTTTGAATTCTAGGCAAAGCTTTTTCAAATTTTTGGATTTTCCCTTTACTTGGATGTCAATTGCTAACTTCATGCAAAATTTCAGCGCTCTAAATTTACAGGAAGTGCCTAAAACTTTTGATGATGAGTGAAACTCTTAAGTACGCCGAGTATTTCAGCCTTATACAAAATGCTAGAAAAGTATCGACATGGCGCGGTATCGATACTTTTTTGTCGATACTTTTCCGGTATCAATATTTTTCTATCGATAATACTTTTAAGTAAATGTATCGATACTTTGCTATCGATATCGTATCCCTACATTTAGGCATCTTTCATATAACTGACTTCATTAGCAACATATTTTCATTTTAACCCTTTGAGATGTCTCATGAAGTGAACAGACATTATTAGAACATAACCTTACTCGCCGAGTCACTTCTATTCTCCCATGCGCAAATACGTATAGGGGAGGGCCCGGGCCCATTTAATTTTCATTTTACTTTTGTCCTTCAATGGGGAACGCCTTTCACGAGCACCCCAAATATTGGCCACTGTGGTAAACTCTAAAAGGCTGTATTTTATATTTGGGGTCCTTCTGGCCTAGACTCGAGATTTTCATAAAAAAATTACCGCGGACACCTTGAAGTGTTGCTTTGGACACCTTGAAGTGTTGCTTTAGCGGCTCCCACTATATCTCTAGTCCTGATTGTCCTAGAAAGCTGAAATTTCGTAAGTATATTACTTGTTGCAATATCAATTTTTTTTATTTTTCTAAAGAAAAATATAACTTAAGCGTTTTCGAAATTTTCGACTTTTTCGATTTTAACATATAATTTTGGCAACTATAACACGCATAAGTATATTAACGCTTTATCGTAACGATGTGAAATTTGCAGAACTGATTTATCTAGTCCGAATGTTAAAGACGAAATAAATCACACGAACTTCGGAGTACTATCTTCAATATCTCGACCAGTGTTGGTCCTAGAAAGCTAAAATTTGGTAGATATAGGTATTACTTGTTCTGTTTTAAAAATAATAACATATCATAAAAAAGATTTATAGCTAACCGTTTTGGAGTTTTTCGATATTGTAAGGAGTTTTTTGATACCCTATCTTGCATAAGTATATTAACGCTTTATCGTAACGATGTGAAATTTTGAGCATAGATTTATCATATAGGTAGTCAGAATGTTTCCTTGTTAGAAGTTTTCGATAAATGCACGGATTTCGAGTCATGGGCTTCCAAACATAATATAAATCCGAGATATTTTTTGGTAAATTGACCGACTATCCACATGGCAGGTAGGTATAAAAACAGGCGCTTTTCCGAACGTTTTACCCCATAAGAAATACATGGATGAATTTGTATGTGCCCATAATTTTCGCCTAAATTGTGCGAGCTTGATGAAATTTGATATGGTTTATTAAATACATGGATAAATTTGTATGTGCCCATAACTTTCGCCTAAATTGTGCGAGCTTGATGAAATTTGATATAGTTTATTAAATACATGGGTGAATTTGTATGTGCCCATAACTTTCGCCTAAATTGTGCGAGCTTGATGAAATTTGGTATGGTTTATTAATTTACCATTCATAGAGTTTGTATGAATTTTCGAGAAAATAGTTCGAACGGTAAAGTTTTTTGGGAATCAATAAATTGTTATATTACCTATAGAGGTGGGTATAACAGGTATGAAAAAAGGAAGAAAATAGAATTTTGGGTACTATGTAGGTACCCCTTCCTCAATAACTAATAGAAATTATGATGAATTTAAAACAATTATTAACGAAGGTCATTTATTCGTAATTCAATATTCATTGTTGATACCTACACAATTATTAATTTTTTTATTGGGAAAAATTTAATGTATTAGGTATCTATCATTTTTATCACTATCTATTTCTAACGGATGTAAGTTCTTTTTTCGTAACGATGCCAAAGGTTCATTATTGAAAATAATCAACCAAAAGCGGAAGAAACAATTAGGTGAGGGAGACGAAACTTATGAAAGCAACATCTAAAACTGTTGTTCCTTTTAAATATACATAAGTAAAACACAAAAAAGATTCAATGTCGATTTTTTTTTGTGTCATGCAATTCAGAATTTAGCAGCAGAAAATAAAAATTAAATCATGTTACACACCTCAGTAAACACTATTTTATGTATTTTTTACTGCTGATTATGAAAATGTAAGCTCGTTCCATCGCGTAGAGATGATTTTATAATCTACATAATCATTTTCTCCTAAAGGAAGATTTGAAAGTAAAAAAATCTGGTGTGAACATTACACGACTTTCCTTATCTATAAAACAAGAAGAAAGTATTGTAATGGGCTGAAATTTTCGATGTCGAGTTTTCAATGCCAAAACACGTTTTGAAGTCCCCAGAGCAGATATACAATTATATATTACACTTTAGTGATGGACAAAAAACCCGCAGCTGCGGTGATCATTGGAAACCGCACTACAAGATATTCACAAAATACTGCATAAGTTGAAGGTATATAAACCCCATCTGGGCACTATGCCGGTTTTTGCTGCTTTTTAGCGGTTTTCATTATTGCTGTCTGAAAAGTTAATGGCAAGAGCTAGAGATTTGAAACTTGGTATGTATGGCATATTTGGGTTCTAAGTAAGCTCCGAAACTTTTAGGTGCAATCTAATACAACCTTAATGGCGGTTTATGCCGCTTTTTTAGCAGTTTTCAATATTGCTGTCTAGAAAGACAATGGTAAGAGCCAGAGACCTGTAATTTGGTATGTATGTCATATTTAGGGTCTCAGCTCAGTAAGCTCTGAAAATTTTGGGTGCAATCAAATATACCGCTGGCGGTTTTGGCCGCTTTTTAGCTGTTTTCCGTATTGCTGTCTAAAAAGAGAATGGTATAAGAGCCGAGACTTGAAATTTGCTATGTATGTCATATTTGTGGTCTCAGTAAGCTTCGAAACTTTTGGGTGCAATCAAATATACAGCTGGCGGTTTTTACCGCTTTTTAGCGGTTTTCATTAATCCTGTCTAAAAAGAGAATGATAAGAGCCAGAGACTTGAAATTTGGTATTTATTTCAAATATAGTGTCTAATTACGCCCCAAATTTATTTTGGAGGGGGGTATTTTTTTTAGCCTGTAAAATAATAAACCCATGTGTCACATTGACAAATTTATGACAAATTTTTGAACACCTTTCAAATATTTTTTTTTTTTTTCATTTTGAAAAGTATTAGCTAGGAGCCCTGTAATAGAAATTATTGCTATCGCTTTTGTTTTTAATCCGCTAATAAATTTGTACTTACAGTAGAACCTCGATTATTTCCACATCTATTATTTCCCCCGAAAAATTTGTGTTTTTTTTTTTCTTTGGACANGATGAAATGTTAAAGACCAATAGATGTTAAAGAGACGTTAAGCCAAAAAAAAAAAAAAAAAAAAATATTTCACCCGAAAAATTTGTGTTTCTTTTTCTTTTTTGGCCACCATTGATTTTTTTTTTTTCAAAAAAAATAAATTTTTTTCAATTGTATACCCTTATTGTTTCAAATTTTCATAAAAAATTCAAATAGGAGGGTTATTTGGTAACCCTTTGGTTCTTAAAAATCAAAATTTTGTTGCCCTCTTTTCATTGTTTCATATGGAACTTTGATTAAATCACCTTTTATACATATCCTCGATTATTTCACCTACCCTCGGTCCCAATTAGGTGAAAAAATCGAGGTTCTAATGTAGTTTCAACATTCTATCATTTCGCACCGCGGTGGATGCGGTGATCGCCGCGCGGTTTGCGGTTTTATTTCTGCACCGCACCGCACTTTTTGGCGCGGTGTGATTCTTTACTTTGCACCGCACCGCGTCCATCATTATTACACTTCAACTTAAGTTGTATTTTTCAATTTCTTTTATGAAATTGATATGAATTTGAGCCAAATTTCAAGTTCTAGCTGTTTCCATTCTGGCTTTAGGCGGAACCGCCAAAAAGCGGGATTCAACCATTAATTAGCGGCCAACAATATATTACAGTTCAACCTAAGTTGTATTTCTTAATTTCTTGTATGACCACGTCTAAAGTTCTAGCTATTACCGTTCTCATTTTAAACAAGATATGCGAAAAAAAGATAAAAGGCCAACAATATATTACACTTCAACCTAAGATGTATTCTTCAATTTCTTGTATGAAATTGATATGAATAGGCATCAAGTTTAAAATTCTACTATTAATGTTTTATGCAGGATATGCGAAAACCGCTAAAAAGCGGCATAAAACCGCCAACGGTATGTTCGATTTCCAACAAAAGCTTATTTTGTCGTTCATGGCATGAAACTGACATACCCACCAAATTTTAAGTCTTTAGCACTTGAGATATCTTGTTCACAGACAGACAGACACACACGAACCAATGGCTGAAACTCGAGATTCGGGCTCTGGGGACCCCAAAACGTGTTTTGGCATTGAAAACTCGACATCGAAAATGTCAACCTATTACAATACTTTCCTTTTTATAGGATAAGGAAAGCAAAGAAAATTGAAAATATGTAGAAATAAAGTTAAATCGACCTAACTTTGCACTTTGTTATGTAAGTATTCCAGAAGATTTCTGCGTGACATTGAAAAAGAAGCACTGGGTTAGATGATATACACTTTCGTTTCACAATTAATGGCTTAACCCGAAAAAAAATTTCGGGGGGCTATAGCCGGCCAGCCCCCCCCCCTTGTGTACGCCCCTGCTCTATTGTGTATGTGCAATCGTCCAAAATGGATCCATGGCAGAAAACAAAAAAGCGAGTTTAAAAAAAAAATATCAAATTTTGAGGGGGGGGGTCCTTCTTCTTTTCTCGACGATTCCAAAAGTTCATTATTGAAAATAATAAACCAAAAATTGAAAAGGGTGCAATATACTCCTCCCCGGTTCCAGACCCTTCTTATGAAGTCATATACGTAAATGACAGCGGAGAATCATACCTTGTCGCCTCTTATCATGTATCTTCTATTACCAAAACGTAGGAGAAATTGGAGATTGTATTTGGCTTCATCAACATGAAATTCGCTATTTGGACGGGTCTGGAACCGGGGAGGAGTGTCTGGCAAAAACATTTTTTTTTTTTTTTTTTTTTTTTTAAACAGGCTATATTATCGGCCCTCATGGGTCCATGTTGGACGGTTGTACATACGCAATAGAGACATGGGTGTATAAACGTTTCCCAACCTCTCTCATTTGGTGTTAAAGTTGGTTAAAAAAATCAAAGGTTTGCCAGACACTCCTCCCCGGTTCCAGAACCCTATCTCGACCATTTTTTTTCTTTTTTAGCAAAGATAAAGATATCGAAATTCGAAATTATCTTAATCCACAATGCAAATTTATATTTATAGTTAGGTATAATTTATTATTATTATTATTTAATTATTTTGATGTGTCATAACTTTCTCGTATAAAATTTTATCTTTCCATATTTTCTTAATTTATAATATTAGTACCTAATTTCATTACAATTTTATCGTTTCTCGGATCTGGATAAATAACATTAGAAATTCTTATCTCCTGTTTGGCGAAATCTGAAAATTCTGTTATGTAATCACTGAAGTACCAAGGAAGCTTTTTTATCAAGTAAATACGAGACCAAAATGGTGAGTTGATTTCTTCAGACCAACTTTTTTGTCCTTATGGGTTTCTTCAGTGTCTTGTTATGTAACAAAATTTCATTTTGTTTGTTATTTGTTTTCTTATATTAAATTGGGTTTATGGTTACTTTTTATATTGAATTTAAAATATTATACCGCCTTTAAATATTGTCAAAGTGTTTTTAAATGAGTGTTAGGTATTATAAAAGTGAATCTAATTATTCCAATAATCAATGGTATAATTATTTCAACAAAATCCCATTGAAAACATATTATTATTTTGATGATGAAGGTACTTTATTTTTTTTGTAACTTACCCTACTGGCAGTACTGCCTTTTGTTGTAAATTAAAATCCTACAAATCATAATTTTGGTGGTGGTGGTTGGTGGTAATTAATTTTGGTGTTAGTTTTTGTAGTTGTTGTAGCGGTGGTCCTCTCAAATCAACTGTTGTCCCTACTTCTATATCCAGGTTTGGTAATGGTAAAAATTGGTTAATATAAGTTTACCAAATTTTTTATGACCTTTTGCTGAAACTGTGATGGTGTTCGTTCCAGGTGCGCAGTACCGGCCATCGTGGAGACGTGTATTTGTTGTGGTAATATTTTATTATCTATTTAAGATAAATATCGAGGAAATTGGGATTGGTACTTGGGATAGCGTAACATTTTCAAGTACCGCGATAACCATTTGAGCTTTTCATCTAACGTTAAGCTGATGGTTCATATTGTTCTACCGGTTTTCCTCTCAAAACCAACTGGCTTCTAGTTTACGCCATTAAATAATCATTTATTTCCGTAAAAAATCTATATCTACTTATCAATGGTAGTCAAAAGTCAAAAGATTGAGAAATAGGTCAATTTCTTTTGGAACTAGTGCCCATTGGATTAGCCGTTGATTTATCAATGTTAACAAGGTACACCTGATTGACTGAAAAAAAATGACGTTTAGTTTTAATACCACAATTAAGTATTCTTTTGTTTGTCTTTGTGTACGAATACAACTCTTCATACATTTAGCTGCTTCGTTTCTGGGCCACTCGAGGTGATCATTTTAAGTGAGTGAGGTCTACAGTTCACAGAACTACTAGTTACTGTGAATATTTCTAAATTTATAAATATGTAAATTGCCATCCTGCTAATCCTTACTAATATTATACGAAAGAGTGTTTGTTGTTTTGGCCTTCTTTTACATAGCATCAGGTTGACGAGATAAGCTAGCCATGTTTTGTCACTGTATGCCAGGACATATTTCTAAGGTGTAACAAGTTTTTTTAACCTCTTTGTTCCCCCGAACGAAGTAAAGGTCCGTTGATCTGTTTGTCTTTTTGTACCACGATAACTCTCCAACGACGTTGCCGATTTCGATGAATCTTGGAATGGACATTTCTTAGGCTTATTAGTTTTGGGGCCCTACTAGAATTAAGTAAGTTATGTCGACACCTAACAGAACTACACAGTGGACATTAAAGTTATAGCGATACGTTATATATTGATTAAAAGATCTGCAACGTTTCCCCTCCTCCAGCTTATTTTTGTACACGCAGCGTTACCTAATTTCTTTCCGTGTCCATCACGGAAAGTGATGATGGTGAAAGAGCTGGGTAGGATAGTATGCAACTTTAAGGACGCCGGACTAGATGTTGATAATCCAAGCCCCTTCCTTGTCCTCCTAAAGAGTTAAATATCTCAAATTCATGAGAATGAAAATCCATGGGTTGGCTTGGTTTGAATTCACGCCCCACTGTTTACCAGTCGGGGCGTCTTACCACTACGCCACCAACCCATACGCAGCGTTTATAATAAATCTCTCCCGTCTCGAAAAGTAATCTATCACTTATAAAACGCAAAGCCCAGTTGGTATCCTGCCTGACGTACTGACTGACTAATAATCAACGTTGCTCCACGATGGCTAAACTTAGAGACTTAAAATTTGGTACACAAATTCCTTTTAGTATGTAGGTTGTAGGTGCGTAATTAGAAAGGCAGAAATTCAAAGTTCAAGTGGAAGCAAGTTACCGCCAAAAATGACGTTTTTTAGGAGGTTAGTTTGCAATTTTTTTCATGGTAAACTAAGGAAGATTACGAAAAATTACTGAGAATCAACCCCCCCCCCCCTCCAAATAGTATATAAGAACCCTATAAAAATTGAAATTTTTCGGTTTCCCCAAGATTTATGGCCGGTTTTCACTACCGTAAAATCGGAATTGAGAAGTGCCACTACGGGGTGAGCGAAGTAGATATTATATCTTTGAGTAAAATATTGAATTTTATAAATAGGAGCCGTACTCACCCTGGAGGTCTGTTCCACCAAAAATCCATTGTTGAGAAGTTTCACATCGGGATGAACGAGGAGAACGCTGAAATTTAAAACGGTCTTCCGTAGTACAAAAAAAATAGTTGCCGTGCTCAACCTGGGAGTAGGTTCCACCAAAAATCTCAACTTGAGAAGCTTTAATGTCGCAATCGCGAAATTGTTGTTGAATTTTGTAACCGTGGCGAATCACGGGAAAACAGCTAGTCCATATGTATATAATTACAAACTAATCTGTAAAATAAATACTCATACTAAGATGAGTCAAATTTTGATGATAAATACCTATTCTCATTTTATGTCTATCCGCTTTTTTCTTCTGGATATCTATTTGTATGTTTGTCGTTGTGTCACAGTTGTTGTATTTTGTACAAATTTCATGTATATAATATTACATAGATTGTTTGCACATTGCTTTGTTTTGTTCGCTTTCAGATGATACTGATAAAATGGAAAAAGCACCTTTGAAACATAGTAATTCTAAAAATGGAAAAATTCAAAAACCAAATTCTGTCACATATCAAGCTACTTCCGATCAGGTATGTTGGGTGCGGTCGTATATTTACTGACCAAAAAATCTAAAATAAACTCACATTTCCAAAATATCAGATTTTTTTTTCTTTTTTTTTTTTTTTTTTTTCNTTCATTTTTTTTTTTTTTTTTTTTTTTTGCTTAACGTTTCTTTAACATCTATCGGTTGGTCATGCGGACGGGTTTTACCCTCCATTCGCTGGAAACTTGCAAACCAGCTACCCACATTGACATCACTACTCAGACTGGGTTGGCCAGAAAAATAGCCAGCATTACGGGAGCGCGAACCTACGTTAACACCCACTTGGTAAAACCTCGCTGGACATAGATTAACTTCAGTGATCTAACAGGAACTGGTGTATTCAACATGCCATAGACGCTGGCCGGGGCGGTCAATGGAAAAGAAAACTTACTATTATATAAAGAAAGACCTGGTTTCTTGTTCACGCTAACTGGAAGCAAACCTAATCAATCCGTATGAAACCTCTCTCACAAATCACTTGATTGTGAGAGAGTAAATAATTTATGCTTAATTATTATTCTCGAACATATTTTTATCTTACTATCGGTATCAAACTATTTCAAATGATTGTGGGCATGTCCACAATACGGGAAGGAGCAAAGGAAACTATCTCGTCTATCCGTACTTTTCAAGTAGCTTTATTGTTACTCTCCTTGCTATTCTACGGTTTTCAAGTAGCCTTTATTGTTGTGTCTCTCAATTTGCTCTCTCTCTTTCTCTAATACCATATTCGATATTAATAAGTAGTGTATAGATCTTTGTCTTTGGTGCAGATAACCGTCTCAGGGTCATTTCCTTCCTGTGTTCAATTTTTTTAAAAAATGATTTTTAACTAGATGTGTGTTCTAAAATATAAAATTGTCCCTGAAAAATAGAAAAAATGTTCATAGTTCAATCATGTTTTTGACCAAACGAAATAGGGTCTAGTTTTAACACCACAATTATTTTTTAGTTTTTCTGTTTTTACCACGATAATTCTCGTATGTGATTTTTTATGAAATTTGGTTTATTACTATTCGTTTTGAGGAATTACGTGATAAGCAGATGAAAAACGAAAGTTCAACATGAAGCTTGTTATCGCCAAAAAGATGTACAATTCCACATCTAAAAGAGACCGATCCCCAAAAAAACAGTAAAATATAAAATCTACAATATGTATCATCGTTTCTATGGCAGATTTTCCGATATTTGCAATGGAAATATCAGACTGAATTATTTTAACCAAAACAAAGACGCATAGATACGTTGTTTTTGGCATCAGGTAGCTTGTGTTATAAGAAAACGGGTGTACGGTAAAAAAAAAAAAAAAAAAAAAAANAAAAAAAAAAAAAGTAAAAAAAAAAAAAAATGAAAACGTGGAATGATTTTAAATTAAGGATTGTTTTGTTGGAATGAAAAACGGGTTCAAAAATGCTGACTAAAATTACACTTGAAATCACAATTAATAACAGAGATATTGAGAGAGAGAGAGAAAAAAAGGCACACTCACTTCACAAAGTTTATAGATGATCTGATCTGGTCCCTTGATTATCACACCTTGTTAGGTGTTGAGATTGAATTCCATTGTCTATTAATCAGGACCGGAGCACAGGTAGGTACACACGCGAGTACCGAACATTCAGTTTTATAGTTTTACAATTTTGGTGGGTACTTAGTGGTTTAATTATTTTTTCAATTTTGGAATTGTATTATTTTATGGGTGTCTCTGGATTTTTCATTTAATTTTGAATTCGCTATGAGATAAACTTTATGGAACTCGTTTTGGGTCACTCAGTATTTAATCATGTTATCTTTAGTAATTAAAAGTTTGCAATCATTTATTTAAAAAGTTTCTTGCATTCCTTGAACTTTTAGGGGCAATTTGAGTTTTTTTTGTTCTATAGCAAATACGAAAGAAAACATTGACCCCACAAAAAATGTTGTACGTTCCTCACTTTCTCCTTATCAGTTCTCTATCTCGCTCCATCATTATTCCAACAGCCTACCTCTATTCTGACTGAGCAATCTGTGGACTCATGATTACATTTTCCTAGATTTTTTTATTTTCAAAATTACGAACATTATGCTTTTAATCATAAAATTCTTAGGGATGTTTATGTCGGTATTTTTTCAAAGTAAGTACTATTATTTATCGAACTGATATTTCTATTTATTAAAATTTC
This sequence comes from Pachypsylla venusta, assembly GCA_012654025.1. NCBI lineage: Eukaryota > Metazoa > Arthropoda > Insecta > Hemiptera > Aphalaridae > Pachypsylla > Pachypsylla venusta. The sequence goes on along the minus strand of CM022880.1, from coordinate 25,887,047 downwards.
ATATATTCAAAGTAAGCTTAGTTTTTCCTTTAAATTTCCCAGTGTATACTTCCCGGTAATAGACTAGAAATAATAATCATTTTCGGAAATGATTTTTTTTCATTCCCCTTCTGGATATGAAAATTATTTGATGGTAAGTTTTTAATTTTCCAAAACTTTAGGAATAGTCCTTTCTAACAATAATTTTGTATATACATATAAGAAGTCTACACAGAAAAAAAATAGTTTGTCGTTGTTTTTTTGTACAGGACTCTTTTGTATATCACTGTCACTTACAATGACGTAGATCCCAAATACATTACGGTGTTCGTACGTATTATTGTATACAAAGCGGTCTTGACTCTCGTAATTTACGAAGTTGAATCTACTTAGCTTCCTTAGAAGCTAAATAAATTAGCTTGGGAATTTTTTCTGTATTATTTATGTTTCTTCTTCTTCGTCTCTAACTTCACCTTTCCCCAATTCTAATTGGTGCTGGCGTTGCTTCCCTTAATTCTACCATGCCACAACCTTCTGCTCTGTGACTACTCTCTTTAGCTGTACCATTTTCTGGCTTGGTAATCCTCGTTTGCTTCTCACAGTATCCATAGAAACTGCGTAGAAACTCGCATAGTGCTCTTTTTTTTCAAAGACTGGATACCCTTCTTTGCACCAAACCTTGTGTATATACACGGGCTTCTACGGCCATGCAATGTTGTTGTAGCAGCAATCATGAGCCAAAAAAGACCAGAATCACAGATATTGGTATGCTTTTGTTTCATCACATCAAATAATCACCATCAGAAAAAATTAGTATAATTGCTGTGAAACGATATGGGTCTTCTTTTTTTTTTCTTCTTTTTTTTTGCATTGCTATATTGATGGTCTTTGGCCAAACACTCATAAGTGTTTGGGTTGCTCTGGTACGTAGAACCGACCATGTGAGGATATGTATGATTTATTAAAATAAAAAAAAAAAAACATTTAGGAACTGTTTCTTTTTTTGTTCGATTGATTTTATATGAATTTTTTTATGTTTGTTGAACATAAAAAAATTCATATAAAATCAATCTAGATTCTATTGCTCGCCTGGTAAGCAGGAGTTAATTTGAGTATTGACCACATAAAAATGACACGGCATTAACCTCGCCTGGTAGTTACTACCAGGCGAGGTTAATGCCATTTATCATCAATTCAAGAGTGTATTTTTTAAAAAATTTGTGAAGGTACCTACTAACTTATAAATTTATTGATTTGGACAAAATGTATCAATATTGTTATCCAATGCAATTTAATTGACGCTAGATAACTCAGTGAGATTTAATTTATCTCGCTGAGGTCTCTAGCGAATCCCGTTATCTACTTGACACAGATTGATCGCGATGTAAATCTTGGGCACTACCATTTTATCATTTATTGTATAATATGGGCAACTTGTAATAGAATGTGTATTTCTCGTAGGATTATGTAAAATTATAATAAAAAATGTATTCTTACTTTTGTTTTAGGTCGGCAATGTTCGGACCTTATCTCTAAGTTCTGACGAGGGAATGATAGATATTACAACTTCAGGCACAATGAGTGAACAACATTTGTCAGATCATATTATTAATTCAGGTGAGATATCCTATATAAATTTGATGACCTACGCGAACTTAAAACAAACCCATCATATTATGAAATATTCAACAAAAGTCACTCCACATATTTTTAACGTGGCTGTACAGAAACCTGAAAAGTGCACTTTGTGACGTGAAGTAATATATCACTTGTGCAACGCTCATTGTATTTGACTTTACGGGCGCAAGATTACACTGCTGTTCTTGTAGAGGTGTTCCCCTTAAAATCAACGGTTCATCACATTTCTAGATTAATGTTTTAAAAAATGGTAGAAATATGTTGAAAGAAGTGTACGAAGACAACGACAGCAGTGTCTCTCCGCGATGGTCGGAAGGAACCTCCGTTGATTGAGGGTACCGAAAAGGTTTTGATGGCGCTTGGCTTGAATTGGGATGGTAGGCGTTCCAGGTCATCCTGATGCGTAGAACCGACCATCGCGAGAGCACACTAAAAATTTCTCCAGTTGCTTTCCAAAAGGATAGGATTAATGAACATAAAAAGGACCCCCCGAAACCAAAGGCTGGGTGGGACTTCAAAGAAGTTATCAGAATTCAAAAATGTCGAACGGCTTTCGAGTTCGGTTTATTTTCTGATTTTCGTATCGAGAATCATAGAATACTATTAGCACGGGAACTAAGGCCTCAAGCTGAGCAGGTGCAGTCTACTAGTATTTAAAATATGGCTGTCTTACCAAATCTGACTTAATTTTTGAAGCGCTCTTTAGTTATTTAGTCCATTACCGTAGAAACTTGATTTTACGAAAAACTCAATTCTAAAATAAATCTTCATTTCCCTTCCCTTTGAGAATAAAAAACTCTTTATAACGGAAAAACAAACCGTATTATATTTGAATCGAATTTTTCAGGCTTGACTCGATTTAATATTCGCTACCTCTAAATAAAGATTTTTTTTATATATATTTTTCCTCCATTCCAGAGAAAATCTGGAATGGCTGGTCATAATTTTGCATACTATATCCTAAAGTAAACACTGAAAGGCCACCTAAAACTTTCTCGCTTTGAATATATGATGTGCTCATACAATAAATTCTAATATTCCAATAGTAATTACAGCATGTTTTCAGCATATGTTTTCACGACAAAGTTTAAGATATCAGAACGTGACTTGCCGAATTTGGTCTATAAATTGGAAATTTGGTTGTAATTCGAAAAAGGTGTGACATTTTTTATTTCCTATAATTTTCCTGGGGTTCCTTCTCATTAATGTTTCCCCATTTGTTCCTGTTTGGGCTGTGTTATTAGAACAGAGAACTCCTACCTTATACATATGTACAAACACACGAGTTTCTTCTTTATAGAATAGATTCATTCTGGTCGCTGTATCATATTTAACATAGCCTTTGTCCATTTCATAAGCTTCCCTACAATAAAGTTGATCCTTTTATTTTAATTTATCTTTTAAAGGTGGTGTAGCTTTTGCAGGAACACAATCCGGTGAGTTGTTGAGTTGTTCTGAATCTGCACTTTATTGTAGTTAAAGCTTACTTATTTTTTAGTATTATATAGAAATCTTCTTTGGTGCAAATGGTTTTACACAAGATGAAATGCAAAGAGAATTCTTTAATCTTAAGCAGGGAGTGCTCAGTTTACGGTAAGAATAAAACAGTGGGCATAGTTAGGGAGGTGTACAAAACTATGTTATTTTTAGGGTGACAATGAAATCATGACACCTGCAAAATCACAGGATTCTCTCTTCCTAACGATAAGAGGCAGCCAGTGGAAATTGTCGCAGATTGTGTATCATTTTTAATAGTTTGAACTGCGGCAATTTCTTGTTTTTATAATAAAAAACATTAAAAGATTCGAGAAAAAACAAACATAAACTTCATTTAACTTAGGCGAGTGTTATGAAACACTCGCGCTGGCCATTACGATTTAAACATTTTAAGATGTTTTTTGGAAGTAAAAATTGCCTTGAAGTAAAAATTGAAAACTTATCTGGTCAATCACAGGCCTCTATCTCAAGAGTTGAAATATTGAAGAAATTTCAACTCAGTTGAAATTTGAAGGATTTTGAATTGTTATCGTAACATACCTAAAATCCAAAAAATCGAATAAAATAAATTCCGCTCTTCCGCCATTTGCCATTTTGCGTGCTACCGATTTTTTTTGGGTTGTGTAACGTTTTTATTTATTAACAATATAATAATATTTGCGTTTAAAATCACAACACCCACTGTCTTACCCCTTCCGTAAATCGAAAAGCTTTACCTCCTAATTGGAGTACTCTTGCTGTGTCTTACTCGATGTCTCTTGCTGTGTCTTACTTGATTTTAGTTCTGACATTTACTTTATTTAGATTTTTTATTTTGTGATTTATTTATTTTTTATTTTATTTTTATACTGTGTGTTCTAAATGCCCATTCCTAATTCTAACTTTTGAACGCATTAGCCCATTCATGATTGATGTGATATACAACCCCCCTCCCCTTCCAATATTATTCCTAAACGATATTGCATATGCCCGACGTAGCATTGCGTTTTCTTCGTCCCCATTTGTATGTGGGAATCGAATTCAGACGATTTCCCTGACCTCAGAAAGTTCTATTAAGCAGAAAAAATAATTTTCGACATAAAGATGTCTATCGAATATCAAGAAAAAATAAAAAGAATACCTAGCTTCAAAATTTGATAATTTACGTATATACCTAGGTACGTCGAATTTAAAAATCGAAGGTGTTTTTGCTTCCGTTCATAGGCCACACGCCGTAAGTGGAAATTTTGTCATTTTGTCACTTAGCCTTGACCGATTTATTTCCTTCTTCAGACCATAGATTTATGCGTTCAAAAGTTGGGTGTACTTTTGGAGTAGAATGTAATTTATTCTTTGTTGTGTGTGCTTCTTTTTTTTTATTTATTATTATTATTTTATTTCGTATTATTATTATTATTATTTTTTTTTTTGCCCTTTG
>CM022880.1:25856047-25881160 GCA_012654025.1 Pachypsylla venusta | reverse complement strand
TTTTTTTTTTTTTTTTTTTTTTTTTTTTTTTTTTTTTTTTTTTTTTTTTTTTTTTTTTGTAAAACTCATCCATCATCATTAAGTTTCCAGGTTTGCATTATTATTCCTCCATTTCAGGTTGACTTCTTTGTTTAAGGCATGATTTGATGTACAGGGTAGTTTCCTGTTACCTTCCCTATTTTCTATCATCCCGATTTTGCTAAATGAAATGTAGAACTAATCAGAACGGAGCCTACATTATATTTTCACACCATCAGGTCAGGTGGACTCGGGCCGTGAGGAGGTCATCCCAAAATATCTTCGAGTAATAATATCTTATACAATTCACCTTTTCTTTAAAGAAGAGCTATAGAAAAATCTCTTGTATTACTGAAAAATATCCCTCCGGAATGTTGAAACTATCCTGTAAAAAAAAGACCAATGTAGGGGTTAATATACCGAGTTACACGGTAGCGTATCTCTACCCTAAATGCCTTAAATTGATAATTGTTATAAAGCTGAACTCAAAAATAGGGTACAGAACCCGTTAGTATGTTTTCCACATACCTATCAACCGTTTTGAACTCAATTCTTATCAACCCATTTTAAAGTAAGCTTCGTAAAAATCACTCTTAGAAATATTGACAAATATTTCAGGTACTGTTGCTGGTATTATTGACATTGGAAGCTCATGGATGTCCGATTTGAAATATGGTCTATGTCCTGAAGCTTTTTGGTTGAATAAGGAACAATGTTGTTGGTCTTCAAACGAAACATCTTTTGATGACACTGGTAACTGCTCTCAGGTAGGTCATACGATAACATCAACGAGTTGACTATGCCTCCTTTGTAAGGGAATCAACGAGTATATTATAAATTCAGCACTAGCATGATTCGCCTGCTTCGCTTGGCGTCTTAAAGGTATAACCGTACTTTGTGGTGGTAACAATTTTACGTCGTTGTCCCCAATTCTATAACTTTCATAACTTGGAGCGAGTTGTCACAAATAGACGTTTTTACCCGTCGATTATATAGCCCAAACGCTATGAAACATCAAATTAAACAAATTAAACAAATTAAATTGCACACTATTTAATGAGACTTTCAGACAAAATTATTTGCTAAATTTTGTTGTGTACTATACCATTATCCATTTTTTCAATACTTTTTCTATTTTACCAATACGATTTCTGATCGAAATTTTATTTCGTTTTTCTTCACCTGTGTATTTTCGTGTCGACAGACGCCTCAGAAATATAAAGACGAGATTAAATAGTTACCAAAAACGATCAAACATGACAAACGTGTATGTCATGCGTTTAACCCAATAATGAATACTATTTAGACAAATTTTGCTCATTTTTGTGTTTGATATCAAAGCAATCAAATATATAAATTTGCGAATCACACTATTTGATTTCGAAAAAATGACAAAATTTGGCATCACGATAAACAGTGTTATTCACAATGGAAATTAAGTCATAATTGATTTGAAAGAAATTACGACTCCGTCGATCTTTTTAAAATATTTGGATTAATTTATTTTCAGTGGTTTTCATGGGCAGAATTGATGGGAAGTACCCATGAAGGCTTCATGTCTTATGTCATTCAATATGTTTTCTTTATTAGTTGGGCTCTACTATTTGCGTCACTTGCTGCGGCTCTTGTCAGAATGTTTGCTCCTTACGCATGTGGCTCAGGTATACCCGAAGTAAGTTGATACACATATATTAATTCTGTAAAATAGAGATCATGAGGCTCTGGGTGACCCAATAGGCCCAAAAATTATGAAAAGGTCCATACCGAGTTTTATCAAGATTGATCAGGACGCTCGAAAGTTATGGTGGTACAAATGGACGTTTAAAGAAAAATCATGGAGGTAAGACTAGATTTCACTTCGTTCAGTCAACCCCCCCCCTCCTTCTTCCGAAAAAAAAATAATAGGATGTAAAGTATAGTCTTNCGTTTTGAAGAAAGAAAAAAAATTGAATTTTCATGAAAACCCTGGAGAATATTCCCTATTCAACGGAGAAAAAAAATCATATATGCTGACTCATATATTTTCAGATCAAAACTATTTTGAGTGGATTTATTATCCGCGGTTATCTTGGAAAATGGACTTTGATCATCAAATCAGTGGGAATCATGCTGTCCGTATCTGCAGGACTCAGTTTGGGAAAAGAAGGTCCAATGGTTCATATAGCTTCTTGTATTGGTAAGTCAAAAGACAAAACTCTGCAGAACATAACACTGAGCGCTTTTAATTGAGTCAAGAGGAAAGCGAAAGTAAAATAAAAACCCATCCTTGAACCCTCTCACGAATATTGGCGTGAAGTTCATAGCGTCCTGTTATGATCAAACGATAGATCCATAGTCCAAAAGGGAAGCAACTTATGAGAAGTATAGAATCCTGTAGGCACTAGAAGAGAGTCCTATAGAGTTTCAAGCAGTTGATGACATCTCGTAAAAAGTTTTCTGATATGAGATGTGAGAGAAATGTTTACTGTTAATCAAAATACCTTATGTATCTTGTTAGTTCTAAAATGTATTGCTTTGCTTCTGTTTCCCAGGTAACATTCTTTCATATCTATTTCCGAAGTATGGTCGAAATGAAGCCAAAAAGAGAGAAATCTTGTCTGCAGCAGCCGCAGCTGGAGTATCGGTGGCTTTTGGTGCTCCTATTGGAGGTGTACTCTTCAGTTTGGAGGAGGTAAAATTGTTCTCAAATTATCGGATTCGACGATTGAGTTATTTTCTTTCTTGCGTCCCAACACTTTCCCACTAAGTTGTGACGTTCTATCAATGTAAGGCAAATTTTTATATGCTCAATGCCTAGAGGACAGATGGGAGAGTCCTTACAGCTTCTCCTGTAGAGGTGCTTAGCCAGGGAATTATCTCCCGTCAAACGTACCCTAGTTCCCTAGAGGTTCCTTTATTTGTTTTGCAGAAAATTACAATTAGATTATTCATACCGTTCCTGAAATAGAGCTCTGTGAAAAAGTTTGTAGATTTTTCTAATGGTTTACTGAAATTCAGGTGACAAAAAAAGACCCTGAGTGGACACTAAAAAAATAGACTAGGCAGGGTCAATGTCTGTAGCATTTTCCCATCTGATTCTCAGAGCCCTCTTTTCATGTCAAATTTTCAAATTAATAAGAAAAAACACTGTCTCTGTTCAGGATTGAACCCACGCCCTCCCGGTTATGTACCAAGTTTCCTTCATTCTCAAACTGCGTGGTTTGAGTTATTTTAAGACTAATCCACGATTTTAGCAGTGCTAATAGTTCGGTGGTCAATTTCTGCTTTTGTACAATATGACCAAAGATGGGAGAAACTGAGCTTGAGTCATGATCCTTGACTTATCTCTGAATATTGAGATAATGTCATCATCTCTGAGTGACTTTGTCTAACTGTTTATCTTCTCTTTCTTCAGGTGAGCTACTACTTCCCCCTGAAGACTCTGTGGCGTTCATTCTTCTGTGCTCTCATAGCAGCTTTCGTGCTACGATCAATCAATCCATTTGGCAACGAACATTCAGTATTATTCTACGTTGAATACAATAAGCCATGGATATTTTTTGAACTCATTCCATTTGTTGGCCTTGGAGTGATTGGGGTAAGAGGAACTATTTTGTTTATAACCTGAGTGTCCACAGGTCAGGGAAAGTCCGAGAAATGGATTGTTGTCAGTGAAAATGAAAATCAGAATAAAATCAAAACTAGGTATTTCAATTTCCTACAAACATTGAAATCTTAATGATTGATTGATATTATTAAATTGATTATTTTAACTCTTCATATTCCACAGTTTGGACCTTGATAATTTTGTCGACGTTCTAACGATGGCCGTTTCTACTCACCAGGAACGACCTGGAACGCATATCATCATAGTTCCAGCCAAGGATCATCAAAATCTTTTCGATAACCTCAATCAATCTTTTATAACATTTAAAAAAAGATGAATCTAGAAATGTGAAGTACCTATAACAGTTTCACTAATGTCCCAAAATATTTTCTTTTTCCAGGGTATCATAGCTTATATTTTCATCCGACTCAATCTACGTTGGTGCCGATATCGTAAGATGTCCCGGCTTGGTCAATATCCAGTTACTGAAGTTTTGGTCCTAACAGCACTCACTGCAATCATATCCTTCCCAAATCCTTTCACACGAATGAGCACCAGTCAACTTATCTATCTACTGTTCAGTCAATGTGGTGTGTCATCTAACAATGGGCTCTGGTAAGAATATGAAGGGTGTCCAAAAGTTCAATCTAAGAGTTTTTTTTTTTTTTTTAATTTTGAAAAACGCACTATTAGTTAACACATTTTGGTCTTCACAGGCGATTTTCAGACTAAAGATCGTCAACCATTCGTTCCGATGACAGCATCTCCTTTTAATTATTTCTCGAGTTTGGCGCGACCGATTTCAACTGGGAACTGGGTAATTTCAAATGGTTTGCTGCTTAGGTCTGGAATTGAATCAAATCATAAGTACCACTAGAGCTAGGATCAATCAAGCAATATAAAACTACTAGCTGTTTCGCCCGTGCTTCGCTACGACCTATAGCTTGGCGCCTTAGAGGCATGGTCGTTCCAGTGCTAATTGCTATCTCTCTTGCTCCAATGTATTTCTTATGGGGATTGTTTACTTTTCGCCATTTCTACCCCTTAAAATAAAAATTTTGCAAAATCCTTTCTTAGTGCACACTTACATGGTGCAACGAAGGTCCCTGTCAAATTTCAAGTCTGTGGCATTAATAGTTTCGGCTCTACGTTGATCAGTCACTCAGAACATTGATATAAAGATTGTTTGTCATCCAGATGGCATAAAACCAGAAAGTTCCTACCAACCTAAAACACAAAAATTTTCTAGAGTGATTCTATTGATACTGTGGTCCTTTTTGTGCTGAAAACAGCGCGGAGTGTAGTCAAAAACGTTGACAACTACGTTCATCTATTAATAGTGTAAATTAGAGGTTTAAAGGACCTGAAAATGTTGGTAAACTATTTTTTCAAGAGTTGTTTTATTTTTTATTGTTCCTCAGTGACTACGTTGTGAATCATAACGCCACAACTGGCAATCCTTCCACGTCTGAAGCAGGTCCAGGCGTATTTGATGCAGTATGGCTTCTCATGTTTACACTGGTGCTGAAGTTGGTGCTAACTGTTTTTACATTCGGTATCAAAGTACCGTGTGGACTTTTCATTCCTAGTCTCTGTTTGGGTAAGCAAATTAACTCTATCTCTGACGTTTTTTTAAAAAAAAATTCCACTTTCCTGTAATAACGGTCCACAACTGTCAAAAATATAAATTTACGTACTAGATGTTGCCTGCAACTTCGTATGTGCCTTTTCCCGTGTCTGTGGAATTCCTTTTGAGAAAAATAATTCAGTCTGTTTTTTTCCTTTGCAAATATAGGAAAATCTGCATAAGCTGCGATACGAACAAAGATACAATTTATATTTTTCCTGGAGGTTTTGGCGGATACACTCTCGGTCATTTTTTGATATCCCTTACCGTTTGGGATGTGTAATTGTACCGCTGAAAAGGTCTTTTTTGAAAAAATTTAAATTTTTTTTTGTCCTTCCTTATTAAATACTTTTATAATAAAAAGTAAATGTGTTCCAAATTTTAACCTTCTTTGTTGAGCCATGGTTGAGTTACGTTGATTATAAGTCAGTGAGTGGGCTGAGTGCAAATATAGGAAAATCTGCATAAGCTGCGATACGAACAAAGATACAATTTATATTTTTCCTGGAGGTTTTGGCGGATACACTCTCGGTCATTTTTTGATATCCCTTACCGTTTGGGATGTGTAATTGTACCGCTGAAAAGGGTCTTTTTTGAAAAAATTTAGATTTTTTTCCTTCCTTATTAAATACCTTTATAATAAAAAGTAAATGTGTTCCAAATTTTAACCTTCTTTGTTCAGCCATGGTTGAGTTACGTTGATTATAAGTCAGTGAGTGGGCTGGTTGGTCTGTCGACCGGTCACTGAGTATACCAATTGAGCTTTTCGTTTTATAAGTATAGATGTAGATCCTACTTCTACACACTAAAAATATTAAACAATAATGTTCTTTACAGTTCTTCATTTTCAATACTTCAAAGTAGACTTCTTTTTGGTATATCTGGCGATTTCCGAATTTTTGAGCACCTTGTATTTAACGTTATATTATCCATTGACTTATACTGATCATCTAATATTATTCTTTCATTATCAGGTGGTATTGTGGGCCGTATTGTAGGTATAGGAGTTCAGCAGTTAGCATTCCACTACCCTCACATTTGGATATTCGCAGGCGAATGTTCTACTAAAGACTGTATTACACCTGGACTGTATGCTATGGTTGGGGCAGCGGCAGTATTAGGTGGAGTGACGCGAATGACAGGTAAAATTACAGTGCCAATAATTATTTAAATTGGCTGTCAGTAAAACGTTTTAATCACTCAACGACCTATCAAAATATCTCGGAAATATTAACGTACGAATGTTTAAGAAGAGCCTTAAGTCGCATTTTGGTTTATTATTTTCAATGATGAACAATTAATCAAAAATGGGTTGGTGGTGTTGTGGTAAGACGCTTGGCTGGTAAACACTAGGGCGCGGGTTCAAACCCAGCCAAACCATGGAATTTGATCCTCATTAATTTGAGATATTTACCACATAATAATAGCACCCAAAAAAACTGCCGGTGTCAAGGGACTTTTCAGTTCTATTGGGGCAGTATAAATAAGGACTATTATTGACAAAAAGACTCCTGAAATTAATTTTTAAAACAAAGAAGGGCCACATTATGAACAGGATCACTCCAAAATATTATATTATGCTCTAATATTGTAGGGTCTGAATTCAAATAAATTCATGGTAATCTGTATTCCGGCGATAGTTTTATATTGCTCGATTGATCCCAGCTCTACTAATACCAAATATCTTATTCAATGTAGATGTCTCCATTTGCATTACACTCGGCTTGCACCAAGGAAGTTCCAAGTTAGATTCCTGGACGGGTCAAAAATTTGAAAAGGGGTTTTCGAATTTTCTACTTGTTCTGGTTGTGTTTGGGGGTAACTCAGCCTCCTGAGGACAATTGAATAGCTTTATTCAATGTATTTGCACCATTTGGAGTAAGTCATTTGAAATCAGCCTCTCTTTAGTCGAAACGTTTATGAGGGAATATTGTCGGTACGAAAGAAAGGTAGACGATCTTTTGTCGGGAACAACATCTGGACTTGCACGTAGAATCAATCTCCTGTAAAGTTAATAATATTTAGTATGTTTGGGGTCCTTTTGTTTAAAAAGTGTTTCCAAATACAGATAAAATTCGATTTTCGATTTTGGGCTTCCTGGGCCTGAAATAGCAGAATAAGAATACAGAGTGCTAAGTTGGCAGAGTTTTCTGTTTCTTTGTTTAAGTCTCACTCGTTGTGATAATGTTTGAATTGACGGGAGGGGTCAGATATATTGTACCCCTCATGGCGGCAGCTATGGCTTCAAAATGGGTTGGGGATGCTCTTGGTAAACAAGGAATTTATGATGCTCATATCATGTTGAACGCTTATCCTTTCTTAGATTCAAAAGAAGAATTTGCTTCTACTGCATTAGCCACTGACGTCATGCAACCAAAGTGAGTTATTTTAAAATATTTTTACACGGTCGTTTTTTTTCGAGTTTGCTTAACAGTATGAAAATCAGGACCAAGTGGACAGCAGATGTAGTGGAGTGGCTTGGATTTTTTTATTTTTTTTTTTATTATTTATTTATTTTGGCTTAAGGTCTGGACCAAGTGGACAGCAGATGTAGTGGAGTGGCTTGGATTTTTTTTTTGATTTTTTATTTATTTTGGCTTAAGGTCTCTTTAACATCTATTGGTCATTCGAGACGGGGGTTTTACCATTCATTCGCCGGAAACTTGCAAATCAACACCCACATTGACCTCGCCCAGCCTGGGTTGGGCCGGAAAAATAGCCAGCATCACGAGGTCGCGAACCCACGTGGATACCCACATGGTACAACCTCACTGGACTTCAGTGATCCAACGGGAACTGGTGTATTCAACGTGCCATAGATGCTGGCTAAAGTGGCTTGAATTCCAAACTTGTAAATTAATGTTTTAAATTATTATTATTTCTTATGAGAGCGAAAATTTTCCGATTAAGCCCAGATAAATATTTGACAGCGGAATCAATCACGCTACTTGATCATGATGAATGATTTTATCACGTTGAATAGTTCATTGCCTATCAAACCACTGAGCTTAAACAACGTTACGGCTTGTTGAGTACTCATATGGGAGTCGGCTTGGGGGCCCCACGTGGTAATGGCTTTCCGGGTGTCCTCAGCTAAGTGGGGACAACTGACTATCTAATTATAGTGCAGTCAAACAACAAGGTATAAAAGTTAACCTGGTTGTAAAAGTGGGGTTTGCAACTCAATACAGGTCCAAAAATAATAATCATGCAACTAATCTTTTAGACTAATGATTAAAATAGGCCCTTAGAATAATGTCAATTACTGCAATAAAATTACTTGAGCAGCACAAACATAATAATATTACAGAGTTGTCTTATGTGTTATTTTACATTACATCATCGGCTCAGGTGGAATTTGGTCCGTGAGGATTTCACCTCAAGTAACTACTAACAATCTCAAGTATGATTCATATTTCACTATGTGGATTATTGAATTGAAAGAAATTACGCGTTTGAAATTAAATCTTCTACGATATAAATTATTTCGTAACATGAACTAAAAGATTGGGTTTGATAGTAACGTTTGAATTTGTGATGACCAAGAACATTTTGTTTGTTTTGTAATTACAGACATAGTGATCCTTTGAGTGTGTTGACTCAAGATTCAATGACTGTTCAAGACGTGGAAACACTTTTAAAAGAAACCGAACACAATGGATTTCCGGTGGTCGTGTCCAGGGAATCGCAATATTTGGTTGGATTTGTACTCAGGCGAGATTTAAATTTGGCCATAGGTAAAATAATGACTATTACTTCCTTCAACAGCAGAAACAGATAAATAGGGGAGCGATCACATTTATACGACCGTATACCTCAGTACTGGTCCCAGATTTAATGAACGAAAAAAAAAACATTCCCTGGTCGGACTTTTAGTTCAGTAAAACGAACTAATTCTACTGTTCGCAGACTATTCAGTTGACTTTATTGGGGTCAATTGCCGTAAGTCTAATTAACGGATATAAAGAGTGTATGTCTTGATCGCCCCCCCCCCCTTTTTTCAACTTTAGACCTGTACCCGCCCTGCTCAACAGAACATTGGGGACTAAAATATTGTGTGTATGTCTATATTGTACCTAATAGTGATTTTTTAAAACATCTTATTTTAAATATTTAAAGACTACTGACTTCCATATTTGGGCATTTTCCAGTAACTCGGGCATATGAGATTGTCAATTATTTGCCTCTCAATAACGAATACTTGCTCATTCGTGACAATTATTATAAAATTGGTTGAAAGTCTCCACTGAGACTGATTGCAATTATCACTTCGTGACCAATAAGCACTGGCCGGGGTTGTTTTTCCCCACGCTTATTTTGTCCAGAACTCCGTCTCCTTTGGACGAAAATCTCCGAATTGAGGTTGCTGTGATTTTCAAGATTATTGTTACCAAATATGCTGATGTATGACTGTATAAACATAATATAACCATACTCCTACGCAGACCCAATCTTCTTGAGGGAACTAGAAATGCATTGTCATATGAGCCATTTGATTTTTGTTATTGTATCCTAATTGATTCACTCTTTTTTTCCAGTTAATGCTAAAAGAACAATGGATGGTATTCGCGGTGATTCTATTGTTAGATTTGTAATTACCGAATCACAAGCAGGCCCTCAACCGGGCGCTCCTCCAGTGTTGAGGTTAGATAAAATATTAGATATGGCGCCCATAACTATAACAGATCAAACACCCATGGAGACTGTAGTTGATATGTTTAGAAAATTGGGCCTTAGACAAACTTTAGTGACACATAATGGGTGAGTCATTTTACAAACATTATGAACTTTTCGATACACAACTTTTTTCCTAAACCTTGACGAGTAATTGGAAGGGTGTACTTACCAGTTGTCGTCTTTATTTCTCATTTTAGTACTCCATACCATCTCTCCCTGAACAACAGTTTTTTTAAACTGAAAAATTTTCTGCAACTTTATATACTTCTTTTCCATGACCGCAGGAAAATCTACCACGAACAAAGATACGGTGAATTATATACATATTGTATTTGAAGATTTTGGGCAGGGCCGGATTAACCTTCCGCGGGACCCGTAGCAATTTCACAGAGCGCCCCCCCCCACCACTGGCGCCATCTAAGTAGTCTACTTTTTGGAGCCAGTACAAAAATTGATTATCTTTTAGCCTTTTGGTTTAGTACCTACAGCTGGTAGAGAAAAGTGAAAATAAATTTTGAGTATACCAACATCGATAAAACATTGTTACCGCTCATGCTAAAAAAGAAAATTTGCTTATGTTGTAATACTCGTTTTCATTAGGTTCCTATGTAGTAGATACCCACTTGTACTTTCCAAATTTGATTTTACTACATACTTTAAAGAGTTGGGGGCACCGTCAAAATGATATGTTTTTTTCAATTGTCAACCCATAAATATCGAAATATCTTGTGTAAGTTGTCAATGCGCGGGGCCCGTAGCACGTGCTACAATTGTTAATCCAGTCCTGATTTTGGGCATCCTTTGGAGATGTCCATTACCGATCATTTTATTAAAGGCTTTTATTTAGCTTACTATGTATGTATGTGGCTTTGTTTGTGGTTCAATCTTAGAAATTAAATTTAACCCACTTCCTATCGTCCGATTGAGTTGAAATTTGACACAGTGGTAGATCTTGGATAACAATTGAATGTGGTTTGGTTTTTTTGATATCGCTTACCGTTTGGGTTGTGTAATTATACCGATAAAAAGCGACGCTTTTACAAGATGACTCGCTTCCGCTCAAACTTTCAATTTTTCCTTCCTTTTTTTGAATCCGCATTGCAAGAGGGATATGTGTTTAAGTGTATAGCCATAGTGTTACGTTGATTTCCTTAGGAGATATCCCAGCGCAGCTTAGGGAAAGCTCTTTGTAATCAAATTATTGTAATTTTGAAAATAAAAAATCTTTCGATTATGGGTCGGTCGGTCATTCAGGGCTTAGCTTTTTAAGTATTGATTTGTTTTAATTTTCTGTGTGCCTTTTTATCTGAAAGTAAAATCTCATCCATTTTTTTTTTTTTTTTTTTTTTTTTCTTATTACATTTTCAGGCGGCTCCTCGGAATAATTACCAAGAAAGATATTCTCAGATTCATTAAACAGGTGGACAATGAAGATATCTCAAATAGCACGGCCATATTTCATTGAAATGAGGATGACCATATGCCTCTTGAAATTATCGACTCGAATAAATTGGGTTGAATAGGAAGTAGATTTAGAAGCATAAATTACTGACTATCCAAAATAGGGTGTGGGGTTGTAATATCTTCACAAGTACCAAAAAAAATACGGACGGATATTTTTTAGGGATTTCTCTTATTGAATAGACTAAAACCAACATAATACAGATAATACCGACTAACAGGCCAACAATTAATAGTAGTGTTCCGTCAGCACCCTTCGGATACNGGCCATATTTCATTGAAATGAGGATGACCATATGCCTCTTGAAATTATCGACTCGAATAAATTGGGTTGAATAGGAAGTAGATTTAGAAGCATAAATTACTGACTATCCAAAATAGGGTGTGGGGTTGTAATATCTTCACAAGTACCAGGAAAAATACGGACGGATATTTTTTAGGGATTTCTCTTATTGAAGAGACTAAAACCAACATAATACAGATAATACCGACTAATAGGCCAACAATTAATAGTAGTGTTCCGTCAGCACCCTTCGGATACCGTACCATAATAAAATTACAAGGTTAGATCAATAATTACCCACCTGTTGACAGGTTACGTTGTTGAAAAAAAATTGCTATTGCCACGTTACTCTATTAGCTCTCAAACAACATCAGTACAAACCGGACATTGTGGAGACGATGTCCAATAAAGTTCGGGAACTTTGCTACGGCTACTGGATCTTTCCATAGGTCGATAGGTGAAAGCGTTGTAGGATAATTAATCTGGACGAGAGTGGCACGAGGACTTCTCACCATAAATCGTTTTCATTTATAAACAGGAACGATTAGTCAATGTTTATGCTTCTAAATATATTATTTGGGGGGTGTATTGGTCATTTGTATTGATTGTGATACGTAAAGACTCCAAACACTTAATTTTGAATGTTTGTTTGTAAATTGGACCAAACTTGTCTTTTAAAATATCATATGGTAGCAGAACTTAGTCATTATTAATAGCGCATGTTTTACGAGGAAGATGAAATGAGAAAATAGTAAACAGACTCGAAAAGGTGTTTGTTCTTTGTTATACAGGGTGTTTGAAATGTCCTGGAACAGCTAAATCTTGGGAACGGCTAAGGATAAAAGGCTGAAATTTTGATTGCGTTCTTAATATTAAAAAAAAAAAAATGGGTCAATGTAACCGGAAATTCTGAACAAAATTTTAAATGCATCATATTACACAAACGCATGGTCCCTTGTTGAATAAATGAATGTTTTCACATACATCTGCCTACCATAGGAAACGATGATGTCACTATTTATTAATTTTTCGACCTTTAGAAACGACCGCAAAAAATCAAATAAAGAAATTTGGTCGTCCGCCGACCGTCTTCAGTGGCACTTAACTTTGATAGTTCAGCTTTTCTGCCAATCACATTATCATACATATGTATAAGGAAAGGGGTTCCGTACCAGAAAAACAATAAACTCATATGCCAAGTTGACTAGAGTTAAATGAAAAATGCAGTAGGTACCAAACATGGTCAAATGTAAGGGCGTTTTTATTTTTGAAGAGGAAATTCGAAAATTTTAATTCAACTATGATCTGGAAAGATTCCGCTGATTTTAGTGACAGTCTGTAGTCTACTAGAAGTATTTCATCCAATATTTTAGACTTAATTCAGTCATAATGAATTTATTGTAACTAAAAATTATTATTATTTTTATTTAGTTTAATTTTTTTGTGTTGTTTAAAATTTTTATTGTAAGAGGTGCGAGAAAAGTTCTGAAACAATTTAAAAATTTTCAACATTTTTTATGCGAGTAAGATAACTGATTTTACCAGACACGCACACATCATACTGAAGACACCAAAGAGAAAACTGCGTTAGGAAGCGAGATCATATCGTCAGCCTAATTAGCTTTTGTTAAGTCACAATTCGAAAACTTTGTTTTTTCTACAAGATTTTCATTTTTCCCTCTCCTGGCTTCTAGTTTATTTTTTACTCAACGTCTTTTTAACATCTGTTGGTCATTCAAGACGAGCTACCCACATTGACCTCAGCCAGCCTGGGTTGGCAAGGGAATGACAAGTATCAAGGGGGCGCGAACTACGTGGTCACCCACTTGCTGGACGTTGCTTGACTTCATTAATCTTACGGATGACTGGTGCACGAGTATTTAATGTGCAATAGATGCTGACTGGTTACAGCTGTGATGTAGTTTGTACATGCTTTTCACATGAAACAAAAATCCACTTTTCGACAATGTTGATCTTGAGAGGTTTACTAATTAGGTCGCAGATATTTGAGCGCTCCCAGTTTGGCGGAGCCTTTAAGAAACGTTTAAATATTGATAGCAGCAGATATTATTAACTTTCTATTGGTATTGATCACATAACTTTGCTAAAATTCTGTTCTATGTCCTTTTTCGCATCCTGTACCTTGTTATTATTTATATTATAATATTATTTATTTCGTAATCGAATTATTATAAACAAGAATTAACTCATGTAGATATTTTGTTCGATTTATTTCATCCTCTTCAAGAGAAAGGTCCCCTGAGGGTGCTCTCCGACAGCCTATTAAAATTATCACTTATTCATATGGCAGTCCGCAGATCGAGCAATACTTGTATAATAAAACATGTCACATTTTAAAAATCAAATAATTTTGTTTTTTGGAGCACACCTCGATATTTTGCTGATATTTGATATCCGAAATTATTTGATTTTTTCAATCAAAAAATTACCTATATTATTTTATAAAAAATCAAACGGTCAATTCTCCGGAAAGGTATGTGATCCAGATTATCGTACGGAGGAGAATGGTTCGTTCTGAAATGTGATCAGCCTGGATTACATGCTATGGTCTGAGAGAGAAAAATAATGATCACTGTGCAATAACCTTTAACTAGAAAAATGAACGTGAAAATCCTCCCTCAAAAGGATTTTCGTTCATACTAATGATATGTGTGTTTTAAAAGGGGTATTTTTAGCCAACGACTTAACTGTGTTGAATACACCAGTGTACTCATTAGATCACTAAAGTTTGGCAACAATGGGAGTCCGCCCGGGGATACCCCGTGGTTTTACTTGTTTCGTTATGTTTTCAGTCTCATGAGGACAATTGGGTACCTGTTGTTGATTGCAGCGAAACGATAGATGAGGTTATTCCTTAATTTCACAAAAAATAACAAAGAAAAGTCACAAATCATTAACTCGACTTTATTTTTCACGAATAATAATTTTATAGATTTCACAGAAAATCGCAANTTTTTTTTTTTTTTTTTTTTTTTTTTTTTTTTTTTTTTAATCGTAAATATTTTCTTTAGAAAATTCAACATCTCTCATTTTCTAAATATAATATCGATGTAAACCTGAAATACCCGTAGCACAATTCAATAGAGCCAATAACTCTTTCAACCCTGCAATTGGTCAGGGGAGAAGAGATCGACATTTATCTTTTACACTAAATTTATTACGGATTTCGAAAACTTAACAAAAAGTTAAGATATTTATAAATTTCCAAAAATTTTCTACATCTTTAATACGAAATCTAATTTAAGCAGGTGTTTTGAGAAGGTCGGTATATTTTTTGATTTTACTTGCCACGCTCATGTCGACATATTTGTCTCCAATACTAATTATCATACCACCAATAATTGTTGGGTCTACTTTGGTAGTTAAAAGAATTTTTTCACCTGACTTGGCGAATAATTGCAATGTAGATGTAAGTTCAGCTCTATCAGCATCTTCTAATGGCTGAAACAGAGGACAAAAGAAAATGTCAAAGAAAGGAAGAAAACAGGGAAACTCCACAATAAAATTTAAGTTCTAGTGTTAACTCCATAATTTTCTTTTGTTTTGTCCTGTTGTACCACGATAACTCTCGAACGCCTTTTCCGGTTTATTTAGATTATAATATTTCCTGATTAGTTTGTGGGCCTCAAGGTGGTCATTCTAACTGAGTGAGATCTACAGTTCACAGAACTTCTAGCATATTATGTTCTAGTTTGATCTGGTCTGCATTCAAAGAAATTATTTTATTGTGATCTGAATTATCCTAGATAATTCAAATCACAACCCTCTTCCAATACTATATTTTAGGGTTATCATGCCACCAACTTTTGTTCGGTGCCTACTCTCTTTGGCTATAATCATTTCCTGGCACGGTAACCCTAACTTCCTTCTCACAGTATCAATTGAAACTGTTTAGAAACTAGTCTTTTGCTGATGATCTCTCATCATTGGTTTGAATCAGAGTTTTTTAAAGGCTGGATGCCTTTCCTATCTTTTGTATTTCCACGAGCTTAGGAAATGAAGCTGGTTTGCTCCCCTCGGTGGCTACATTACAATAAAATCTTTAGTATTACAAGGTAAAGTTTGATTTTATGCCAGATCTGAGTACTAATAGCAGCTTTGGGAGTACCAGTTGGAATAAACCGCTTCTTAGTCGAAACATAGGGAGATGGGTTGTCATCGGAACGATGGGTAAGTGATCTGAATCTGAAAAAAATACCAGGTGGACTTGGTACGTAGAACAACAGTTGAAATCATCCGCTCGATAGCCGAAATATGCAGGGAGATGATGTCGTCGGAACGATAATTTGGGTGAACTTAAGTCGGAAAAATATCGAGTGGAAGAGTTACGTAGAATTAAAGTTCTGTAAAATATACATTCACGTTGCACTTCTCGGGTGGACCAAAAATAAACAAATTCTATGAACATAATAAAAAGTTATCGTTGACATCGTTGTACCATAACGAATAGAACAGAAAGTGGGGAAACTCTGAATTTAACCCATGATGCGGTGTGGTAGTGAAACTCTAGCGCTAGTGATATCAACACGTATGTGAGCAGTTCAGGATTAGGTATGACACATGGCGGGAACAATGTGGCAAGTTTTTAAAAAATCAATTTTTATTTAAACTCGCTTTTTATTGGCCGTCATGGGTCCATCTTGGGCGGTTATACATAGACAATAGATGTATGGCCGTAAAAATGTTTTCTAACCTCTCTAATTGGGTTAAAATTGGATAACAAAATTCATGCCGCATTACTACTGCCCGGTACTAAATGCTTCAGGGTTTGTTATCTGCAAATCAGAAGATTGATTTATCAATGGCCGCAAATTTGATTTTTCCAGTATACAAAGGTACCTAATTATTTTTTAAAAAATTAAGTCTTCAAATAGAATTATAATATCTTTAAATGAAATTCATTTAGACCTTGAACATAGATGAAATTTTCATTAAGATTTTTTTTATGTCCCCCTTCAAAAACATTGCATAGTGTGTTCAGTTGTTTATTCTACAGCTCTCTAGCGGCTACTCACATGTAACTGCATGAGTTTCCCCACTATCTGTTCTATTCGTTATCGTTGCACTAAGACAGACAAAAGGGTGGAAAATCGGTTGAGTTTTAAGATAAAAATAACTTACTCTAGCTACAACGACTTCTACTGGAAGGTCTCCTCTGTGTGCAGCCATGATAATTGAGAAGTTATTAATAACTTTGTTGATGCCCTTAATTCTGCCATTCTCTACAAGCAGGGCTAACAAATTCGTAGACGAAGCTGATAGGTTAATTTTTTGAGCTATTGCTTTCAGAGCTTCAATTTTCAATGGTTTTTGAATTGTGGGGTCAAAAATGAAATCCCGAAGTTTGACGTCAGTTTTTAGAGATTGCTGAAAAAATTTGAAATTTATATTAGAAACATTGATCAGGCATTATAAAATGTTATTAGGTCTTCCAAACGCACACCGACAAAAGATGCAACCAGAAAAAAATCCTTGGTTGCGCCCCTATTCTAGTTCCTTGGCCCCCAAAACAAATGCTGAATCAAAATTATTTCAATCAACAGTGACATCATCGTTTATGATGGTAGCCAAATGTATGATACTACAATTCAATTTGTTTGTTGCTAAAATTTTCAATTGTCATCATACTACTAAACTTGGAGGCATGTATGAATGTGCCCCCAGAACCATGTTGATCACTGCAATATAATTACATCAGTAACACAAAAATGACAAAATTGCAGAATTGCTTTCTGTGTTGTATTACACCACCAGCTCAAGTTTACTCGGCCTGTGTGGATGTCATTCAACTAACTTTTCAAAATCTAAATTATGGCCTATTTTTTACTATGGAAATTAGTAAATTTTAATTAGATTGCAATAAATTACGCCATCGCAGCATTATTTAGGTTGTGAAAATAAAGTAATTCGACCATGCCTCGCGGAATCATTGTGGCATGAGTAAATTACGTTGTTGCAGTGCCCTCATAATGGCCGATTCTATTCACCGGGACGACCTGGAACGTATATCACCACAGTTATACAAGGGCCATGAAAATATATTCTCTTCAGTAAATGCAATCAACTTATTTCTGCCTATTTTAAATCATGAATCTACAATTGGGAAGAACGGTTATATTCCCTAAGAGCTTGCAAACAGATTGTCAGGAAAAGCGACTTAATTTACCTGAAAGGCTAACAATTCTTTTTCAACTCCTTCCAATTGTTTGGTTTTAGTGGCTGCAGAGTACAAGGCTGAAGCATATCTTCCTTCAATACCAAAAACTTGTACAGGAGTCTAAAAAAGAAAATCAATTATGAATGACCAATCAGAAAGGTTTTTAATGCTAAAATTCTTCGAGGTAGATAAATCAATTTTTGGGAGTGTTTATTACTTATATGCTCATAACTTGAAATTGTGACTACCTTGAACGGAAAACTTACTACACAATCCGCACATGACAATCTAATAGCAGGGGCTCATTTCACAATAAACTACGTACAAGATTAATTAATTAATAGTAATTTGTTCATGTAAACTTTCACAATCATCACAGCGTTACAGGGATTTTTTGCATCTTCTATACTTCAAATATCTTGTTGTCATCTTTCTCATGGCTACTTAATTGTCCTCACAAGGCTGAGTGCACTCCGTAACACATCCAACCACAAAATCGAAATATGAATAAGATTGAAAATGAAAAATCCGACCTCACCGCGAATCGAACACAGTTTTCCTGTATTACTAAGTACGTATATTTTGTTTTCTCACCTTTACTAACTGGTGACTAGCAGGGGATGAGGAGAATGCACGAACCTGTAAACAGAAATTTGAATAACTTTAGAACCTATGAGATACCTACCAATCATATAATATACTCGTAGAGTATTATCTTGAATAATAAATAATTGAACGAAGCGAAGTCCAGTTTTAACTCTACGATTTTTCATCAAATGTTTGTCTGTTCATTCTACAACTCTCGAACGTCATGTACGATTTTGATGAAACATGGTGTGGACATTTAATTATTCTGTAAACAACAGACTTCACCCACGTAAAATGGTCCCCATAAGGATCCGAGTAACTCAATAGGGCTCACTAATCAGCAAATTTTAAGAAACTAATAAATGTGCGAACCCAATTTCATGAAAAATTAGACAAGGCGTTTTAGAGTTATCGTGGAATGAACATACAGATAAACGTTTATGGTGGTCATTTCAACTGAAAGAAGTCTACATATCACAGAACTGCTAATTAAGAAATAATAGACTAAATATGTTCGCTTATAATTCGAGAAACGCATGCTATCAATCGCGATAATAAAGCCAATATTTTAGGACTATCCAATCCAATTAATACAAGCTCTGATCAAAAATCACTCCTGGAGTAGGTATCTTGAAAAGTTTTACTTTGGTCCCTTCTCTATATTTCTTATACTACAATGTGCATTTGGAAATTAAACTAAATAAAATAATCTACAAGAATATAAAATAGAGCAGAAGGATCACTATCTCCCCTGAAGTGCCCAAATGTGGGCCCTGAACACAAAGGTTTGTAAATAAAAGATTGATTTTTACATCTACCAAGGACTTCTAATGTCACAATCTTCATCAAAAAGCTTTACAAGCAGATTAGTAAGAAACACTCTGCTTAAATGTGGAAATAACTCATTTCACTTACAATAGAGCTGAAATTGGCCATCGTGCAAGGAAAATATTTAAATTACTATTAAAATATTCTTATCAGTAGAATAAAAAATGATTTTCCAAGATTTTCGGTATCACCTCTCGCCGTAGTAGAAACAAGCAACAACATCAGCTGATTACGCAAAATATTTTTATCCTATTTCTCTTTGGAAATTAAGGTGATGCCACACGAGACCACAAATGTCAACACGGTAGAAAGCGTATTTTATTTCTCAAATACGAATTTTACTTCTCATTCAATACCTGTAAAAGTGAAAATCTGTCCGGTCGTGTGCACAACACGCTTAGGACGGCCATACACGCAACGATAAATGCGTGCGGTTAAAACTGTGCATATTAAAAAGCGCTAACATAGTAGCTTGGGAGAGTAAGATGTATGTTTAATCCATATCCATATCCATACTAATATATAAATGCGAAAGTAACTCTGTCTGTCTGTCTGTATGTGTGTATGTATGTATGTTACGCTTTCACGCTTAAACTACTGAACCGATTTTGATGAAATTTGGTATGGAGATAGACCAAACTTTAGGAAAGGACATAGGCTACGTTTTATCGCGAAAAAAAGGGGGTTGGAACTATAAACGGCCATGCCTCTAAGGCGCCAAGCGAAGCGGGCGTATTCTGCTAGTAAAAATATATATATTATAAAAAAAATATCGTTGCGTGGGTGGCCGGTCGTAAGCTACTTGATACAAACTAGTGACATTTTGTACATTGATTCTCCACGTTCATGAGAGAGACATAGGCAGTTTTTAATAATGACATAGGTATTTATACTTAACCGTGGCGAAGCACGGGGTACATTTGTTAGTTATAAATAAAAATAATAATTATTATAATGGTACTTGACATAGTATCCGGATCTATTTTGAGAAGATAAAAAAATGGGCTGAAAGTAATCAGCTAATACCATGAATGTCCATATCAAGTTTCATCGATTTCGATCATGGGGTCGGGAGTTGTGGAGGAAGGAACAGACAGACGAGACGTTAAAAAAAATGGTGGTGTTAAAATTAGACCTCACTAAGTTAGGTCAATTATAGTTACTACCTATGATTTTCTTAATCATTTGACACAATCAAATTTGAAATTTTACACCATCAGCTGAGGTAGAGTTGGACCGTGAAGTATGACCTGTTGTTCACTGTAGAAGATGGTAAGTTAATTTAGTCTTTGATAACCTTCTAATATCTAACACATAAACCTAAACATAGATTCTTCTTACAATGTGGGTAAGTACCTACCTAATTTTGAATCTGTGAAACAAGAATGGAAAATTTTCCAACTATAACGGGATTGAAGTTCTTACCGTTTTTAGACGGCTGGGTAATAAGAAATACATTGATATCCACAAATGAACAATAATATGAACGAAAAATTTCCAACCACGCCGGAAAAATTCCCCGCTTGTACAGTACCGGATTACCATAAGGCAGATTTGGCACTGCCAAGGCCCCGCGCTTTGGGCAACTTACACTATAGGTATTATGAGTTTTTGACCAAGTTAAACTNCTACAATGTGCATTTGGAAATTAAACTAAATAAAATAATCTACAAGAATATAAAATAGAGCAGAAGGATCACTATCTCCCCTGAAGTGCCCAAATGTGGGCCCTGAACACAAAGGTTTGTAAATAAAAGATTGATTTTTACATCTACCAAGGACTTCTAATGTCACAATCTTCATCAAAAAGCTTTACAAGCAGATTAGTAAGAAACACTCTGCTTAAATGTGGAAATAACTCATTTCACTTACAATAGAGCTGAAATTGGCCATCGTGCAAGGAAAATATTTAAATTACTATTAAAATATTCTTATCAGTAGAATAAAAAATGATTTTCCAAGATTTTCGGTATCACCTCTCGCCGTAGTAGAAACAAGCAACAACATCAGCTGATTACGCAAAATATTTTTATCCTATTTCTCTTTGGAAATTAAGGTGATGCCACACGAGACCACAAATGTCAACACGGTAGAAAGCGTATTTTATTTCTCAAATACGAATTTTACTTCTCATTCAATACCTGTAAAAGTGAAAATCTGTCCGGTCGTGTGCACAACACGCTTAGGACGGCCATACACGCAACGATAAATGCGTGCGGTTAAAACTGTGCATATTAAAAAGCGCTAACATAGTAGCTTGGGAGAGTAAGATGTATGTTTAATAAAAATATATATATATTAAAAAAAAAAAATATCGTTGCGTGGGGACATTTTGTACATTGATTCTCCACGTTCATGAGAGAGACATAGGCAGTTTTTAATAATGACATAGGTATTTATAATTTACCGTGGCGAAGCACGGGGTACATTTGTTAGTTATAAATAAAAATAATAATTATTATAATGTTACTTGACATAGTATCCGGATCCCATTTGAGAAGATAAAAAAATGGGCTGAAAGTAATCAGCTAATACCATGAATGTCCATATCAAGTTTCATCGATTTCGAGCATGGGGTCGGGAGTTGTGGAGGAAGGAACAGGCAGACGAGACGTTAAAAAAAAATGGTGGTGTTGAAATTAGACCTCACTAAGTTAGGTCAATTATAGTTACTACCTATGATTTTCTTCATCATTTGACACAATCAAATTTGAAATTTTACACCATCAGCTGAGGTAGAGTCGGACCGTGAAGTATGACCTGTTGTTCACTGTAGAAGATAGTAAGTTATTTTAGTCTTTGATAACCTTCTAATGTCTAACACATAAACCTAAACATAGATTCTTCTTACAATGTGGGTAAGTACCTACCTAATTTTGAATCTGTGAAACAAGAATGGAAATTTTTCCAACTATAACGGGATTGAAGTTCTTACCGTTTTTAGACGGTTAGGTAATAAGAAATACATTGATATCCACAAATGAACAATAATATGAACGAAAAATTTCCAACCACGCCGGAAAAATTCCCCGCGTGTACATTACCGGATTACCATAAGGCAGATTTGGCACTGCCAAGGCCCCGCGCTTTGGGCAACTTACACTATAGGTATTATGAGTTTTTGACCAAGTTAAACTAGGTGTTCCTGGATTCAGAAAAAAAAAAAAAATCAATGGACAGTTCTGAGGCCACAGCGTGCTCCCCCCTCTCTCTCACACACTCTCTGTCCGTCTCTCTTCCTGTCCGTCCCTCTCTCTCTCTCTCTGAAAAAAATCGACTCTTCTACAACATTCAACCAAAACCTACCTGTGTACCCATGTGGTAGGGTTCTACAACCTACCTGTGTACCCATGTGGTAGGGTTGTCTGTTACAATACGAGAGCCCAAACGAGCCAACGATCATACCACGTTAAATACACCAGTTCCCGTCAGATCACTGAAGTTAAGCAACGTCGGACGTGGTCAGTACTTGGATGAAACATACGTATCGTTGGCTCTTTTTTCCAGCCCAACCCAGGCTGGGTGAGGTCAATGTGGGTAGCTGGTTTGCAAGTATCCAGCGAATGGAGGGTAAAACCCCCGTCTTGAAGGACCAACAGATGTTAACGTTAAGGCAAATAAAAAAAGAAGCCCAGATGGTAGCAGATAGCAAAAAATTGATATGGAATGGAATCCCCCCAAAATCATGGTCTAGGACCCCAGGAAAATTATCAGAACTAAAATATGTCAAGCCTTTTTTGAGTTACTGCCAAATTTAGTGAATTTATCATATAACTATAAAAAATAAACCATTTTTAAATATTTGTAGCATGGTTATAATATGTAATGAATAGATTGAGTTGTAAGTGAATCTAC
This sequence comes from Pachypsylla venusta, assembly GCA_012654025.1. Classification (NCBI taxonomy): domain Eukaryota; kingdom Metazoa; phylum Arthropoda; class Insecta; order Hemiptera; family Aphalaridae; genus Pachypsylla; species Pachypsylla venusta. Next base: position 25,858,059 of record CM022880.1, on the reverse strand, counting down.
AAAAGTCTACATAATTGTGAACGTTAGGTTCACAATTATGCAGACTTTTGTACATTTTAACGTGCTATAGGTATGTATTTTTTTATTTTTTCTTCAAAACATTCATTTTAGTATGCATATTATAGAACCGCGCCCAAATGTGCCAAGGGCCCCGCGCATGCTTGATCCGGGCCTGCGCGTGTAATGCCAGTGGGATACCCACTAAACCGAAAGGACTGCTGAATAATATCAAGTACTTACTATGGATTTGCGAATTGGTAGACTGATTGATATTTCAATATCTCATCAATAATAATTTGTACATGAACTTAGTTCTTCATTTCAAGTTTAGTACGTATTTGCTTTCTGTCAGCTGAAATATGAATTTCTGCCAAAGGTTTTCTAGATCCATAGAAAGAGTCATGACAGATTCGAATATGATGATTTTTTAATGGAATTTCCATGATTTTATATTGATATTCGTTATCCTTGAACAAGTAGTTTTGTATTTCTTCCTCCATTGAAAAGACAACGCAATCAGAATATTCCTGGCTATTGGAATTGTGTGCATCTGAATGATGTGGATGAGATCTTTGAACTTTCCGTTTTATGTCATTTTTAAATTCTTTATAAGATTTTTCTATTAACTCATCTGTTTCTCTGAAAGGAATATTTAAGATTATATTTTTGGTAATAATCAAGGGGATAATTCTTAAAAATACGTTCAAAGGCACGATGTATCATGGCCATATACTCACAGTTGTGACCGTGCCACTTAACAGCGATCTTGTGAGCACATGACATCTTCTAAAAAAGTAACCCTGTCTGCACTTTCCAACTGTTTAACTATTTCAGTTCTATATGCATGCAAAATCTCACCACCATAGCAAATTTTATCAAAAGTGGTTCAGTCTATTAACTAAAAGTAAGAGATAGAGTATGAAGGAAATACCTACCTGCCGAATTCGGTATTTCCATATAGAACTAATGATTGCCCTAAATGGACATTCTGCAGGCCATATTAGAAGTCCTGAAATATCTATAACCAACGCGTACCGATCATCAGTTTTCTTTCGAAGCACAATTTCACCATCTAATGTTAATTTTCTGACACTTAGCACTTACATAGGCGATTTTATTTTTTCACTGAGTTCTATGTCTTTAATAGTTGCCTCAAGTACATCAAATATTTCCATCCCGTTTGAACTATCATCATAGAGTTCATCTAAAATTTTATCAATTTTCCTACTCCGAGTCTTCTTTGATTTATATTCAACTTGACGGTCTTCTGGTTCTACAAGTCGTGATTGAGTGTGCTTTCCTTTATCCAACAATGCATTCGGTGTTCTTGTTGTTTTAAAATTTCTAATAAATCAAATTATTTTTTTTTATTTTGTGTATCGATTCGTGGGGCAGTAACAACTTGAACGATTCTTAGAACTCAGTAGCTGACATTGATCAGTACTGAGGTTACTGATGTGACGTAGACTAGAAGATAATCTCCTGTTGGAGACAACATCGTTAAAAAAACTGCAGTCCTCCTAGTCGTCGACTTAGTGCTTGTGATTTTGGGGTTGCACTCGGCCTCGGGAGAACGATTGAGTAAATGCTTTAAAGTGAGTAGCGACATCACCATGGTCAGTGCCGGATTTATCAATAAGCAAAGTAAGCAATTGCTTAGGGCATCATGTCTCAGGGGGGCACCACCAAAAATTTTTTAAAAAATTTTATTTTGAATTCATAAGAATTTTTGGCGGCTGTTTTCTTGGTGAAGAGCGCCACCTCGCGAATGTTCAACATGGCGAATAGTGATTCCCTTATCTTTATGTGTGGGGGCTGGGTACCTATACCATAACAGCATCGTGGCGTTGAACCCATCTAGTTTCACAGAGAGATAATGTAAACAATGTGAGAGCCAACGATCACACCACGTTGAATATACCAGTTCCCGTCAGATCATGGAAGTTAAACAACGTCGGGCGTGGTCAGTACTTGGATGGGTGACCGCTTGGGAACACCACGTATCGTTGGCC
>CM022880.1:25784367-25853074 GCA_012654025.1 Pachypsylla venusta | reverse complement strand
ATCTTTAATATTTCTAATTGTATATCCCCATTTTTTACATTTAGGCATGCAATCTTCCATTGGTCCCATCTTTAATATTCCTAATTTATATCTCCATTTTTTACATTTAGGCATGTAATCTGCCATTGGCCCCATCTTCCATCGGTTTAATTACAAGAAAATCTGATTAGTATAATATTAAGTTTGAAATTATTCTACTTGTAAATACTGCTTCAATTACAAGAAAGTGCTTTCTAATAGATATCTCACCTATTTGTCCTCCATCACAGATACATATTGAAAGAAAATAACACCAAGCTTCTAAATCATTCAAAGAATTGCAAATCATCCTCTCGTTAGTAATTTTAGAATTGGCAGCATTCATATTATTGTTTTTACTAGTTCTGAAAATGGTTCAAAGTGTTATGTTTTAAATTTTGATAGGTACTTTTTTCCCCGTAATCTATTATATGAAAGACTTTTGAATATGAAAATAAATGACTATGATCAAGAATCTGCATTAGTTATTTATGAAAAGCCACTTATCACTATTTGTATTGTTGTAAAAATCAAGTCTTTACACTCATTACTATACTACCGCATTTTAAAGCAAGTTACTTAAATATTCCTTTATTTATGAAAGGCCTTATGTCATATAGACCGCAGACTAATCTCAATTTCCCTTAAAGGTATTTAGATACAAGGGGCCTTTCATAAATTGGTATTGGTAACCAATACATCTTTTGTTTTATCTTACCTATCATCGGGGTGGCCAAAAGGATAATCATTTATATTAATCACAGGTGATTTCTTATTCACTTTGTATTTTTCAGCAAATTTATATTCTTCTACTGGAAATCTATTTGAATTGGGATCCACAACTAAATTTGGTTTTAAATTTTCTTTAAATTTATTTAAAATTATATTTCGAACACTCTCAAAATTGTTGGTCTTTCTGAAATATATATTATTTGGTCAAATTTATAAAAACAAGAGTTTTTTGTACTATAAAATGGGTTACCATCGTACTTCAGTGCTAAAAACCAATTTTTTTTAAGAAACTTGTAGTGTACTATTGTCTTCAGTATTTTTAATTATAGATACCTCTATTATACCTCCAACGATCTTAACTTCTGCGTTTAGACTTTCCGTATGAAACTTTATAAAGATCTATTTCTTTTCAATCATTAATAGTTCTATTAAATAATTATAATTCAGAACCCTTTGTCTGGTATTAACTTTATTTTTGAGAATTCTCCCTACCCAGTTAGTTTTTTTATATATATATATATATAATGTAAATGCATATTTCTTTGTGTTATTCTGTTACAATTTTAGTGGACATCATAGCATTACAAGGTATTCTCAACAATCACTCCAATATCACTAAGCCTAAGCTACACTTTAACAATTTCCTTATAATGGTACCACTTGTCGCTATTACCATAGCCACTCAATTGTACTCAGGAGGCTAAATTACCCCCAATCACAACCAGACCAAGCAGAAAATTTTAAAAAACCTTTATCAAATTTTCGACCCGTCCAGGAATCTAACCCGGAACCTCCTTGGTGCAAACCAAGTGTGATGTGGACTCTGCCACGGAGACGTCTTTTTTTTTTTNCGGAGACGTTTTTTTTTTTTTTATAATACACGAAACATTTATTTACTTTCAAAAGATTTCTAATATTGATGGACAACATACATGTTGGGAATCTTTCTTTCCACTAACATATGACTTTTAATCAACACTTTTGAAAGTTCTCTTGCCTCATAAGGGCAATTTTGGTTGTAAAACTGTATTTGATAGTAAGGTGAAGTGGTCAAAATGTTTTCTAAGATTTGTCTTTCACTTCTTATTAGAAATCTTTGACAATTGTGGTGATGTTGTACTAAATATGTCATCTTTATAGATACCAGATCATTCATCATTAAACTTGAGGGACATCCTATTAAAATAGAAGAACAATAATATGGTATAGTACCTATTAAAGCGTAACATAAAAATAAAATATTACTAACTGAGCAAATACGAATAAGATGGATTGCAGTTTTTTATTCCATTACCACTCTTACACCAGACTTTAGATTTTGGGAAGACCCCAATTTTGGGGAGGCCTCAGTGCCGTGCACTGATTTTATACATTAAAGGAAATAGTAGTCTTATAATCATGCAATTTTATTTTATTTTTTAAATTGTTTCTATTAATTTAATGTACAAATAAAGGCTTATTATTATAACAATATTACACTTTGACCTCTATAGCTCCGCCCCTGATTATTTTTTAAAAAATGAAAAGAAAAGTCAGTCCTAATTTTGTTGGACTATTATTTGAATTCAAAATATTTTGTACCATTCTATTAAAAATTTACTATTCCTAGATTTTTACAGAATTCAAAAATCCAAGTCGTTCAAAAGTTACAGGACCTCCGCTAGGACTTCTGTGACATATTGTATGCTAACTTATAGGCAAGGTACATACCTGATCGATGAAAATTTCTGACCGATTTTTCAAAATAATATTCACAATCTGCACCACACGAACAAGGAACAATATTAAGATTAGTTATAAATTTTAAGAATTTTACGTCATCTTCAAACGAGTAGCTTTCCGGATAATCATTTTCTTTCCACTGAGGCGTTTCAACGTTCTCGATTGCAATTAAACTTTTGGGTTTATTTTCGTTAACAACGGGAAATTTTACTGGCGCAGTCTTTTTTGGTTCTTTACTATCCTTTATTGGAATAATATTTTTTTCTGACATTATTTGGTCGGCCTGTTTGACTATTTTTTTTTCTCCATCTTTAGTTTTTATGTCTTCTGTAATCTTAAGAAGTATTTCCTCTTTCAATTCTTCTTTAGAATCCTCACTGTTATATAGCTCACTCTTGTTTTTTGCTAGTTGTTCTTTAATATCTGGGGACAGTTGATTTATTTCTATACTTTTCTTAGTCAATACTTCTTTGTTATCTCCTTGTAAAATTTCTTGAGATATTTTGTTTATTTCTTTGTCTTCCTTCTTAGTCTGTGCCAATTCAGCTTTCATCCCGTCTATAAGTTCTTCCTTCAAGGATTCTTTCGTTACTTCATTTTCCGGTTCCAACGGAATATATTCTTGTTCTCTAAATGTTTCATCAAGTAAAAATGAGTTTGGTTTGTTTAAATTGTCTTCATTTATATTTTCAGTTACAGTTTCTTTTGTTTTAGATTCATCTTTAGAAGGTGGTTGTTTTCCGTTCAAACTATGAATGGATTTATTCAACAAATCCCTATCCTGTGAACGATCTTCATTTTTATTTTCTGGTGTAAGTTCTGTTTTTGTTTTAGATTCATCTTTAGAAGGTGGTTGTTTTCCGTTCAAACTATGAATGGATTTATTCAACAAATCACTATCCTGTGAACGATCTTCATTTTTATTTTCTGGTGTAAGTTCTGTTGGAATGTTTTCATTATCATTTATGTTATTTTCATTATCTTGATGTTGATCAGTTAGTTTTTTTTCCACATTGTCAATGGTGTCTGTGTGTAAAATATTTTTTTCGGAACTAATTCCTTCCTTGTTTTTTGTTAGAGTTGGTTTTGAAAAATCCTCTTTAGAAATTTCTTCAATGTTTTCATTGAGATTTGACGATTCGTGATTTTCATTTGAAGGATGTTTTGCCCTACTAATATTCAAATTTACAAGTTCATCTATTGATCTTCTTTGCAATATACTTGCATCAGAAGTGCCTGTATTTTCAAGGATAATTGAATTTCCTGAAGTCTCGTCAGATTTCCCTGTTTCAATAAATTCTTTACTAACAAATTCTCTATTTTCTTTCAATTCTTCATTTTCATCCAGCAATAAATTCCTGTCTTTCTCAAAATCTTTTTCAGAATGAGATGGCAAATTTTTCTCAAGTAATATCTTCGAATTTTCATCTGCTATTGGGATATCATAATTTTCTTTTTTAATTGACCGGCTGGAACTTGATTGGTCTTTTTTGTTTTGAATCAACGATTCGTTATCTTCTTTTGGAGGATTTTTTTCCAAACTATCAATAGGGATATTTGAAATTAATTCTTCTTTTAATACATTTTCATTTTCTTTATCTCTATTTTGCTCTATATTTTCTAATTTTTCAAATATGTTATCATTAAACACACTTTCTTCTAAATTTTGTTCATTGTTAGATACCATAGACTTAGAAATGTTCAAATTTAAAATTTCATCGGCCATTGTTCTTTTTAAAATACTTTCGTCAGAAATGTCTCCTCGGATGATAGAAGTACTCGAAGTCTCGTCCAATTTCACTGTTCCATTAGACTTTTTACTAACAATTTCTCTATCATTCTCAGAGTCTTTTTCAAAATCAGAAATCAAATTTTTCTCAAGAACTATTTTCGAAGTTTCATCTACGGTATAATCATTTTCTTTTTCTAAAATATTTTCCTTCTGTTCCATATCTTCCAATTTTTCAAATATGCTTTTATTAACACTTAATGTATCAACACTTCTCTCTAAATTATTATTTTTAATTGATGGATCAGAAATATCTAAGTTTTCATGTGCATCTGTTAACGTGTTTTGCAAACTATTATCCTCAGTACTTTTATTAAAATTATCTTCTTTTAAAACATGTTCCTTCTTTTCTGTACCTCCTTTATGTTCCATATCTTCTAATTTTTCAAATATGCTTTTGTTGACACTTAAGGTATCTACACTTCTGTCTAATTTTTTACTATTAATTGATTCCTTAGAAATATTTAAATTTCCAAGATCATCTGTTAACGTCTTTTGCAAACTGTTGTCCTCAGAACTTTTATTTATACCATCTTCTCCTTTCAATACATTTTCCCTCTTTTCCATATCTCTATTTTGTTCCATATCTTCTAATTTTTCAAATATGTTTTTATTAACACTTAATGTATCTACACTTCTTTGCAATTTTTTATTATTAAATGATACCTTAGACTCAGAAATATCTAAATTTCCAAGTTCGTCTGTTAATGTTTTTCCGATAGAGTCATTACTAAAATACCTTTTGTTTTCTTTGAAATCCTTATTTTTACCGAGAAATAATTTGCTGTAATCCTCAAAAAAGTTTTCAAATTTTAAAATCAAATTTTTCTCAATATATATGGTTTCATTTACTGTTTCCGTATCAAATCTCTTTATTTCTTTTTTTACATTTTTTTCAAGGGTCTGATTATAAATTACTTTTATGCTTTCTTCTTCGGTAAATGGGTCTTTTTGTTTTAATCTGTTCAATTCTTCTTCTGTTATTTTGCTCAAATGGCTAAGACAACTTTCATTTAGTTGCTTTTCTTCTGGATCAATGGGTGTATTGTCAGATATCTCCTCGCTTATGTTATTCTCAGTTACTCCAGTTATATTTTCTTTGCTGTCTTCTGACATGTATGTGCTTTAAATCATTTTATGCAGACATCTATTTGCAGATGTTTGTGGATTTAATGATTACTTGTATTGTATAGTACTTATCTTTTACGAAAATTTTAATCTGTTCGTATAAATTACAATTTGTGATTGTCTCTGTATTATGTGTTTTGCTGTTTCTTTGATGAATAGATTCATACAGTTTACTGGCAACTCAAATATTTAAAACTAACAGGCAGGTATACATCGTGCTTCGCAACGGATCAATTTTAGTATCGATTTTTTAATATTTCCTTCAACTATACGTTCATTCGTACAACTTCTCGCTTTGACTCGATAAATAATGTTTCCTACATATTTCATGATATCTGGTCACTTAGCCCAGAAATAGCTGTAAAAATGGTTAGTAATTCTGTGTGGTTAATTCACAGGTAAGTATTTTCTTTTAATTCTAAAAGAATCCGTAGCTCATCTTCTTATGAATGTCTGGTAATAGTTTAAGACCTATATTAAATCTAGTTTTATTCACTTTCTCGGCTGACATTGGAAGTTGAAAAGCTATGCGTACGGCATAATATAATTATGGTAGTTTATCAATCGTTATGATATCAAGTCTTATTAAAAAATGTAGCCTGGTTTCTATCATGAGACATCGAAGGTTTGCATTTCAAGGAGGGAGGTATAAATTTAAAATCATTGTCCATTTTTTTATTGTTAAAATCGTTCCCGTTCGGCTTTCTACTTTCTCTTCGATTTCCGGGAGAAAGTTGTTAACTAGATTTCTGGGTTTGTTCTATGATAGGTTTCTCTATGGTAAATTTCTCTACTCTTACGATAATATCTGCTTCCTGCTAAATATTGAAAAACTCAGTGATCTTCGCGATCTGCACGCTTCAAAATTCCTTTTGAATGTTCTTCAAAATAAGGTGGACTTCCCTTCCATGGTCTCTTGCATAGGATTAACTGTGAGAATTTATTCGAACATACTTTTTAACAATACTTTTAGCATTAATAATATTATCCTTCCTGATCCTTTCTACTACTCACTCTCTGTTTCTAATCAACTCGCGGCTGCTGGTGTTGATTTTTTTAAAAAAAATGAAACTAAATTTAGTCGTAAAATGGAACTAAATTTTGAATTTAGATAAAATTTCTGACCATTTCTTCCAGGTATAATTTGTAATATATTAAGAATACCTTAATTGTTAATTGTACTTTAATAAAATAAAATAAATAAACAATAAAGATGAAAGTACCTCCGTCAAAACCAATATTATACCTACCTACTTCAAATTTGTTGCGATAATCTCAAGTAAATAAACAAATCAGTTTACTTGAGAATGTCGCAACAGACGAAAGCGCTCGTGACTCACCATTCTATTATTTGTAGGTTGTTGATACAAAAATTATTTATTGAAATTTATATTATGCATATAGGTAAAAGATTTCAAAGCCAACGATCATACCACGTTGAATACACCAGTTCCCGTCAGATCACTGAAGTTAAGCAACGTCGGGGCGNAAAAAACAAAATAAAAAAAAAAAAAAAAAAAAGATTTCATTTAAAATCACAATTTTCACAAATGATTCAGACGAAAAGACAAAACCTATATTTGTCATAATGTCGCATGACGTTCACACGACAATTTTTGGTTTCGTTTAAAAAATACGCTTATTAATTTTTAACGACTTGTAAACGGACCTTGTCGGACCAATATTTTTCGCGCGTTAAGAACAAATGAAGTTGTTCCGTTATTTTGGAAACCAATCAAAATGTATAAAGAAAAGCGGCAAATTTTAATTTTCGTTCTACAGTTTATGAAAATTTTAACTTTTAACTCCAAGCAGTAGGGAAGGTTTACACAAAAATGTAATTTTCTTCGAAAGATTCAATTTTATTTGAGGTAGGAACTGTCACAAAAACGGGAGCCAACTCAATTCGTTTTTTACGGTCACGTCTCGTTTAACAAAAATATTTTCCACAATTTATAAGGAGAATTAATTTTTTGGTGACCCTCCATTTCTGCTCAGAGTCGTATTGATAATGAATTAATAGTAGATTAGTAGATAAATCTTTTGACCATAAAAATCCTTTTAGGTATTTTATTTTTTAATTATTAAAGATCAAATTAGAAAGCTTAGGTTTCAGATAATTTTACAGGTGATGAGTTTCAGTTATTGTAAGGATAGTTGATCTTTAAAAGTTCATTTTTAGGCTTGAAATACGTCAAGCTCTAAGCTTTAAAACGGAATTACCCACTCAATGAATTCGAGAAATACGATGTGGTTATTTCTATTTTAGTTGATTTAAAAACTTTTATTGAACAGATTTCATATAAATTAGTAAAAAATATGGAAGATCTTGACAACAATAGGAAGTATACTAAATGCAAAGCAATTGTATGCAAATGGGAGAGAGATTTCATCAAAAAATATGGACATAATCCCGGAAAGGTAAGATTTTGTTTCTTTTATATTATATCACCCAGGCGGTCAACTTTTTCCGCCGTGATTCCACAAACTCGCGAATGTTGTTTCCGAAGTTGTCGCCACCACGATGCAGTACAAAATTACTCATCCAATCGTGTACTGAACACCATCTATTCACCTGCAATAGACGACTCAGAAAATCACTTCCTATATTCAAAAGAGTGATTTTAAACCAAATTAAATGTTCTTAGTTGCTACAGGATAGTGTTAGTTGCTACAACACTATAAATCTAGGATTGATCCAGCTACCGATGAGTTGTATCCCAAATGTAGGATTATCGTTCATGATTTACCTATGTCATGTGTTAAACTGCACGGCAAACCTCACTCCCCAATCTACAGATTTCTGGACCAACCACGGCAGCACGTTTCCTTGGCTAGAAGAACAAGAGTGAATTTCGCCAAAATCGTCTTTACAACCAATGGTCGGACGTTCCTACAGTAGTCGATTTTACATCCCGGACGACCTGGAACGCACATTATCACAGTTCCAGCCAAGGACCATCAAAATCTTTTAGTTAACCTCATATCAATCTGCTTCTACCATTTTTCCAAACAGTTGAAGAGGAACACCACTACAACACCAAACTCGAGAAAATTCAATTGACCACCTGAATCATTTACACTAGAGATCAAGTAGCGTGACACTGCAAGATCTCATTTAACACTTGCCGAACCGATTTCTTAAGTTTACCGAATTCGTACTCCTCTCTGTAATCTAATCTCTAAAAATATAATATTATTTTTTCAGGCTGACATTAGAAAAGCTGATCAAACTATACGATATGCATACAAAACATATTTTTATTTGAAAACATCTTATTTATTAGAGAACACTTTATTAGAACTGCCTGACGACACCGACTGTGGTGACGGCACAGAAATAGTACAAACTTTAAACTCATCTTTGAATAAATCCATAAATGATAATAACAAATTAAATCAATTTGATATTGTACAGAAATATTTGGAGTCCACATCTGTAGAGTCACCAGAAATACCAGAAAATCATTTGGGTATATCAACGATAAAACATGAGCCTAAATGCGAAACATCTTTCCAAGAAATTCCGACGCATATCAAAGAAATTGAAACCATGTGCCAAAATGAGATTTCGAATGGAAATCAGGATATTGCGCTGGATAAGGTAGGAGTTTCACTAGAAAAAGATAGTCATACACTAGGAACACAATACGGAAAATGTGGAATTTGTTATAGAAGATGTATTAAGTCTCTCCCAACGCTGCAACAGGGCACAGGACAATCCAATAAAACTGATTTACAAACGCAGGAAAACAATATAGGAAGTAATGATCAAGATATAATCAAATTAGACATTGACTCTTCAAATAATAAATGTAAGTGTAACAGTTTAACCATCCAAGAGACTGAAAATAATACATCTATTGTGACATGTGACGGCAGTGCAAACCGTGAAGTTGTTAATGTTGATTTAAATGAAAAAAATACGATTAATGAAAACAATGTTGAAATTATGTGTGATCAAAATATTATTAAAAAACAAGACAATTGTATTAAAAATAACGAATTTTCGAGAGAAGAAGATTCAACAAAAAGTATTGAGAGAAACATTGAAACTGTTCGCAACATTTCAAATACCAATTGTCTTCACGATTTATTTACTAAAAATCTGATTCCTAATATTGAAAACAATAGAAATCTTAATGAACATAACGGAGGTAATCATGTGAAAGATCCTTTAAATATTAGTCCTGATCTTAAAAAGATCAACAATGATAGTAAAAACATCAAAGAACATTTGACAGATGATTCTTTCGTTTCTGAAACTGAGAAATGTCAAAATAATGATAATATTAATTCTGTAATGAGTGACAAAAATCTTGAAAATAATACATCCGACAATTTGAACAGTTCTATAAATATTAATAGTAAAATATGGGGTACTCACTTAAATAAAAAAGTAAATGTGTCAGAAATAAAAAAAGTTGACAAGGAAATTAAAAATGAAAAAAAAGTTATTGAAAAATCTGCATCTTTTACTTTTGTTAAAAAATTATTTGATGGATCTAAATTTAAAAAAAGAAATCCTAGAAAAAGTTTAAGTAGCGCCAATTTAAATAAGGAATTGAAAACTAAAATAAATAATGACAATACTATTGATAATGAATGTGTAAAGACTAAAGTAGAATCGAATGATAAAACGATAAATGGGAATATTAGCAATAGTGAACGGAAGTCTGTTGATCAGTCGAAAAGTGTTCTCAATGAAAATGAGAATGTCGCAAGTATGGAAGAAATAATCGATGATACCGTAGGTAATATTGGTATGAAAATTACTACACAGAAGCCAACGATTTCAACGCTCAATAAATACAATAGTGGTAATAAATATTTAGAAGATTTTGAAAAGACTTGCGTGATGAATCGAAATTTAAATAGTAAATGGATAGAGCGATGTGATGAAAACATAAATAAACAAATCAAAAAATTCAGCGACAAAAAACTCCAAAGCTCTTTTGATTCCGGTATAGAAATGAGTAATAGTCAATTTTCTAATAATAGTCAGGGAATTGTGGAAAATAGTAAAAATGTGGATAAAATTAATCCAACATTTGTGAGTCAACCTGTGATGGATAATCAAAGTCTCATGGAAATTGATTTGAATTTGATGAGTAATAAAGAAGGGTTTGGAAATAAATATCAAAACAATGAAAATACGGACATGGAAATTGATAGTATCATGAGTGATAACAACCCTGTAAATGAAATTAATCAAAATAATTTGAATAATCTCGTACAAAACCTAGACACCTTTACGCAAGTGTCAGAAAAAGTAAATATGAAATTTGTCAATCAAACCAGATCAAATCTCAAAGAAGTTTGTGTAAATGAGAGAAATCTTTCGTCAGAATCTTTAAAACAAGACGATTCAATGTTGACATCAAATATGGAAGAAAAACATTCAAGTAATTTGTCAAATGAATTCATTATATCAAAACTCATAAATGAAGCCAAATTTAACGTCAAACATCAAGAGGAAAACAACAGAGCGGGAAATGGTAATGGTAATTTGAGACATCAGACATTATTTCAGGACATATGCCATATTGGTTTATGATTTTCAATATACAGTATGATATTGTCAAGATTCCACCTTACCAAATTCATCTAATTTTGCGCATGTATCATACGAGTCATGTGAGCGGCCCGTAGGACATCATACGAGCCGCTCACATCTAATCACGTGTTTCATTTTCCTCGCAAGAACGAGTGATTACGCCCAAATTTTAGCCTCATCATAAAACAATATACCTAAGTCAATTTCGAAATTTTTGTATACGCTCGTCAACTATGTAAAAGTAAAATATTAAATCCATGGGTCAGATTATTATGCGGCTCTATATTTCTATAGTATTTAGATTAATTAGCATAATAATTTAAAACGGAAGATCTATTTTTTACCGACCGAAAGAATTGAGGTCTAGTTTTAACTCGACATTTTTTTCTTTTGTTTGTCTATTTTTTTACGATACCTCTCAAATGACTTATCTGATTGATATAAAATTTGTTATGGTCATTTATTTATACATTTTTTATTAATAAAATGGTTAGATGGAAGAGAATTCCTCAAAAATTAGCCCCGGACCTTTGAATTAACTCTCTCTCTATCTTCTTTCTTTCTTTTCTCTTTCTATGACTCTTTTTTATTTTATTTTTTAAAGTTGATTCAATAAAGAGTTAAAAAAAAAAAATATATATTTTCTACAAATATTTTGCATTCAAAAAATGTCATCTTTATTTGCAGATCGAGAAGTCCACAACGTTCTTTATAGTGGCGACATAAATGATGACACACATTCTGAAAGTGATGACTGTATTCTAAATAGTGAATCAGAAGACGAAACACTATCGAGAAGTTTAAATAAATCAACGAATCATTTTAATAATAAAAGCTGTTCAAATTTATTAAAGACTAAATTAAATGGAATCAAATTCAATTCAACTTCTTGTCTACAAACAGTTGTAAAAGATAAATTGAATCCTGGAGAATTGATCAGTATTGGAAAAGAGAAGAACATTGTGAATAATATTGATGAACAAATAGATGTAAAAAGAACTAGAACAATTATAGATATATCAAATAAATCATTAATAATGGAAGTAAATAATATGAAAAGTAAAAGAAAAGCCAAAGAAATAGATGACAGCGATGAAGCTGAAATAGAGGACGAACCAAGTAATGAACAAAATAAGAAAATTAAAAAGAACAAAAATAGTAAAATAAGTCAAATTATAAAAAGAATTAAAAATGAAGAGAAAGCGTCTTCTGACAATGAAAATGTAAAAACTAGAAAAACCAAAGAAGAAATATTTGAAAATAAAATTACTTCTGGAAGTGCGAATGAAAATTTTGTTAAAATTAATATTAATAAGAAGATTTATGCAAGAGGAAAGAAAACTTTTACATTTTCTAAATATAAAAAACAACAATGGAAAAGTAAAAGAAAAGCAAATGGAGGAGGAGATGGCGGCGGATTGGATAGTGGAATTATTACTTGCTTTAAATGTGGAGATGTTGGTCATTTTGCAAGATATTGTGTACAGAGTAAGTGGTGGTATAGTTTAGGATGGGCCATTTCAACTGAAGGGGAGGAGATGGTGGTGGATTGGATAGTGGAATTATTACTTGCTTTAAATGTGGAGATGTTGGTCATTTTGCAAGATATTGGGTACAGAGTAAGTGGTGGTATAGTTTAGGATGGGCCATTTCAACTGAAGGGGAGGAGATGGCGGTGGATTGGATAGTGGAATTATTACTTGCTTTAAATGTGGAGATGTTGGTCATTTTGCAAGATAATGTGTACAGAGTAAGTGGTGGTATAGTTTAGGATGGGCCATTTCAATTGAAGGGGAGGAGATGGCGGTGGATGGGATAGTGGAATTATTACTTGCTTTAAATGTGGAGATGTTGGTCATTTTGCAAGATATTGTGTACAGAGTAAGTGGTGGTATAGTTTAGGATGGACCATTTCAATTGAAGGGGAGGAGATGGCGGTGGATGGGATAGTGGAATTATTACTTGCATTAAATGTGGAGATGTTGCTCATTTTGCAAGATATTGACTTGAATGAAGGGCTCTTAATGACGACTAAATTCTATCAATATTATTGGCTATGAAATGTATTTCCGACCATTTTGAACCTTGTAATTTTGTTCTATCATTTGTGAAATATGATATATCGTAGATGGTCGCTGAGATGGTACAATATGCTCTCTTTTAAGCATTTCTTATCACTTTAGTGTCTCTCGATCAATTTACTCCGCAAGAAGAATTCTGGAGCTATCAAGTTAGACAAGCGCGTAGGATAGTAAAAATTGCTATTTTTCGAAACTGGCCCGCTGAAAGAAACAGCGATTTTTACTATCCTCCATCGCCAAATTTGGCAATTCCAGACTTCTTTTTGTAAGGTTATTTGAAGTCTAAAGGCTTTTGCTAATTAATCATGTATGCTGGAAGCTTTAAACGACAATAATCGACACGAAATAGAGATTATTTCCTGTCGATTATTGCCTTTCACAAGTCCTGGTGCACAAAACTGACCATCGTCAATAGGTTGATAACCCGTAAATGGAATTGTGATTTGCGTTCCACGTCGTCCCGGTGTGTGGAATCAGCCATCGTGAAGAAGTTGATAACCCGTGAATGGAACTGTAATTTGCGTTCCACGTCGTCCCGGTGTGTGGAATCAGCCTTCGTGAAGAAATTGATAACTCGTGAATGGAACTGTGATTTACGTTCCACGTCGTCCCGGTGTGTGGAATCAGCCATCGTGAGGGCAGCTTGATTAGATTTATTTTTCGTAGGCTTAGTAATAGAGTTCCTTCTCACTCTCAGGGTACGAAAAACAAAAATTGAAAATTCTAAACATTCATTTTTTGGCTTCCTTGTTACAGAAAATAAGAACTTAATTCCCCTGGAAGATATCGGCAATGATGCTGACGATGATACCTTTCTTTCTCTTGAAGAAGCAGAAGAAGTGGCCAAAAATGCAGCACTGTTTGCTCATAGAAATAAAATGGCGTCAGGATGGAGACCTATTGATCAAGTAAGATATTTGGGAACTCCTAGTTTGAACATTCTGGTCAGCCAATACTACTGTGAACAATGTAATTCGATCAGCGAGACATGGACTTAATATATTTTGTCCTTAGTGTCACTAGGAGTTCTCTGAACTGTAGACTAAACTCAGTTAATTTGGCCACCGTGAGGCCACGAGTGACCAAAAAATTAGCAAGTTCAATGAACATGATAAATGTCCAAAATCGGATATCAAACGTTTGAGAGTTTTTCAAGAAAAGGTGTTTTTTTTTTGCAATTCAATTTAATCTGATAAAATGGAAAAATATCAATAAGAGTCACCGGGTGGCCCATTAGGACCTAAAATTTATATTTTTGTGGAATATTGACGTAGCATTTATATAGCTTATTATACATGTAGGTATTAATAGGATTAATACCTACTCAATAATCATCTAATATTATGAACATACGTTTTAGAATAGGACAAATTGTTCCAAAAATTGAATAGCCCGCGGCTCAATTCCTAACACACACACATCCTAACACAGATGCGTATTGATCTGTTCACGTGTATGTACACTGAAAGCTGATAGTTAACTTATGAGATGCGTATTGATCTGTTCACGTGTATGTACACTGAAAGCTGATAGTTAACTTATGATGGTCGTGTAATGCTTACGTCATGTTTTTTGTCACAATTTACAGAATCTACCCTCCGAAGACGTCCTAATGCAATTGACAGAACAACCTCAAGAACCCACGCGGTATGCTTCCGTGGAACCATTTTTGCCACCATCATCTGAAGATGACTCAGGTAACACTTTTAGACAGACATTGTGTAAGGTTGCCGATATATTGTTCTCATATTTTATGGCCAGTATCCCACCAGTCACTCGTTTAGTAATTATATAAGAACTAGCTCCAGAAGATGCCTGAACTTCACCTTCACCTTATAAGGTTTAATGTTTTTGTGTATTGAGGTTAATCCTGGTTCCCTAGCTAAGGTTCAGGTTCGAACTCAAAGAATTTGAGCATTCTTCTTGCTGGATTATGTTGGACGAATTTTTCTTTGGAGACTAGTGCCCCCATCGTACTATTGAGAAGGGTGCTGCCATCAACGATCAAGTTTGAAGCTATTTCATCGTCCTCCCCTCATATTGTACATTGTATCTAATGAGTTTTCCCTGAAGATTTCCATTGGAGCAAAATGTCCCGGTGTCAGTCTTGACTATTTTTTTTTTCCTATTTACTCGAAGAAGATCAGCAGTCAGAGATGTTGATTTGTTTGCTGTTTCGTTTTCCCGACATTTCCGTCCAGTAAAATTTATGGTTTTGTTTCCCTATTGAAATTTGTGTTTCAGTTTTTCTGATATTGATTGTCAGGACCGATGGAGGGGGTTTCCTACATCTTCTTTGCCAGCTGGTCAGCGTTTCCATTTCTTGCAATCACTTTTTTATCTTGGTACCCATTCCTGTACGTACATTGTTGAGTTTGCCCAGTTTACCGATGTTCGCAACTGCGCTTTGTACGTCAACGTCGTCGAAAACGTATCACCAACGATATCAAATTCTCTGGTATTGTCTTTTTTCTACTTAATAAAAAAAAACTTTTCATTTAATTACAGAAACACCCCTTTGTGTTCTTCAAGCTTTAATCAAATTTGGTCACCGTGAGTTCCGACCTGGACAAGAGAAAGCCATCACGAGAATACTCCGTGGTGAATCTACCTTGGTCACCCTATCCACAGGATCTGGAAAATCATTGTGCTATCAGTTGCCTGCATATCTGTACGCCCAGCGGAGTCTTTGTATTACATTGGTTATTTCGCCTTTAGTTTCCCTCATGGAGGATCAGGTAGAGTACTGAAAATCATTGTGCTATCAGTACGCCCAGCGGAGTCTTTGTGCTATCAGTACGCCCAGCGGAGAAAATCATTGTGCTATCAGTTGCCTGCATATCTGTACGCCCAGCGGAATCTTTGTATTACATTGGTTATATCGCCTTTTGACGTCTCCGTGGCAGAGTGCGCATCACACTCGGCTTGCACCACGGAGGTTCCGGGTTCGATTGTGATTGGGGGTAACTCAGCCTCCTGAGGACAATTGAGTAGCTACTGGTAATAGCGCCAAGTGGTACCACTATAAGGAAATTGTTAAAGTGTAGCTTAGGCTTAGTGATATTGGTGTGAATGTTGAAAATACCTTATAATGCTATGATGCCCACAAATATTGTGACATAATAACACAAGGAGGAAGAAAAAAAAAATAATATCGCCTTTTGTTTCCCTCATGGAGGATCAGCTAGAGTACTGAAAATCATTGTGCTATCAGTTGCCTGCAATGCCTGCATATCTGTACGCACAGCGGAGTCTTTGTATTACATTGATTATTTCGTCACAACGAATCGGCGACTATCCCTTTTGAAAATATCATACTTTACAGTGTTAATAAAATATTTCTTGTTTCAGATTGATAATGTTCCAAACTTTTTGAAAGCAGCAGCTCTTCATACAAATATGACCCCAAAATCTCGTGATTTAGTTCTAGAAAGATTAAAAAAGCAAGATATATCTGTTCTCATAGTGTCACCCGAAGCAATCGTTTCCAATGAGAAAATGCATGATGGTGGATTTCTTCAATATCTTCCGCCAATCGCGTTTGCTTGTATTGATGAAGTACATTGTGTCTCTCAGTGGTCACACAACTTTAGACCATCCTACTTGGTGCTTTGTCAGGTGAGTTATGAACGTATAGGGCCATTCAATGGCCAATCTCCGTGGCTGAGTTGTTTTGACCATTGACTCTTGTTCCGGGGATCAAATCCCGCCCCAAGCGACAATTTTCTAATTGAACTTTCCCTTTTTTGAAATGGCATAGCTGTAAAAGGGAGTGTCCTGAAGTAATGCGAAAGCGGTAACACTATTATTCATAATTTAGCAGTAGTTCTGTGGACTATAGACCCCACTCGGATTTGGTGAATATATAAGTAGCAGTTTGTTCCTTATATTATTTATTTCAATATGCAACATCTGACTTATACGGAAAAAATGTCACGTTGACCTTACTATTTTTGTAGAAAAGTAGTACTAATTGTCTCATCGTGTAGCCCGGACCGCCTAATAGGGTCCAAAATTTAGTCAGCCAATTCCATGGACGTACTGTATGTGCATACCAAATTTTATCAAAATCGGACAGCAACGGACAAACAAACACAACTTTAAAAAAAAATCGTGGAGTTAAAACTAGACTTTACTGCGTTCAATGTAGTTAATTTAAATTCATCATTTCTGTTCTAGGTGTTGAAAAACAAGCTGGGTATCAAAACAATCTTAGGTCTTACAGCAACTTGCACCAAATTAATATCCACCAGTATTGTTTCCCACTTAAATATTCAAGATAGTTCAAATGGTATAATTACTAACACACCACTTCCTCAAAATTTAATTATATCTGTTTCTAAAGATAAAAATAAAGAGGAAGCATTAATTCAATTAATTTCAAGTGAAATCTATCAAAAATTAAATAGTATTATAGTATATTGTACAAGGAGAGAGCAATGTACGAGAGTGGCAAGTTTTTTAAGAACAGTGTTACAAAGAAATGATACAACTACGAAGAAAATGTCTTTAGTTTGTGAAGCTTATCATGCAGGACTTACGGCTGCAAGAAGGAAGCAAGTACAAAATGCGTTCATGTCAGGTGAGGAAATTTTGGTGTTGTCTAAATTTAGAAAAATAAATTATTATTACGAGGCACGAGTGTTGTCGTCAGTTGACATCTTCAAGTAAGATTGGAGATGTCGGTAATTATTGGCCTCGAGCGGTTTTGAACGACTAGGCGATTATATAAGTTATGGCTAGTTTTCCTCACGACTGATTCCACCCCGAAATGAAACAACACGTAGTGTTCTCAATCAAACTCCCATCCGAGTATTGTTGTTGTTAACGTTTTTAACGAATCCCACTGTGTCTCCAAGCCAAGGAAGGCGGCCACTCTGCCAGGATCTTTTCATAATGCTGACGGCTCCAGATTGGTTGGGTTTGATGGACAGTTGAATCAATGATTTACATCATGACCAGCCAGCATGCAAAGAGGGCAGCGATCAGATATTTCAGGGTTCAGCAAGGATTTATATACTAGCTCTTTGAAGAAGTATCTGGAGCAGCACGGCTGGGATGAACACCTTCAAGGAAAGAAAAACACAGTGAGTTGTTGTCCGAACGGAATTGATTGTTTTTGAACGTGCCCAGGGGCACGGGTAGCCCCGGTGCTAAGGACAAACCATCTTGAGGACCCCCTCCGAGTATTAAACACACCTAATGTGGCATAACTTCTGTAGACTGACGAGAATTATTGTATTTATCTTGGTAAGATTGTTGGCCCGGTAATTCATTAGATAAGCGGTCCATGGTGTTCTCATCTAAACATTCGGTGAGCGGATATTTTTTTCGTGGTTGATCCTAAGCATTGCTTGAAGGAAAACTTTTCCAAAATATTTTACTGTGGTGCAAAGCACAACACAAACTTGGTGCATATGACCGTAGCAGTTGAACGCACCACTATAAAATAATAAATTATATATATATATATATAAAACTCAAACACAAACTTTTACAAATATTTAGGGTCAAGTGGGGTAATTGTAAACCTTTTTCACTTGCTTGAATTAAGATAAATATACCTTTTTTTTTGAAAATTTTCACTTCTTTCCAGATTCCATATAAATTATTTGTTTTGAAGCGGATTACGACTCTCCCTTGAGTTTACAATAACCTGGTTTTCTGATGGGATAGTTGTAAACTGGCCAAATATTTTTTCACGGCTAATTTTTACAGTATGCATTGGCTGTCAATTAAGCTATTGTTGTACATTAACCAAAATGTTCCTAACATAAAAACCGCTCGTTTTGTGGGCGGTATTTATGTGACAGAATACAAAAGTCAAGAAAAAATACTCATAAAAGAATGGAGCCACTCCGCATTACAATAGCATGTAATTTACATTCACCCCATATAGCAAAACATGGGAGTAATTGTAAACAGCTAAAAATAGTTTTTTAATTATTCAGATTTAATTTTGAATGTATATTAAACAGTAAAATAAATTACTTACAAATAAAACAAAGTTTTTGATTTCTCAGGACACGCCTGGCTCTGTTGAAACAATTTTTACGATGTTCGAAAAAAAAGTTCGCGGTTGTAGTAAATAAAACATTTAAGCGGTATTCATTATGAGAACATTGAGGTTAATGCACAATAGCTAAGTTGACACCCATTGCATTCTATAAAAATCAACCGCGAAACAATATTTGGCAGTTTACATGATTGATTTCTATTTTTTTTTTTTTTTTTTTCAGGTAAAATCCGTATCGTTGTTGCTACGGTTGCTTTCGGAATGGGAATTAACAAGGCTGATATCAGAGCTATCATTCATTATAATATGCCAAAGAATTTTGAAAATTATGTTCAAGAAGTTGGACGTGCGGGACGAGATGGTGAACCAGCGTATTGCCATTTGTTCTTGGACTCAGATGTAAGTGATTATTTGTTGACAGCAGGTGTCATCACTGCAATAAGTGACCATTTCGAGCATTTTCTTTAAGACAACACTGACACTATTTTAAATACTTTTCCCTCTCTTTGTGAACACCATTTTTGTAGTTTTTTATTATTATTATTAACATCTCTATAACATCTATTGATAATTTAAGGTGGCTATATGGAAAATTAAAGTAGTGTTAACCACCATTAAAAAAATTCAAAGGTCAACCCTTCACAACTCGTCCCCCAAAAGGACTATAGAATCCAACCCTTTACGAAAAATGCAGTACTATGATATATGAAGATGTGAAAAATATCAGAGCTCTATAAATCTATACCCATTTTACCGTATTTCTTAAGAGTTTTTTGATCCATAAGAATAGCTCAGCTAGGACACCATTTTTTCATCATCTGTTTGGTGGTATTAATATTTGAACTGAATTAAGAATTACACTGCATATTGTGTAGCCTAGGTGATTCACCCTGTCCAAACGGTAAACCCCTAATTTCTTTTTACTGTTCCAGAATAATGATATTAATGAACTTCGTAAACACATCTACGCTAACACAGTGGATAGATTTACTATCAGGAAACTCCTAGAACGTGTCTTTGTAAAATGTCAGTGTAAAGGCCACTGTGTCAAACATGAAGTTGCCTTTTCAATTAAGGATACTATTCAGGAGTTGGATATTCCAGAAGAAAATATTTTGACCCTTCTGTGTTATTTAGAGTTGCATGAGAAAAAGTGGATTGAAGTGCTTTCCCCTGTGTATACGTATTGTAAGATTCAGTGTTATAAAGGAGCAAAACAGTTCAAGAAGATCTCTAAAGACGTAAGTATTCATTGTAAGATTCAGTGTTATAAAGGAGCAAAACAGTTCAAGAAGATCTCTAAAGACGTAAGTACTCATTGTAAGATTCAGTGTTATAAAGGAGCAAAACAGTTCAAGAAGATCTCTAAAGACGTTTACTCATTGTAAGATTCAGTGTTATAAAGAAGCAAAACAGTACAAGAGGATCTCTAAAGACGTAAGTACTCATTGTAAGATTCAGTGTTATAAAGGAGCAAAACAGTTCAAGAAGATCTCTATAGACGTAAGTACTCATTGTAAGATTCAGTGTTATAAAGGAGCAAAACAGTTCAAGAAGATCTCTAAAGACGTATTCGTGAGCTAAACTCTTTGGGGCTATGTAAACCCCTGCACCTAAGCCTCAGGTGGGCTTTTTGTGCTTGTCTAAAGACGTAAGTACTCATTGTAAGATTCAGTGTTATAAAGGAGCAAAACAGTTCAAGAAGATCTCTAAAGACGTAAGTACTCATTGTAAGATTCAGTGTTATAAAGGAACAAAAAAGTTCAAGAAGATCTCTAAAGACGTAAGTACTCATTGTAAGATTCAGTGTTATAAAGGAACAAAAAAGTTCAAGAAGATCTCTAAAGACGTAAGTACTGCACCATATTTATCTTTGCTTCTCATAGTGACTTATAGTAAACTAGTGGAGAGAACCGTAACAATGCTTCAGGTTTGGGAGACGTATGATATTTTTTTTTATTTAAAAAGAAAATCTGATGAATCTGTATCTGGTTAGGTTATTTTTTAAAAGGTTTTATAGTTGAAGCTGTCCATTTCTCACAATCAAACGATTCTTCCCATTTCTAGATTCTGGTTTAAAAAAATATGTAGAATTTCTTTGATATGAAGTTACCGAAAAGGATTGTATGGTCCTTGGTTTAAATTTTATGTAATAGTAGGTATGTGCCACAGGTCGACTTGGTACACAGAACGAATACTCGTGTGAATGTCTAAAAGGTTTCCAAGCACAAAAACCTAGTTGAGGCTTAGGTGCCGGGGCTCATATAACCCTAAAAGGGAATCCATAATGTGTTGTTGTTGTTGCAGCGGTGTTCCTCGCGACATTACTTTTCCACCATTCCCACATTTAGATTTTAAAAAATGCTGGAATTAAATTGATATTAGGAAAAGGTTTCGATGTGCCTTGACTAGAACTGTGATTTTTTTACATATCTCGTAGTACTTAGAAGCTTAAGTAAAGTGCAATCAGTTTCGGGCGGTACAATATAGCACCTCGGAGTATAGGTTTTAGCGGGTCGGTGAAGCTCCATTACATCTTATACTGCACAATCCCCATACTCCTCACCAAGGATCCCTTCCATGGACGTCTTTATGAATATTTCCCTCCTCTATAAAAAAAAACACTACGTAGTACTGGCCATGGTGCGAACGACTTTGGTTTTGATGATCCTCGGCAAGAGTTGTTGTGTTGAACGTTTTAGGTTTACTTGTTACAATGAATTTGAATGAGAACATGCTATTGAATTCTTAAATGTAATTTTAATTTATATCGTTCCAGTGTCCCCCTCTAGCTGTGGCGATCGCCATGGAGTTGTATCGTACAAAAGGCGACCCGTCTAAACTCACCTTACTTGAATTTCCAATAATGAAATTAGCATCAACAATAGGATGGGATAGTGGTATCTTAAAAAGTCAGTTGAAAAATGCTGAATGGACAAAAGGTAATTATTAGTTCGGACAATGATTATCGCTGAATATTCACTGTTATATTCTGGATCTCCAAAGATATTTAAATCTTTGAATAACATGTTAATTATAAGTGTTAAAAATATTAACTTTTAAGTAAATAAAAACAAAACACTTACCAAAAACACTATTTATAATTATTTATGAATCGAATGATTCGAAACTAGTTTCTTTATAAATAATTATAAATAGTGTTTTTGGTAAGTGTTTTGTTTTTATTTATTTAATTCCAAAGATATACAAAAAAAAAAATATCTGATTCAAATTTTATGATATTCAGGGGGACATGTCATGGTAACTCCAATGCATTCTTTCGAGTTGAGCTACGGGGTAATTTTAAGGTCAAATTTGATTTATTTAATTGAACAATAGATTTTATTTTTAATTGCATATTTGAATACTCTTTATATTCATCTCCTCTCTTTTTCACTCAATATCACAAACAGCGTCAGTAATTGCTCCACACTTCTTGAAACAAAGAAGTGATGGTGCATAGACGGCTTATCTAAAATTGTACATACACTCGAGTATTCAGTTGATTTTTTTGTCACATGCAAAGCAGTGCGAATCTAAGATACCCCCAGATTCAGCCAGGGTGGGTCGACACTTATCTGTCGTAAACTTTTGAGAGATCCATGAAGATTTTCTACTTCGTTCTTTACTTACGTTCTTTAACAAAAAACTATTCCTAAATGTGTCCCCGGCTTGAGTTTTCATATGCAGTATTAGTGTTGGGCTGTCAAGACAACCATTTTCTCCCCTCTTATCTGTATCATCTGTTTGGTTTCAGTAAATGATAAGCCTCAGAAATCCGGTGTGGTTGTAGAATTTACAGATTTAGGATTTCGTGTAAAAGCGCCTGGCAACTTATCCGAAATTGAATTAGACGAGACATTAAATAGTTTGCATAATATTGCTGTTACGCAGGAACACACTTCTATGTCAAAACTATACGCAGTGTTTAATGCGCTTAATTCGTAAGTACTAGTAATAACAACAGCGGATAAGTCAACAACAGGTGCCGCTACCTACAACAAAGGCTAATTAAACTAGCCAAATAATAGTGCAGTGGAAACTATTTTAATAACAGATAATTTTGAACCATAATCATACCCTCCACAATTCAAAGTATCCGCAAATTTGTCTCGTCCCGTCTTCGGATTATACAAATTCTGTGGGGTGAATTGACTCAATTCCAGTTATTTGTAGCAGCATACTGAGCAGTTTAACCCGGCAGGTAGGTTATCCTTAGTGTAAACCCACGATAAGGGAGATGAACGACATTTGGTGTATTGCTGGTAGTCATTGGTTGAACATGGTAAATACCAAGTTATCAGATAACATGGGCCTAACCATGGTATGAACGTAATTGAAAGTAAAACAAAATGGTTCGACATGAATCAATATTGCATTTGAGTATCAAGAAAAAAATATATATAACAAAAGACTTGCAGGTGAGCGAAGTGACCTAATTACTCTGAACAATCACCAAAAACTGTTGGACCAATTTTTAGTCCACACTTTTTTTTTTGGCATTGTGTGTTCTTCGGTTACTTTTGCCAAACTTAAGGATACCTACTTTTAACAGGAAGAGAAGCCGTGGCCAAAGAATACCAAACTTAGCACATGGGATTAATATTTTTGTGTTCTTCTGGTATGGAACCTCTTGTTTTAAAGACTAACTGTACCCCATTTAGACCTACATTTCATTAAAATTGTTTAAACTTTATTGGTAAAACTGCCACTTGCGTCGAGAGAACGCATGTTTTTTATTTGATTGGAACGCAAAATTTTAATCAATTTTGAGAGGGGTTAAATCGTAATTAGTTCCAATGGTTTATAATGAAAATTGGTGGAAATAGTTGTTTGTTGGCTCCTAACTGAAACTGGCGTATGCGTTCCAGGTTGTCCTGGTGCGTAAAATCGACCATCGTTAAGCTCCAATCTAAAAGAGACGTTAAGTCAAATTAAAAAAAAGAAAAGGGTTTCATTGTTGTTTCCTCGGAGCTAATTAATAAGTGTCGTATTATGTTTGCAGAGTCGCCTATAAAGATGTAAAGGATTGGATTACAAAATTTTTACCTGAACAAAGTGAAAAATTGAAGACTAAAATTAGAAACTACTTTCAAGATGAGTCCGAAGTGGACACCACGCCACCCGTTGAGGTAATTCATCTTCCCTCTGAAAGGATGAAAGTGTACGAGTATTGTGCCCTGAAACAATTTATGTGATTAAGACTGGGTTTCTTTCATCCTTGGTCAACTTCTCAGTTTGCAAACTAGTAGTTCTGCCATATCTCGTAGTCAGAAAATAACTATGAAACCAGTGCCAAAGTCCGTCGTGACAATAATGCCCTTTTAAAAGTTTTAAGCTGGATTTTGAACAACTCAAAAATGAATTGGGGGGCCCTTTCCATCTCTTCCCTTCTCATTGATTGGATTTTCTAGTAGCTGGGGAAAGACACTTCTTTGTGATTCTAAGTTACCTAAGGTTTAGTTTCCTCGTCCGTTTCTCTGTAATCAACAATTACGCAGTTGTCCTCTCGAGACCCAGTGCATCCCGATAAAGTCATCGATAGGTGGTGATCCCGGGTGCAATTTCATCCAAGTACGCACCACGCCCAACGTTGCTTAACTTGAGTGATCTTACAGGAACTGATGTATCGAACGTTGTAAATGTTTGGCTTACACAGTTGTTATCTAGTTTTTATATAACTGGTTTCCTTTCTATTTTATCACGATTCTTGACGATTATTGGATTTTGTTTTAAACCTTCGCACATTTTTTATCATCCTCAGGTTCGTCTCACGAAGGAAGACCTTCTTATTCAGGACACTCATGCGCTGGTCAATAGTTACAAAGACACAGTATTCACTGGACGGTCCATTGCCCGAATATTTCATGGAATTGCAAGTCCAAACTTTCCAGCAGTCATATATGGACGTAACCGATTTTGGAGATTGCACATGGATCAAGATTTTTCTTTACTTTGTAAATTGGCCGCTAAAGAATTAATCAAACTTCGCTAATGAGTGTACGTCAGTTCTGTATTACGTCTTCCCGTCACCGCATAGGTTACTCTTTTTACATTTTGGTTTGTATTTTATACTAATTTTCGTTATTGTTTTTTCGTCACAGTTTTATTAATTTTCTTTTTATTAGTATAGTAGAATCTCGGTCATTCATATTTCTGATAAAGTAAACATTCCAATTCGTTAGAATCCTTTGATTCTTGGGTAATACGTGGAAAATACAGGTTGAGTAATTTTACGTATAATATCTCGAAACTAGTTGGAAATGATACAAAAAAATAATATTCTGACCAAAGTTTCATGATATCGGATAGGATCTTCTTATTTTGACTTTGATGAATTCTTCAAGCGGTTTTTTTTCTTCATTTTTCCCGAGATATTTGACCGTTCTACTTCAAATTACCAACCCTGTATGTATAATTATTCGTAAATTCCTGCTCGGAAAATATCTGGATGTTTCATTTTTTTTTTTTTTTTTTTACTTTCTCCTAATATTAAAAAAAGTCTTTAACATTGAATATAATTCAATGATCTTATTTTTTAATATTACTGACGGGGATGACAAACTTCGAGGGCCAACTAGACCTACATACCGAGCAAATGCCATTAATTTTAATTGACCTACGGATTATTTTTCAATATTCCTATTCAATTTACCCTAGGTTTAAAATATGAAAATTTGAGGAGGGTTGAAAGAAATTTTCAAAATTTCATTATTGGAAATAAAAACCACAACTTTAATAAATTGATTTTTTTTTTTTTTTTTTTTTTTAACGTTTCTTTAACATCTAATGGTCATTCGAGACGAGGGTTTTACACTCCATTCACTGGAAACTTATAAACCAACCGTCCACATTGACCTGATCCAGCCTGGGTTAAGCCCAGAATAGCCAGCTTAAAAGGGACATGTATTGGTGACCTTGATGAATACTTTAAGGAGTTTAAGGCCTTGAAGGTTCACATTGTTTAAAACTATGTGCTTCTCATTGCATATTCGATTTTTTAACGTACAATTTTTTTTGGCGAGACAATGCTATAAAAGCATAATTCAAATCAAGAAATTAGTAAATGTTTATACGTCTCAAAAAATAAAAAAGAACTCTTAAAGGAGAATTTTTAATCACTCCCCGGAGTTGCTTCCTAGGAAAGATAAACTCTGTCTCTCTGTAGCGAATAAGCAAATAAACGGGGCTCGATTATGAGGACTGATCCACTCACTGCCACGAAAATCCTTGTACCACCCAATAAATTCCGTATCATACAAATGTTCTTCATCGCCCACCGACGGGGGACGATATCACCAGTTTGAGAATGTCTGATGTAAATTATAAAGTCTTGACCCGAAAAGCTGCGGGTTTGAATCTTACCGGAATGGAAATTTTCTAGAAAGAGACTGATAGATAAAGAACAACATAGGTCCTTTTGAATTACAACATTTATTTATTTTTAAGTAATTTTTTTATGATTTACAAAGTTTCAATTTTTAAAATATTAAAAGATTATTTTTTTCTTTTCTCAAAAACAATAATTTCTTTCCAATGAATATTATACTTAGTATCAACGAATTTTTTTTAGAAAAGAAAATTTAATTTTTTTATTTTTTATCTAGTCAGAAGGCACTTTTTTTTAAAAAAAAAAAAACAANTAGTCAGAAGGCACTTTTTTTTTTAAAAAAAAAAAATACATTCCATTTCGATCGAGTGCCAAAATACCAAAATGTTTTCAATATTCGAAATTTGAAAGTATGGTAGTAAATTTATTTGTGTTAAACCTAATGCATGGTCACAATGCAATTTCCGAAGTTAATACTAACTATTTATGTCCTAGATTCGAAGAATTTCGAACCAATAGCCTCGTGGTTACAAATCCCTCACTCTTTCCTACTGTGCTATTGAGGCTGTTTCTCAAAGGATAACTGGTGCGAATTTTATGGAATTTGATTTAAACCTTCATTAAACATTCGGTACCTACACCTAGGACCAGTTAATGATCTCCTTAAGTGAGTGAAGTCTTCTGTGAACGAACCTATTATTTAAAATTCTATTGAATAAACTTTCCTGTCACTTTAAACTTTTGGAATTTTCTACTTTACTATTGTTGAAGAATAAACGTAAATGGCTGTTATGGACTTCTTCAAAAAACATAATTCATATTTTAAGTTTTTTTATTGGCTAACACAAATAATATATATTAGATTCTTTTAAATTTGGTTATATGACCGTACCGTTTCGATTTGTGAAAAAACATCTACATACAAGTTTCCCCCCAATGTGATCCTCGTTCATAGATCATTTATTTCGGCCAATTAGTGATCATAACACAAACAATAAATTTATATAAAAGATTGTTCAGGATCACGAGGGCTAGTCAAGTCCCCGTAGGGATCATAAGATTAAAAGTTGTTGTTTTTTAATCAAAAGCAAGTCCTACGATATTTTACTAATATATTTCTTTGACCTTTACAAATTCAAGAAAAAACACATTTTTTTAACACCAGACCGAAATGTCTTGCATAAATATAATTTGTTTGGATCCTAAAATCAAATTTTGAAAAGAAAAAAAAAATGAGAAGATACCAAATTATAAATTTAAATAAAATTTCTATACAAATCAAATAATTACAAACACAAAAAAATAATTTGGATTTTTAAAAAACTGATGAAAACAAAATCTGTATGTTTAAAAAACCCTATTTATGTTCTTCCAAATAATAAAGATTTTTTGGTTATTATTATGATCATAACTTTTTTTAACACGGGGGACTGGTCTAAAAAAAACATAACAGTAGTTGTACTATGTCATGCTTGATACAAACATTTTTACCCCCGGTTGACAATGTTCCATTCAATACAAACTCATTTGCACAAATGGTCGTTTAAGTGATGTAAAAAAATTTAAAGAAAACATTTTTAAAATTAACTCATTTTAGACAAATATGATATTAAACAAACAGATTAAAATGTATTACGAAAGAAAATGCCCAATATTTTTTTCAATGAAAATTATGTCCATGATTTTGATTAATTTTATTTTCTAAAAATATACCGAAATGGTTTGGCCTCTCAAATTTGGAACACAAGAAAAAGGAAAAAAAAAATATCCAAATTTTAAAACTAAATATTTTTGGTTTCCAAAAAAATGATTTGAATATAAAATACATACCGAATGATTACTTTGCACTATGGTTTAATTCAAACCAAACGAAATCATTATTACACACAAAATCAATTCGTAGGAATTCGTCAGAGAATGACGGATTTGCATTTTAAATGCACGTACATTACTGAATCTTAAAATCACCTTACTCGATCATTAGTAAAGTCAACAATACGGTAATGTTGACTTTACTAATGATCGAGTCAACATTACTGTGATGACATCGTTCCAGGTCTTTCTGGTGCGTAGAACCGGCCATCCTGAGAACGACTCGGTCATTATTAATGACGTTACTAAAGATTAGAGCCCGCATAAAATCTCCTCAATATGCTGAAGAATATGCAAGGAATAGGGCCGAAATATTCTAAATGAAAGGCAAAACCTTTATTTTCAAAGGATCTATTGTAGGGAAAATATATTTTATCTATTTTTTTTTTCTTTAATTCTTTTAATACCTACATATTCTTTAATTTTTCGCAACTTATTGAATTGTTTTTACCTACGTACTAAAGAAATTAATCGGAATTGGGACTTCGGTTAAGTCTAGACAGCTTGGCACGTGTCGGTTGTTTTCTTTAGAGATAGCACTTTTCAAAGGGAACTATAATTTCTGTATTTTCATAAATGCTCGAAATATTTCAAATAATAAAAATTTCTGTAAAATATGTTAAACCCCAAGAAAAGTCCGTCTCCAATGACCAAAAGATGTTAAAGAGACGTTAATAAAACAACAACAAGAAATCGTCAAAATATGTAAAAAGAATATTCCAATAAAGCCAGTGTCTGTGGCACATTGAATACATCAGTTCCCATTAGATCACTGAAGTTAAGCAACATCCAATAAGGTTTTACTAAGTGGGTTACTACGTTGGTTCGTGATGCTGGCTATACCCGTCTCAACGTAGGCTGGGTAAGGTCAATGTGGGTAGCCGGGTTTCCCCATCGAATTTAGGGTTATACCCTAAATTCAAAATAGATGTTAAAGAGACGTTTTTTTTAAAAAAAAACAAAGAATATGCCAATATTTTTCTTAATATAATCCGGGCTCAACTAGTAATCATGTAAGGTGCCATTTAGATGCAAAGTAATCCCAACTTTCGATATCAAGTATAACTATAATAGTATGACAATAATAAAATAATATCAATTATGAAATAAATAAATAATAATAAAATACAATAATAGATATAATAGTATGTGACTTATAATACACCGTGTAGATATGGCAACACTCAGACTAAATAATATTCTATATGGTACACGTGTCAAACAAGTAATACAAAATAGGAAATCATATTACAAGAAATGATTCAGAAAATTTTCTTTGTTTTAAAAGTACAGCAGACTCCGTCCGCTTAGGGGTAATGCCGTTCTCGTGCTGCTTTCATACCTACAATCATTTGAAATAGTTTGGTACCGATAGTTAGAAGAAGCTCTCTAGAAAGGATAATTAATCAATAAATTGACGTAAAAACTAGCTTATGTCCCTTTCCGCTAAGCCTACTATCTATGTAAAAAAGGTTTGGTACTGATTGATAAGGTACTTTTATCCCAGCCTACAGTAATGGGGAGGCCTATTCTCATCAATTTCTTGGCGAATCAGTTAGTTATGCATAGGTAAAAGACAAACAGAAACCACTAGCTTTACTATGTGACTAATAGGTATGGCATTTCCCCGTGAAAATAATTATAGCTTGTTTTACTTAGAGATAGTTGTTTAGCTTTTTATTTGTTGAAAATATTCAGTCAGGCCATTTTAGCCGAGAAGCGCTCCGGACAAAAACAACTCCGCCTTTTTCCGTGAAAAGATTAAAATCTTTTTCAAAAGAGCATCATGTAAAGTGAAATGGCGTCATTGTCGCCTCGAAGGAAACAAATATTTGGCAGGGCGGCAACTTGAAAAAAATGCATTCCATTCTTACTCGTTAATATCTTAGATCCAAAAAACACCAATAGAATTCGAAGTTCAAAAATAGCGAAACAATCAAAACTTCTTTTTCCCCGAACATATAAATATGATTATTTTAAAACATTGCGAACATATGCTGAATATTTTCGCCCTGGGCAAATGCCCACTTTGCCCGAAATTGTCCTTGGTTCAGTAATTCCGGACATTTAGAAATAGATTTTAATACTGTCAAATTCGATATTTTTCTAATACAATATATGACTGACATTAATACCATAGCTTTGGAAATCAACCGCCCCCCCCCCCCCCNACCGCCCCCCCCCCCCAATCTACACGCTCTAAATGATTTATTCCGTTCAACTTGATTGGCATTTTTTTAAACCTTCAATGTTAAAGAGACGTTAGACGTTAAGCTAAAATATAGCATCCCCTGCTCTTTGGAACGGGGATATACATTTTGATATTGAATCACTCTTGCAATATAAAAAATTTGTGACATAATTAAAAACACAATTAAAAAATAAAATAAAAACATTTCACTAGGAGAAGTTTTGCTATGGTTATTGTAGAGATGAGAAGTTGAGATGAAGACCCAACTTCTCGCTTAATTGTATACTGACTGGGTTTATCAAAATTGATTGATGAAAAAGAAACACAGTATCCTGAGACCCAATAAGTAAATAAAAAAAATGCTCTAATAGAGCATTGAACGTGGTCCAGAAATGTTTACCCTTTGGGCTTCATGGTCGGTGGATTTGGGGAAAATCGGGGTTTCCTGAATAATATCGATAGTACATGTACTTAACATTGAAAACTGAAATTTGTAGTATTTACTAACTCAAACTGGTCGAAGTCATTTAGGAAAACCCGATGTTCCCCCAAATCCACTTTAATGTAAATCCTGGTTCTTTGTGTTATTATGTCACAACTTTGGTGCTCACTGCAGCATTGTAGGATTTTTCCAATATCAATAATTATCCAATTACTTTGATTTTTCAATTTTTACCTACAATGCTGGCACCGGGTCGCAATGCGCATTTATCTTCATAGCTACTCATTGCCGCCACGAAGGTGAGTAGACCCCAAATAGAGCATTTTCTTATTTATTTGGTCTCAGGATAATGTGGTTTCATTTTTGTCAATCAATATTGATACTCCCTATATTTAATGTAGATGAGAAGTTGGGTTTCTCACCTTATGATATATTTATGTATTACTAAACTGAATAAAAACTATTGTAAAAAAAACAAACAAAATTAAACTAGATCATATCTCACCAATTTGTTGTCCTTCAATGGGAAATCTTTCGAACACCGGTTCCACAAAATACCTCTTCACCTTTTCTCGGGGTAAGAACTATCTAAATTCTAAAGGATATTCTATAAAGTATCAATATTTGATTAGTCCGAGATAATCTTATTTTTTGGTTGGCAACCTTATTTTTGCGATTTTTCTGATCTCAGATCAGTGTAATGAGTTTTTTTTTCACCAGTGGCGGTTTTTTACATAATCGTAGAGGTGTCAATAATAATTATGCAAATTTTGATTTCATGAACAATGTGATACTCGCGACGTCATTATTTTCTGCACAAAAGCATACATTGCATTTTTAGTATCGTGGATATTGCCAATAGAATCTCGTATTGTAAGTGAAGACCGACATTTCTTGTGGCACTAAGGTATATAATTAAATATTGAAATAAACTGGTGAGAGAGATCATAAAGTACTATTTATTGTATGGAAATCAAACTATGGAATGACAGTATTACAAAATTTATGGGTTCAAATATTGATGACAAATATGACCCTAGAATGAATTAAGGTCTGTAAATATAGGAAATCACCCTATATTTAGATCTAGTTTAACTAAGGGTAAATCCGCGCCTGTCGTTTGGACTGAAACAAGAACATCTACTCAGTTGTCCTCGCAAAGACTTAACGAGTAGAATAGAATCTTTATTTTCAAAATAACAATATTTGTTTACAAGGTTCTTTCCCTCCAAGCTGTGGTGAACATCGGAGTGCACACCGAAGAGCCAACATAACGTGATGTCTCCGAGCGGACTTCCATTCGAGTACTTAAAATGATGTACGTTTTCTCCAGTGATTTGTGGAGAACTGGTGTAAACAACGTGATAAAATTGTTGTTTTTTAAAAAAAATCATTATTCGTCTTTTTTGAACCCATTTAATTATAAAACTGACGATTAAAATATATGGAATGTAAATTAATTAATGAGAAAAGAAGAATGTCAGTAGATTATGTTTTGACGGAAGAATTGGAGTATAGCGAAACAAAAACCATAAAACTACGCACATGGATTGATTTTTGTTCTTTTGCTTGATTCGCATTTTGTAAAAAATTATAGTAAAATACGGTAAATAGGGTGAATAGAACCAGTGTGTGTGAAGAGAAAACATTTTCAATCATACTGATTCTGTTAGATATTTAGAATGCACTCTTCATGCACTAGTGAATCACAAAACGAAATGAAGAATTTGAGAGAGTAACAATTTCTCAATCATGTAACACTTTCTCAATCTTGTTTTGAAAGGTTAAACAACACTGTTCTTGGCTTCTCATCGTGTTAAATTTGAAATTTTAAAATTAGGGAACGTTTTTGGAAATTCTCCTTATAATTTCAGTTAAACAACATAAACATTTTAAGCCACTTTTAACACCTTCGGTTTGAAATTGATTTGGAACTAAAATGCAAACAATAACGATCCCTTTAAAGGAATCCTGCCATTGTAACTAAATTGTGCCATTCCTATCGCCTCAAATTTTGGAAGAGGTCATTTATAGATGGGATTTCTCAAAATCATTTATAGATGGGATTTTTTTCTTCTTTAAATTTGTTTACATTGACGGGACTTTCACGTCGAAATTTACTTGGTCACATAATATTTTACAAAATAATCTTCTTTTTCTTCTGCTAAATATTGCACGGTTAATAGCATACAATCCGATTTTAAAAAATAAAATGGAAAAAAAATTAATTCAAATTAACATAAAATATTTATATTTGCACATTTTCTATTATGATAGATACAAAATAAAATAATTAAGAAGGAAATTATTTGCACAATAAATAATATTGATAGTCAAATACTGCCAGACGCGTGTGAAATCGACGGGACAAAAGGTCGAGTATAAGACGGAGATTTTCCAAACTGAAATTGGAAAAAAGGAGTAGGGCACTAAAAACACGTTATCGAGCGGACTCACTTCCAAATACTCAACTCGCTCGATGTTGCATAACTTCAGTGATATCACAGGAAACTATTGTATTCAACGGAGTGATCGGCGGTCGTTGGTTAAAGTATCTCCTATATCTGGTCGAATACGATTTTATTTCTAATGGAATTAAATGGCCGTCATGTACACCAAAATGTTGGAAGTTCTGGAAGCATTCGGTTTAAAATATCTAGAAATTAACACATCTATTCAGTACGGGATTCCAAAACTAAAGGAATAGGTTGGTCCTTCGATGATGACCGGGCCGAGGAAGGCCGGCTTGGTGATTTAACAAGATCTTCTATATCGTCATCAAACATAGTGCTAGTTTTGGAATAATCGTTGGGTTTAAATGACATATCTGCTACACCAATTCCCACCTGAAATTCAGAACAAAAATGTTACTCGAAATGACTTCATGCATTCCATCCTCTTTACAAACCTGAATCTAGAAATGTGGGAAGAACAACAACGCAGGGAAACGATCACACAACAGCATGATAGTTAACTATAATTGAGTTATTTATGAAACAAGTTATTTTGCTGTGTAGAGGTTCTGTATGCCTAAATCTTAAGCCAGGATTAAACGCTATGGCAAAGTCCCAATGGTATATGGTAGAAATCACGTTTGCCATAATACCAATAACATTGAAAACTAACATGGGTTGGTGGTGTAGTGTAAGACGCTATCACAATGACAAGTAAATAACCCATGGAATTTCATCCTCATTCATTTAAGATATAATGTACCACTATTGGGGGACATGGAAGAGGCCAAGATTATCAAAACGAGTCCGGCGTCCTCACAGTTAATATTGCCCCGACCACACGTGAAGGAAAAGCGTTAATGGCCGATTGTAATGGTGTCCTCATCAAGCGCTCATCAACCCTACATTTCTACCAGGAGTAAGTTTTGATTCAACCAAAGTTTGTTAAGATCCATCACAAATGACCACCTGACGTGATCAGCATGTCATCGATTAACTAACCTCTAAATTATTGTTAGTTACAGGACTTGGTGGAGGTGAATTCGAGTCTTCTGGAGATTGTATGGGCGTGTTAAATAATAAATTAGTTGTTGTTCCATTTGTGCCAAGATGATTTGCTAAAAGACTAAGGGTGGGGTCGGAATGATGTGCAGCAGCTAACATTTGTTGTCTCAGTCCTTGGGCCACAGCTACAACAGCTGCAGCAGTTGCTGAATTGGGTGACATTGGTGCATCAGGACCATTCATACATCCGCTTGGTCCGTAGAGATCTTGAAGACACTGAAAGAAAGGAGATTGAGAAGTTAGTTTCTATTTCTGAGAGATCCTCTCTGTCGCTTAGGTATGTTGTTGTTAATTGTTTCGACCATAATCACGCTGTATTCAGACCAAGGAGGCCGCCCGGGAAAGGATCACTCCAGAGTATTATGTTCTAGGTTGGTGGGCCCTGCNATTCATACATCCGCTTGGTCCGTAGAGATCTTGAAGACACTGAAAGAAAGGAGATTGAGAAGTTAGTTTCTATTTCTGACAGATCCTCTCTGTCGCTTAGGTATGTTGTTGTTAATTGTTTCGACCATAATCACGCTGTATTCAGACCAATGAGGCCGCCCAGGAAAGGATCACTCCAGAGTATTATGTTCTAGGTTGGTGGGCCCTGCATTCAAATAAATGGTTTTATTGTTTGACTAATCCAAACACTGCTGGTACCAAATTAGATTTAATGCCAGATATAGGTCGTTTTGGGGCTTCTAGGGATTAATCCCCCCTCCCCAATTTTTCGGACCTTACAATAGATGAAATAAATATGGATTATAATATACTACAAGTATGTTGTTCGGGCACAGAAAAAAAATTGACACTTGAAAAGTGTTTTTTGTGTGACTTTGAAAAAGCAGGACATTTTCTATTACTGCCATTCTTACATTACATTATTACATGCCAGCACACGTTAATTTTGTATACAGGTGATTTGACACTTTTAAAAAGTGTTTTTTGTGTGCTTTGAAAAAACAGGACATTTTCTATTATTTTCAAAAGCAGGCACGACGCAGGAAAAATTTGCAAAAAATGGGACATGTCCTGTCAAAGCCAGACGCCTGAAAACCCTAGCTATTTATCTACAGTCTTGGATACCCAAATGATGTAATCATCACTGCTGTACAAAGGATGTATTGGGCTACTTACCGACAGTCTTGGATACCCAAATGATGTAATCATCATTGTTAAACAAAGGATGTAATAGGGCTACTTACCGACAGTCTTGGATACCCAAATGATGTAATCATTACAAAGGATGTATTGGGCTACTTACCGACAGTCTTGGTTACCCGAGTGATGTAATCATCATTGCTGGACAAAGGATGTATTGGGCTACTTACTGACAGTCTTGGATACCCAAATGATGTAATCATCATTGCTGGACAAAGGATGTATTGGGCTACTTACCGACAGTCTTGGATACCCAAGAGATGTAATCAGCATTGCTCGACAAAGGATGTATTGGGCTACTTACCGACAGTTTTGGATACCCAAATGATGTAATCATCATTGCTGGACAAAGGATGTATTGGGGCTACTTACCGACAGTCTTGGATACCCAAGTGATGTAATCATCATTGCTGGACAAAGGATGTATTGGGCTACTTACCGACAGTCTTGGATACCCAAATGATGTAATCATCATTGCTGTACAAAGGATGTATTGGGGCTACTTACCGACAGTCCTGGATACCCAAGTGATGTAATCATCATTGCTGGACAAAGGATGTATTGGGCTACTTACCGACAGTCTTGGATACCCAAATGGTAAGGGCTCATCTTTGATATTTTGTGGATCCCGAAAAACAACGGCTCGTATAACATTTTGAATGTGTTCTTCTGGCCAGTAACCAAGTAAAATTCTTTGGGGTCGTCCACGTCCTTTGGGTCTCAAATCTGTTAAAGCAAGGAAAACTGTTTCTTATGAGTTAAACTGCTTTCTTTATTATTCAAATAAAAAGCTTATAAACACAATGTAACATTAGAATATATAAATTATTGATGCTGACTCACTGGAAAGTAAAGTGAACCGGCACCAGTATCAAATGTGCTGTGAACAAAAAAAGTAGAATTTTCGACACAATACTTGATTTCAAAAAGGAGCTCTCAACCTACATTACGCGTCTGAAGCTACCCATACATTAGGCGGCATGGTAGCTCGTCAACCGGCAATCTAATTGCCGCCGACCAAATTGCTCGAATATCGCCCAATATGTGGGGCCGTTTCAATCAGATTGCCAGCAATCTCGAGGTCGCCCAGCGATCTCAAGATCGCTTGATAATTTCAAGCGATCCACCAAACTGACGGCAATCTGGACATCGCTTGTTGACCAGATTGCCAAGTGTGTGGCGTCAAGCGACCATCATGGGCGATATCCTAGGTTCGCGCATGCGCACTACGGTCTCAGTCCACGGTTCCTCCTGTCAGATGTTGTTGTCAGATGTTGTTGTCAGATGTTGTTGTCAGGCAGTATGTGTTTTTTGTCTATTGCGTTGTTTTCTTGCTTCATTGAAACGAGATTGTTTTCTGGATTGCTATGAAAAAAAGACACCTTTCGACGGGCGATGTGATTGCCGACAATCAGATTGCTGAGCGACCGC
Source organism: Pachypsylla venusta (assembly GCA_012654025.1). NCBI lineage: Eukaryota > Metazoa > Arthropoda > Insecta > Hemiptera > Aphalaridae > Pachypsylla > Pachypsylla venusta. The sequence goes on along the minus strand of CM022880.1, from coordinate 25,816,101 downwards.
GTCGCCTAATGTATGGGTAGCTTGAATCTGAAAACATTGCGCGTATTAAACATCGTATCACATTATATTTTTTGTATGGTGTTATTAGAGATGGCAAAACACGAAAATCGCATCACCAAACCTTGGGGCGACGTTAGACGCAATGAATGCACTATGTTTTGAGCTTTAGAAATTTGAAAATCAGCTTGTGTCACATTTTAACCTCCGTAAGAGAAGATGTATTTTTGGTTGATATATTGTTGACAGTCATAACTCTGGAAAATTGATTCCATTTTTTCAGAGTAAGGAACCTATACCAAGTTCTGTCATCATCATACGTTAACAGCCATGGGGCTCCTTTTCAACAACTCGCCAAGAGATGTTGATACTTCAGAATCCTTACGGATAATGCAGCGGCTTCTCCTTGCTTCCTGCATGGGTAATGGAAAAGATATCGTTTCCAACCCAGCCCTTGGTCGTCTTTCACGACTGGCATGGACTTGGAAGCATGAATGTCTGTGAACCCCACCAAATCAAAGTGGTGGTCGCGCCACTACATATGATGATGATGCCTAGTAAAAAAAAGAGGAGTCCTTTCAGAACTATTGGGGTCAACAAAGGATTCAAGTTTTAAATGCGTCAAGAATTATTAAAGTACCCAGTGACGGATTTAAGCTTTCGCCGCCCCCAGGCAATTTAGAACTTGCCGCCTCTATTTTGACAAGAAATGCAATTTTTGTTGCAGTAAGTCTTGAAGTTTTTTATTTGCCGCCCCTAAATTCTGCTGCCCCAGGCCATGGCCTATATTGCTTTTAAGGTAAATCCTCCACTGGCAAGTACCGGGTTCTCAAGGGTTCTTTTGCACGCCTCGTTTACTTCAAGAGACGCGCGCGTAACCGTGGCAATCTAACTTAAAGATATATCCCACCAAATGAAAGTGGTTGCTGCGCCACTGCATCAGTTACATCCCTGCATCTAACGACCATCGAATACGATGATGATGATCATGGTGCGGCTGCCCAGTAACAATGAATAAAGAAAACAAGGAAGGAAAAACTAGTAGGTAGGCACCTTTTAATAGAAAAATCGCCTATTTAAGGGGCGGTCTCATCACGACAAGTTGTAATAATCTATGGGCAACCTATAGTAATTAAATCATTATGGCCTTGGAACGAACAAATATAAATAATCTAAGTACCTATCTGACGATTATGATTTTCTATTAAATTTTATTATCTACACTAGTGAACAATATAAATGACTCACGCAATTTATTTTGAAATCCTTTTCATCATTCTTCCAAGAAGTACCTTAAGAAATATAATAGATACCTACTTAGGTATACGGAGCACGTGGTGTCCTCGAGTGGACTCCGAGTCGAGTGATCAACACACCCGACGTTGCTAAGTATCTTAAGATGCAATAAATACTCAGGTATACAGAACGCGCGGAGTCCTGTAGTCTGTAGTGGACTCCGAGTCGAGTGATCAACACACCCGACGTTGCTAAGTATCTTAAGATGCAATAGATACTTAGGTATACAGAACGCGCGGAGTCCTGTAGTCTGTAGTGGACTCCCAGTCGAGTGATCAACACACCCGACGTTGCTAAGTATCTTAAGATGCAATAGATACTTAGGTATACAGAACGCGCGGAGTCCTGTAGTCTGTAGTGGACTCCCAGTCGAGTGATCAACACACCCGACGTTGCTACGTATCGTAAGATGCAATAGATACGTAGGTATACGTGCAGTCCTCGAGTGGACTCCCGCAGTCGAGTTATCAACACACCCAACATTGCTAAAAACCTTAAGATGCAATAGATACTAAGGTATAATATAGAGCACGTGGAGTCCTGAGGTGGACTCCCCGCCGAGTACTCAACAAACCCGATGTTGCTCATTTCGGTGATCTGACAAAAACTAACGTATTCGGAATGGTAAACTCTACGAAAAATAAAAATGGGTGTCAACTTTAATTCTTCTTTGTGGTAGGTACAGATTTTTTTCAAATTTTCATAGCTCGGCTCCCTCATACTTCTTGACATTTTTTGACTTCTCCACAGTATATACGTAGTATATACGAAAACTCTGTACCTACCACAAATTATATATGTATATAAATATACCCAAATAATCTGTTAGATCAACTTAAAAAAATGGACGCTCATATTCTTCCCCTAGAGTGTGCATCACGTTAAGCTTACACCAAAATCGTACCAGTTGCGAACCCATTCGGTATTCGAACATTTGAAATGTGTTTTTTTTTTTCTTTCGAATTTACTACGTGGCCTGGTTGTGTTGAGCATTAACATTCACTCAGCCTCCTCAGGACATTGTGTATTTAATAGGTAATTATTGCTAAAAATAACTTGTAATAAATGATAGCAAGATAGCGTTACAAGTAAAAAATAAATACAGATATTTTTCCCATGCTCACATAATAGTGGACATTCTGTTTGAAAATATTCTTATTAAGATTCTACGATTGGCAGCAAGTTCTAATTTGCCCAAAATTCAAATCCAGTCATCGCTGATTCATGCTATAGGTGTATATTATATGAAATATTATTTTTATTTATTATTTTAAAAAAAGAAACTTCTCCATAGATAGGTACTTAGTAATAAATAAATAAATAAATTTCTAGCAAGTTAATTAAAGAGTTAATGTATTAATTTATAATGACGCATAAATATGTATAAGAGGGGAGGGCATGTAATTATTTTATTTATTTAAATTACAAACCGTATTTAATATTAATTATGACAGTGTTTAAATACAGGGTACCTAACTGGGGCCCAGATAGTCCTCTTTATAACCACTAGATGTGGCATTATTAATTTAAAAGTCTATAGATACCATTTTTCATGCAGCCAAAAACCAATCTGGCGTTTTTGTATTTGGCGTAGAGAGTTTATTACACGGACAGTTTTTTTATCACACATAGAAAGGCCAGACCTCTAAGACTGACAATACTCGACCTCAGAAGACAACTACCTCCTAGAGCTGACCGTCTATTTGCAATCTGAAAATTCCCAAATCGTCTGCGCCCTGGAGTTCTCTTGTGCAAATAAAACAGGGAAGAATGGGTTTATGAAGATGACCCAAGCTGTGAATGTGGGTCAATTCAGGCTCCCACGATCATATCCCAGTACGCAGCGAGAGAACTTGTACACATGAAGACCTGATACAAGCAAACAAAAGACCTCTGTTTGTTGCAAATTAATGGCGGTGAAGTATTTGCCTGAGGGGGGAGGGGACTTGGAAAGTAAAGTAAGTAACTAGGGAGTTAAGAAAACACTACTATCTTCTCTATTCCTGTCCAAAGTACCTGGAAAGGGCCCTTCTATTTGAATAATTTCCCCCGGGCCCGGACTTCTCAACAGACCCGATTTTGTGACTGCAGTCCAATAAATTTTAATATTCCGTACATAAAGAGCTATAAAATTGTGGATTGCTGATTAATAACGTTATTCCTATCTTCGTATCTTCTTTGTCTCAATAATAATTTTCTTATTTTAGTGTTGCGGGATCTGTAGCTCAGATCTAACTAACCTTTTTTCAATGTGAATTTTTTGAAGAGTGTATCGTGAGTATTTCGTGCAAGTGCGATAATAACAATAAATGTCCTGCTACGAAAAGTAAAAACGACAACGCTGCCCTCTCCTCCTTTCACTATTTGTAAACAAAACGTATTTCCTTTTTGTGTCAACTTTCGTTATTCGAATTATCGTTTATATTTGACGTTGCCTGTAAAATTGACGGTTGTGGAACGAATTAAAGCTGATCGATTTCCTTAAATCCAAACACCTAATTTTATCTTTAGTTTCTGGGTGACTTGGGTGAGTGAAAAATTGAGACATGTTTTCTCCTTCAACTTATTTTCGAGTTCCCTGCCCAGTGAAAAATTGAGGTATGTCATTCTTTCGATGGAAATTTACAAACCAGCTACCCACATTGACCTCATCCAGCCTGGGTTCAGCCGGAAAAATAGCCAGCATCTCAAGGGCACGATCCTACAAGGACACCCACTTAGTAAAACCTCGATGGACGTTACTTAACTTCAGTGACATACCGAGAACTGGTGTATTCAAAGTGTCCTCTAGACGCTGGCGATAACATTCTTTAGTTGAAGAGAGGCTAAAATAATAATTATTCATCCAACGAAGGGTGGATTCGTTTTAATTCCACGATTTTTATTTATTAACAGACGGTTTGTGTGTTTGTCAGTTTTGTTGAAACTTAGTTTAGATGTCCATTGTTTGGGTGAGGCCCACAATTTACAGAACTATTATCTATATGTCTTTTTACTTTTTCATTTACAAGGTACCAGGGGTCCATATTTTTAACCTAGGTGAGTGCGTGTGCATACTCGCAAAGAAAATTAATAGATTTAAAAAAAAAAAAAATTAGTGGTTTTATTGAGGGAGGCCGTTCAGGGTTCAAACCCTCCCGAATCAATAAACGAAAGAACAATATTCAATTGTTCAGAACAATATTCAAGTGTTCGAAAGAACAATATTCATGTGTTTGGTGATCGAACCTACTAGTTTAATTACACAGTTAGCGCATATCTTACCATTAAGCTAACTTTCCTTCTAAGTTTACTCAAGGGATGTAACAGGCTCCGCCCACTTTTCGGAGCTGTGCTTGGATGTTCGGGGTGCACTCAGGGATGACAACTGAGTAGCTACTTTAAAGTGAGTGGCGACATTACAAGAGCAAATTAGTGCTGTGGGTCTTGTAATGCTGTGATACCCCTAGGATGTGACAATACAATAATATGCGTTAACACAAATATGAAACACACATAGTTTAGTACCGATGCTAAGATAAGAATCTCTCTAAAAATAATAATTAATTTATTCATTTATCGACAACTAATCGACACAAAGTCTGTCCGGTGTCCTTTTCCGTTATGCTCACAGTCCTGTGAAAAAACTTTACTACTCATTGATACGTTAGATGTCTCCGTAGCAGAGTGCGCATCACACTCAGTTTGCAACAAGAAGGTTCCGGGTTCGATTCCTGGACGGGTCGAAAATTTGATAAAGGTTTTTTCAAATTTTCTACTTGGTCTGTTTGTGATTGGGGGTAACTCAGCCTCCTGAGAACAATTGAGTAGCTATGGTAATAGACTTGTCGCTATTACCATTATAAGGAAAGTAGCATTATAAGGAAATTGTTAAAGTGTAGCTTATTAGGAGGCTTAGTGATATTGGAGTGAATGTTGAGAATACCTTGTAATGCTACGATGCCCACTAAAATTGTGACATAATAAAATAAAGAAATATACATTTACATTTTTTTTACATTTACATTGATAAGTTTGTCTTTTCAGTTATTGTGTACAGTCAAAAACACTTTTTGACTTAAATAGTAAAATAAAAGGTCTATCCCCCCCCCCTCAAACGAAAATCCTGCGCGCCAATAATATATTTAGATCTACCTTCACTAAATTAAAAAGTTTATTTCTTATGATGTGAGTAGCACCCTGTATATCCAATAGACACGGCAAACTATTCATACATACAAAATTTATTTCTGCGGTTTCCACCCAGGATTTGTACAATTTATATTTTATTAAATGTGACAGCGATACAGGGTGTTCAAGCATACCATTTCCTATCTCATAGAATAGTCCTTTATGAAATCCTTAAATATTAGGAATACATGTTGATTATTTTGACAAATCAAGGGGATACATTATTAAGGATGTTTGTAGTCAATTTATAACACAAAGCTCATTTGGTATATTTAATGTCTCATCATCATCAACATAATTTGACGTTGGTTAAACTGGAAATTTGCCAGCGTCTATGGCACGTTGAATACACCAGTCCCTGTTAGATCACTGAAGTTAAACAACGTCCAGTAAGGTTGTACCATGGGTTCGCTCCCTTGTGATGGCTATTTTCGGGGTCAACCCAGGCTGAGTGAGGTCAATGTGAGTAGCTGTTTGCAAGTTTCCAGCGAATGAAGGGTAAACCCTCGTCTCGAATGACCAATAGATTTTTAAAGAGACGTTTAGCCGAATAAGTCGGAACGCAATAAGGAGGAAAGAAATCGTTCAATTAGTGCGGGATATTTTTAGCGTTAAAATCACGCAACTCAAACNCCCCCCCCCCCCCCCAAAAAAAAAAATTGAAAATACAAATTTTGTAGAGGAAATTTATCCTCAGTGAAAGGGAGTTATTCCAAAAAGAAACTTTTTAGCGGTACTAATTATATCAAACCCGTAAGATATAAAAAAATAATAATCGGGAAACGGCCCCTCAAACCGTACCCAAAACCTTAAAAAATTAAGTTTAGAGATGGTATTTAGGATGTTTGTAGTCATTAGGAAATATTAAATTGAAAAAATTATGTATCAACCACAATTAATTTGATGAGCCGCGAGCGTTTTCGTCAGTTACGACATTCTCAAATGAACTGACGAAAGTGCTCGTAACTCATCAAATTAATTGTAGTTGATACGTAAAATATGACAATTTAATATAACTTAAAAAATGTCAGATTTTCGGTACTTACAAAGGAAAAGCAAGGAGAACAATTTTGGTAAAAAAAATATCTGCAGTAACTGGAAAGGACATAATATACAAGTTGCGGACACTATCAGATAGTCTAATACAAATATTATATAATTTAAATATTTAGACAATATCGATTCGGATTAAATTTAAAGGTGCCAAGATTTTGATAGTACTCAGACTATCATCGTCAGGCCGATGTTGACTACGATGTCCACTACTCTGGACATCGTAGAGTCAACATCGGTCTGACGATGATAGTCTGAGTACTATCGAAAGCTTGTCACCTTTAAATTTAATCCGAATCGATATTGTCTAAATATTTAATCCATACTATCCATACTAATATTATAAATGCGAAAGTAACTCTGTCTGTCTATCTGTCTGTCTGTCTGTCTGTCTGTCTGTCTGTATGTATGTTACGCTTTCACGCTTAAACTACTGAACCGATTTTGATGAAATTTGGTATGGAGATAGACTGAACTTTAGGAAAGGACATAGGCTACTTTTGGGGTAGAAACTATAAACGGCCATGTCTCTAAGGCGCCAAGCGAAGCGGGCGTATCCTGCTAGTTATTTATAATTTTACGATTGATTCTCTTTTTTAAAATATTTACAAATATTATATGTTAAGTAATCATGTACCTATATGTTGTAGTTCATCACAGCATTACAAGATTTTTCATCTCTTTTAAATACTTTAAATTGTGCGCCTCTTTTTTCTGTCCTTAGGAGGCTGAGTACTTCCCGTAACACATCCTAATATTGGAATATTTTTATAAACCTTCCGATTTCGCCGTGGAATGAGAAAGAAACGGATTCCCCTGACCATGAAACTCTCAAAGTCACCCTGTATACATTTTACATTATTCAATTTATTAATATCTATTTTTTTTTACTATTAATTTATTATTATTTAATGTCAATTAGTTATTTATTTTAATTAGAAATAAATTCGTTACAGCCCTACTGTCTGTATTTCTGGCATTCGAGCTTTTACTAAGCATATAGGCGTCACCCTTGTCATTCGTAATGTATTAGGTTACATGGGCGCACTCATTCCTAATGAAAGGAGTGCTTGTACACAGGAAATAGATTGAAAAAGACAACTTTCTCAGGAGGTCAAAATTGGGCTTTTCAGATGAGATAGGTCCGGTTAATGTCGCCTATCTCCGTGGCCGAGTTGTTGAGACCATTAAATCTTACTCCGGAGATTGTAGGTTCGAATACCGGCCAGAGCAAACATTTCTGATTGAATTTTCTCGTTTCAGTAATGGCATGATTGTAAAAGGGTGTGCCCTAAAGTAATGCGATTCGGGGCATAACCTTTTTTTAGTTAAAAAAGGTTGGGTCGATGGACTGGGGTTTGTAAGGACAGATTATTTTTACATTTAAATGTACATTTCTTTGTGTTGATATGTCGCAATTTTTGTGGACATTATGTCTTTACAAGGTATTTCCAACAATCACTCCAGTATTACCGAGCTATACCTACTTAACAATTACCTCATAATGCTACCACTTGTAGCTATTACTTAATTATCCCCAAGAGGCTGAGTTACTCACGGACCAAGTAGAAAATTCGAAAAAAAAAACGTTACAAATATTCTACCCAACCAGAATTCTAAACTGTCGTGGGGACTTATAGCACTCTCGTTAGTTTTGATTTTCTTGGCGTTGCACTTAGCGTTTTGCTTGTTTTAGGTAAATATCTATTTATACCAAAAGAAAGAATACCGTGTTGAGTCAAAAATGTCAAAAAGAATATGGGTAACCAAACTATGATACTATGAAAATAATCTATATACTGCAAAAAAAAATGACAGGTTGAACTTAAAAAGGCCATAAGTCTCAAATGGACTCTCTCCTGTTTTCCCGTGAGCTCTTCATTTGCTCCCTAACGTTTTCCTGCTTGCACCCCCACCCCCTTCCCTATGTATTTCCTCCCCCACCTGAGCTACATAAAATATTAGATACCTCCAACCTTTACCTCTTAATAATTTATCTAGCCACGCCCATATTTGTTAAAGTTCAAACTTTAGGTTAGAAAATATAATTTTATATTAAAATAAAATATTAATATAATATATAATTTTCTTGAAAGCTCCTATAAAGTTTATATTAAAATGTATTTTATCAGTCAGACAGCTGTCTAACTTCCCACCATTAAACAATCTAACGATAGAAAGATAGAAACTATATTTTCAACAGGGTGAACCAAGCGTTCATATCAGTCAGTCAGGGAGACCTTTAACTATCTTTTATGCTTTCAAAATAGACTAACAAAACTGGAAGCTTATAGTCCCCATAAATAAGGGAGCGTGTGTTCAATCCCCAGCTGAGACAGGTAAAATAAACTTGGTTCAAAATATACCTGCCTATATTTTAAAACCGCAGCCTCAGTAGGTAATCAGGAGGCTGTTGGTTCGAGTCCATGCGAAGACATTATATTTATTAATTGCTTTAATACAAATATAATACCTTATAGAGTGCTATATCTGGACCAAATCTGTGGGATTGACTTTATCTCCATACATTAATTATTGACTGAACGAAGTGAAGTCTAGTTTAAATGCCACGATTTTTCTTCAAACGTCTGTTTATATATATGTTCGTTCTTTTCTCTTGTAACTTAGTAGGGACATTTATTAGTTTGTAGAATTAGTTTATTATTTTGGGACCCTTTTTATCCACCTGAGGATCCCTGTTGTCCTTTATAGGTGATTGAGGTCCACAGTTCACAGAAATAATAGTCCAATTGTATGGTTTCGTGGAATGATATTTACCTGAACTTCCATCAGCTGAAGGTCCCAACATGTTGTGTACTCTGTTGGCGTACAATACAAACGTTGGATATGGTATGTCATATTTCCTAGCAGCTTGAGATAATGAAAGACCTTCTTTGAGAACACTGAGAATGGCTTCAGCCATAGTTTCAGGACGCCAAGATTTTAATGGCCCTCGCTCACGAAATCTTAAATTATGTACTAAACTTTGGTTTGTATTCCAACACTTTTGCCACATAGATTGAAGTTGATATTGGTAACTATCGGCTGAAACAAAAAAACAGGTAAAAACGTTGCATTAACAAATGTAGAAATCATCAAAACTTGGTTAATAATCAGAACACATTTATTTTATTTTTTTTATGGGGGGGGGGTGCATTATTTATATTCTGTTCAATACTAAAGATGCAGTATTGAATTTAATAAACCAAGATATTTGAAGGCGAGTTTAAATGATTGGGAACATAGCCCAGGCACTTGATTGCTTAACGCCTTTAAAAATGGACATAAAATTCATCGTATATCATCAATTGTTTATTTTCTACAGCGTTTATGGCAGAGTGGATTGAGAACAAAAAAAAAACGGAACGGAAATAAATATTTTATGAAATAATATAAATAATAAATAAATAAAAAGATAGAAAGAGAGAAAATAAAAAACAATAAAATAATATAAAATAAAAATGCTAACGCAATGAAAGAAAATAAATTTAAAATCCATATGTAATAAAATAAGGAGCTGTCAGGGGCAATTTCTGGGTACGGGCCTTTGTAAAAGAGGACCTCATATCGTGGACAAATCCTTTTGTGATTCCGAGCTTATGTACTTCCTCCCGTCTGGCCCACTAAGTACACCATAAAAAATAATCCATTTTTTGAAATGTTAAAACAGATATCGTAGACTTCTTAACGGTAAGAGATATCGAAAATTTGATGAGAAAGGCCTTTGAAAAAATTGAAAAACTCAAATTTTCAAGTTCGTATCCAAACTATGAACAATTTTTCGATGTTCGTAAGAAAAATCATATCATGAAATCATAATTGATGTGAATCATACAGCCATGCCTCTAATATATTAATAAGCAAAGAATGTCCTCTGCCACCTAAGATATCTCGAGATCTACTGAACCTGGGAATCTGAAATTTGAAAGGTAGTAGGACCCATTTTGGTGTTCATATCTTTTGAGTTCCCTAACAATCATTTCCCACCAATTCTTCAAAGGTTGCAATACTATGGGTACGAAAGTAACTTTGTTGGTCCTTCTTTCATACAGCAACGGATTCACTAATGTACACATTATTTGGTTATGGAGATTGGTTTGTTTATGGTCCTATGGTCCTGGGAGTGTCAGAGACCATAACACCTTAATCCCGATATTATAGACCATTCCTCTTCGGTGCCTGGCAGAACAGGCGAGTCTACTAAATTATACAAAAGAGTTTAAGACAAGTTATGTTAAAGGGACATTTTCGTAGCAAGTGGAACCTACATCAGCTCCTGAGCTGAGATAAGCCTCCATTTTAAAAAAATATACCCTGGAGAAATCTTCTTCTACTTCTTTAACTTCACCCTAGACCCAATACTATTTGGGGTTAGCCCTGCTTTCCTTAATTCTACCATGCCTCAACATTTTGATCGGTACACACTCTCTTTAGGTGTAACCCTTTCCTTGTACGGTAAACCTCGCTGACTTCTCACAGTATCTATAGGAACTGCGTAGAAACTAGCTTTTTGCTGATGATCTCTCATCATTAATTAAAGGTAGAGTTTTTTAAAGGCTGGATGCACTTCCTAACACCAGCTCTCCTGTATTTACATGAGCTTAAGACCGTCACCTAATGAAACTGGTTTGCTCCCCTCAGTGGCTACATTCACCCTGGATAAATACGGGCCTGTAAATAATAAAAGTAAAATATATAAAATGGATAATAATAAAATATATTATTATTGTTAAAGAAGTAAGGGGAAGGGGTTCTTTGGAAAAAGATAAAATTTTATTTTTATATGTTTGAATGTTGAATGTGAAAGTTGAAATGAGTGTTCGAACACAATCATTTTGAATGTTAATAAATTTTTACAATTTCATAATACTTAGAGTATGTGCACCATATACTCGTATACTCTAGATAGTATTTTGATTCGTCAAAGACACATTCAATTCAAAGATTTCATATGATTTTTTGACAATTTAGGCGGTTTTATTGCGAGGTGGTTCGCGTCTAATCCCTGGTTTGCATGAGTCTAATCGTTTAAGATAGATCATAAGACAGTTCAACGTTAAGAGGGTCATCTGACAAAGACGGAGGAACGGGAAGAGAGAACATAGCGCCGGTAAGAGATGAGCAGCACAGAACCGCATTGACAGATTGTTGGCGATTTTTTTTTAAAAAGAAAATCGTGAGTGAGTCATGGCCGATCCCCATACAAGCCATCAAAATCTGTTCCGCCATTTTAGAACGAAAACAAAATGTACAATTCTGTTCTCTGACAGGTGAAAAACTGGATTATGGTTTTGTATAAAGATATAAAATCGTCAGGGCAACAAAAATTTGAATGTGAAGGGTTGGTGAGTTGTTTAGCGGCAACAACAACGGCTTCGTTGCCAATGGGATGGACACCAAGGAGGAAAAAATGATTCCACAAGGAGTAAATATTGCTAATAATTGGGTTACAAGATAGTAGGTTCAAATGGCTGATATGGAACTCATGGAATCAGGGCTAATAGCAACGTATGAGGGGAGATCATTATCAGAAATTTGAAGAAGACAGAGATATAGCTATATTCAAACGTTCAGTCGTAAAGATAGAAAGACAATTTCAAAGAGAAAGAGAATCGATGTTGTCATTAGGTCTGTTTTTTTTAAAAAACTTATTTAAAATAATGTGAATAATCAAATTTATCCATGCGCGGATATAGCCCTCTTGTTTGGGGAGGGGGGCACAATCACACAATATACCTAATAGAAAATTTGGAGGGGGAAGGATTCGTAACCTAGAGAACAGAGGTACGAGTCCTGGGCAGTACTTTTTAATGCAAAATGTTTATCGAGGTACGATACCTAATTTGTTAAAAGCTGTAGAGCTTACCACAAATACCTTTCATAAGGATGATATGGTCATAAGCGATTTTATAATCGTGATGACGAAAAAATGGCCATGGCGGATGACAGAATTTTTGACGATTTTTTATTTACGTATTTCTATTTAGTCTCAGGATTGGGAATTATTTAGGGGCCCATGCCCCTCCCCCCCTCAATATGATATAAGACACAGCGGATCACCATTCATTTGATTTTTTTTAAAAAATTTACGTGATTAGCTATAATGAAATTTGAGAAATACCGCCCGCTTAAAAAAACTGGGGGCACGTGCCCCTCGTGCCCTCCTCTATATCCGCGCATGCTTATAAGGAAATTTCTATAAAAAGGGGGGAAATTCCTTTAAAATATTTGAACATTTAAAGTTTTTTTTTTTTTTTTAAATTCTCCATTCTTCAAGATTGCAACTTATTTTATTTCAGTTTTTGGTGTGTTTTTTTTTATAATTTTTGAAAATTTGGAATAAAAAAGTGGTTTAGATCTTGTTTCTCTTTGACTTGAGAATAAGTCAGAGAAATAAAGTAAATAAATGATTGAACTCTGTTAAAAAAAAAACATGCCTATTGACTATTGATGTGAAGGCCTAACTTACGGAATCATTACATTTAAAGTCTTCCGTAAAGCATACGTTTTTATTAGAAGACAAATAGATCATTCAAGTCAAATGAATTTAACGATTATATTATTTGTTATTTTAATCAGCCCATTGTATTAACCGTCAATTCATTGCTTCCTTATTTTATTTTAATTTAGATATTTGGAGATTTCGTGACGTGCGTGTGAGGGTGCCAAACATCCTACATGTTAGATGTTCACGGCATGTCAGTACGTAGAATTTACCTGATAATCTCAAGTTCACATTTGATTCCACATGAATGCGTTTAATTTGAGGACATTCTGTTTTTTTATTTAAATATAATTAACTGCTTAATTATTATTCATAAATTATTATTTATTTAATTTTGAGAGATTAATCTATAATTAGTTTAATTACATGGAATATTTGGAAGTATACCTAATAACTATATGATATTTCCCCAACAATATTTGTCAGTCCGTTCGCTTGCGTTCCAGATTGTGTATTGTTTAGGTATTAATTTTGTACAGTATATTAATTGCAAGACATTTTTTAGGTTCATCTTCGATAACTCTCGAACGCCTTATCCGATTTTGATAAAATTTGCTATTCATTATATTCATGGATGCCCTTACGATTTCATAATACCTTAGACATATTAGATATAGCTATCAAAAAGAGATTAGAAGATAGATTTGAAAATAATATTTACCAATGTTTTTTTTTGTCCTGGTGTGACCGAGATGTAACCAAATTGGTCCAACCGGGGACTCGTGGTGGCCATTTTAAGTGAGTGGGGCCTACAGTCCACAAAAATCTATAGTGATACGTATGTTTTACAAACTAGTGCATGATAAATATTTATTAAAAAATAATAAGCAATCACAGCATATCAAGGCAGAACTGTAGAAGATATTAGACAGGTGAAATTTCAAAAGATTGTTTATTTCCGGAATAATGAAAGTCATGACAGCATTACAAGTTCTTTATGGTTTTGGAAAACCGATCACTCATATGCAAGCACACTTGACAGATCCATTTTAATTTATTATTTTCAATAACCGACCTTTGGAAACGTCAGGCAACATACAAACCCTTCAAAATTTACGTTCTTTGTAAATGCAGCATCGAAAAATCGTATAATAATTGTTCATCCACCGTACATGGTGCTTCTTCCATTTGTAAATGTAAAATTCTTTATGTTATTATGTCACAATTTTAGTGGGCATCATAGCATTACAAGGTATTTCCAACAAAATCAATATCACTTAGCCTAAGCTGCAGTTTAACAATTTCCTCATAATGCTACCACTTGTCGCTATTACCATAGCTACTCAATTGTCCTCAGAAGGCTGAGTTACCCCCAATCACAAACAGACTAAGTAGAAAATTTGAAAAAACCTGTTCAATTCTTCGACCCGTCTAGGAATTGAACATGGATCCTCCTTGGTGCAAGCCAAGTGTGATACACACTCTGCACGGAGACGTCTGCTTCTTCCATTTAGCTTCAGTCAATTTTAATCAAATTTGGTATGTAGGTCCCGTTTAGAATACAAGTTGCTCCCAAAAGATTGTCGTTACTGTCAGCCATGTACCAAAATATCAGTATTCTTTTCTAAGAACTATGGTTTCAATGCGTGATTTGGTGTTGATACTTTCTGAGGTTTTTTTATTGTGCTGCTCACACCTTGAACCCTGTAGAAAATAAATAATTATTTTTCTATCTATAAATTAATGTTTGTTTTTTAAAATAATAAATTAATAGTATTGTACCATTGTACCTTTTAATTAGTTGGTGTGCTATTAAATGTGAAGTTAATTAATGTGGGTGACTGATATTAAATAAATATTGTAATATGTAATTATATTATTATAATAATAAAGATGTGTCCTCTAATTAAAATAATAATATTAAATAATGCATGTTTTTATTTTTAATTACCAAGACATATTCCGATCGAAAACTGTGTTGTTCTTTTTATTAGTCGCGGACTTATGTACCTATCTCCACTATAAATGCGAAAAATTTTGGTATGAACATAGCACACGTTTCCTTACCTATCTATTGTATAGAAAGAAAAACAAAATTGTAATGAGCGGAAATTTTTGATGTTCAGTTTTCTATGCCAAGTCCGTGGAACCAAATATCGAGTTTCAGCCATTAGAGTGTGTGTATGCCCGTTTGTGATTAGTCCGTGGAACTAAATATCGAGTTTCAGCCATTAGAATGTGTGTATGCCCGTTTGTGATTAGTCCGTGGAACCAAATATAGAGTTTCAGCCATTAGAGTGTGTGTATGCCCGTTTGTGATTAGTCCGTAGAACCAAATATAGAGTTTCAGCCATTAGAGTGTGTGTATGCCCGTTTGTGATTAGTCCGTGGAACCAAATATCGAGTTTCAGCCATTAGAATGTCTGTATGCCCGTTTGTGATTAGTCCGTGGAACCAAATATAGAGTTTCAGCCATTAGAGTGTGTGTATGCCCGTTTGTGATTAGTCCGTGGAACCAAATATAGAGTTTCAGCCATTAGAATGTGTGTATGCCCGTTTGTGATTAGTCCGTGGAACCAAATATAGAGTTTCAGCCATTAGAGTGTGTGTATGCCCGTTTCTGATTAGTCCGTGTAACCAAATATCGAGTTTCAGCCATTAGAGTGTGTGTATGCCCGTTTGTGATTAGTCCGTGGAACCAAATATCGAGTTTCAGCTATTAGAGTGTGTGTATGCCCGTTTGTGATTAGTCCGTAGAACCAAATATCGAGTTTCAGCCATGAGAGTGTGTGTATGCCCGTTTGTGATTAGTCCGTGGAACTAAATATCGTGTTTCAGCCATTAGAGTGTGTGTATGCCCGTTTGTGATTAGTCCGTGGAACCAAATATCGAGTTTCAGCCATTAGAGTGTGTGTATGTCCGTTTGTGATTAGTCCGTGGAACCAAATATCGAGTTTCAGCCATTAGAGTGTGTATATGCCCGTTTGTGATTAGTCCGTGGAACCAAATATCGAGTTTCAGCCATTAGAGTGTGTGTATGCCCGTTTGTGATTAGTTATCACAAGGAAGGCAGAATTTGTCGTATTTTATATGGATACAATTGACTTACGAGTACATGCCAAACTAACTCTAACCGTTCTCTTTTTTTATAGGATTTGTGAAAACTGTCCAAAAGATGAGTAAAATTTCACCGGATCATTTTGTGCCGCTTAACATTTTTTTGTGGGTTTTGAAGTCGTAAATCTATGCCAATAAGTCACAATCAACCGCTACCTTTAGAGTCAGCATAGCCATCGCTTAAATTCAGCCGGATTTATGCGACAGTGTTATTGAAAATTCGAACGATCGGATCCGAATATCCATCGTGGCCATAAAGTTTTATCATTTGGACGTGCCGCTCAATCGGGCAGTGTGTCAGAGTCATTTGGAAAGTCAAATAGAATAATAAACAACAGATTAGGCAGACCGGACAGACGCCAACATCGACCCCCCCCCCCCNCCCCCCCCCCCCCCCTATATGGTCTATGAAGAAAATCATGTTGGTCTGTTACTGCGTGAAAGAAGTACAAACCAACAAACATACATTCGCATTTACATTTTAGTTTCCTAGCATCCGTGACTGATATGAGCATGTCATGGGGGCGGATCAGAGCTTTGTCATGCAAAGAGGCGATGACAATAGTAGTTTCTATCCTGGACACTGGCCACTCCAAAGTCATCAGTTGCTAGATTGTCAGATATATTATTACTTATATTATCTATTTATTTAATTAAATTTATAAAAAAATAAGTATAAAACAAAATGGTGGTCTCATCAAAGCAGTATTGTCACTCCGAATGATAAAGTTTATTCAAGATGAATAAATACTTTTATACGCTTTAGATTTAGACTATACAAACGTATACCAAGTGTTTTATAGAAGGCAAACTATTGCAGAAAGCGGCATATCACAGAGAATTATGGACAAGAAACGAGGGACTCTCAGACACGCGGGATCTTTCCCAGTTGCGACTAGCAATTCGCAATATCCCTCGGGCCACCTGTTTTCTTTTGTTTTTAACTTTTTATTTTCAACTTTTTATGTTTACTTAAAATTATATTAGATTTTTATTTTAACCCAATAGACAGGTTAGAAAACGTTTTTAGGGCCTTGCGTTGATGAGACGATGAGCAATCTTGCTGGAGCACGACACATATTGAAAGTGGTTAAAAAAGGGAAAATATTAAATATATAAGAGTATTAGAAGTGGTGGGATTTTGAAAAAAGGGATTTATCTTGTCCAGGATTCTCTATGATATGCCGCTCTCACTATTGTATTCTTGAGGAATACTACACGGATAACTAAACTATCAGGGAGAGATATAGAGATTGATAAGCTCCTTCAAATAAGTCCAAAAGTATAACGATTTTTAAAACATAAAGAGAATATTTTTGTTTTTACAGAAATCTCAATGTCATTCATTGAGATTTCTGTAAGTATACCAAAGCTGAAATAACGCTCCAACTTCATTTTCTTCTATCAATTTAAACTTAATTTTATCAGTTTTCGTGATCTGAACTTTTCTTGTATCAATTTAAACGTAATTTTCTCTATTTTCGTGATTTGAACTATGTCCTAATATTTGGAAACGTGAACACCCACAACGTTGTTCATGTAGATGTAATAGTAGCAGCATGTCACCTCAACGCCCCCTCCCCCCCTGAAAATTGGAACTTTAGGAAATTTTCTACGACTACGGAATCTTTCCACAGCTTACAAAGTAGGGTGTAAGCTTTGCAGGATTTACAAGACAATCACCCAAGTGTACACTGTATCTGGATGTCCGTCATTATGTGAGTGAAGACGTAATTGAGTCGACGTTTTAACCATCGAGAAAAAGGGGTAAGCAACCATGGAAAACCTTACTAATGATGATGCTGCCTTCGAATTTAATATCCATAAAAAGAGAATATTGTTTCATATTATTATTTTATTAATTTAATTCAATTTAAATTAATTGAAAGAACGAATAATATTATTTTTTGTCAATCAATTTGACCTCGTTCTAACCTCAGGCAGCCTTATTACATGGGATTACATTTGTGGTATTCTATCATATTATAGAATACATTAGGCAAAAGAAATAGAACATTTTAATGCTGTTCTGATTAGCTCAGTCAAGTGGTTACACATAAAGTTACTACGTTAGAAGGTTTCCTGAGGTTGGGAATAAAACACTAGGAAAACAGTCAGACATGCAGGTTTGAATATTACCAACCCAAGATACAGCTGGTTCACCTGAGCTGGTGGGCCCCGTTTAAATGCTAATCGTACCGTCTCGTTGTTTGTAGGGGTATTGGTTAATGGTAAGACACTCTGGTAAGGTGGGCTGGTGGTAAGTGCTAAGACACTCAGGTAAGATAAGTTAAAGGTAAATGGTAAGACACTCTGGTTAGATGAGTTGGTGGTAAAAGGTAAGACACTCTGGTGATATGAATTGGTGGTAAATGGTAGGGCACTCTGGTAAGATAAGTTGGTGGTAAATGGTAAGACACTCTGGTAATATGAGTTGGTGGTAAATGGTAAGGCACTCTGGTAAGATAAGTTGGTGGTAAATGGTAAGACACTCTGGTAATATGAGTTGGTGGTAAATGGTAAAACACTCTGGTAAGATGAGTTGGAGGTAATTGGTAGGACACTCTGATAAGATAAGTTGGTGGTAAATAGTAAGACACTCTGGTACGATGAGTTGGAGGTAAATGGGAAGACACTCTGGTAGGATGAGTTGGTGGTAAATGGTAAGACACTCTGGTAAGATGAGTTGGAGGTAAATGGCAAGACACTCTGGTAAGATGAGTTGGTGGTAAATGGTAAGACACACTGGCAATATGAGTTGGTGGTAAATGGTAAGACACTCTGGTAAGATGAGTTGGTGATAAATGGTAAGACACTCTGATAATATGAATTGGTGGTATATAGAAAGACACTCTGGTAATATGGGTCGGTGGTAAATAGTAAGACACTCTGGTAAGATGAGTTGATGGTAAATGGTAAGACACTCTGATAAGATGAGTTGGTGGTAAATGGTAAGACACTCTGGTGAGAAGAGTTGATGGTAAATGGTAAGACACTCTGGTAAGATGAGTTGGTGGTAGATGGCAAGACACTCTGGTAATATGAGTTGGTGGTAAATGGTAAGACACTCTGGTAAGATGAGTTGGTAGTAAATGGTAAGACACTTTGGTAAGATGAGTTGATGGTCTGTGGTAAGACAATCTGACACCACAAATTTCTTTTGTTTCTCTGTTTGTAACACGATAACGCTCGAAAACGCCTTCTCTGATTTTGGACATTCATTATATTTATAGTTAGTGAGGTGTATAGTTCACAGAACCCCAAGTTACTTATTTCTTAAATAGTCTTACCTGCTATGGAAGAGGTTGATGCACCGAGCCAAGCATTTGAAGATTCCAACATTTTGGCCTGAAAACAAAAAAGTGAAGTTAAAATATTAGCAAAGATCTCCAATATACGAGTATCTTCTATATTGATACTGTTAGCACTTTGAATGAAACGTTCGGGACCATTCCGACTGATGAGTCCATCAAGTGCTGCTGAGGCACCAAAGAGTTATAAGAGCGGGCGTAACGACAACTTCTTTATAAAGTTGTAACCTCTTTAGAATTGTTGTGACAGCCTATTCCAAGGTGCGCCTCAAATTATGATGATTGGTCTGGAGTGAGGATAGTTGGTGTTATTTATGTTGATAGAATCGTCTGAACCCTAAACGATAATACGAGTATTTGGACACTTCATCATTTCAAAAACTCTATAAATAACAAGCATGTCTTTGATTATTGGCAGGGCCGTACCCGAGATATTTTTTCGGGGGGTTGTTGCTGTTAATGATGATATTATTGTTAATGATGATATAGTTGTTGTTATTGTTGTTGGTGGTGATGATGATGATGATATTGTTGTTGATGATGATGATGATGTTGTTGTTGTTGTTGTTGATGATGATGTTGTTGTTGATGATGCTGATGATATTGTTGTTGTTATTGTTGTTGGTGATGCTGATGATGATGATATTGTTGATGACGTTGTTTTTGTTGTTGTTGGTGGTGATGAGTTACACCTTACAATATTACATAGGTTATGCATAAAAAAATATTGAAATTTCGGGGGGGTCTGGACACCTCTGACCCCCCTCCTGGGTACTGCCTTCATTATTGACATATAATGTATACTTGGTAATAAAATCAAAATTATATTATCATTGTTTTAACACTAGAACGCTCGAGTGACATTCAAAACATACCACACACAACACTGTTCTAAGTTATGTGATCAGCGCAGTTTCAGTATAACCGCTGATTTATTTCTATTTAATATTAAAGGTAAGCGAGCGTCTATGGTACTTTGAATACACCAGTTCCCGTTAGATCACTGAAGTTAAACAACGTGCAGCGAGGTTGTACCATGTGGGTGTTCACGTGGGTTCGCGCCCTCGTGATGCTGGCTATTTTTCCGGCCCATACCAGGATGGGTGAGTTCATTGTGGGTAGCTGGTTTGAAATTTTCCAGCGAATGCTGGGTAAAACCCCTGCACTGTCTCGAATGATCAAAAGAGACGTTAAGCCAAAAAAAAAAAAAAAAAAAAAAAAAAAAAAAAAAAAAAAAAAAAAATATACATTAAAGTTAAATTCAAACAAAAAAGGAATTTATTGATTAAAACTAATGCTTTGTCACAATGCACTTCCCCAATGTTATTATTATTATTATTGTCTTTGCTTGAATTCAAACCAACTCCCTCTTAATTACAAATCTATCATTCTAACCAACTGAACTATTGATGCTGTGACCTTAAAAATATCGTTTAAATTGAACCCATATTGTTAATCGACACTAAACTAAAACGCACATACTAAAAGGCACATACTACTCATGGAGCTACGTTGATTATCAGTCAGTCAGTATACCAACTGGGCTTTGCGTTTTATAAGTATAGAAGATATGCAAAGATGTGTGCTATTCAAGAATATAAGTAGGTATAAGTGTTCATTTGTATGCGAGCACCTTAATGAGTAGGATATTGGATAATATTCCTCACAAATTCTTTGTATATTACGGTCTTTAGGACATTCAAGGGTTAAGTAAGGTACTTAATGAAAGAATTAAATGAGTTTGTGAACAAGAAAGGTTAATTTATAAAAATTGAATAATATCAAATTGTTAATAATATTAATTAACAAATTCTTTACATAACGATTACATATGATTGTCAAGGACATATTATTTATTATAAATATTTGATAACAATTTAATGTTTTGTGTAAATAAATGTATAAAGCACATTATATACAACGTATATTTTTTTCTATTATATAGACATCAATGCATTACAAGGTATATCATTATCATCAATGATAACTTATGGAGAAATATTAAAGCCTGTAATTAAATCGTTTCTCAATCATGAAAAGAGAGGTATATTTATTTTCAATAATGACTCTTGAATCAAATTTACTTCAAAATCAAATCAAATATTAGGGGGCACCCCCCCACGCACACACACAAAAAAAATAATGAACCTTAAATCAAATGTTGATATTTTACATTTGAAGATACATAGAATCCAAAAGTCGAATAACGCCGCGCGGTCCGCCGTGATCGGCACTTTTGCCACTTTTGCATTGATCGATTTGGATGAAATTTGATATCGAGGTCCCATCTTAAGTCTCATTGTGCCCGGATGAAATCGCTCATACTGCTGACGGGTTTTTCCGTATTATTTATTAATTTGTTATTTTTGTTACTTACGAAATTTTTTGTGAATGTCATCATATTTACCAACGTCCGGCGGGGTTGTACCATGTGGGTGTTCACGTGGGTTCGCGCCTTCGTGATGCTGGCTTTTTTCCGGCCCAACCCAGGCTGGGTGAGGTCAATGTGGGTAGCTGGTTAGCAAGTTTCCAGCGAATGGAAGGTGAAGCCTCCGTCTTGAATGACCAATAGATGTTAAAGAGACGCTAGGCCAAATTAAAATAAAAATGTCATCATACATCTCCCGAAGGAGTTCAATTTCTTTTACTCTATTAACTTCGATCTGGCCCAAATCAGCGAATTGTATGAACATAAGAAATGTTCGTAACAATTTTTATCAAAAGCATACAAGACGTATGAAAGTTATCGTGTTGTATTAAACAGAAAAACAGATACATAAATCGTGGTTTTAAAACTAGACTTCACTTTGTTCAGTCTATGTTTTCCACTTTATATAGAGTTCACCGGTAAAGTATCTCCTAGTTGTAAGTCAGTATCTATACTTATAAATATTATTATTATAAATAAGTATGTACCGTGTACCTACTGATGTCTGTAAGGTACTCTGACGTATGTTCTAAGTTGGGGAAATCATGACGGGGCATATTTTAGTATCATTAGTGTCGAGTATATAAAGTCATTACCATAATATAAAAACATGAAGAGCTGCCTCGTGTGCTTCAAATTTTGAATCTCATATCTATTAGTTTAATTATATTTTTTAAAAATAAAGTTTAGCCAGCGTCTAGGGCACGTTGAATTAATCAGTTCCCGTTGGATCACTAAAGTTAAGCAACTTCCAGCGAGGTTGCACCTGTAGGTGTCCGTGTGGGTTCGCGTCCTCGTCCTCGTGATGTTGTTATTTTTTCGGCCCAACCCAGGCTGGGTGAGGTCAATGTGGGTAGCTGGTTTGCAAAACCCCGCCTTAAATGACCAATAGATGTTAAAGAGACGTTAACCCAAATTAAAAAAAGAAAAGAAAAAAAGCAGATGTACTTTTACTAGGATATTTTTAGCCCCAGATTTATGTGTATATCATTTTTATAATTAGGTTCCATACAAACAAATTTACATACAAATATTCGAACATTGCCTTGTGATACATAGGTATAAATAATTTATTTGTGCTAAAGTTAATGCACTATTAATATCCACTTCTCGATGGTATCACCCAATATATGGTTTGAACCAACAGGCTCTTGGTTATGAATCAGGCACTCTTAACCAAATAAGCTACTAAGGCATGAGCTAGTCCCTTTTATAGCTATTACATAATATAATAGGACAGGGGTTCCCAAACTTTTTGGTACCGCGTCCCCCTTTCTTGAAATAAAAGCCTCCCACGCCCCCTCCCCTTTACATTATAAATTATGAATGGGTATGGGTGTTGCTGAATGCTATCTCATTCAAATTCAAAACTCTAATGTGTTGCTGAATGCTATCTCATTCAAATTTTCTAAACATCATGTTCAATAAAATTGCCTTTGTAAAAAAATTGTGTACATTTATATTTTAACTAAATGATAATAATTTAACTGGTCTCGCGCCCCCCTTGGCTTGCCTTCACGCCCCCCAGTTTGGGAACCACTGTACTAGTAGAACTGTGAACCGTTAGACTTCACTAATTTAAATAACCAACGCTAATTCTATCCATACAATGAATGTCCAAGCTAAATTTCATCAAAATCGAATAAGGCGTTCGAGAGTTATCGTGGTACAAACAGACAAACAAAATAAAATTTGTTGTGATAAAATTAGATCTCTTTTCGTTCAGTCAGCTAAGAAAAGACAAGGCTCGATCATCCCACATTTATCAAGATCTTCGAATGTCGTCACCAGTGTTCCTTATGTATACATTTTCATAAGAACTGGTCACGTGACAGTATAAATGGGTTTAGCCATATAAACTCATCAAACAGCACGGCACGTTTGACGTCAGCATTTTAAGTGCAAGAACATACCTTGTTCCTTGTTGCTATTATTTGAGGAAATTCTTATTTATTTCAATGGGGACGTCAGTTTTTATTTTGTCCCCCTGTATTATGTACTATATACTTAGTAGATAGATAGGTAGATAGGAGATGGCAACTTATATAAATATATATGTATATAGGTACGTACTTATATTTTATATATTGTAATATAATAATATAACTACGTTATTCATAAATGTAATATATTTAATATCAAATGTAGATGTATGTTAGAAGCAACAAACGAGAATAAAGTTGTTTTTCAGACAACGTCTATGGCACGTCAAAAACACCAGTTCCCGTTGAATCATTGAAGTTAAGCAACGTCTAGCGAGGTTGTACCATGTGGGTGTCCACGTGAGTTCGCGCCCTCGTGATGCTGGCTATTTTTCCGGTCATTTGAGACGGGGGCTTTACCCTTTATTCGCTGGAAACTTGCAAACATTGACCCCTCACCCAGATACTTCGCCCGATGACACCTCGCTCGTTGCTTCACTTCAGTGATCGAACGGGAACTGGTTATTCAACGTGCAATAGACGCTGGCTAATCTCAACTTTTACACGTAATAAGAGTTGCTTTCTAAAATCAAACCTTGCAAGCCTTCCCGTTATTTGAAAGGGTTTTCCCAAGACACCGGAAAAAATGCATGCATCCCAATTTAGCTCGTTTGATACACCAGTTCAGATCACTCAAATTAAGGAACGTTTAGTGTCATGCATACTCGAATAGGTATTCGCCCGATGACACTGTATATCGTTGTCATTACTGTGGTGCACTCAGCCTTGTGACGATATCTACGTGGTTGCTGTTTACAGAGAAACGGCTCGGAAAGCTAGGTTTCTTCCCAATTCTGCTACAAATTAAAATGTGCTTGCCAATCCGAGTCACTATTAATAGCCAGAGTTTTTCTGTTCGCACAAATGCTGCAACATATTTTTGATCAAGTTTAGTAATAAGACTCAAATAATCCCCTCATAGTTGAGGAGGGTCGAGTTACATCTAGACATTATATTGAAAGAAGGAAACAGATCTGAGGTGTCTTCTGAACTGTGAGGTGAGAGATGTTGTCAACGATCCGATCGTCGGAGTGTGAGGTAAGCTCAAGGGACTAGAGATGCATATGAGGTAGTGAGCAAGCAACTCAATCAAAGGTGGATTCTGTATTCAACAGACACGAAGGGGGGATTTTGTAGAATACTATAGCTTATGCCCACAAATTCGTTTTTTTTCCCGTGGCTGTAGAATTTCTTATGACAAAAATATTTCAGTCTGTTTTTCCTTTCTAAATATAGGTTTTTCTATATTTGGAAAGGACATATGACATAGCTGGGGTACGAACCAAGATACATTGAATTTTATTGGATATATATTTGGTATGCTTTTTGGGGGTGGGGGACATTCTCGATTATTTTTTGATATGATCAATTTGGGATTTTTTTCATTTCTTATTTCGTACCTACATAAATAGAGTACCTACATAAAATATCATCGTTTGAATAAGAGTCGGTCAGTATACCAACAGGTCTTTCAAAAATTTCGAATTGACATCAACTCTGCAATTTGTAACCTGAAACTCATTTATTTTACTTTGTCGTTACTTATAGATATTCATATTGGATTGAGCATATTAATTCATGGACTGTATAACGCAGAACTAATAAAACTCTGTGAAATAATTTAAACTTGTAACCTGAAACTCATTTATTTTACTTTGGTGTTACTTATATAGGTATTCATATATACCAATATTGGATTGGACATATTGATTCATGGACTGTAGTATAACATAACGCAGAACTAATAAAACTCTGTGAAATAATTTAAACTTGTAACCTGAAACTCATTTATTTTACTTTGGTGTTACTCATATAGGTATTCATAGATACCAATATTGGATTCAGTAGGCATATTAATTCATGGACTGTAGTATAAAATAACTCAGAATTAATACAATTCTGTGAAATAATTTAAACTTGTAACCTGAAACTCATTTATTTTACTTTGGTGTTACTCATATAGGTATTCATAGATACCAATATTGGATTCAGTAGGTATATTAATTCATGGACTGTAGTAAAAAATAACTCAGAATGAATACAACTTTATGAAATAATTTTAACTTGTAACCTGAAACTCATTTCATGGTGATAATATGTTTTGGTGTAGGTTTCGGGCGCAATCGCACGCACATCATTACAGTTTTATCCCCGATATGAGAACCCAAAAATATAATTCAGACACTTCTCAAAGTTCTCTGACGCCAATGATTTACCACAATAACTGAAGTTAAGCAACGTTGGGCATGGTCGTAATCAGATGGGAGCCTGCACGAGAACTGTACGTATTGTTGGTTTTACCGGGGTGTACTCAGCTTCAGCTTTTTAACTCCATTTGTAAATCTACAATTTCTGGACTATACCTATAGAAAATTTAAAGGTTATTCATTAATTTTTTTATATAAGATCTCTAATAAAATTACCCGTTCTCCGGGAGTATCAAAATGGTGGAAAGTTCCATCACTTTACCACCTCGGTATTTTTTATAATATTCATAAGGAAGGTCGATTCTAACATTTTCAGAGAAATTTAGAACTAAAAATTTCTGGGGAAACCTATGGCTTTTAAATGACAGGAGAATTTCCGTACCTAGGTAGTATTATTATTAACTTCCAATGTATGCAGATGACACAGTGCAGCAACTCTATATTATAAAATACTATTCCTTGAAGCATAAACAGAATATGGCGAAATAATAAATAAACAAAAATTATTAAAACACATTTCAAAAATAAATAAATAATATTAATTTCCTCTTTACTGAAGATAACTAAATAGATTAATATAGAGTTAATAAAATTTAAATACAATAAAATAATGGAATATGTAATTATTTTATAGCGGATATGCCACAATAAAATGATAATTAATAGATGGGGAAAATACAATAAATATAAATTTAGATTTTTTTTAGTTTGATACAGGGTGTAAT
The DNA here is from genome assembly GCA_012654025.1 of Pachypsylla venusta. Classification (NCBI taxonomy): domain Eukaryota; kingdom Metazoa; phylum Arthropoda; class Insecta; order Hemiptera; family Aphalaridae; genus Pachypsylla; species Pachypsylla venusta. The sequence continues at coordinate 25,789,370 of CM022880.1, read as the reverse complement.
GAAACAAAACTCATTATCGTTGATTGAACGGAGGTCTAGTTTTTACACTGTACGAATTTCTTTTAATTTGTCATTTTGTCTTTATGTACCACGATAATAGAATTAATGGATTATTATGACGAAACAAGACGGCATACAGAAGAAAGCGCCAGCGGTCCATAACGATCGACCGATGTTTGTACAAACAAATGAAGAAAACCTTTATTGAACTGTGCAAATTAATAGTTGATGAGGATTATACAATTTATTACATGATTTTCATCCAATTTTATGTATAGAATTTATGTAAAAAGTAGCCCAACCGGTGTCTCATAGGCCCCTCCCCCCCAAACATCTACCCATCAATTCGTATATTCAAATTGTTTGTAAACCAACCTAATTCGTTCAGCTGATCAAGTATTGGGGTTTCGTTGCACGATTTGGCGGTTCGGGCCCACAGTAATGAATGATTTTTCTTAATTGAAAATGTATTATATTTATTATAAGAAAATAATGTAATTCTCTATTATTATAGTTATTTTTCTGATGTATAAAACACATTGCATCACATAAAATTGAATTGAAAAGAATGTTTTGTTCTTCTTTGAAATTTTCAAATAACATTTTTGTGATATTTTGAATCCTACAATTGTAATTACAAGAAATAAGTCAAATAGAAAATGAATGAATGAAGTCACCCTGTATATTTTGTTAAAGAATAGGTGATCATGAAAGTGGGTATTATTTTTTAAAAAAAATAAAAACAATTTCTGGATGGAGCCATTGTCTATCAAGTCATTTGTATTCAGACCATGGAATGGAAATGTAAGGTAATACTTGGTCGTAGTCGTAGAGAGACCAAAATGATTTTGTAGGTTATTTCCATAAAACAACCGACACATCACTAGCTTGATCCCAGAAAGAAAACGATCTGGCATAGAAAAAAAGAAATTTGCTTGTCACACTTCAACGTGTAAATGCAAAATTTAATTAATTCGTCACTTTACCTCTACGATTGCGAACCATCATTCTACACTCTACAGGATAAGCCACTGAAACTTTTCAAAGGCAACAACCATATTTGTGACTGCAATGGTAGAAGTAGGTTACCAAAACGGCTTGATGGCCGTTTTGACGGCCGATGGCTGTGGGACTGTGATGGTATGCGTTCCTGATCTTTCTGATGATCACAGAACCGGTCATCATCTGGACGATGTCAAATCATTTGAGGTCAAATCGAGTCGCTTTTTCATTTGTCATATTTCGTGAGCAGAACCATAAAACTAGTGGCGATATTTCGGATTAATTTGAAACTAACTTAGATCGCTGAATTATTTGCGAGTGAGAGATTCTTGTTCTCACTCGAAATCGATCCAAAACATCAGAAAAATTGATGGGGAATATTAGAAGAAACTTACCCTCAAGACCTTATTATTGGGAGAGTTCCCTCATTACGAAAAAACCGAGTGACTACTATCTATTGTCAGTATAGTTTTACGTCCCCGCCATGGTCTATTCTACGCAGCAGAATAGGCACGTTGCGCGAAAACAACAGTTCCAGTGAAGAACCATTAAAACCTTTTCGGTAACACATTTGGTGTGGAACCAGAGGATTTGAGAGGAGCGTATCATGTAAAACATCTATAGTTCTACACTTTCAGAATATTTCGAACTCGCAATCCATAACTAGAAACTAAACCACACCTAACCTTTCACATCCACTCTCTGGTGTTATGCTGATGCAGGGAAGAGAAAGGGAGAGAGAAAAAAAATAGAAAATGGCATCCATAACAATATTATGGTAACACATAATAATAAAATAAAATTAACAATAAAAATAATCATAAAAGAAAATAAGAAAAGAACATAAATGAAAGAAAATCGATAGAAGAAAATATTAGAAAGAAACAGAAAATTCTCTCCATCTCTGTTGGAAAAGCATTTCATTTGAAGCATGATGTTATTATTTTAGATAATATCGGGGGGATGCCTCGAAATTTGGCAGTAATATTAATGTCACTGATCAATAAAAGGATTCTGACAGATATTCCAGTTCCAGAATGACCTGGATTCCATATACAAGCCTACCAATCCAGGACAGACGGTAAACACTCAGATCGACAAAGGTGGACAATATGGACGAAATAAAGAAAGAGAGAGAAGCTGCACATTAGAGAAATACTTTGAATAATGCTGACAACAGATATCCGGCTTGCTAATTTCGATAAACCTCGATTTTCACTATTCTTCGCGACCGCCGAATGGACGGCTTGCGAGGTTATTTGGTCTTGGCTAACAAGCCACACAACGTGAAAGCCTTGAAAAATAAAATTAGACATGAAATTGCCACCGTTCAGCAATAAACCCTAAGCGAAGTGATGAAAAATGCAAAAAGGAGCACATTGCGCCATTCGCTTTTGTGGCGCCTATATCTAATCCTATATATAATATATAATCGAAAATACATTCAGTGGCGGATTTACCGTAAAAACAACAAAGGCCACGGCCTAGGACGATAAATAAAAAATTTCAGGGCATACTGCAGCAAAATTCGCATTTCAGAAATAGAGGCCGCCTCTATTTCTTAAAATAGAGGTGGCCAGTTCTAAATTGCCTACGGACGGTACGGCGAAAGTTTAAATCCGCCACTGAATACAATTCAAAGCAAATCATTCTGATCGTCTTTGTCTTTATAAACAAAATACCAAAATCCCGTCAATTTTAATGGCCCATTCTGTAGTTGCGATGGAGAGAATCTGGATAAGATCCCTTGATGTTTTTGTTTATATTGAGGAGCAATACTTAAAGCCTCGCTCAACGTGACATCGCATTACACGTGTTAATACTGTGAGAGAATATAAATATAATATTAATCCTCATTCTAGGTAATATTTTATATTAGAGATTTGTTTGATAAGGAGATATTAATCAGTAAGGTGCGTGTTAGATATTTATTTATATTATTTAATCCTGTAATTAATTAATAATTCTAACAGCCATAAGATGGTAAAGACAAATCGGCAATACTTACCGCTTACAACGAGAATGACCTACATAGGATAGATGAGGTAGAGCACCGAAATACCGGGGGTGTTTTATTTTTAATAAATATATAAATGCTGTTTCTTTGTGCTATTATGTCACAACTTTGGTGCTCACTGCAACTCCAATATCAATCACTATCTAATTACTTTGAAATTTTCAACTATGCGCATTTATCTCCATAGCTACTCATTGTCCTCACGCGGCTGAGTGGACCCCGAAAACATTCAAACCACAGTGACAAACGTTTGCTCCTGCGCCAGGATTCAAACCTGGGTCTTCCGAGTGCAAGAATAATGTAGTGACTATTGAATCAAGGGAGCCGATTTTTTATTTTCAATGACGAACCTTCGGATTAAAAAAATATCCCCTCTCAAAATTTGATATTTTTACATTTCAAAGTAAAATCCGAAAATTCCTTCCAAGTTGACCGTTTTTAATTAAAATGGTTATAGAGGTTATATTTGAGACTGATTAATCCCCGAAAATTGGTGTTACTGTCCAAAACATACAAGGGGGGACCACCTTCTATGTTGGCAGAGTTTTTTTCTAATTTTTTTGCCTATTCCAAATTTTTTTTTTGAAAATAATAAACAAATTAATAATTTCTTAAATGATTTTTTCAATATTTTCTGTATCTCTATGAAGTTTAGAAAAGATGAAAAACGTTCCAGAGGAACATTTTTTTCTTGTCGGGACCTACATCTGAACCGGTCCAAGGGCAATGCTCTGGCCCTTGGCCGTTGTAGTGTTGATATTGGCACATGTGCGACATCTGTTAAGAAGTATTCAACAGAATTTACGTTTGAATTTTTTATAAACTCAATGGCACTGAAATATAGACTTTATGTACACCCTATAAGCATCTAGATTAATAAATAATTATGCTGATTAAAAGTCGAGGGTGTCAAAATTTGCCTGGTACCAATTGTTCCGTAAATATTAACTAATGATACCAAGTCAAAGTCAATAATGAGACAAGAGGAGGCACCATTGTTATCTGCTTCAATTTATAGCCCAAACCATGAGGGAGGGTGACTAACTCACCGATGACTAGATTTTTGTCGAATTTTTTTTAACAAAACGAATTTTCTACTTGGTCTGGTTGTGTTTGGGGGTAACAGAGCCTCCTGAAGACAACTGAGTAGCTATATGGTAATAGCGAAAGTAGTTGCATTATGAGGTAATTGTTAAGTATAATTTGGTGTATTGTAGTGATTGTTAAAAAAAAATGCCTTGTAATGATATGATGCCCACAAAATTGTAATATAATAACACAATGAAATATACAATTAAAAAAATGTTTTTTTTTTTTTAAAATTGAAATCCATTCAATAAATTAAGCATATCTACACATCTCTCAAATATTGATTTTTTTAATCAGGAGTCGGAAATTTTTTAAACATGAGTAAATGAAGCATACAATGAAAAGATTTGTTTTGGTAGAAAATTTAAGAGGTTATTAGTAGTTTAGTGTTAGTTTAGGTTATTAGTAGTTTAGTTATTAGTTTAGTACATAAGGCTTTTTAGTTTAGTTATTAGTTTAGTTGGTCTTCTGTTTGTGAACATCACAGTAATGCTGTGATGTTCACAAATATTGTGAAAAGGTCGTCAGTCCTTACCACAAAGAAATTCAAAGATATACACATACATAAATCTCGGAAAATATTGTTATGTGACGAAATTCATTCATCAATATTGGATTAGGAGATTAATACCTATATATGAGTTCGTGAAATCGTTCGAAGTCGCTCATGTTATAACGTTTTGTTGTAAGCGAGCATGCCAAAGCGATTTATCGGCTACAATAAATTTAGCCCATTTAAAGGGTCTACTTTTCATTTGGACCAATCGGCCGTAGTAGAGCGCAGTCGCTTCCAAAAACGGTCGCCTTAAAGGGTGGCAGTGAACGTGTTAAATATGACTTTATTTTAGTAATATTTAAGAAGATTACTTATGATATTATTACCCCCCCCCCCCCC
>CM022880.1:25747592-25782886 GCA_012654025.1 Pachypsylla venusta | reverse complement strand
TTACACCCTGTATACTGAGTATCCATCAGTTAACTGTTATTGATTACACCATGTATACTGAGTATCCATCAGTTAACTGTTATTGATTACACCCTGTATACTGAGTATCCATCAGTTAACTGTTATTGATTACACCCTGTATACTGAGTATCCATCAGTTAACTGTTATTGATTACACCCTGTATAATGAGTATCCATCAGTTAACTGTTAACTAATAATTCCAGTAATGTTCCTGAGAAATACTATTTTATTATTTATATTTATTATTAAAATAATTCATTTTAAATCCTAAATCCTGATAATCTCCTATGAGTTATGGTTGTTAATTATTTAAAAGTATATTTACTTATGTACTCATGTAGGATTGTACCTAATACGTATCCAAGATCATTTAATAGTCTTTCACATTATAGTAATAATAATAGTCATGGTATATATTACAAGTTAGTAATGTTTACTATTAAACTCCCCCGTAAGTCCAAACATTCATTCGTCAAAATATCTACATACATATTATACCTACGAGTATAATACTGGAAACTCATTGGTTGATTCACCTGATCATCCACCATAACGTTAGAATCTTTACTGAATTTCACCGGGAAAAAATGATTGATATCAAGAGCTATTAAATATCCAACAGTGATTAATATCAAGCCATAGCCAATTTCCCATATTGAAGCAGTGTCATCAGTAAAATGTTTAGGCCTTCATCTCAGTAATANATTACAAGTTAGTAATGTTTACTATTAAACTCCCCCGTAAGTCCAAACATTCATTCGTCAAAATATCTACATACATATTATACCTACAAGTATAATACTGGAAACTCATTGGTTGATTCACCTGATCATCCACCATAACGTTAGAATCTTTACTGAATTTCACCGGGAAAAAATGATTGATGATATTTAATAGAATTTAATAGAAGAGCTATTAAATCCTGAGGTGAATTTGAATATTATTGGTGTATTTCACCAAACCACCAAACTCTGGTTAAAACACAGAAAGTTTTCATTTCGCTTAACGTCTCTTAACACATCCACAATAGTTAATATTCCAATCGGGGGTTTTACCCACAATTCTCTGGAAATTGCAACAGGACGTTCCTTAACTTCAGTTGCCTTACGGAAACTGGTGTTATCACAGTGAGCCATAGCCAATTTCATTTTTGACTTAACTCTTTAACATCTATTGGTCATTTGAGACTGGGGTTTTACCCCCCATTCAGTGGAAACTTACAAATCAGCTATCAACATTGACTTCACCCAGACTGGGTTGGGCCGAAATTATAGTCAGTATCACCGCGGCACACTCATAGCCTCGTGAGAAAATGACGGGGGAAGCTATATATCTTTTTTGTAAAAAGGGGTACCTGCTCATAGCTGCTCTAAAGTCAATCAAGATTCGGTGCAAGACCATCATCAATCCAATTTGGTAAATTTTTGGAAAATCGAAAAAACTGTCCTACTCATTTTCGGGCTAACGGGGATATGGCTTTTGATAAAAATGATTTGTTCCATTGCGTAGAAAATGACAATCAAATAATATGTTTCAAACTGTAAATTTACGTAGTATGAAACTGTAAATTAGGATAAATATTAGCAATTTTGAATAGAATTGTGTATCTACCCTCGGAGAATCAATTTCCATCAAAAACTCATTTTCGTAAAATTTGTAATTGATAACTTTTTAGCTTGGACCGATTAAATTAGAAAATAACGCCTAATGAAATACACCGTCTATCTTTTTTGTGGAATTGCTGTTTGAGAGGTTGCTCATTGATTCGGTTAGGTCATTAAATTTAAAGATTGTAGATTTCAACAACGCTTGTTACAGGGTATAGAATCATTTCAATCAAATATTTTTTCAATCAAGCATTTCACATCCTTTAAGTATCCAAAGCCGCCTTATGTGATACATTTCTGTCACTACGGGGAATAGATTCAGGCGAAATTAATATATTAACATAATTATTATTGAAATAATTATATTAATAAAAACAAAAATATATACTGGGTGGAATGAAGCAACAGCCTAAAACGTGAAGTGGAAATATTTTCCAATTTTGATAAAACAAAGTATTAACTGGTCGAATCTTATATTACATGAATTGTCTGTGGAAATATTTTCCACTTTTGATAAAACAAAGTATTAACTGGTCGAATCTTATATTACATGAATTGTCTGTGGAAATATTTTCCAATTTTGATAAAACAAAGTATTAACTGGCCGAATAGCCAAGGATCATACTACGTTGAATACACCAGTTCGGGCGTGATCAGTACTTGGATGGGTGACCGCCTGGGAACACAACGTATCGTTTACTCTTTTTTCCGGGTCAAACCCAGGATGGGTGAGTTCAATGTGGGTAGCTGGTTTGCAAGTTTCCAGCGAATGAAGGGTAAAACCGCCGTCTTGAATGACCAACAGATGTTAAAGAGGCGTTAAAAAAAAGCCGAATCTTATATTCCATGAATTATCTTTAACTTAATTGTCTGACCGTCTCGCCTGTTTATTCCCGTTGGTGACGCTTTCCATACTAATAACACTTATATGGAAAGGGTTTTTATTTTTTGGGTCACCAACGGGGTGTTTTGTGGTATTTTCTGTATAACATATTGGTGAATATTAAATTGAATTGAAAAATATTATGAGTAGGTATATATCTATTATTAACAATAATATGTTTTGCATTAGAAGTACTTCCAAATTCTTACTTTTTTTTCCAAATGGAATGTCACGAAAGACAAATGCAAATTTCTTGTCGGTGACATTGTTTGGGAAATATAGTTCATTGAAAAATAACTACATAGTGTTAGATAATGTAAAAATTCCAAGATTTTCACCAAAAGGGGAACATAAGAAAATAATAATCTCTTCAAAAGATGAACATTGAGAAAATGAATGATCTCTTCAAAAGAGGAACATAAGAAAATAAATGATCTCTTCAAAAAAGGAACATAAGAAAATCAATGATCTCTCCAAAAGAGGAACACAAGAAAATAAAAAATATCTTCAAAAAAGGAACATAAGGAAATAAATGATCTCTTCAAAAGAGGAACATAAGGAAATAAATGATCTCTTCAAAAGAGGAACATGAGAAAATAAATGATCTCTTCAAAGAAGGAACATAAGGAAATAAATGATCTCTTCAAAAGGGGAACATGAGAAAATAAATGATCTCTTCAAAAAAGGAACATAAGGAAATAAATGATCTATTCAAAAGAGGAACATGAGAAAATAAATGATCTCTTCAAAAAAGGAACATAAGGAAATAAATGATCTCTTCAAAAGAGGAACATGAGAAAATAAATGATCTCTTCAAAAGAGGAACATAAGAAAATAAATGGTTTCTCCAAAAGAGGAACATAAGAAAATAAATGGTTCCTCCAAAAGAGGGACATAAGAAAATAAATGATCTCTTCAAAAGGGTCAAATTGAGTTCTCTCACGAGCGAACGAAGGTTAAAAGTTACAATTTCACTCGACAAAAAGTATAAACATGTTAAATAGAGCTAACTAGTTTCATACTCTTCTGTGTACATCATCAGAACTACTGCACGAGATATAAATAACAGTATTTGAGGAGTGATTTTCAAAATTTAGTTGGGTTACATTAAATGTATAATGCTTACCACTACATATATGTGAATGCTAATTTTTATGTTCATGCTTATAAAATCTTTTTTCTCAATTTTTGTTCCACCCTGTACATTATCATTTTTATATTTATTAGTTTGATTCTTACTCTACAATGTACATCCCCTGATGGGAGAATCACACCATGACGTCACAATCTACACACTGAGGCATTGATTATTTATTTATTATCTAGCTTTAATTTTATTATTACATTATTATATCAATTGTTTTGTTTCTTTTGTATTAAAATAATCATATTAATTTATTTATTTCATAAAATAATAATTAAATTTCTATAGAGTTAATGATAAATAGTAAAAAGGAAAGAAAAAAAAACTAACTATAGGGTCTAACTTGTCCAACTCCAAGTCTGTAATTTTTATCATAGGAAACATTAATATAAAGAAAGCATTTGTTATAAGAGCCTGCCCTTGCAAGAGTTCAGATACTCTCCCGCTTTCTTATCGAACAACTTTTATGAGTGCTATATGTGGTGATACGTTTTTTCCAACAGCACATACCTCAAGTTTTAAAAACGGATGACCTAATGGCACTCTCGCGGTACAATTTACTCCGTATACGAAAAATAAGCTTGTGAGTTATGAGAACACTCTCATTTAAAATATATTGGCACTAGGTCTTTTTCGGAAGAAAATGGATGTGATACTCATGTCAAGTGGGAACATGTTCTAGGGCATTATTACAATGCATTTCCTCATGTTCTTACTAAATTTTTGGTCTTTGCTTAGATTCGAACCAACAGCCTCCTGATTACGAATCCATCACTCTTACCAACTGAGCTACTGAGGCTAACATAACACTCATTACAGTTCCAATTACGAAACAATTTTGTTTAAAGGCAACGTTGAAGCTGTTACTTTTTATTTTAATACCATTGCAGGACGTATTGCTATCATTATCTACAATTCTATAAACATTTTTGGCAATCGCCTCAACTCTCTTAATTTTGACCTGTAAATTTACGTTTAATCATAATTTTTTTTTAGATTTAATATGTTTTGTTCAAGACCTCACTTAGCTAAATGGCCATCATGAGGCCCTTGTTGGCCAAATAAGTTCCCAATAGGCAAATTTACTGAACATAATAAATGTCCATAGAAAGTTTTATCAGAATCGGGCCCACCGTACGAAAGTTATCGTGGTACAAAAAGACAAGCAGAATTAAAGTTCATTAGAAATAGAATTTTTGCATGCCAAATTTAAGGTAAAAAAATTCAACCTAGCCACTCTTGTCTGTTTTTTGGCTGCCATTTTTCCAAATCCCCATTCAAAATTGTTCTGCTAATAAGAAGAAGTAAAAATACGTACTGAAATATATTTTGGAGACTTCTTTCTCCAATAAGATCATTTTGTTTAGATTTGGCCCTGTATGTTTGAAGATTAAAGATAAATTTACGCCTAGAGATAGGAATATAAAAATAACAGAAGAAAATATTCTATTGTTTCTCGGCAAACTTAATAAACAGACAGTAATGAATATGAGTCCAAATACAATGAGAGAAGTTGAAGAAAATAAGATTATAAATGAAGAAAAGAGTTTTCAGAACATGAGAGGACTGAAGAAAAGAGTTTCCAAAACATAAAGGGAGTGAAGAAAAGACTTTCTAGAACATGAGGGGAGTAAAGAAAAGAGGAGTTTCCAGAACATGATAGAAGTGGAAAAAAAGAGTTTCCAAAACATAAAGGGAGTGAAGAAAGAGTTTGCAGAACCTGAGGGGAGTGAAGAAAAAAGTTTCCAAAACATAAAGGGGGTGAAGAAAAGAATTTCCAAAACATAAACGGAGTGAAGAAAAGAGTTTTCAGAATATAAAGGGAGTGTAAAAAATTTGGATCTAACTTTAGACTAGGGATCGGGATTAAAAAATGAAGGTAATTTCTATTGTAACATTTTTAAGAGGGAGGGACGTGTTAATGGGACTCTAAAAAACAAAAAAAAATGATAGAACATATTTTAAGCACCTTCGACTCACACTGGCTACAGCCAAAATTCAAGTTTTTGTCGTTTCTAATAGATTTCGTTATTACGAGTTACTCACTTAACAATTTCCGCATCCATGGCGAAAATTAATATTGGTGGCAAGGTTGGGTAGCATATTATGCTAGTTTGGGGAAGCCAAACTAGACATTGATATCTCGACCCCTTCCATGTCCTCCAATAGTAGGAAAAAAATCTCAAATTCATCTGATGAATTTTCATGGGTTGACTGGGTATGAACCCACGTCCTGCCAATACAATACCAAGGTATCTACACCACCAACCTATTTCGAGTTATAAATAAATTATTAAGGAAAACCCGTGGAATAAAATAAACCAACAATAAAACAACACAAAAAGGAAAGAAAGAAACAAAGAAGTGTTTGCTGGCAAACGACGACGCCAATATTTGAATTAATAAAATGGACGACATTTATTAGACAATTTTATTTGATTTACAACATTTTTTTTTATTATAAAAGTGAGGACAAGTGAGGAAGAATGGGAGCGAGGAGAGGGAAATTAAAAGTTTCAATAATTTTCCAACAATTAAATATGGTCGAAGTGAAAAAGTAAAACTCAAAAAAGGGAGGCAGAGAAGTTTTTACCTTATGGATAAAATTATTTCTTTTTGTTCGTGTGGTGTTCCCTCAAAAAAGTTCTGATAGAGGAAGTAAGCAATGATTAAGAACATCATCCCATTCTCATTGTAACAAACTTTTTTACTTCGTTATACCATCACAGATAATACGAAGAAACATTGGTGCACCTATTCTACGACGTGAACTATTTCTACTCTGAAACTCTCTCTTTCCTTTTGAGAAAATTTCTGAATGACAACTTTAAGTTTTATATATTTATGTATCACTGAATAAATTAAAACTGTAAGTCTCACTGAGTTCATGGCCACCAAGTGGAACCGGATGGCTCATTTAGGCCAGGATGGAAAAAATGCAGATAGGGCCATTTTTTTTTACAAACATGTTTTACTTATCTGCACCAAATTTCGATGATACCTATATTGCTGCATCAGAAATGCAAATGATTCACACTAGTATTTCCGTGAAATGTAGACCCCACTCAATTAATTTGGCCACCATGAGGCTACTCCGGGAGGGTACAAAAGCAAATTCTATGAACATAATGAATGTGAAACAGCATGGGACACAATACTGTTTACATTTTTTTTTTCAAAAAGACACACACCAAACGGACGTATTCTGTAAGCTTTGATTGTTCCATAGAGTATTCTTGCGGTAATTATCTGATATACTTCCCATTTTCATGCATAAATTCTTCAGCTTTTCGGATATGTCCAAAAAACGCGATATGAATCGTTCTTAATAGCTTCTTAAGTCGCCAGTCCGTGTAATTTATCAATGATGGCTTAACTTAATTCATCCAAATCATTGGAAGCTCCAGAGATGTTTTACTTACTGGGTTACGTGGTCGCCCACTAATTAAAACCTTTCTAGTTAGTTTCGTGCCCTCGTAATGCTGGATTTTCCGGTCCAACCCAGGCTGGATGAGGTCAATGTGGGTAGCTGGTTTGTGAGTTTCGAGCAAATGGAAGGTAAAACCCCCGTCTCGAAAGACTAATAGATGATGTAACGTCTGTTATGCCAAAAAAAGCAGAGTTTTTCAAAGGTTGGATGCCCTTCCTAACATCAAACTTTCTGTATTTACACGGGCTTAGGACCGTCACCTAATGAAGCTGGCTTGATCCCCGCGGTGGCTTCATTAAATAAGTTCATTACTATCTTCCACTGTTTCATTTCTATACATACAAATAGGCTCCAAATAATATATTTCAAAAAGATATTTTATAATGAAATTTTCAAACGCTCTGACATGTTCCTTTGCACCGTTAGATAGGTACTGTGGGTGTTTTTCACAGCATTACATAGTTTCTGTTTAATATTTATTTTGGCTTTCCGTCCCCCCTCCCCATACCTCTGTCTCTCATTTCTTCTCTCTTCTTCTTCTTCTTTTGTTTATCCTTTATATTGATTGCTAGTTCCTCTCCCTTACTCTCTTTCTTCACTCATTCTCGCTTTTCGTTAATTTTCTTCTTTGCATTTTGTAATTTATAATAAGGATGCATATTAGAGAAAGAAACCCATACGTAGTCCGGGACTCTTTTTAACAAATGTTTCTTCTAGGTACCTGGGCTTACCAGACGACTTTGCCATTTTCCACGTTGACTACATCCGTTCTCGTCAAATAACTTCAAACGTAATGCATCAGGGGTCACCACGTATTGTTGGATTTTTCGAGGTGCACTTAGTGTCGTGGGGACAGCTGTTATTGGTTACAATGAAACGGCAGAAGAAGCTAAAACTTAGTTAACCTAGAGGTAAAAAGAAGTGCCTTCCCACAGCTGCTTTCAAATCATTAACCCTGAGGCACCGGGTAGGCCTATATGGCCGAAAACATAATAAATGTCCATAAGAAAAGGGTAATAATTAATCCAAACTCAGTATGTATTAATTATTCTAATGGCCACTATGAGGGTTCTATATATGTTATATCCTCTATATGAGAACAAGCAGAGAGAAATGAGAAAAACATTGGAAAATTTGAGAGGAATAAGTTCAATAGAAAAATCTTGCGCTGTTTATCTCTTTTTGGCAACATGTCCTCTCCTCACACTCCTCCGTTCTTGTTGAATGTTCCTCTCGAGTTTGACCCTTTTGTGATCTATCTTAAAGGGGCAGAATGTTTTAGATTCATGTGAACCAGAGATGCTTCTCTAACGATCTCTCAGTTAAAGCGCATATATTGACTAAACAAAAACGAAAGGTATATACAGGGTGTCCCAGTTAAGGAGGACAATAATTAATGGGCTGATTCTAGATGCCAATACCTACCAAAAATGCTCCCTTTAACTTTTTAATAAAAGTTTTGTTTTTGAGTTATTCACATTTTCAACCTTTTTTTACACGTGTACTCCTGACGTCACAAATATGTCCATAACTTTCTTGGACATACTTTTCATGAAAATTTGAAGATATTTTTGGACACATGGAAAATTACTGTTAAGATAAATTTACTTTCATGACCAGAAACTTTGAGTAAGTGCCTCGTTTTAAAAAGCAAAGGGACTCTCCCACGGTTGCTCAACAATTTTTTTTTTTTACCAAAACGGGAAAAATATCCTGATGTTAATAAGGTTTCAACGGTATATCACTTTTTTCCGTTAACTTCTGTATTCGTAGAGAAATTTCTATTTTAATGTAACAAAATCATGAAAAGATATGCTACATATTTAGAATTTTTTTTTAATTTTTTTTTTTTTAACATTTATTAGTTTCCAAGTATAATTTTCCTTTTTCTTAAAACCTAAAGACATTACGAAAAAAAAAAAATTAAAAAAATTCTAAAAAAGTGAGAAAAACTCAAAAACAAAGCTTTTATTAAAAAGTTGAAGGCAGCATTTTTGGTAGGTATTGGCATCTAGAATCAGCCCATTAATTATTGTCCTCCTAAACTGGGACACCCTGTATATTAATATAAACGCTGGTTCTATATCACTTCCAGCTATACAAAATTAGAAATTAACATTTCCACTTTCCTCCCAACAAAATGTGCATCCTCCTAAAACAAATTCTCCTCCTCTTCACCATTCTTGATTTTCTCCTCAAAATTTCCCTCCCTTCATTTATCCCCTTCATGTCTTTCTCTGATAAAGTTTGTGACTTGAGCACAATATTGTTGTAATTACGTATAATAATATAAATTTAGAGATATGCTGTAGAGCAAGAGAGAGGAATATAATATAAAACAGAGGAACATAGAAAAGGAGGTGTATCTCCTCTTTCAAGGGGTTCCTCTCGAATATAACCCTTTCATTTTGCTGCATCTAACAAACCCCACAACATTACCCCACCAAACAAATAATAATTCCAACCTGGACCCCCTCCCCACCATTTAATTTCCTCTATCAATAATAAGTACTCTTGCTATGAATTTGTTTTCCAAACGAAGAAAATCCAATTAAATAATGCAATATTGAAGAAGATTTCTGTGCCATTTTAAGAAAATTCTAAATTGAGAGCATCTTTAATATCTTTTTTTGGTTTATTATTTTCAATAATAAAGTTCATTATTTTCTTCCTTCCTTGTAGTTCAGATATTGTAGCCTGTTCCGCAATACCTATACTACAAATCAATATCTAGTGTCATGTCTACATGTAGCATTTTTATAGTTTCGTTATAAAAATTACAAGTCGAAGGTTTTTTTGTTTTCAGATTTTTTTTTTCTTTTTTTTTTCAAAATTTAATTTTCGTCGGATCGACTTTTAATAAGCTAGAAATATCTATTTAAAAAGGTTGACAATCTAATATGATAAAGTTAAAATTAAAAGTTTGAAAATTATATAAAAGGACTTATAGAAAACAATACTTATTTTACTTTCCGTGTCCTGGCCAACCACTTCCTCAAATTTTCTTCATTTAGTACTCGGCTACAGTGATAGCTTTATCGTTTGCTAAAGTGAGGTCTTCTATGTACACATATTTGGAAGGTTCGGACATGAAAGAAGATGATCCTCACTCTGGACTGCCCCACATTCACCGCTGCCATTGTCTATATAGCCCCACTTCTTTTGATTGACTTTACACCTGGTTACTCCAGTTCTGAGTCGGTTTAAATTTTTCCATACAGGGTATGTAAGATGGTTTCCTGTCGCAAGTTTTTCCCGTAGATTCGGATCTCCAGTCTTTTGTTCCCACAGTTGTAGCACAGTTTTTTTTTTTGTTCCCACAGTTGGTTTCAGGGGTGGTCGAGCATTGTATGGTTGTCTGAATAAAACTTTTACGGGATTTCAGTCGGGTACGATGTATGTTATGACCATATAGTGGATGACGTTGGTCATTAGCTTGTTTTAAGCGTTCGGTTTCTGCCGCAACTTGTCTCCGGATTACGGGAGGCACTATTTGTAAACTTTTAGGAAACAGTAAAATAAGTACAAGACTAGTAGTAATATTAATTAGTATTTTATTGAGAAAAGGAATTTGAACCTAACATTCATTGAGTTAGGTTTCCGCAGGCTGGAGGCTGGAACTAGGACCAGCCCAATAGTCGTAATTAATATTAGGTGACATATATTTCATTTTCATACAAACTGCGCAGAAAATGGTAACAAAAAAACTAAAAAAANTTTTTTTTTTTTTTTTTTTGTTTTTCTTTGCACATTTCGTTTTATTATTTGCAATAAATTATCTTTAGAATCGATTTTACAAGGTAGCTACGCAGAATCAAAAATCCAATATACGATCATTCGCCGTAAGTGTTACTTTTTCCACTTGAGTCAAAACGACTTAAATCAATTAATCATAACAGAATCTGCCACAGTCAACTTTGACCAGGCATTGTTAAACAAGAACTATTTTCAAAAAATCGTTGTATTTTCGATATTATAGTTCTATGAAAATACCTATTGTATTTTCGATAAACTCTGCCAAATGATCGTTCATAGTTGACTCAGCCCAGACAGAGTCAACAACATTTTCTTGTAGCATCTTTTAAACAGTCGCCAACAAACTCAATGTTAGGTACAGTTTTCCTTTTCTGCTCAAAATTTTCCTCTCTTTCCTAGGCGAGTTTCTTTATCTTCCGTCGTATTCCTTCTATTATATTATCCATTATTTTTATACTTTTTCTTTCCTCATGCATGATTTTCATTATTTATTTAACCTATATTTCATATATTCCTCCACTTGAACAAAATCTATATGTTTGTTCTTTTCATAATATCTAAACATCTCGTATGGTATTCCTTATTGTTATACATTTCCCATACACGTGGACGTGAAACACAATATGTTACATATATTATTTGCAATATTTTAAGTTTGAAATCAAACTCGGGTACCTCCCCTCAAAATTCGATATTTTAAATTACAAGGTGGGTAGGTATGTATATACTCCAAAAATAAAATAAAATTCCTTCGTGCTTGGATGGCTAATTTCGAAAAATGGCGATTTATTACTATCCTATGCAATTGCCCGAATCTCCAGACTTCTTCTGGTGGTGACATTTGAAGTCAATAAGGAGCATGTATGGCTTTTAAATAATATTCGGGAACAAAATAATGACATTTTAGCCTGAAACTCTAAAAATTAGGGAAAATGCCGAAAAACGTGTACATTGAATTAATTAATCTTGTGGCGCATATCATGAGTAATAAAGATATTTTCAAAGGTACAAAATAGTCAAAAATCCATTTCATGGCAAATCATTTTGACCGATTTCGTCTTCATAGCCCATGAATTTAAAAAGGGTCCTTTTCTGAACTGCATCACCTCGTACAGTCGTTCTACAGGTTGGTAGATATCCGCGTCTTACCAAGGTTTCTAACAAACAATTTTTTTACCTTTCACAGTGGCGTAATTAAAGCTCAGAGGTAAACAAGCATAAAACTTCAAAATGCAAAGTGAAACTTTTTTCTGTTTTTAAACTCAGAGAGAGAGAGAGGAAATCTGACAGTTTGTAAAATAGTATTAGAATAGTAGCGTAAAAAATGGAGGGAAAAAATAGAATAAGAGTGGTTGGGGAGGGATAAAAAGTTCAAAAAAAGAGACTAAAGTAGAGGAAAAGGGGAAGAGTGGGATAAAAAGTTTTTGTGAATGATAACTGAAATGAATGAAAAATGGGAAAAATCTGATGGGATATTTTTTTTCTCTCTCTTTCTCCTTTCTGTTTGTTGATTCAATTCATGCAATAATATCAGCCCCTATTCGCGCAGAGTGGGAGATGAAAAAAGTCGAAATGTGTGTCACGAGACGTGACGCGGCGGGTCAAGTTCATGGCAAATACTCTTAAATTTAGTCAAAGTGGGAAATAGCAATAACATAAAATTTGGTACAATAGATTTTTTGAGAATTTAGCTTTAGGCTTAAATATTTTTAATAATAAAGGAACCTTTGGAATCGAACACGAAAAAATAATACCCCCCTCCCCTCAAAATTCGATTTTTTTAAAAAAAATCCGTTTGTCATCTAGAATTGACTAAATATAATTTAATATTTGGTATGTATGGAGTTGCCTCACTGAGGAAAAGTAAATCATATTTGAGATTGTAAGAAGTTACGTGAAGATGACATCTTACGGGCCCAGTCACTCTGAACTGATGGTGTAAAATAATACAGAATGAAACTCTGTAATATCATTATGTTTGTACCTCTTGTGTAACTGGCGTAATTCTATTACAGTGATTGTCATGGTTCTGGGGCTCATGTCAATTATCAGCCTCCAAGAACAAATATATGATGACAATTAAAATCTTTAGCAATAGACTACTTATCTGAGCTGCTGCCCTTACATCTGGTTATCATCGGACACGATGATGCGACTATACTGATATGTGAATGCAGTTGCCATTGGAGGTCTAAATATCTTCCTCACGAAGCCTCCGATAGCCATATTGAAGGTTTTTTCTGGGGGGACCCCACGGCCTTTCCTAAAGTCACACATAATTGAAGTTCTGTAGATTAGATTTTAGGAATAGATTTTGTGATGGAATCCTTATGTTTGTTCGGTCCGCGTCCACGATAACTCTCGAATGCCTGGTCCGAATTTGATGAAATTGGTTTTGGTGATTAATTTGGACAATAGAGGACCACATTAACGTCACAATACGTTAACTTGTATGGTCGATTGTTTTGAGAAAGTTAATTGCGATTTACTTGGAGAAGGTATCTTTTGTTTTATCCGCACGGTAATGGTACTTCATAAACAACAATGAGCCATGCCTTAATAGATCTAATTTAATGAGCCATGCCTCACAACAGATCTAATTAAATGAGACTGTCGAGACTTGATATCACAATAATATGAAAATAACTTCGAGAGAGTAAACCCTTTAAGTATTATTTAAAAAAAATTATATAAAAAAATAAAAGCTAAGTACCCACAATAAAACCTAACAACAACACCCACTATTTTCTTTTTAGATAAGACCGGAGCCGTAGAGCCGTCCGTATACAGGATCAACTTGATGTTACTCTCTTGAGGTCATATACTTTTTAAAATTCTGAAATATTAACGGTGGCAAAAATCTGGTCCTACACGGGGACCGGGGAGATGTGTCCCAACAAAGTAAGTTTTTCAAAATTTTTATTTTAAAAACTCGCTTTTTAATTGGCCTTCATGGGTCCATGTTGGACTGTTGTACATACGCAATGCATGGCCGTAAAAACGTTTCCTAATATCTAATTGGGTTAAAATTGGTTAAAAAGTTTTTTGGATTGTCTCAACACATTTCCCCGGTTGCAAATCCGCAAAAATCATTTTGGCCAGGAAAAGATGGCCCTTAGTGGAATTCGTCTGTCACTCTGATCGACGTAAAAATAAAATGTGTGAAGTATGAGGTAGGTAATTGACCCAAGAGGTTGTCTGTTCCAATACTACAGTCCAAAAGGTAGCAGAATGCGAAAAATGCACCAAAATCATGGGTACGACCCAGGAAAATTACCAGAATCAAAAAATATTAAACCGTTTTCGAGTTATATATCAAAATTTCCAATTTAATGACCAAAGTCTAAAATCTGAATTCCCTCATTTGCTTGTATCAATTTAGATCATGAAACTTTAAATACGAGAGCCATATGATTGATGTTATTCCCCTGATTTCTCGGGGACAAAGACAGAAAGTAAAAAAAAAAATATATTGAATTGAATCTATTGATATTTTTTTCCATATGAAACCTATTCTGATAACAAAATAATGTTGCTAGTTGTTAGGCATTATAGTCCTGGAAAATCAAAAATTTTAAAGTTAAGGAACATGAATCGCACACATTTCCCAGTTGTGTACCTTCATATTTGTATAGATAGGTACCCCTGAACTTTAATAACTATTAAATGTGTATAAAAACGAAAACTAGCATTAAATAACCTAAATAATGTGAGCGAAATGAATGTCCAAGTTTTATCAAAATCGGACAAAGTAGACCTCACTTCGTTAGATTAAATATCAATCCAAAAAATCTATTTTCCAAGGCCGTAGACAGGAACACATCACTAATTTTGTACCCATTGAATAATTGATCAAGGAAAATGGGTGTTACGAGGTTATTATGGTTGATAACGAAAATGAGGATTTTTTTAAAAAAAAGTTAAGCCCCGGAACTGGTTTCGCATTACTTCAGGGCACTTGTTTTTACAGCCATGCCATTCCGGAAACGAGAAAATTGGATCAGAAAATTCCGTGCTGTGAATAGAGATGATGTTGACAAGATAGTTCGTTGGACCTACACCCACCCCAGAGAGAGGATACACAGGTAATGTTTTGCAAAAGTAGCACACTGTATATTATGTATCAGCAGAGAAGGGCCATATAACAATACTTATCTATAGAACAGGCGCGTTTTATTATATATTGTATACGAATAAAGTATATATTTATATATTTTCCAGTAAAATATTAGATATATATTTATTACTTTCCCTTCATGGTAAGTTAAAGGAGCTTTTCAATCAAACTGGGAAAAACTTCTCGTGCCCATTTTCACGTTAAAATTGTATATTTTCACTTTACAAATTAAAAGTACAAGACAACAAGGTAAGAAAGTACAAGAGACTTGTAATATTAACTTATAGTTTATTGTGAAATAGGTCCCAGCTATGCAATCTTGAGTTTATTATTTTTCTATTTTTATTTAGAACGGATCCCCTAACATATGACAAAGATCATCTCTGAGCGCTAAGGATTAACAAGACCTTACATGATACTTACATACAAAATATCATTTCTGTCAACCTTAACTCACAAAAGTACAAATTTCCTTGGAAAAACGGATTTATTAAATTTTTGGATTCTATCTATGTACTATGAAGAAAATTATTAAAAGTACAAAACTGGAGGGTAAGAATACTAGTATCAAATTAGAGTCTGGTTCTGCGATTATCTGAAGATCTGGTCACTGGATTTTCTATTGCTATACCGTTAGTTCATGGGAATCCGTAGATTGCTCGATTTGCGGACTCCCATAATAATAATATGTATATAATTGTTTTTACTTGCATACTTATATGCAAAGATGTGTATGCTATACAATCAGATAAGAATGCGGCTGTCTGTGAATGCACTTATACATGTTACCATCTATATGGTAAGATCATAGAACCCTTAACTTGCCACCTATGTGATAAAAACTTTACCAGATATACCGATATATGGGGAACGAGATTTGTTTAGGATTCATCAGGAAAAATATATTAGTTACACATATTGGGAAAAGCATTGTGTTGTAAGGTTACTCAAGTTTTATGAGGTTAAGTTTTATGGAATAATTTTCATAATGGAACCCTCAGAGGCAGAAATTATTATTATATTTTATTACAACGATAGGAATTATTTTTAGATTTTATTGCTTGAAATTGTTATTGGTGTGTTGTAAAATATTGTATAGAACATTAGACGATGGAAATAGAGGGAATTAAATGTAATAAAATAAGTTGGTAATAAGAAAATACAGGGAAACTAGGAATAATGTCAAAATATAGGGAACCTAGGAACAATGTCAAAATATATGGAAACTAGGAATAATATCAAAATATAGGGAAACTAGGAACAATGTCAAATTATATTAGGGAACCTAGGAACAATGTCAAAATATACGGAAACTAGGAATAATGTCAAAATATAGGGAACCTAGGAACAATGTCAAAATATATGGAAACTAGGAATAATATCAAAATATAGGGAAACTAGGAACAATGTCAAATTTTATTAGGGAACCTAGGAACAATGTCAAAATATAGGGAAACTAGGAATAATATCAAAATATAGGGAAACTAGGAACAATGTCAAAATATATGGAAACTAGGAACAATGTCACAATATACGGAAACTTGGAATAATGTCAAAATATACGGAAACTAGGAATAATGTCAAAATATATACGGAAACTAAGGACAATGTCAAAATATACGGAAACTAAATACAATGTCAAAATATAGGGATCTCCTACTAATTTTTACATATGAAACGACAGAACCTCCAACCTACGCAGTCCAAAAGGTAAGCGATACCAAAAAAATGGTATGCATCAATGGACTCCCAACCCCAAAACCAAAAACCATAACCAAACAAGAAAATAAATGTAATAACGATAAAAAGATTAAAATTCTCTAGACACGGGGAAAGAAATATAGAAATTTGGGGACAGCAGCTAGTACTAGGTATAATTAGGAAAGGGTGATTTTTAGGTTCTTGGTTTGATTTTTCAAGCATCAACATTGGAACAACGAAACAGCGTGATCTTTCGCGAAGATGGTTTGGCTATAAACTGGGCCGGAGAGTCACTGCCTCGATAGCTCAGTGGTTAAGCGCTCACCTAGTAAACAGGAGGGCGTGGGTTCGATCCCCAGTAGAGGCAGGATTGTTTCCTCATTAATTTGAGTATTTGGACACATAAAAATAGAGCTCTACGAGTTAGGTGGTAGAAAATGGCTCAGGCATTAACCTCGCCCAGTGGTAACCTCCACTCAAGAGTCTTTAGAGTGGTTTGTCAATTTACAGGTGCATAAACTAGGTATCTCCATGAAGAAATCTTGTTGATATATAAAATGGGGAAAACTGACCAACAATCACATTTTTGCACTTATAATATTAGTACAAATAAAAGGAAGCTAAGTAATTATATTTTCAAATAATGAACCTTTGGAATCAGTAACGAAAATATTATGTTTCTTCCTCCAGTGTTAACTGAAATCGGTCAACATTAAGTCCACATCAAATTACTATGAGTGCAATAAAATCTTGGAAAAATAAAACAAAACAAAAAGTCGTCGAAATTTGTCATCTTTACTGAAGATTCTGACATCTTAACAGTCATTCAGGGCTTCTGATAGCGCATCTACAACATATATACATATATGCAGGTACATTCATTAATTCATTCTCTCTAATATAAAATATGAATCGTAACAAGAAATGTTTAGCATAGCAATAAAGAAGTTCTACCTGAAGTAATATTTTTTAGACAATATATAATTATTAAAACATTAATTATAATAAAATATACTCGGAATAATTACGACGTATCGAATGATACGCAAGGGGTTCCCAAAATATTAAAATCATACACTAACCCACTGGTAACCCACTGGTAACCTAGGAAAAAGTATCCTTCAATTTCCCACAGCCATTGAAAAAAATAGACTCTTGAGTGGAAGGTAACACTAGACGAGGTTAATGCCTGAGGCATTTCATACCACCTACCACTTCGAGCTATATTTTTATGTGGTCAAATACTCAAATTAATGATGAAAAATTCTGCCTCTGTTAGGGATTGAAATTGAATCCACAACCTTCTGCTTACAGGACCATTAGCTTGTACCCAGGCAGGTAGAATTCATGTAAAAAGTTTGGAAGGCCTCAGAAGGAACGAGTAATGAACCAAAGCTCGCGATTATTCCTCGTTGAAAAAAAGATGTCCAATCAATTCTGGAAGAAAACAGAATTAGTGTTTTGGGTCCTTTGCCATATAATTCAGCACATTTTTTTTTATGTTAATTTTTATAATGAGCCTTAATGTCAAAGATATTTCAGTATTAACGGAAAAGGCCTCGGCCACCATAGTGAGATGTAAGTGAATTCGAATATGTTATAACTCTAAAGGCCCTGTCCATATCCAGTGGTCAGAGTATTTACCCAGACCTACTATTATTCCCGGGTCACATTGAGATATTTTTAGGAGATTATAGCGGGCACCATTAAATATGTTTTTTAGTCTACTTGAAGGTTTAGCCTTCGGGGAACGTATTCAATTTTCGGTCATTCGAGACGGAAATTTTAGAGAAGTCCTAATCAACTAGTGCTTTCTTAGGAGGTGAGGAAAAAAAATTATGAAACTTATCATCATCATTGGTTAACAACCGTGGGGCTGGTTTGCATCAACAACTCGCCATTAGTTGTTCATACTAAAGAATTCTTACGGACAATAATGCAATATATTCTCCTTGCTTTCTGCATGGGTAATGGAAAAGATATCGTTTCTGACCCAGCCTTTAGTTGCCTTTTACGACTGGCATGGACTTGGGTGCCTTGGAAATTTATATTTCTTAAGAAATAGGGATAAAGTTTTTTGAAAGAGCTCATTATTAAAGTTATGACATAAAAATTCGATCAGAGAGAAATCAGAAGTTCGGATTTCTTTTTATCAACGAGTGTATGTTTTATCAACGAGAAACGATCAGAGAGCGAACCAGCTCCATCAGGTGACGGTCCTAAGCCCGTGTGTAAATACAGAAGGTTTGGTGTTCAGCATTTAAAAAAATCAATGAAAAGGTCATCAGCGAAATGCAAGTTTCTAAGCAGTTTCTATGGATACTGTGAGAGGCAAGCAAGGGTTAACGTGCCAAAAAAGGGTTACATCTATAGAGAGTAGGCACCGAACAAAAGATTGTGGCCAGGGGCGGATCCAGGGTATAATTTTAGGGGGAAAACTAAGGATATAGAATGCATTTATTGGTAACTAGCAGAATACGCCCGCTTCGCTTGGCGCCTTAGAGGCATGGCCGTTTATAGTTCCAACCCCCTTTTTTTCGCGATAAAAAGTAGCCTATGTCCTTTCCTAAAGTTTAGTCTATCTCCATACCAAATTTCATCAAAATCGGTTCAGTAGTTTAAGCGTGAAAGCGTAACATACATACAGACAGACAGACAGATAGACAGACAGAGTTACTTTCGCATTTATAATATTAGTATGAATAATGTGTCATTGAAGAATAATGTTTCACCTATTGCAAGAACTTTGGGGGTGGGAACTCTCCCCCAGTTCCCCCCGTGGATCCGCCCCTGGTTGTAGCATGGTAGAATTAAGGTAGGCAACAGCGACCCCAAATAGAATTCGAAAAAGGTGAGTTTTTAAAAAAAGAAGATTGATTGAAATTATCAACTTTAATTATTTATCTACGGAACCCTTAATGGCCACATTTTTCAAACCACTGTACACTGTATTTTAGAATATTATTTTATTTCAAATTATCACTTTCCTATCTTACTGTATACTTTATAATATCCGGAAACATTGGGCTTCTAGCCCCAGTAATTATTTTTTTATAAAATAAAAGGTGGAAAACATAAATTTGAATAAACAATATTTAAATAATAAAATTAATGTTTTATAAAAGATAATTTATTGTTATATATCGTGATTTTTATAAAAAAACATAATTTTCACGATTTTATGTTATGAAATGTTTTTTTCCATTATTTGTGCTTCATATTTTTAGTTTTTCATGCCGGAATTTTTCTCTTCGCTTTCTATACAATGTAAAATTATAACGCTTATGTTTCGCTTTATGAGTGGCCTATCCTTTTGACCCTGGAAAGCTATATGAGGTATAAGAAAGGGAACGATTTTCAGCATAACATACAGGGTGAATCATTTAAAGAGGAATATTCTTATATCTCGGATTCTGTTGGAGATCCAAAAAGAATGTGACTAATGTTTCATGATATTGAGGGGACTTTTTTTTTCAATTGGAACAATTCATTGTTTGTTGCATTTCTCATCCAACTTTTAACAAAGGCTAATTAAAGTAGCCAAAGCAAAGTGCAGTGGGAATCTATTGCTAGAGAGTAGTCACCGGTAAGAATATGAATATCTGTCTCTCTTTCTTAATTTGACCATAGGTGATGACATCAAATGTGACCTCTGGTCAAATTAATACTGTCCTCTCATTCTCTCAACATTGCTAATTGTTCTAATCGCATCGAAAATGTTCAAAGTAGATTTCTGGGTTTATTCTATGATGGGTTTCTTTATGGCAAATTTCTCTACTCTTACGATAATATCTGCTTTCTACTAAATATTGAGAAACTCAGTGATCGTCGCGATCTACACGCTTCAAAATTCCTTCTTAATGTTCTTCGAAATAAGGTGGACTTCTCTTCCATGGTTTCTTGCATAGAATTAACTGGAGAATTTATTCGAACAGACTTTTTAACAATACTTTTCGCATTAATATTAATATTACCCCCCTGACCCTTTCTACAACTCACTCTCTGTGTGTAATCAAATCGNTTTTTTTTTTTTTTTTTTTTCAATAAAATAGAATAAAAAATTTAGTCGTAAAACAGAACTAAATTTTGAATTTTACTTTAATTTCTGAACATTTCATCCAGGTATAATTTGTAATATATAAAGAAACCTTGATTCATAATTGTACCTTAATAAAAATAAAAAAATAAATAAATGGGTTCTTATAAATGAAACATTAAACATAGAATTGATTATCCTTTGATTATTTTTTACTACGGAAATTTTGTAAGTTTTAGAAAAGTCTTTTATTTTTTTACCTCGAGATCCATGTGTGACATGTATCATATTGATGCCCCCAGAAGAAGTTCATGTAGAAAGATGTATTCGTATCAGAAACTTATCAAATGCACAAAATGAAGTCATTAGTCACTTACCTGAAACACACAAAATACAACAAATAATTAATCAAATTACTAAAAGGTTAAAAAATACAATAAAATCGTTTCAACCAAATCTCGATCAAAATCGGTTTTGTCGATTTTGCTGCTGTATTGGACCTGTCAAGACAGTGTATAAAAATTATCATTTTGATATATGTTTTTCTCTCAATGTTTCCGTAACTTTTTACTTCCTTATCCTATTGAAAGAAAAGTATTGTAATGGTCGAAATTTTCGATCTCAATGCCAAAACACGCTTTGGACAAAATGTGTCCAGAGCTTAAATCTCGAGCAATTATTTGACGATGCAAACGACAAAGATCAACTGCAGCAGAATAGCAGTGTAAAATTTAGATCAATCTTTTTTATTATTTATTTTTCATTCTTTCTTACATATACAAAGGTACGTTTCCTGAGCATGGTTATGCTTGTAAGGAATTAATGAACCACATTGAGGCTCCAATAGGGCAGAAAAACTATCTGCCAATTCTATATGAAGAAAATAAAGGTACATACCAAGTACCATCAAAATCGAACAATGGTTATCGTTGTACAAAAAGTCTTCTTCAGTCAAAAATACAGCAACCTTTGCCGTGAAATGATGAAATTTGGAATTGAGAAAGAGAAGGAATTGATGAAAAAGTTTGAAGAAATGTTTCAAAAGGAAAGTCGACTATAAAACAATAGACATGCCATTGCAACGACCAAATTCAGAAANGACCACTTTATCAAATTCAGAAAATGACAAAACAACATAAATTATAACATTCTGGTTGGTAAGTGAGAATTTGCTCTGTTAGGAGAACACCATCCTGATGGTAAGTGAGAATTTGCCCTGTTAGGAGAACACCATCCTGATGGTAAGTGAGAATTTGCCCTGTTAAGAGAACACCATACTGGTAAATGAGAATTTTCCCTGGTAGGAGAACACCATCCACCAACTGCTAATCTCAGTTTAATATCAACACACCTTTCCACCAAATGTAAACCGTCACAACATCCCCTACCCCAGCTTTACGGTTGATCAGATTTTTACACTTGTAAAATTCACACTCGATGTTATTGCACAATATAGAAAATATTAGTAAAAAATCCAAATGAATTCAATTCATTAGTGGTTTTATAAATAATACAATTATAACACATATACGGGGTCGATCACATGAACGAAAAACAAAAACTCTGCCAATGTGACACATGAGTTTATTATTTTTCTTTTTTTGGGGGGAAATTGAGGGGGGGGGTTCTCGTGACGATTCCAAATCTGGGGAGTAATTAGACCCTAAATTTGACATACCTACTAAATTTGAAGTCTCTGCCTCTTACCATTCTCTTTTTAGACAGGATTAATGAAAATGCCAGCGGTATATTTGATTGAACCCAAAAGTTTCGGAGCTAACTGAGACCCCAAATACAAAGTTTCTAGCTCTTACCATTCTCCTTTTAGACAGCAATACTGAAAACCGCTAAAAAGCGGCAAAAATCGCCAAGGGTGTATTGCACCTAAAAGTTTTGGGGCTCAATTAGAGCCCAGATGGGACCTATATGCCAACCAAAGCGGTCAACAAGTGGCAAAAGTGCCCAACACGGCGTACGGCGCGGCAGACAAAAGGATTGTTTTTTTATTCGATTTTTGGATTCTACGTACCTTGAAACGAATGTAATATCAACTTTTGAGGGGGGGGGTAATTTTTTTGTGACGATTCCAAAGGTTCATTATTGAAAATAATAAACCAAAATTATTATTCTGCAATTGGAAAGAGTAATGACCCAGTATAATTATTTTAAATGAAACCGTTGCATTGGTGAAAATTAATATACGTAATTAGCACATCACTGTATGTTGTGTGTTTGACAGGTAAATATATTTAGTAGACGTCCCTACAGCTCTTGGTCCCTGATTACAGGGTCCACATAGTCTGAAGTAAAAAGGGGATAGTTACAGTATGAGCCTCAACACTAAAAAAACTTTTCTTTATTAACTCTAAGTCAGGAAACGACCAGTCCAAATCTCTTACTTTTTTCAAAATTTTAAAACTTGCTCGTACACTTTGGCGATCTGCATGTCTGATTTTAAGATCATAAAACATTCAAATTGAACCTTTGCTGGCAGCTGTCGGCGTTTTTGACGAATGGTTTCTACTATCATGGGAATAAAATGTGTTGTGTTATTACATATTTGTGCTAACGTACATGGGTATCACAGCATTACGAAGGCCGCTACACTTAGTCATCACAGTATTGTGAGTATTTTTTTGTCTCGTCGCTACTCACATCTTGAGTAGCTCAGTTGTGCTCGAGAGGCTGAATGAACCTCGAACAAACAAGCACAGTTCCGAAAAATATTTTGGTACCGCTAGGATACCAATCCAGGTCTCCCGTGTGCAAGACAGTGTGATTACCACTATCAGGAGAAAATGAGAATATTTCACACACGGATCTGCGTTAATTTGAATGACTGCCATAAATCCATTGGAAGGACAACTACACGAGCCGAGTCCTCCTGAGCTAATGAAAGTAATACAGAAAGCAACTCTGGAATATTGTTTGTGTTACTGATGTAATAAAAATATATTGCAGTGATCCATGCGTCAAATTAGCGTAAAATATTGGATACCTATATGATTATAATTAAAACCTTTGACAGCAAACAAAAACTTATTTAGAGCTGCGATCTCAGACATCTGTTAACCATACGAAACGATGATAGATATTATTAAAAATAGCGCCATTGATTTTGTATACATTCTAGACTAATATAGACGTTCATGGTCGCGTAGAACACCTTGTAAATGATGGAAAGAAAGTTGACGGCGAGGGT
The DNA here is from genome assembly GCA_012654025.1 of Pachypsylla venusta. NCBI lineage: Eukaryota > Metazoa > Arthropoda > Insecta > Hemiptera > Aphalaridae > Pachypsylla > Pachypsylla venusta. The sequence goes on along the minus strand of CM022880.1, from coordinate 25,758,988 downwards.
CATTTGGTGGGTAATGCCTGGGCATGGAGAAGAGTTAGCAATCAGTAGGGTAGGGACCTAATAATCCATTTATTTTTTATTTGTTTAAATTATTTTAAATCATGTTACCTCCAGGATTTTCTATAATATTTTTACACTGATTGGAGGGAAAATGTATTTATTTACATTTCCAATGTAGGGTGTTTTTGTTTTCTAAATGTGGATATTGATTCAGTTGTAGCTTTTCCATCGGTATTCGTGACAATTCCAACAATTTACTTCCGTATTAATGTAAAAGCATTAAACCGTGGATAGAAAAAGACAACAACAAAAAAATCGTATTGTTATTGAAAAAAAAAAAAAAGATTCTAGTACAAAAATCACTGAATAGACAATATTGCCAAGCTTCGAGAGCCATTTCACCCCAAATAGGAACTACAATCCTACATCTATATACATAAAACTAGGACCTACTACCCTACATCTATACCACAAAGTCCTGTTAACTTATTGACTCTCTCACTTACTCAGTGAGTGTCAAAGCCAAGTTAATTGACTGACTGTTTATTCCTTAAATCAAAACCAATGTTACCCAACAATGGTTAAACTTGTAAATTTGGAACAAAGTTTCCTTTTAGTATGTGCGAGGAGGTAGATAATTTCAAAAGTTCAGCGGGAATCGAATTGTCGCCAGCTGTCGACACAGTCCAAACGTTAAGATATATTAAATCCATTCTATTTTTGGGATACCTTGAAACGTAATATATCAAGCTGGTTAGTCCAAACGTTAAGATATATTAAATCCATTCCATTTTTGGAATTTAAGTATATGGACACCTTGAAACGTATCAAAATTTTGATGGAGGGGGGTATTTTTTTCACCGTTGCACCCCGTATATCTGAATGTTGCAATATAAATGGGGGGTTTCAAAAATATTTTGCCGGCAGCAGAAGGAAATTATTTTTTTATTTTTCTACTTTTTTTAGTTAATTAGAATGCGAATTATGAGTGAAATTCTGTCTAAAATAGTAAGAAATAGGAGGAGATATTTATGTCATAAGGGGGGGGGGGAGTATTCCTCCTTTTTTGGTGATCTTACCTAACTTATGAAATATACAAATTAATGCATTTTATTTTGTTGTTAAAATTTGTATTGGAAATCTGATATTTTGGTTTATTATTTTCAATAATCAACCTTTGGAATCGTCACAAAAAAAATTACCCCCCCTTCAAATTTTTCTTTTAGATAATACCGAAAAACTATGATTCAAATTAAATTTTTAACTAATAAAAGGCTAGTAATGATATTATTTCATATGTAGGATTTATTCTTTCATGATTTCATCAAATACAAGTCATACCGGTGAAAAACGGTGAAATCCAAACCACAGGGACAAATGTTTGCGCCGCCAGGATTCGAAACTGGGTCTCCCGAGTGCAAGACTAGTGCAGTGACCACTGAGCCATGGCTGCTGGTCTGATTAAAAAATTTAGCTTTCATCAAATACAGGTCAAGTTGATGAAAAATTTAGCTCATGATTTCACCAAATACGAGTGCAGATGTTAAAATCTTTAGCTCATAATTTCATCAAATACAGTTTTGATTGTTCAAAAAATAGCTCATGATTTCATCAAATACATGCAAGAGCAGATGGTAAAATCTTGAGTTCATGATTTCATCAAATACAGGTCAAGTTGTTAAAAACTTCAGTTCATGGTTTCATCAAATACAGGTCAAGTTGACAAAAAAAACTTCAGCTCATGATTTCAACAAATACAGGTCAAGTTGAAAAAACTTCAGCTCATGATTTCATCAAATACAGGTCAAGTTGAGAAAAAAACTTCATCTCATGATTTCATACAAAATGTTTGCTATCATATTTTCGCTACATTTCCAAATCATCCATTCTATTGTGTGCCATCTTTTGAAAATCTTAATTGCGGAAAGCTCTAACATTTTAGTCGAGAGAAGAAAAGAGTATTATTTTGTGTAGCTGTAAGTCGAAAGCATTATTTACCAGACATTTAAATAATAAATAAGCAGAAATTTTCACCAAGAGTTATACAACCCGGCGTTCTATGCGCGTACATAATAAATAGTATATGTTATTTATAATGCATTATATTATTTTCCTTGTGCTTTTTTATAATGTATGCAAACCCTTATATGAGAAGCAGAGAAACTTTCGCAGACTAAAAAAAACCTCTTCCTAGAAAAAAATACGGCTCTTGTATCGTATTTATAAAATGACACGGGACACATTGGAGAATTGGATTTCAATAATTATTCATTGGGGTAAGGTTTTGGACCCGGTAATTAATTAGATACCGAAAGCGCAATTTTTTTCCTGTCCATTTATGACTTGCTAACTTTCCATGAGGTAAAGAAAAAGAGATCACTGGTTCCGTAAGCTTAGTGATATGGGATTGATTTTAAAAATACCTTGTAATGCTATGATATCCGTCTAATGGTGTAAAATAATACAAAAAGCAACTCTGCCATATTTTTGTTACTAATGTCATTATTAATTTAATTACCGTGGTTGACATGGTTCTGGAGACCAATGTCAATTAAATGATGACAATTTGGCATAAAATAATAACTTTTTCAAAGCTGCATCTGACTACCATTGCTGGAAACTCTGAGCAACTATTGATTTATGTTCATACAGAATTCAAATGTCAATACTCCTAATTATCAGCCTCGAATAGAAAAAGATAAGTCTAATTTCTGTGTAGTCTTAGAGGCATGAACTTTTTCTATTTTACTATAACGCGCCAATGACATCGCTCATCATTCAGTTTTCATACACGCATCATTCATCATTCAACTTCCACACACACACAAAACGTTCATCATTCTCTCACATCACACACAACCACAGTAATTGTTCTATGAGCCGTAGAAAACTTAATTAAATATAAATAAATCGGTGAAAGAGAATTGAAAATTCTCATTTTTCCTGGGCCTTAATATTTAAATTTTACGTATTCTGAAACCTAAATCATCAAATTTTAAATGATTTCAGTCTTCTTCTTATAGTCAATTGTATAATAAATAATAGACCCTTATATATACTGCCCAAATAGGACTGAAGAGTCTCTTTACACCGACAATTTTTTGGGTGCTATTATTATGTGGTAATTATCTCAAATTCATGAAGACAAAATTCCAAGGATTAGCTGGGTTTGAACCCACTCTCCACTGTTTACCAGTCAAGCGTCTTACCACTGCACCAGCAACCCATAATTAAGGGGAAATATCGCTTTTCTCCCATACATCGGCGAATTAGCAACATCGCTACAGTGTCACTTCTGCCGAAGATTCTTTTTATATGTACATACATAAATATATTTTTAAAAAGAAGGCAAACACATCATTTGTGATTATAAATTCAGCACATTGCTGACTTATGCATGGATCTTTCTCCATTCTCATCATTGACAGCCTTTTTCTCTGACGCTATAGAAAACCAAAACATGAGAAAGAAGAGGTGAAGGAGAGATGGGCGGGGCTTTTCTTCCCTATATACATTGTGTACATTATTTATGTGGCTAAAACATTTACAGTGACGAGTACAGGGTAAGATCACGAGAAACTAATAAAGCTGTGAGCTTATGCTAGTACGTTTACAGTGACGAGTACAGGGTAAGATCACGAGAAACTATTAAAGCTGTGAGCTTATGCTAGTACGTTTACAGTGACGAGTACAGGGTAAGATTACGAGAAACTATTAAAGCTGTGAGCTTATGCTACTATTAAGGCAGCAATTCTATCTCCGTACAAAAGATGTCCTCACGGTTAGTTACAGGAATTGTTGGGGAGAACTTTATAAAAGCTATATAAGTTTGTGCTAGTAAGGTAGCAAATCTAACTTAGAGTAAAAAAAAGGACTTCTCACGATTTCCTCAAAAGAAACGCCCAAGGTTATGAGTAAGGTACCAAATCTAAAAACAAAATAGGGTCTTGGGTGGAAGGTAATCACAAGGCAAGGTTATTGTCTGGGGTATATCCTCAATTTCCTGGAATGGAACTAAATTTAGGTCCCCTGTATCCGATTAGTATACCCCGTCTTGTTGGGACTTTCAGTTCCGTCACCCGTCCGAACAATTGACGTGTATTTTAGGCAAAACGATTGTGGGCGGGGTTATAACTTAGTTAAATTTTGTAGATTTAAAAATTAGTTTTGAGAGTGCGTCTCACAGTAGCTATAATACTAATATAAAATAGAAGAAAAAACATTTTTGATTTTTTTTTTTCAAATCTTCTACATAGCTCGTTTTTTGTATACGTGTAAAATCGAAAATTGAGTTGCAAGTTGAAAATTGAGTTACTATGACGCTATTACATAGCGACAAGTGGTAAACGAAATAGTTTAATTTAGATAAAAATGTGGAATAGAATTTTGATAAAAAAAAAGTAAAAGTCAAATGGACAAAACATTTTGAAAATAGATAGAATAAAATGAAAACCCGCAAAAGCAAAATAAGTATATTTATAATTTACAACGGGATGGTTCAGAAAAATGAGAACCTACATTGAATATTGTAATGCGAAAATGTTTTTGTGAGTAGGTAACTCTCAATGAACTGGAGAGTTTAATATAAAAGAAGAAGAAAGAAAAAAAAAATCACTCTAGATTTATTGAAATGAGAGATTTTAGATTTTTCGACCTATGTGGGCTGTACTGTGAGACCTTGGAAATTAATTATTTAATAGAATACCATCATCGTTTCCAAGGTAGCCAGACGTATGTGAATGCAGCTCTAGATAAGTTGTTGTTTATCTTTTTTGCTTTGTTTTGCTGCTAAAGTTTTTAATTGTTATCATACACCTAACTTTTAAGGCTAATAAAAGGCATTTGCTCACAGAGCCATGGCAATCACTGCAATATAATAATCTCAAGCATGCCTACATTTTTTTAATACGGAAAGTTTGTAAGTCATAATTGGTTTGGAAGAAATTGTACTTTTGCCTTAAATTTACGTCTTTGGAAATTAAATCTTTTCAAAGTTCAATGTGAAATTTATTAAGCTAGTCCAAGAAATGCAGCGCCAATTCATCTACCAACATAATTTACATGTCATGAAAATTGTCATTGCAAAGAATAATGAGAGTATTCATTCTCCCAATATCAATCTCCACTTGTGTCATCAGAGTCCTTTGAAGTCATTCTCCGCAGGCCAAAAACATTATATTAGCTAAAATCACGTCGATCTGTTTATCCGTTAAAAAAAATAATATCATGTCAATATGTTGCTGAATGAAAGATAAAGAAAGCAACAAACACACTGTCGTATCTCTGATATTATAAGTTAGATTGGAAAGAGTGACGAGGAAACCTCAGTTGATAGAATGAAGAATTCTTAATTTGGATCATGTTGGATCGAATCGGGCATAGAAATGGTGCAGTACAATTCCAAACATAAAAGGAACATACCTCTAAGACTATACTTTATATATATCATTTTGAAAAAAGAAAGTCAAACTATTAGTTCGCCCCTAAGTGGTGTACCCTGTAATGCTGAAGAACTAACACATCAGGCGACCAGACAAACATTAGCCGATGCTCTTATCAAACCAACAATCGGTAATAAACCAAGAGCAAGAAACATAAACAAAATTAACAACTAAGCGCAACAATCAACCCCACTTCTGGAAAAGAGTTGTTTAGTTTAGACAATTCGGTCTCCCATACAATTTGGTTTGCTCTGTTTGTTGACAATAAAGAATCGCCTCTTGATCTCCTGGTCTCTTTTATGTATAGTAAAGAACCGTAAATAAACAGAAGTCAAAAGTACGCTTGTGACTAGCATTAACAAGAGTAAAGTTTTCTATCTTGGTGCAAAGTTTCTAAATCAACAGGTTTCCTCTCAATTTACACTTACAATAGTTCTGAGAAACATAGTTCCAAGCCGATGATATAATTATGACAAAATGATTGAAACGTTCAATGGATCGAGTATCCCGCGGTCCCATCACAATTCTGATGATGTACCCAAAAATAATATGCCTCCATCATGAACCCACCCTGAGTCCCCTATCTGGATGGTGAACTGTTTAGTTTGAGTATAATAAAAACTAATAGTGTCTATTTAAACCGAAAGTAATAACAGTTTAGCTGGAGCGAGCGTTTTGTTAATATTATAATGAAAATAATAAAAAAAAAAAAAACAGTGGTAGGGATGAAAAAACATTCAGTATACTAAAATAATATTAACCTATTCCTATCCACACTCATCAGAATTTAACTTTCGACTTTCGGAGTATCTCTAACACCCATCACGAGCACCCTGGAAATGTTGATCAATATAGTGCGCTCAATTCTTAATTCTGCGACTTGCTTTTATATCAAAGACACATTCCTGGAAAATTGGCTTTATTCTAATTCCCTAAAAAAAGTTGGTAACGAAATATGACGGCAAAAGTCAGCCCCGAGTGTTATGCGATGTTAATTGTTATATCCAAGCAGATTAAATTTATTATTTTGCTCCATGAAAAAATAATACCTTATCAGCAAACAAAATAAAACTATCATAACGCCTCAACAAAATTTTCCTATTTTTGAGAAAACAAAAAAAGTGAGTTTTGGTTTTTCATTTTTTTTTTTTTTTAAAAAAAATCTATATAAACTCGAAGTTGTATCAGAAAAGTGGTCCTAAAAAATTCAAAGACGCTTTATAACTATACATCCCTAAAGTTAGTTAAGGTTTCCTTTTTTTTAATGAATTTTGCACCACATTTTTCTAACAAATTTCGATGCCTTTATATTGAGAGGCCCTTTCTTTTTCAAAGATCGTCAGGGGCCAAATCGAGGTGGTATCATGTTTTCAAGTTGTAAGATTTTTATGCGTGCTTATTAGCACGCATAAAAAAATCTAAATTTCAGTAAATAATTTTTGTACTACAAATATAGTTGTGCGTCATAAGCGATTTCACCTGTTACAACATTCTCAAGTAAACCGATGCAAAAATTAATAATTGAATGTTTTATTTCATAATGACTACATATCATGCTAGATAAGACCTAAATAGCTATTTCTATAGAAATTAAGGAAAGAAAAACTTCAGGACACTTGGTAGAACTATCAAATACAAGAAATGAGAATGACGACTTTATGATTGTAGAACATGAAGTCAAGTGTTATTTAATCATTTTCATTTCTTGTATTGAGAAATTGGTAGAATTTAAAGAATAAAGCGGTATTTAAAATGTGCGACAAAAAAGAGATTTATTGGTAAAAAGAAGAAAAAAAAATCACAAAAACATTTAAAAAAATCATGTGCTCCCAAAGTTGTCTCCTGGTACCTATTTAATTTGTTGATACGTAGACTCTTTCTCCTTATTTTACGTAGATATATTTTTCTCCTTAATTTATTGTAGACGTGGTACGTCGAGTAATATAAGGAAAAAGGACAATGTAGTTGAACAGGTTAAAGAAGGAAACACTATTTGACCGGGAGTGGGGGAAATTATGACAAGTATATATTATATAAATATATTTTTGTTATATTATAAAAATGTCCAGGTTAAATGAAATTTTTTTATTGCTTTTAAAAAATTGACAAAAGTTTTGAAGGAAACAAAATTGAATTTGGGAGAATATGGAAAAGGTCAGTAGTTGACGTGTTTTAGGAGTGGGGGAACTAAATGTAGGAAGACGTGACGTTTCCCCCGACCCCCTTTCTAATTGACGGAGAAGAGAGGTCTAGTATTAAAACGACAAAATTTCTTTGTTTGCCTTGGTGTAAGAAAACAATGTGCAATTTTTTTAATAACACTAAAAAAAGCTATCTTTACAAATAAATTTTTATTGAACTTGAGTAAACACTAAAAGAAATACAAAATTGTGAACAGTCGGGAAGAGTATAAAGAAGGGGGGAGTCTTAAACACACAGAGTGCTTGCTTGCTATAACCATTATGTTTTATGTATAATATAAAAAATATATAATAATAATATAAAATATAACGATTTCTAGAAATAAAACAAACAACGAAAAATATTTCAGTAGGTTTGCAATGATAAACCTATGAAACGTGAAGATGGAATATAATAAAGTAAGAATGGGATGAAGGATTCCCCAGGAAGGTTTGTAAGGATTAACCTATGAAACGTGAAGACGGAATATGATGAAGGAGGAAGGGGGTGAAGGCGTCTCCAGTAGGTTTGTCAGGATAAACCTATGAAATGTGAAAACGGAATATGATGAAGGAGGAAGGGGGTGAAGGCGTCTCCAGTAGGTTTGTCAGGATAAACCTATGAAATGTAAAGACGGAATATGATGAAGGAGGAAGGGGGTGAAGGCGTCCCCAGTAGGTTTGTCAGGATTAACCTATGAAATATGAAAGCGGAATATGATGAAGGAGGAAGGGGGTGAAGGCGTCTCCAGTAGGTTTGTCAGGATAAACCTCTGAAATGTGAAAACGGAATATGATGAAGGAGGAAGGGGTTGAAGGCGTCTCCAGTAGGTTTGTCAGGATAAACCTATGAAATGTGAAAACGGAATATGATGAAGGAGGAAGGGGGTGAAGGCGTCTCCAGTAGGTTTGTCAGGATAAACCTATGAAATGTGAAAACGGAATATGATGAAGGAGGAAGGGGGTGAAGGCGTCTCCAGTAGGTTCGTCAGGATAAACCTATGAAATGTGAAAACGGAATATGATGAAGGAGGAAGGGGGTGGAGGTATCCCCAGTAGGTTTGTCAGGATAAACCTATGAAAGCTTACTGTCATAGTTGTAGGGAACAAGGAAACTGGGAAAATGTTTTCTACTTTGTTATTGCTGTTTTTGTAACGTCGTTCCCCTTAAAATCAACTATTCTTCCCATTACTAGATTCATGCTACGAAAAATCGTAGAAATACCTACGATGAAATGCTATTACCAAAAATGAAGAGCAAAAGATACAGGTCCTGCCGGTGCGTGGAACCCGCCGTTGTCCACAACATTGACTCTGTATTTGGACCTCTAAATTATGCTTTTAGATCCCTGTATCTATTAGGATCTGCATTTCGAACAATTGTTTGATTGATCCTAGCTCTAAAAATTACTGGAGATATGATTCGATGCGATGATTAAGTAGCAGCGTGTGGCGTAACCCTGTTCAAACCTATAAAGGCCAAAAAAAAGCCTCGAAAATAAAATGTTAAAACAGATGAACGTAACATATAAAAACGGACAATGTGTCGTACGAGCAAAGTCGGACACGGAAAATAAAAAAGACTAAGGAAGCTGTATATGATGGTATTGAAACCAAAGTTAGATGTTGCAAATTGTTTTTTCATTCAAATTCAGGAATAATTCCAAAAAAACTTTCGGGTTTTTGGTTTGGTTGTGAACCATTTTTGAATCATGTAATGATTTTTTTTTTTTTTTTTTTNATTTTTTTTTTTTTTGGATTGTAGTGGCAGACAAACTTCTGAAAAGACATGTCAACAATTAACCAACAAAAATTGTGTTCGATGACAGTTAACAATTTCGGCAACAAACAAAAATCAAGTTTCAGCTGTAGTCTCATACATTTGTCCACCATCGAACACGCTGATGTCTGAAATACTCATAAAGACGTGTCGTTAGAGAAAAAGTATGAACACGACTGCCATGTGCGAGTCTGTAAGTCCATTTGGAAAAATAATAATATCAATAAAAACATGTAACAATATAAAATAAGATATTTTAGTATTGTCTGAAAGATACATTACAAGAAAAAGCTCTTTTCAGAATGAGAAAAGAAATTCAATACTGACCAATTCATGTTTATTTTGTTGATACATTCGCTCCCCCCCAAACACCCTCAACAAAATTGATGGTTATGACTGAACTAAATGTCTCCCTTCGTCATGAGACATTTTGTGGGTTATTTTCGCACCCTTCATCGAGGTATATCCTTCTGCCTTTTAGAAATAGGATTTAAAGAATAAAGTCAGAGATACATATATGCAGAAAAGCGTACTTTGAGTCCATTCGGTTGTCAGTATGTTTCAAAAAACAAAAAAGACAAGACATTATTGTTTTAAGACAAATCTAATAACAAATCTAAAAAAAAATTGACTATCTATCCCCCCATACCAAATTAAAAACAATACTGCAATTGCTACTCTGTATGGTGCAAATTCGGCTTGAGCCTGGAAAGACGTCTCTACAATTTTCTACTCAGATTGGCAACTTATTTTTCATTTGAACTGGAAGGTGTTCATTGATGACAAAAGTTGTTAAGACCTATCCTTCGTTGTTTTTAACCCTGCATCTAACGATTTGGTCTTAATACTGATCAGTTCTGACGACTTTTGATCATTTGGGGCTCCGTAGTGTTTATAGATTGGAAATGAATAGAGTAATCAATGGGATCTAATGTGAAGATACAATATTTTCCTTCAATATATGTAAATATGTGTGATGTGCAATAAGATAAGTAAGTATGTGACTGTCTAAGAGCACCTTAAGACTGGTGAAGATAAACGTTTCCGGCTTAACCAGACTGCATAAAACAATAATGAGTTTTTTTCGTCAACAAGAAAAGAATCTAGCTTGGAGGGGAAGCATTTAGGACCCGAGATAATTTCAGGAGTCCAGCCTTCGCCCTACAACACTGAGCGTATTTTCCAATTTTCTTGACCTCGTTTCTTCTTTTCTTTGCATTTTCTGAGAAATCTTCCTCCATTATCTACCATTACACCTCCCGCCCCCCATTATATCTCTCTAATATAGTTTTATTATCATCTTTTTCTCTTCTTTTAATTTTATTTTTAAAAATAATTAAAACTATTATACAATTATTTTTAATTATTATTATTATACGCCTAATGTACATAGCATTGCAGTTTTTTAATTAGTTTTATAAAAAGTAATATAATTTCTTTCTTATTATTATATTATAAGATTATATAATATGAGATCCAGACTAGGTCTTATTATTTGTACACCTGAACCAATCCTAGATATTAATTTTAATCTTCTTAAGAGGGATATCCAAGATTAATATTATACCTATAAAGTTCAAGATATGTTATTTGGACGAACGTATTTGTTCTACCTTATATCAAGGAACCTCGAAGGAACACTGACCATTATGAAAACTAAAGGACTTTGCATTATTGAAATTAGTGGAGACCCCAAATTACGCTATCAGAAGAAAAATAAAGGACTATGCAATATTGAAATTAGTGGAGACGCCAAATTACGCTATCAGAAGGAAAATAAAGGACTATACGATATTGAAATTAGTGGAGACGCCATAAAAATAACAGCAAAGCCTGCAGATAGGAATAAAAATATCGAAACAGACATTATTTATGAAAATCTAGAAGATTTAGGTAATCAATCTTTAGTGGAGATGCCAAATTACCCTTTCAAAAAAATATATCGACCATTCAGCCACCCATGAAAGAGGATATTTTTATGAAATATCTTACTAC
>CM022880.1:25722993-25744397 GCA_012654025.1 Pachypsylla venusta | reverse complement strand
TTTTGCAAACTATGCCCTAAATTAAGTACTAACCGGACACCTAAAAAATTCTCGCTGTGACTTGACATGTTGTCGCGACAAATTCAAGATGTCGGAACGTGACTTGCTGTATTTGATGAATATATAGGTACATTTTAATTTGGCCGTAACTCCAAATCAGTTTTACATATTTTGAGTTATGACCTTTTTTTTGGGGGGGGGAGGGGTCTTAGACTGGAGAGTTTCATCCTACTCAGTCTAGGACCCCAAGCTTCAAAAACCGCAATCGAATTTTTTGTTTGGGCGGCTGTGGTATTGAAACAAATAACCCCTACCTCATAAGTACACACAGATTTCTGATTTATATATTTAGATGTGCCCATTGTTNGAGGTCTCTTAAAAATAATAAACCAGAAAGGACATTTGCACATTTACCTTATACCGTCTGTTTAAACAAACTGACATTTTTAGTTCAGAATTTCAGATGGTTAAAGGACAGATTGTGCCATGGAAGCAATAGAGCCTTGTCACATCAATAGTGAACCTTTGGAATAGACCAAGAAATAATACCCACCCCCACCAAAAACAACAATGAATTTTGGTAACTTTATACATAGGTACGTAGTATCTAAAGTTTTTAAATACGTAGTATCTTAAAATTCGAATTAAAAAAATCGTTCGTTCGCCGTCCCTTGTATGTCGTGGTCGGCACTGTTAGCGTTCACTATTTTTTATTTTCTATCTCAGCTTTTGAAGAAAAAGTTAGGATGACACCCATTCTCTATCCAAACTTAAAGCTTCGTTAGAGCTAGTTGTAATCAAATTTCTTGTTTCAAAACAAAAGGACCAAGGATCGATACTAAATGATAATGATAAAGTAATGTTCAAAACAAATATTTTGATTTTTTTTTAAATATTTCTGCGCAATACGATGGGAACCTGAAACACACTTTGGTGATTATGTATCCTACTCCGTAGAAAATGGCGGTGGGAGGTGTAAAGACAAAGAGACAGGGTAGGATGTGTAAAATGTTTGTTACGTTGTAAAATATTTATGTAAAATAATGAATTATTATTTATGACAGCTGAAAGTTAACATAAAATATATAAATATTTCAAGAAGGAGTTATAAGGAGTACAAACAATAGAATAAGAACGTATACGTAGAGTATACAGGGAGGATCATAGTGAAATTGTTTGGGATGCATACAGGGGTGATGTCACAGAACTATATATCTCTTTTTTAAAAAAATGAATAATCGTAAGATATTCAATAATATAAAAAATTGAGGATATCGCTTCAGTTAAAAATTAAATTTAAAACAATAAATTATAATTTAAGTTGGGGAACTTTCAACAGTACTTAAACAGTCATCATCAGGCCAGAGCTATGATAGAACGATGTACTTCATATTAAATTATGCTAGTGTTTCAATCAAAGCTGCGGTCTGCTCATGACAGTCTGAATGCTGTTGAAAGCTCACCAACTTTATTCATTTTTAATTTAACTGATTAAACTCTGATATCTCTCTGGTTTTAATGAATTTTTGGTTTATTATATTCTGATTTGATTATAAGAAAATTATCTCCCCTCTTTCTTCCAAGTTTATTTATAAAAAATTGTTGCTCCACTTTTGATGCAATAATTTAATCTTCTACTTCACTTGACAAAAAAAAAAATAGTCGATTTTATACGGTAATTCCACGTAAAAGGAGAAAATGATAGGATAAAATAATCAAAAGATAGGATAGATGGGGATCACTCTTTATTCTTGTTTCGTAAATATTTTGCACAGAACTCCTCTCTTGCAATCAAGGGCTAAATCATTTTGTACATCTTTTGCAATGAACTCGTCACTTGCAGTCAAGGGTTAATTTATTCTAATCTTTTGTACATGTTTTGCAATGAACTCGTCACTTGCAGTCAAGGGTTAATTTATTCTGATATTTTGTAGATGTTTCACAATGAACCCGTCACTTGCAGTCCAGGGTTAATTTATTCTATTTGTAAATTCAACTTAAAACTTTCAATAGTTTCCCCTTCTTCCTTTATAATTCCTCGCATCCTCATTTTCATCTCTCTCTCTCTCTCTGTTTCTTGTTTAATTAATGTTTAATATCGTTAGGTTTATGTATAGCATAACATAGAATCAATATTATTTCCCATTTCCCCTCTTTCTCATTCTTTATCATCTATCTTTGTTCCGAATATTATTATTATTGCTTTTGCTCTCAAAATTTTAGAATCTTATATAGACTGGAGGGCATATTGTAGATATTATACGGGGTGTAACAAAATGTATGGATCAAAAATCTAGAACATTTTGATGATACAAAATTAAGGTGGGTTTGCTCTATAAAAAGTGATTCCCTTCCATTCCGGGCTCCGTCATATTTGCACTTCTAACTTATGGTATATACGGTAACACTGTATCAGACGTCTAAATGGGGTATACCTGTATGAAAAAACATGATAACTTTTTGGATAATGAAGATAGGCAAACATGGAGTAGTCCATTTTTACAACTAGAATCTTGTTCAGAAAAGCTCGGAATAAATTTTATGAGAAATGAACTGCAAACACACAAAATCTATCTGAACTAAGGTGCACCTATTTTAGGAGCTCTGTTGTCAATGATTAGGATTTTAGGATAATTGATGATAAGAATATACTCTTCGTTTTCAATAAAAATTGTGGAGTATTAACTCCACAATTTTTATTGAAACTCATAGGCGTTTAAAGTAAGGGGGCTTTGGGGGCTAAAGCCCCCCCATAATTTTTCGGGTCTTACTTTATTTTTAATTGAAAGAAAAGTAAATGCCCCGGAACAGCGTTCGCATTTCTTCAGGGAGTTATATTCTATGGTTATAAAGGTATGATGTTCAGGCACAGAGAAAAACACCCCCAGCAGAATTTTAGGCTAATGGGACCTGAATGGGACTTATCAATGCTATTTTTCCGCATAAATTACATTTCCCTGATATTTATGTTCTTGGTATTACATAAATTGAAATAAATATCATTGACAAACTGAAAATTATCTACTCGGCGGAACTAGGTGTGGTCTACTGTTCACAGAACTACTAGTGCCAGCAAGAAGGTGAATTACTTTTTATGGGTTTTTTAAAGTATGAATTATGAACCCACTCTACTTTCGTCTCAGGAATATGTCCCATAAATTTGAGCAGATATTTTGTTACACCCTGTATACAAGATAAGGGGGGATGACATAGTTTCATCGAATATAGTGGAGTGGGGAGTTACTGAGTGTTGTGCCGGTCCATCTCGAAAAGCCAATAATTTGCCTACGTAATTCAATTAATTATTGAAATTTTGATGAGCACCGGAAAATACGAGATGTATACTAAGGAAAAGAAGGGACTCCTTTCGAGGTTAGGCCTATCTACTTGAAAACTAAATATTTACCAATTAATAGCGAAACTGAATAATTACCATAAACTTGATTGAACGGTGTAAGTTTCTGTGGTTTGAGTTGGCCGAGAGGTAGAAAACAACAAATTTGTTTTACATGCATGAAATTCTGGTTAAGTTGAGTTTTTGACATCTTTTTGACTGCATTTAAATTGATTAATCACAGGCCTGATAATCGAAGGATTATGTTCCATCAAAACATTCGAGTTCCACCAAATATTTCTAAAAAAATCATCATTTTAGCTTAGATGATGCAAAAAATTTGGACATAGCTAAGGGGATGTATATTGTAATACGTAAATAAATAGCTAGGATGAAAGCGTAATGTCTGCCAATGTAATTATGACTCACTTACTAACCACCACAGTCCCAAATTGTAAAAAGTTACTTGAGAGTGATATAATCACAGGCCTAATACTCGTGATAAACAGACCGGATGAAGGCGTAATTTCTGCCAATGTAATTATGACTCACTTATTAACTACCGCAGTCCAAAATAGTTGTGATTGTAAGAAGTTACTTGCGGGTGATATAATCACCATGCCGAGTACAAGTGATCTGATATGGTATCAAATAATACAAAATGCAACTCTGGAATATTATTATGTTTGTGTTATTGATGTAATCATATTGCAGTTATTGCCATGAATTTGGAAACTATTCATGTCAATTATTAGCTTCCTAAGAAAAGATGTATGAGAATGAAAAACCTTAGCAGCAAATAACACCATATTTAGAGCTAGCCAGCATCTATGGCACTATGACACGTTGAATATACCAGTTCCCGTTAGATCACTGAAGTTAAGCAACGAACAGCGAATTTGTACCGTGTGGGTGTCCACATGGATTCGGGCCCTTGTGATAATGGCTATTTTTTTCGGTCCAACCCAGGCTGTGTGAGGTAAATGTGGGTAGCTGGTTTGCAAGTTTCCAGCGAATGGAGGGTGAAACCCAGTCTTGAATGACCAATATAGATGTTAAAGAGACGTTAAAAAAAAAGAGCTGCAGTCTAGCAATCATTGGAAAAGATGATTTTAATAATGATGACAAAATTCTTTCAAAATCTTTCTGCCAATTTTTTTTTAATTTAAGAGCGCTTTAAACCATTTTCTATAGCCAGTGTCTATGACAGGTTGAATAAACCAGTTTGTTCACCGAAGTTAAGAAACGTACAGCGAGGTTTGGCCAAGGTTTGTGCCTCTGTAATGCTGGCTATTTTTCCGGCCTGACCCAAGCTGGATGATGTCAATGTGGAGAGCTGATTTATAAGTTTCCATCGAATGGAGGGTAAAACCTCCGTCTCAAATGTTAAAGAGAGGTTAGCAAAAAAGACATTTTTATCGCTTTATTTATTCCAGAAATCGTCTTTTTTGAGACACTGGATACGGAACGTTAGTACCAGCAGTGTCACAAAGTACATTTTTTGACACTAAAAAAAAACACTTGAACAAGCAATCTGTTAACTCTTAGGTCACAAGCAGCTCTAATAAGTATCCCTGTTTTGAAGATATTTATTTAAAAACGAAAAATTTCTAATTTCCTCTGTACCACCCCCTATATATTAATATATTTTATTTAAATCAATATTATATTAGAATTATTAAGTCTGTTTCAAATGCAATGAACAACATATCAAACTAGCGCAGCTCAACGAGGAGAGAGTATCGCAATAAACGTGTTTCACACATCCACCATATTTTTCTTAAATTGAATTTTATATAATTTCTTGTCGGACAGAAATAATTGAATTTATTTTATACGAAGAAAGTTCTGAGGGGAGAACATTTGAAAGGGATATTTTAGAAAGGGTTGAACTAGGAAAATCTCAATTATTCTTATTCAGTCTATTATAGGTATACCTCGAAAGCGGAACGCCCAGTTGATGTACTTACTGTTTGTAGGGATGACGATATTATATCGATAATATCGAATATCGATATTCGGGTTTCGATATAATCGATATTAAGCTTTAGATAATATCGATATGAAGATTTCAATGATATTGAAAAAAAATATCGGTATCAAAAAAAAATTATTAAGCTCCGTAGGTAGGTACCTTAATAATTAAGCTGCTTTTCTGCTAGGGCTGTCGATATTTACATCGATAATATCGAATATCGATATTAAGCTTTCGATTCGGCAACCCTACTGTATATCGTATTCTACGATTACTAAAATTGTTATATCGAGAACAGATTACTCTTACAAAATCTTCTTTTTTAACTTCATCCTTTCAAAATGTACATATTTAAGGTCGGCGTTGCTGCTTTCCTTTTTTACCCCATGCCACAAACTTTTTTTCGGTACCTACACTCTTTAGCTGTAACTCTTTCTTGGTACGGAAGTTCTAGCTTGCTTCTCAAATTATTCATTGAAACTGCGTAGAAACTCGCTTTTTTCTGATGATCTATCATCATTGCTTTGAAGTAGAGTTATTTTAAAGGCTGGATGATCTTCCTAAGACCAAACCTTCTGTATTTACACCGACTTATGACCTTGCTCTTGCTTCCCTCGGTGGCTACATTACTCTTAATGTAGGTATGAAATAAGAAAGGATTTGAACGGAAAGGAAGTTCTTGCCGTTTTTTGATCAAACGAAGCGATATCTATTATTAACTCCACGATTTTTCTTTAAACATCTATTCGGTCTGCCATTACTCTCAAATGTTTTGTTCGATTTTTGATTAAACTTGGTTTTGCCATTATTGATGTGCGATATTATGTTAGCTTCAACGCTGTGAACCTAACATAATATCGCACAAGATTATTCTTAATGGAAAAATTACAAATAAAATTGTCCTATCTCATTAATGTTATGTACTTTTTATGGAGCAACCGAAAATGGATTAACAATTTTCTCCTGTTACACTGCAAAACGCACCCGTGTTCTAAAATTCAGGCTTTATCCAGAATGGGTCTATGTTGACCAAAGGACAATTTGAATAAAGAGATAATGCAAAGAGCGATTCTATAACATAAGTATTATCAAGTTTTTTTTTTTTTTTTTTTNTTGGTCATTCAAGACGGGGGTTTCGCTGGTAACTTCCAAACCAGCTACCCACACTGACCTCTCTCAGTCTGGTCTGGCTAAATAGCCAGCATCACGAGGGCGCGAATCCATATCGACACCCAACATGGTACAACCTCGCTGAACGTTGTTTAACTACAATGATTTCACCAGAACTGGTGTATTCAGCGTGCCATAGACGCTGGCTATACATCCTGCTATACTTAACAATTACCTCCTACCATATGTCGCTATTACCATAGCTACTCAATTGTCCTCTGGAGATTGAGTTACCCCAAGAACAACCTGACCAAGTAGAAAATTAGAAAAAATCTTTTTCAAATTTTCGAACCGACAGGACTCAAACCCGGTACCCCCGGTACAATCCGAGTGTAATGCACACCCTGCCACGGAGACGTCTTTCTTATTGTATCATTATTATTGTTTACCTAATAAGATGGACTACATTTTTTATAAAAAGAGAAGATATGAAATATTGGTTTTTACTCAAATCTCAATGAATTTCAAATTAAGGAGAATTAAGTAAATGAACATAAAGTTAAAGGAGAGTTTTAACAGCTGAAACTTATTACGATGAATTTGGTATAAGAGTACCTGAACCTGAACCCGAGGCTGAGGTATAGAATAGAATGTTTACTATCAAAATTATAATATTTGATTACAAAGGGCTTCCCCTAACTTGTGCTGGAAATCTTCTAAGTGTTCCAGTCTCAACTATTGTCGCGTTGGACTGCGACTAGCATAATATAATGTCTGGATTGCATATTATAATATCATATACGAGTACATATTATAGGACCAAGGTATCTCACACAATTTACTGCGGTTTACCAACAAAAGACATTTTACACCTGGGAAAATTTTACCCCTTAAAATATAAATAGGATATTGTATACAATAGGGGAAACTATACAAAAAATAGAGGGGGAAAAGTTTTAAATCCTGATGAAAATTCCCCTTAATTTTCATTTATTAAAAGTTTAATAGGGAGATGTCCCTCCCTTACAATATATATATATATATTTTAATTTCTAGAGAAACAAATTATTTTAGGAACAGAATGAAAGGGATTTTCATTAAAGTTGCTAAATGAATATTGATGTCCTATGTAGCATCTAATAGAATATTTGCATCTAGGTTTATTTTACTCAGGCTTAGAACGAGCCAAGTTTCACTAAAGAAATCCATTTTTAACGCTTCACGGAAAACGTATTTGTCGGTGTCTAAAAAAGCTCAATGGTGGAGATGTCGAAAAGATTGATTTATAACTCTCCAGTTGCTCTCATAAAGAAGTGCGCCAACTTTTGTTAGGGTAAACTTCCCTTATTTAGTGAAATATAATGAACTCCATGATTTGAATCCGCGCACTCAATTTTTTTCAAAGATATTTTTTTTTTCAGTGCCAGGGTTTATTTTAGCGACACATGACCGGTAAAACGTAAATTAATCATCAATAGATGTTAAAGAGACGTTAAGCCAAATTAAAAGAAAAGAAAAAAAGGCATTCGTATTTTGCTCCAATTAGTTTAGAAAAAATAATTTAATAAAACATATCAATGCTGCGAGAACAAATTTCAATATTTTCCCCTTTTTAAGGCAAATTTCTAAACTTTTATAGAAAATGGATATTTGATCTTTGATGTAGCTAGAGTTCTATAAATTCTATATTACGGTCCAAGTAGATAATTGGGAATTGTATACAATGACCGGCCATTGTATACAATTCCCAAAGTCACTTGGTCAATGTAGGAAATAATCTTTAAGAATCATTTATTTCCTACTTTTACCGAGGCATGGCCGATCAAAACATTTCCTAACCTCTTTGGGGGGGAGGGGGCGNCGGTACGTGGAATCCAAAAATCAAAGGAAAAAATCCGCCTGCGGGCTTTGGGCGACAATTTCGACACTTAGCCACCGGATTTTAATGATTTTGTTATCCAGGTTGCTGTCACTTTCTTCACGGTCAAACACATATACAGGGTGTCCCAAAAGTCCGAGACCACCTGAATATCTTTTGATGTGGAGTTTTGAAATTTTGCATGGTATTATATCCCAAATTAAACCACCTCATTGTGTGACCAATTTTTCAGGGGCGAATCCCAGGGGGCCCAACTTTTGTTTTTTAAATACGAACCACCATCTTGTGATACATTTTCAGAAAGACAATAGAATTAGAAGTACTAAAGCTGTTCAAAAGATATTCAGGCGGTCTCGGACTTTTAGGACACCCTGTATAGAGATCCGTACTGTAATTTTATTTCGGAGCACTCTATATGATCTTGCGTATGTTTCCAGCAACAATTATTACACGCAAATTGGATCTACATACTATAACATACCCAATAATATATCGTCAAATGTAAAACATCAAGTTTTGAGGTACGAGAACAAGAAAGTTATGCAAAAGTTTGGGTAAATAATAAAACCTCTAATCAGACCTACATACCAAAAGTTTTTAAAGCCGATTTTTTTATCATTATTTTTTGGCGTATATTTGATACGTAAAATAAATCAAGAATTTTTTATGAATAAATTAAAAAACAGGATGAATAAAGGTAAAAATCCGCCATGGTGTTTAACATGAAACAATATTTGTTAAACCAGATGTTTAACATGAAAAAATATTGTTAAAGTTACTCTATCACTTTCTTAGAAATAAAGTTTATGAAAATAGCATGTTAAAATGAAATAGCGACAAACGGATTTTGATCAACAAGTGGTATGAAAAAAAATCAGACTTTTGAAAAGTGAAAAGCATAAAAAAAGAGTATGAGGGAGGTATAAGTTGGGGGGGGGGGAGGGTGTCTGGTGCTGATGCCGCCACTCTTGCAATGCTTAATGGGATGGAGGGATACTTTTTGTGAAGAAGCGAGAGAAAATGGTTTGCTGAATTGAGAGCAGATTTTATTTTTGTGTCAAAACACTTTTGGTTTATTATTTTTTCAATAATGAATTTTTGGATGCGACCAACACAAAAAAACACACCCTCAATTTCTTTTATTTTACGTTTCAAGATAAGGAGAATCTAAAAAAATACACTCTAAAGCCTCCCTGGACTAGTGGGTATCACACTGGCATTGCAAACGGTATTCCCGAGTTCGAGTCCCAGTGGAACCAGTTTTTTGGAATTGTGATGCTTTCTTGTTCGGGGTGCACTCAGCCTCGCGAGGACAGTTGAGTAGCGACCAGTAACGGCATTACAAGAGCAGAGAAATCTGCAGTGCTGTGATATTTTAGTGAAGTGGTCCTTGCAATGCTGTGATACCCACAAATCTAGGTTATGTCTTCGAAATATTATGATGTGTTTAACACATATACATTTTTTTCTTTACATATTGGTTGAGGTCACCAAAAAGTGTTTGAAGGCTGGAACTGTGATGATATGCGTTACAGGTCAACCTGGTGCTTATTAGAACCGGCCATCTTCAAGACAAATTCAAATAGCCTCCGTTTGAAAATATGATGACAAAAACTGGAGCGCATGGCTATCATCGGGCACGAAGATGCCACAATTCTATTAACTCTTAAAATTTCAAACTAGAAAAAAAAACAGCCAGCGTCTATGACACGTTGAATACACCAGTTCCCGTTAGATCACTGAAGTTAAGCAACGTCTAGCGAGGTTCTTCCATGTGGGTGTCCACATAGGTTTGCGCCCTCGTGATGTTGGCTATTTTTTCGGCCCAACCCAGGCTGGGTGTGGTCATTGTTGGTAGCTGGTTTGCAAGTTTCCAGCGAATGGAGGGTGGAACTTCCGTCTTGAATGACCAATAGATGTTAAAGAGAGGTTAAGCCAAAAAAAAAAAAGATCACATAATATTTTGAGTGGGTGAAGTCTAGTATTAACTCCAAGATTTTTCTTTCGTCTGTTTGTCCCACGATAAATGTCAAACGCCTTATGAAACTTATATTAGAATTAGTATGGCCCTAATCGGCCCACATAGTAGCCATTTCAACTGAGTGATGTCTGCAGTTCACAGAACTACTTTTTACTATATTAGTATGAATAAGGAAAGTATTACTCAACATTTAGGTTTTGTACATATGGAAACGCAAAAAAATCCCCGTGCATATATTGAAACTGGATTATAGTTTAATTAGGTACCAATCCAGGTGTTGATTTATTGGAACAGGTGTGGTAGTCTATAATTAAATCAACGTTTATTTAATTACAATCTTTAATTATTGAATAATTCTCTATCGATCATTGTCATTAAAGTACCTAATACCTAATAAATAATTATTAATTATAGGTTTTGAGAGTAGGCGGTATGGGCAGGGTTTGACTCCATTGGAAAACTTTGGCAAACGTGAGAAGAAAAACTGGAAAATTATGAAGGAGTTGTTATGTTTGATGCTTGACATTTACTCTTATGCAAACAGCATAAATCATTCCTCTGTTCCGTTTTAAGTATCTGGGGATCTTATTATTATTATTTTTTTAATTTGGCTTAACGTCTCTTTAACATCTATTTGTCATTCAAGACTGGGGTTTCACCCTCCATTTGCTGGAAACTTGCAAACCAGCTAATACCCACATTGACCTCAGCCAGCCTGGGTTGCGCCGGAAAAATAGCCAGCATCACGAGTGCGCGAGAACCTACGCGGACACCTACATGGTACAACGTCGCTGGACGTTGCTCAACTTCAGTGATTTATGGGGAACTGGTGTTATTGAATCTCAATCAAAAGTAACATCATAGTATCCGATGGCAGCCAGATGTATGAGACTGCATATCTAAATAAGTTGCTCTAGCCTGTCATAGTTTTCAATTGTCATCGAGCACACTACATGTACTCTTGACGGTTAATAATCTGATTTGGGAACCCCAGAACCATCATTGCTATAAAAATGTAGAATTTCTTCATGGTAAGGCCTAAACGGGCTTTTCACAATTTTTGTGGATATCACAGCATTACTAAGAGCTTCATGTACTAATACATAATCTCTTCAATCTTCTACCAAACTAAATCTTTTTACACTGGCAATGCCGGCACTAGTCACTACTCAGATTAAAGTAGATACTCAATCGTCCTCACGAGGCTGAGTTGCTTCCTGTACTATTATACACCATCAATCGGTGGAGTCGATCCGTGAGTTACTCGAGGATGACTCAAGTAACATCTCTCAATTGCAATTATGATTTATTTTTTCCGTGGAGCATTTCAGGTATAAAATTAAATTTAAAATAGGAAATTCCTGGTACTCGCACTCTGCTTGTTTCTTTGTAAAAGACCGTTGATTTATAGCAGAACTTTTACAATGCGGCTTTGATGATACAATATGAAACACGTTGCTTTTGAGCCTGTAAAACCCTAGTATTATTTGGAAACCTTAATATTTGGGGAATGACACAAAAGTAAATAATTTCGTTCACCTATTTGGGCACCGCCTCTGAATGAGTGAAATATTTTTTTTTGTTTTAACAATTGTCACTCACATAATGTTACTACTATGAGGAGGGGGAAAAAGTACATAACTGCAGAAATA
This sequence comes from Pachypsylla venusta, assembly GCA_012654025.1. NCBI lineage: Eukaryota > Metazoa > Arthropoda > Insecta > Hemiptera > Aphalaridae > Pachypsylla > Pachypsylla venusta. Next base: position 25,732,466 of record CM022880.1, on the reverse strand, counting down.
TGCATTTTTAATATGTCTATTTATCATCCTGCATGCATACTGTAAAACAGTTTCCTTTTATTTTTTCTTGACGGCTTTTGATTTTACTTTCAAAGATTACTGCAACTTTAGGTCTCTATTCCACGTGAATGAGACGTCACATATTGAAATGAATTCTTGATTGGATATCAAGAATTCATTGAAATTGATACACATAATTGATCAATCAACATAATAATGCTTTTTCCAAAAGAGGGATATGGTGATTACCCAATACTATACATATATCATTGCGGAGACGTTGAAAAATCAACTTTAATAGTTATTACAAGGACCTTAAAAAATATATTCCTACACTTTAATACATTGGGATTGGAAAAAATCAACTTTCGAGATTCAGTATATCCTGGGATTACTAGTAGTGCTGTGTATTCACCGGATGACCCAGTTTTATAAAATGCGTGTCCTCTCAATGGCCGGTGGTTCTCTATGCACCAGAATTACATATTCTTACAGTTACAGCCAAGAGCCATCTAATCCATCTCAGTAACCTTACCTCAATGCTAACCAGTTTCTAACATTTTCCGAAAAATGAATGTAGAAACAGGAAAAACAGTTGATTTTAAGACCACCACTACAATACCAAGTTCCATCAAAATCGGACAAGGAGTTTTCGAGGGACAATAAACAGGCATTTAAGGAAAAATCGTGGAGTTGAAACTAAATCTCACTATGTACTAATATATCCAATGACACAAGATTTTAGTTTGTAGTTGATACAAAATTATATTTTGGTTCTCTCTATCATTTTGTAGACAGACTAAGAAACTTTTCTTAAAAAAGTTAGCAAAAAGTTATATTTTGGTACAAAAAGTTTTCATTGTAAAAGTAGTGTAAAACAAAAATAAACTATTTCTCATTTTCGCACTTCCCTCATCAGCCTACACAAAGACTCTTTTTTTCTACCCATTCCTTTTTTCCTCCGCTTTTTGCTTCCTCCTTTGAGTCGTCTTCTCCTTTTATTCATTATTAGCTTCCTTTTACTTCTCTATCTTTCTGATAATATTTTATTGCAATGGTGTTTGTGTGTTTCTTGCGTTATGTTGGTATTGTTGGTGAGAAGGGTATAGTTAGATGTGAGTTCTCTGATGTGTTGAGGCAATGGTGTTTGTGTGTTTCTTGCCTTATGTTGGTATTGTTGGTGAGAAGGGTATAGTTAGATGTGAGTTCTCTGATGTGTTGAGGAGTTTTCAGAATCAAGTTGATTCTATTTAGTCAATTGGGAAGGGTATAGTTAGATATGAGTTCTCTGATGTGGTGAGGAGTTTTCAGAATCAAGTTGATTCTATTTAGTCAATTGAGAAGGGTATAGTTAGATGTGAGTTCTCTAATGTGTTGAGGAGTTTTCAGAATCAAGTTGATTCTATTTTGTCGATTGAGAAAGGTATAGTTAGATGTGAGTTCTCTGATGTGTTGAGGAGTTTTCAGAATCAAGTTGATTCTATTTAGTCAATTGTGAAGGGTATAGTTAGATGTGAGTTCTCTGATGTGGTGAGGAGTGTTCAGAATCAAGTTGATTCTATTTAGTCAACTGAGAAGGGTATAGTTAGATGATGTGAGTTCTCTGATGCGTTGAGGAGTTTTCAGAATAAAGTTAATTCTATAGTCGACTTCAGAGGCTCTTTAAGGGTACGGACATACGGATGCGGTGTACAGAGAAGAGATGAGGTCAAACGAAACGATTTCTTCCATTTCTAGATTTTACGTATGTACCTACAAACTGAAATATCAAATTTTGGCGGAGGCAATTTTTTAGGCATTTTTTAATAAAAATTAACAGTTTTTCGATTTTAGGATTTTAATACCGGCAAACAAAAAAGACATGGGGGCACTGGGGACTGGAATGGTCTGACCCGACACTGGAGCTAATAAGAAAAGTCTGATAATTTTGATCATGCGGTGTAACTGATGATGATGGATACCTGCTCCATCAGATGCACCATTGTTAAGATTATATGATAATTTATATAATAATTTAAATTTTAAATGTATATTTCAACACTCGGCTTTTTTAACTTGCATAAAGTTTCGGGAACATAATATCTAATTAAGAAATGTTCTCAGAACATTACAAAGTGTATGTAGGGGATTTTCCATTACATCGACAAAGGGGTATTGATTTATCAAAATATATACTGTGGTAAAAAGCTATATAAGTTCAAGTGAAGTTCCTCCTCTACTCGTCTCACTATCTCCCACACTTTGTTTCTTCTTTCGATATTCACAAAACTCACCCCTAAACGCCCATATGTTCTCAAAAATACCACTCACTGTGTTTTCAAACCCTTTACTATAATACTGGGTTTTTCAAAATACATGTATAATATTATTTAAAACACTACAACTTCTGTGGTCAATTCATCCAGCTGACTTGGGTTCAATTTCATTTTCCATAACAATTCCTTAAATTCAACAAAACACTCTTCATGTTATTTAACAATGTCATTCAATTCGCCAAAACTCTAAAAAGAAGAAGAAGAGGAGGCATTAATCATAGGATGGTTAAGGAAAACAAGTGAATTTAATTGATTGATATAAGATAATTCAGTTAGTTTCAGTGAAAGCAAAAATGGCAACGATTTTGAATTACACGTTTGGTACACCAGTTAGATCACTAAAGTTAATCATCATTAAGCGTGGTGCGTGGTCAGACCGCAGTCCGCTTGAGGACGCTACATATCGTTTATTACTGAGGACACTGAGAGGCAATTGAGAAACTAAATATTTAAAAGAGTTTCCCACAAGTGATCTAAAAATTATTATTATTAAAATGTTCATGGCTTCACGAAATATGTTAAGGAAAATGAAATATTTTTTAAAAAAAACGGTCATTAAATCTTAGAAAATATCTCTTTATCATCAAAAATGCTAAAAATAAAATATGGACTGCTGGTGTAGCGCTGAGACACTCTGACAGGTAAACAATATAACGGCGCGAGTTCAAACTCAGACAATCCATGGAATTTCATCCAAATGAAATATAGATATCACTCAACATCTATTCCGGCGGCATGAGAGTAGCATAATATGCTACCCAGTTGTTAAGACCGTTGTCTTATATTTTCTCATCTTGGTTTTATATTCACCCAAACGATATCATTTGATAAAATTTGATAGTTTATTTCGTGGCCGAGGTTGCGGGTTCGAATCCCGTCGTGAGCGAAAAATTTCTGACCGAATTTTCTTGTTTCTGGAAACATGTGGCTGTTAAAAGGAGTGCCCTGAAGTAAGTAATGCCAAGCGGTTCCGGGGCATAACTTTTTTTTTTAAAAAAAAACCTTCTTCCACCATCGCTTTTCGCGATAGATACAAATGAAAATGAACTTGAGTACTTCACAGAACAGTGTGTCCCATGACACCCGGTATGACGTTTATTATTTCAGTACTTATTTATTTTACATGGAGGTATCTTATCATTGGCGCAGGGGATACAAATTTTCCTATTCAATTGTTTTATATCCCACTTTAACCCATTTATATCATGACAGAACCAAATAATCATTCCGAAATTTCTCAAAAACTCAATGATAAGAAAAATGCAAGGGTAATGATTTTGTATATATCCTCCTTTCACACAGCTAATAGATCTCGGTCTGCTTTTTTGGATGGAAATACTTTATTTATGTGTATGCCAGAGAGAGAGAGAGAGAACACGTAAAGAAAGGTTATATCCCTTAATAAATATAAGGCGGAACTTTAGGAATCAACCAGAAAAAGAAATTACTCCCTCTAAATTTATAGTTATGTAAAAAAAAAAAAAAAAAAAAAAAAAAAAAAAAAAAAAAAAAAAAAAAAAAANCTCAAGTGACTTCCAATTTTCGTCAAATTTTTATTTTGTGGAAAGAATGAATATTTTTCACGACAAATTTCAACCGCTGTCAGCCAAATTAAGTGTTTCTCCGGACTCCTAGTCGGGAGCTACTTAACATTTGGTAATTCCAACATTTATGTTGTTCATTTTGATGGATTTCAAAGAAAATACGGTACGTACCAGTACCAATAAATATTTATTTAGTTGGCCGGAATAAATGACATTTTTTGAGGGAAATGTGTGACAGATGACATTTTGTGTAAAATTGAGCTCCGTTTATCAAAACATAATCTTATGACTTTCTAGAGTCGTTCTTAGTGTGGAAGTCCTTTGTTGGTAGAATTTATTTTCTAATATTGAAAACCAACTTATAAATTCTGTATTTCAGTCCATGAATGGCAAAGTTTAGAAGAAAAAATCTTATTTTGGACCCATGACTTGCTCATTAATTGCATAAACCCTGTATAGTGTATATAAAATAAATTAAATATAATATTTTCTATGTACCTATAGATTATTATTAAAAACAAGTATAGCTATAACATACCAGGATAAATATATATATATATATATATATCTTCTCAGCGCAGAGCTTTATATTATTCTCCCCCATCCCCACCCCTTTCTCTTTTAACTTTCTTTGGAATGGATTATTATTATTTTAAATAATAAATTGAATTAATTCTATATTCTAGTAGAGCTTTCATTATAACAAAAGAGAGCGAGAAAGCAATATCTTTTGTATTTTATTGCTTCCTCCTTTTTCATTCAAAATAAGAACATTCTATTTAATAAAAAGCATTTATAAGTACAGTATAGATAAAATATCAAATTTTATGAGGGGTATTCCATGCTTGATTCTAAGCGTTCATTATTGAAAATAATAAAACAAAAATGATTTACTTGAAGAAATTGTTAACGCAAAACATCTCGCCAGATAATTCAGTATTTACACAGAAGCCTATTTCAAAATTTGCCAATATAAAAAATATTGAGTGTATTACAAAAACTTGTTAAATGTTGAAGGTTTTCTGCACCTTTTGTGCACCATAAGATTAATGACAGATGTAAACTTTCAATCAATCAATAGTGGGTGGCATCATCGTTTCCGATGGTAGCCAGATGTATGAGACTGTATTAGTTCTAAAAAAGTTGTTCTTTGTTGCTAAACTTTTTGTCATCATACATCTAATCTTAGAGGCTAATAATTGGCATGGGTCCCGGGAACCATGTAATCACCCGTATATAATTTAGGGTCATGAGTAACATAATAATATTGAGAAGTTGGTTTCTGTAATATTTTACACCATCAGCTCAGGAGGACCCAGCCCATCTAGCAAAGAAATGACGGGAACTGGTGTATTCAACGTGGTATGATCGTTGGCTAAAGGAATCATTACATTCATCTTTGTTTATCTCTTAATCTCCAACTTCTCGGGAACCATGTAATCACCCGTATATAATTTAGGGTCATGAGTAACATAATAATATTGCGGAGTTGGTTTCTGTATTATTTTACACCATCAGCTCAGGAGGACCCAGCCCATGTAGCAAAGAACTAACACATTAGGAGATTTTTTTACCAAATTAAAACAATCAAAAGATCAAAACACATACACATACTCAAAAATAAGAAGAAAACAAACCGCAGATCGGGAGGAGACGTGGATTGGTTTTCTTGGTCTGTTCTGAAACAATCTGGTTTGCTCTGTTTGTTGTTGACAAAAAAAAATTGCCACTTGATCTACTGGTCCACTACACTTTATGCTCATTTCAGAATTTTTTACTCTCCTTGATGTATAGTTTTAGCATAATGATCAATCCATTGGACATATTCTTTTGATTTTTTATTCTATTTTCCGTTTTTTTTTTTTTTAATTTGGCTTAATGTCTCAATATCTATTGGTCATTCAAGACGGGGGTTTTACCTTCAATTCGCAGGAAACTTGCAAACCAGCTACCCACATTGACCTCACCCAGCCTGGGTTGGGCCGGAAAAAGCCAACGATACGTGGTGTTCCCAAGCGGTCACCCATCCAAGTACTGACTACGCCCGACGTTGCTTAACTTCACTGATCTGACGGGAACTGGTGTATTCAACGTGGTATGATCGTTGGCAAGTTATATTGTTTTTTGATAATTAATTAATGTGTGGATGATGTACATAGGTTTGTGTAGAATGTGAATCTAATTTTGTAGGATGTTAATAGTTACTATCGATTCCAGGTGTTTGGTGTTCAGGTTGAAATAATTGAAAATATCTCGAATACAAATGTACTCATTGTACCAAACCATAAGCCTTTACTTTAATGTTCTGTTGTACCTACCTATTATAAGAATCACAACGTAAGAACAGTTGTATAGAAAGAAAGTATTGCGAAATATTTGTTCCTTAAATATAAACATGAACTTATAAAAATGTATTAAAATTGCTCTTGAGTCATTAAAATTATATTCTATAATATAATATTGATTTAATAAAGTAATGCACAGACTTTTGAGAATTCATCTTCTACCTCTCTCCATCTTTATTCAAGTACTCGCACAGCAGAATAGTTCAATAATTATATTATTTTATTTTTTCGTTGAGATAGGGACAATACCCCCTGAGGCTTCTTCCTTTTTTTTCAAAATGGACGTCCGAGGGGAAAAAAAATAATAGGGGCTTTCGTTTTTATTATACAGGAATANGTAAGGGTATAAGTTGGCGATAATCTGACCAAAATTGTTCACTTTATAAAATATGAGAAGGGTATAAGTTGGCGATAATATGATCCAAATTGTTCACTTTCTAATATTTGGTAAGGGTAATAAGTTGGCGATAATCTGACCAAAATTGTTCACTTTATAAAATATGATAAGGGTATAAGTTGGCGATAATATGATCCAAATTGTTCATTTTCTAAAATATGATAAGGGTATATAAGTTGGCGATAATATGATCCAAATTCTTCAGTTTTTGAAAGATGATAAGGGTATAAGTAATCAGGGGTGGGGAACAAGCCAGCTTAATTATCACAGAAAATTCGGTGTTAGAAAGTTAGAAAGGGCATCCTTCAAAAAACTTTGCTTCAAACCAAAGATGAATAGTCAACAGCAAAATGCAGTTTCATCGCGGTTTCTGTGGATACCTACTGTGAAAAGCAAGCGAGGCTTAGCAGTCCAGGAAAGGGTACAGCCGAAGGAAGTAAGCACAGAACAAAAGGTTGCGGCATGGTAGAATTCAGGAAAGCAATGGTAACCAAAATAGAAAATTTTCAAATCGAACTCGGAAGCTTCTTTGGGGTCAATAATGTCATCATCGCTTCCGACGTTAGCATCAGGATGTATGAGACTGCAGATCTTAATAAGTCGTAACATCTAATCATGAAGGCTAATAATTGGGATGGCCCTCCAGAACCATGTTTGGCGATGAAAAATAAAAAATAATGCACACTCAACCACATAGATGTTTTATGTTTTTGTTAAATAAAACACAAACTAATAAAGAAAAATGTAACAATTAGGTTTAAATTGCACCAACTGATTTCCAATGTGACAATGTTTGAAGCCGTCTTTTGTTCTCGCTGGCAATTAATTGGATTCAATCATCAGTCGTTGAGCACCGGGGGGTGTTATATGTTAAAAAACTAAATGAGGGGTTCCAATATCAGGAAGAAATATAAATTAGTATTTTTAAAATTAAAGATAGAAATGAGAATCAGTGTTGGATATACTGTAATATAATAAGGTAGAAAAATAAATCTTTCACCCAATAGAGAAAGGTATAATTTTAAACTGTGATTTTTCTCTGGGTGTCTGTTAATTTCACGATAACTCTTGAACTCCTTCTCCGATTTTGGTGAGACTAGATATGGACAATGGACATTCGTAGCTGATCCAGCTAACCCATGAAATCCGGCCAACCCAGGGAATTCAATATATTTAACACAATTAGAGGCTATAGAAGGGGCCGGGATTATCAACATTTGTCGTCCTCAAAATAGCATATATCATATATGCTACCTTACTCTTCTATCAACATCGCTTTCCGTGATAGTTGAGTCAGTTTACTTTTAAATTACAAGGGAAAAGTTGAAAAAACAGGAAGCGCGTAACCTTCAAGAGGACCGTTAGCGATATGATACAAAACAAAAACGGTAAAAAAAGCCGAGAGAGGACCCTAAATGTATATTATGAATAGGCTGTACTATAAATAGGCCATCTGCCATATCAGTTACAGAAAAACGTCTGCCAAGTCGGTCAGTATAGCTGCCTCACCACAACTCTTACACCTTTCATCAAATTTTGCGAAAAACTGGGATTACTCGTATCAGTGTATTTAGTTATCAAGATGGTCCGAATTGGAGGGTTAGTTCCGACTAACCTTTTCATCTATCCATATGAGTCTCACTAAAATATTTTCACTAATTTCATCCACGGAGGGAGCATTTTGAGGAAACTATACGTTTAGTACATGTGCATGAGTATAATTTCCTTACTAGATCATTTCTGTAGACGAAGGAATATTCTGGATCCGACACTGATAACGTTGTTTGATACATATTTATATAATATATAATATTTTATTTTATTGTTCTTTTTGAATATAAATAATAATTACAAGTTTTGTATCATACATACAGTTGTGGAGAGGGGAGGATGGGAGAAAGTAACTGTTCTTTTGTTTAGAGGTTGTTTGTTGTAAAAAAGGGATGAAACGTGAAGAGTAAATGTCAGACTTTTGAAATTATTATTTTAGTTGCTATGTTTGCTTAAAGTTTGTATTGGGAATTGTGAAGAAGAAGATTTGAGCTTTGTTGTGAGATGATGGAGAAACAATCTTGATTCTAGAATGACGTGATCAGGCAAATAAATGACAACACTGCATATGTACGTGCCTCGACAATGAAGATGACTGGCGATGTCACGGGGACGTACGATCTCGGCAAAACCCATCCCAACTTTTTCAAACCCGCCAAAGGGTTAATGATTTACTAACTTTAATAGTGAAAAATAAATAACTAGGGTGACATACTCACGGCCCGAGTCCACCTGACCTGATGTTGTAATATAAAGCAACTCTACCAGATTATTAAGTTAATGATGTAAACTAATGTAGTAATTGACGTAGTTTTGGGGGCTCATGAAAATTATTAGCCTACAAGATTAGATGCATGATCACAATTAAAAAGAATTAGCAGCAAATAAAAACTTCTTTAGGTTTTAAGTCTCAGATATCTGGCTACCATAGGAAACAATGATGGATTGACTAAGTGAGTTATGTGATTTTTACTTTACAAGAAATGAAAAAACACGAATCAATAACTAATAAAATATGTTCTTGATAACTGAATAGAATCCGAAATACGCCTATCGAACAATATAGCGTTGACGTTGATTTTGATTAAATGTAAGTCCAATTTGGGGTCTAAATGCGAACCAAAACTTTTTGTCACCATTTGTTACATAGACAGGGTTCCATACGAAAAAGGGGGAAAAACCGCAAGCGGTATGTTCGATTTCAACCAAAAGAGACACAATTAGACCCCAGACGGAAATATACCAAGTTTCATCAAATTCGTCAACGCTAAGTGGCAAAAGTGCCCATCACGGCGTACGACGGACAAACGGATTTTTTTAT
>CM022880.1:25698482-25715726 GCA_012654025.1 Pachypsylla venusta | reverse complement strand
ATTTTCAACTAGACTGATGTATGTGGAGGGGGGGTGGGGGGTGAAAAGGATGTACCTACTTACATACAGGGTTGTAGGTGTATAAATAGGGCATCAACTGTATCATTAGATAGAAATATCGTTTCTAATGATAGTAACTACGGTTAAATATAATTTTAAGGAGAAAGTTAGATATATCAATATACTTTTCGATCAAAAACATCACGGTATATAAGTACGGTACAAAAATTGGCGACTTCAGGATATATTATAGGCTATTGTTTTTTTGTTTTTTTTAAGTCCCTTCTGGATAAAAATAATACTTCAAAAGGCTCCCATATTATAGTTGGTCATAAAAGGTGATTAAGAGCAGGATCGGAAACGATATCTTTTCCATTATACCCAAGCAGAAAGCACGGAGAAGCTACTGCATTATCCGTAAGGGTTCTCAAGTACAAAAACTCATGGCGAGTTGTGGCTAACCTATGATTATGGTTTATTATTTCCAATAGCAAACTTTTGGAAATGAATCCAAAAATTTAATAAAAATATCCGTTGCGAATTTTAATGAAATTGTGATATTTAGAGTCTAAAATGTCTAAATGATTCTCAAAACTTTTCTCAGGATTTCGCACTAAAAACGATTGTCCGAACGAGGTCTAGTATTATTTCATCGAACGAAGCGAAGTCTTGTTTTTACCTCTCAGATTAGTCACGTGTATATTCATACACCCGGGTCCTCATGGAGGCCATTTTAACTGAGTGAGGTCTACAGATCACAGAACTAATAGTATTAGATCTATCTTTTAACTGTTCGATGTTGATTAAACTTTGTTCTTTTCAAACGATGGGACCGATTCTGATAAAACTTGGTATGGACATTTATCATAGATATTATAGATACTAAAAGAATTTGGCTGATTTTGGGCCCTCCCGAGTATCTGCAAAGACGAATAATTAATGACTACAGAGAACAATCAGTTAAATGCAATCTCACAAAAAATTGTCATTGAAAAAAGGCGGATTTTGGCCTCCCTTCCAAAAAATTCCGCCTATGAAAGTAATGATATCTATTAAGTTTATTGTTGCTGCTGTATATCCCGCANGGTCATACCCAACTAACACATGGTTTTCTGATGAGGAGGGAAAGTCCCCCTATCTGTGACTCCTGTTCTTGCAGAATCTCTGTAAAACACATTCTTAATGAATGTCCAAAATTTGCCCCTGTTAGAAACGGTCTCAATCTTGAATCTGACCTATTCCCTTGTCTGAGGAGGGACATTTTCAAGATTGATTCCTTCCTAAATAAGACCAAACTTATTTTGTAATACCCTATTTACAGTGTATATAACTATTTTTATATATAAAAATGCATTCTTGATTACACTTAAATAAATATAAAAAAAAAGTTTACATCAATAAAATAATAAAACTGTATTTTTTTTTAAGGCCGCCGGTTTTGCACTACATCTAGATAAGGATCTATGACCTCAGTTGATATTAAGGTGCTGGGGCTGTTGATTCAAATCCAACCATGGACATAACATTAAACAATAACTCGGTACCGTCACAAAAAAATTAAAGACGATTCTAGGTCCATGGCAAGTAACTGTCACTAACAAGTATTGTCAGAATCGGACGAATCAATCGAAAATTGTTGGGGTACAAAACAATCCGAAAAACAAACAAATTAAAACATAATTAGAGAGTAGACTAAATTCGGTCAAAAATTATAAATTCACCCTCGCAGACAAAACAAACTGCAAAAGAACATCACCAGAATTTCAATTGTATTATTTTATGAATGAAACAAAAAAGTACGAGTAAAATTTCATAGTACAAAAACCCCGAAAAAAAAAACAGTGGATTACGTTAAAAAAGCGTTAGAGGGGGAAACAATATTATGAATGAAAAAAAAAGTTTTCTATCCCCTTTATCACCCAACTTTTACCCTGCCCTTTCCACTCATCCATCCCGTTTTTTTTTTAAAAAAAAAAATCAATGTAAAGTTGTCTCGTGCTTTTTTAAAGTTTTATTAACTATAACTTTATCAACATGCATTACCTTGGAAAAAAGAGATGTATAGCTGATTTTGAATTTGTAAAAGAAAAGATTCACAATTCACGGCCAAAGAAATAAATTTCTTCAAATGTTCTTATTTCTTAAAAATTCTTCAACCAAAAATTTAAAATGCCTTTTTTTGCTTAACGTCTCTGTAACAGCTATGGGTCATTCGAGACGGGTAAATAAACGATGTCTATTTTACCTGTTAAGTTTTAACGTAAATACATATAAATATTTGAGGGAGTCGAATGCGTAATTTCTATAGCGAAGTATAGGTCATACGTCATACTTCTGTTTGTGAGGAGTTACTTGAAAGTGACATGCTCATGGTCCTGAATTGATGATGTAAAGCAGGGCTGTCTAACCCGTCGATCCCGATCGACCAGTCGATCACGGAGGGATTTTGGGTCGATCACGTCCAGGGAGATGAGATGACGCTCTAAAAGTCTAAAAGCATACAAACATTTTTTTGTAGCAATATAAAGTACAAAATAATTGTGAACGAGGTTTAGATCTCACACAAGTATACATCCCCTTGAGAACTCATGAGAATTATGAGGAGAAAATAGAAATTGGGAGAAATTGAAATTATACACTGGTAGTGGGATAAGTACCTAGTCAGATCAGAGAAAGAAAACTTTCGAAATCTGCTCTGCAGTCATAAGTATCCAAACCTAAGAAGAAGTATTGAAATGTTACGTTCATTCTTTGGCTCAACCTTGCAGTGTGAACCCGCTTTTTCTTAATACATGAAGATGATCAAAAATAAAAATCGCTAGTTTAATTGAACAATGCCTGAGCCTAGCAATATCGTCCTACTCACCAAATTTCAACAAACTTGTAAATGAGATCAAACCTCTCATTAGATAACTATTATTTGTTGATATACCCGTAGTTATTTTACCCGTGTTATTTTCTCATGACATTTTCTTTGAAATATTCCCTCTTTATTTTGAATCTTCGACAAATAAACATACAATTTCATGTTCATTCTCATTGTGTTCAAATGTGTGTGTGTGGGGGGGGGGGGTCTATCGCGGCGATTATCTGAGACTTTATAGTAGATCTTCTTCTGTAAAGGTAGGGCACCCCTGGTGTAAACTAACACAGAAAGCAACTTCTCGATATGATTAAGTGATTCACATGGTTCTGCATATCGTTATTTTATTATTATTTCTTTTTTTGTTTAACGTCTCTTTAACATCTATTGGTCATTCAAGACGTGGGTTTTACCCTCCATTCGCTGGAAACTTGCAAACCAGCCACCCACATTGAGCCGAAAAATATTAGCCAGCATCACGAGGGGCACGAACCAACGTGGCACAACCTCGCTTAACTTCAGTGGACGTTGCTTAACTTTAGTGCTCTATAACAGGAACTGGTGTATTCAACGTCCCATAGACGCTGCACATCGTTCATTATTGCAANAACATGCAGAGACATCTGTAAATAACAAACAAAAAAAAAAATTGAATTTTTTAGATGGTTTTGCGGTGCGGTGTCATCAAGAGGAGAAATGCATTAAAGAGTGTCAGTTAAAATGCCGGAAATAAAGTGCATGAACGAACACTTAATGTTGTGGATTTGTGAAAGAAGATCTCCACATTAGGGGTCGAGCACTAAGGGTATGAATAAGGAATTTTGAGTAAATTGCCAACCCCACGTGAGTGAAAAAATATAAAATGAAAAAGAGGACACCCAATATAAACTGAGTTTTTTTTCTAGAATTAACTTATTGTGCCTGATATCTTGTTTGTAAGTTTCCAGCGAATTGAGGGTAAACCCCTTTACGGGCTGACTTGGACAGAACTCTTTATAAAATACGGCTATGTCGCTTGTAAACTATCTGAAATGCCTTTCACTATTTTTAGTTCAAATTAATTTATCCTTGAGGGAACAGAAAAGAAAATATAAATATGGAAAATATATTTTCTCTTATAATTTGTGACAGAGAGCAATGAAAAGTCTTGGCAAAGCATTTCGACCATAATTGATAGGACATACATACGAAACTTTAATGGTCAACGCTGAGGCCCAGAATTACCACTTAGGGCGCGGCGAGGTGAAGGTTTTTTAATTCGATTTTAGGATTCTACGTAGGTACCTGAAATCGAAAAATATCATTATTGAAAATAAGAAATTCTCACCCTAGAGTGGCTACTCCCATGGGACAAAGCCTGTAGGAGCAATTCTAATTTTCCTGAAACTGCTTCCAAATGAGAGAATCGTATTACTTGCTGATATTTTAAATGATTTAGGTCCAACACTGCGGGACCATTTAATGGGTCTTTAAAGATATAGACTTCAAGGTGAGAATTTTATTGTAAGACATGGCTGTAAAGACGTTTTCTAATTTCTCTTATCTAGTTGTGGAAAAAGTACGAATGAAAAATTTTATATCTTGTTTTTTCGGCTATGCCCCCAAATCATTATAAAATCGCTTATTTCTATTATTCTGAAACTCCGTGTTTTTTTTTTTTTTTTTTCAAATTAAATGATTTCTGACAAAACTACTGGTTTGTAATCAAGACAGTTAACCGAGGATAAGAGAAATCTGTCCTGAACATCTGTCATGCATTTACCCATCCACTTATCTACAGTAAATAAATTACATTATTAGGTATCTTGAAGTTTAACTTCTCTAAAGATATAGATGTACGTAAATATTTTTTGTTTTATTTCGCAATTAAATTTGCCTTATATTGCATATTTTTATTATTATTTATTATTTTAGCATTGTAATATAAAATTTAATATTATTTTATATTATATTGTAATATTTTTCAAAATAATAAAATAATACATTATCATAATGTATTTTACGTATACCGGATGTCTCCCTCAACAACACCACGACAGAAAACTAATATTATTAGACGAACGATAAGGTCTCGGATGTCTCCCTCAGCAACACGAACAGAAAATTTTAACACGACGATTTTTTTGTCTTTTTATACGATATCAAAAAATATCAGATTTTGAGGGGGGGCCCTCAAAATATTTTTTTTTTTTTCGTGACGATTGCAAAGATTTATTATTGAAAATAATAAACCGAAATTTGTATTAGATACCAAAGATACCTAACTAATACGATAACCGTTGAACTTTTGTCCTATTAGATCACCCGGGTTCAATTCAAATAGTGGCCATTTTAAGCGATTCAGGTCTAAATTTCGGAGAACCTCTATGTAGGAAAAAACTCTGCCAATGTGACACATGGGTTTATTATTTTACTGGCTAACCAATACCCCCCAANAAAAAAAAAATAGGCGGCGTAATTAGTCCGTAAAGTTAACATAGATACCAAATTTACTTTGACATACATAAATTTTAATTTGACATACATACTGAAAACCGCTGAAAAGCGGCGAAAACCGCCAAAGGTGTATTATTTCATCCAAATCGGTCAACGCAAAGTAGCAAAAGTGGTTATCACGGCGTACGGCGGACAAACGGATTTTTTGTTTTTCGTTGAATTGGTATACTATGTCAAGTAAAACCATAATAAGGTAGATAAAATATTATATCTTCACCTTCACTTTACTGTAAAAATTAAAAAGCTGACTGGATTCGTGCTCTCCTGAGCACATCATAGGAGTTATTCGATTTTTTGATTCTAAGTACCTTGAAATGTAAAATATCAAATTTTGAGGGGGGTATTTTTTTTTCGTGACGATTCTCATCATTTAATATAATAAACCAAAAAAGTCTACGTATGAAGATGTCCCCTGTGGATAGGGGGTCATTTTAAGAACAAGAATACATCCAAGGCACACTAAGTTCATGACGGTCGTAAAAAGCGACTAGGGACAGGGTCGGAAACGTAATTTTTCCATTACCCATACAGATTGCAAGGAGTATCGGTAAGGATTATTTAGTATCAACAAATCATGGCAAGACCAGCACCACGGCTGTTAATCTTCTATAGGAATATAAAGTAAAACCTCTAGAAAAGTAACAAGTAGATAATATTACGAAAATCTAGTAAAATTTTATAGTAAATTTGAACATGGAGGGTGTAACAAAAGAGTGCATTCTATGTAATCACATATGGTGTATGGGTTAAATTAAGAGGGAAGAAGTTCTCTAATTTGACCCATTGTCTATTACACCCTGTATTTCTTAATTAATATTATTATTGTAAGCTGAAATATTATTTATCGGGCATTCAATATTGTAAAAAAAAAAAAGTACGGAACCCTGCACCTATGTATGTACTAGGTGATTTTCTTTATTTTGATTTCTGCAAACGTAAAATATCAATAAAAATAATCGTGAGCGATACCGAAGATACTGGAAGTGTTCTTAAAAAAATAAACTCTCCCTAATACATCCCGGAACTGTTGGTCAATCAACTCATTCAATATACGTTGTTCCCATGTTGTATTCCACTTCTGGTTCAATGCATATTATTTGTAGCCATTGAACCAGATGGAAAGTGTTGTGAAGATATTCCTCCTCTAAAATGTCTCCCTCCATGAACACCCTGTAACTATTTTAAAGATTTATATATCTACGTCTATACTATTCCGAGACACAAATAAAAAATAATTATTATTTAAATGAAGTCTATTTAGTATTTAATTATCTGTCCAATTTAAGTGACGACCATTTAAATTAAAATAGAAAGACAATTTATTGTTTTATTAAATAATTATTTAATAATATCATTTAATGGGGTTTCCTCAATTTAGTATGATTTTAAAATGTTTTTATGTTACAATAAATAATTTATTAATTACAAGTATTTATGTTACTCTAATGCTAATGTGTACTAGAAAAGGTAGAGTAGGTAGTTGTAAGATGTAAAGCGTGTATGCATAGTCAAACGACATACTATAATAACGTTGAAATTCATTATCAGTGTTGTTCAATTAGGTTGAGCAACGTCGGGGTGTTATGGATACTCGGATGGGAGTCCACTCGGGACAGCCAGTGTAGATGTCTTTTCAGGGTGCAGTCAACCATGTGAAGACAGCTGAGAAGCTATTCTCGGAACGCAAGTGAGATTGTACCTTGTACCTTACATCGCACATTATCCTCTTTCCACTTCTTGCTCCATTTCCTAATAGCTCCTATTTGGTACTGATGTGTTCCACCATTTTACATCGCACATTATCCTCTTTCCACTTCTTGCTCCATTTCCTAATAGCTCCTATTTGGTAATGATGTATTCCACCATTTTACATCGCACATTATCCTCTTTCCACTTCTTGCTCCATTTCCTAATAGCTCCTATTTGTTTCTAATGTGTTCCACAATTTTACATCGCACATTATCCTCTTTCCACTTTCGCTCCATTTCCTAAGTCCAAAGTAGGTACATGAGTTAAATCTATTCCAAAATTTAATAGAATTACTAATCACCAATGCTTCCCCCTTTCAAACCCACATTTCCTATCTTTTATACATTAAGCATTATTTTTGACTAATGAAAGGTTTTGGCCTGGTCTAATATGTCATAATTCTCTGCAAAATGTGCACCCCTTTATCTCTTCTTCTAATAAAGCCCAACACCCGAAGCCCTATCTTGATATATCCCCAAAAACTGTAGAAAATTATTATGAAAATCCGGGACAAGCTCATTAATAACACAAAAACTTTATCATTTCTGGGTTCAAATTTGTGAAACTAATGTATCAATATGGGGATTTTGTGTCTTGTCTTTTTCTCTGTCGGACATCAGGTAATCTTCTACACGAGGAATGTATTAATAAAACATGACTTACTCAAAAAGTCTGACCCCGCTTCTTATACAGGAGGTTTCAGTGTCTATCCATTGCATGCATCAATCGGAAATAAATGAGCATTATGTTATTTATTAGAGAGGGCAGTTCTAATATAAAGTGTGTCCCAAAAGTCCGATACCACCTGAATATCTATTGAACGACTTTATGTGGAGTTTTGAAATTTTGCATGGTATTTTCTTATATAAATTTTTCATGGTATTTCCCAAATTCAACCAGCTGA
The DNA here is from genome assembly GCA_012654025.1 of Pachypsylla venusta. Classification (NCBI taxonomy): domain Eukaryota; kingdom Metazoa; phylum Arthropoda; class Insecta; order Hemiptera; family Aphalaridae; genus Pachypsylla; species Pachypsylla venusta. The sequence goes on along the minus strand of CM022880.1, from coordinate 25,707,714 downwards.
TTTTTATACCACATTATCAAGGGCGGATCCCATGTGTCCCCCTGGGGGTACAACTTTTGTTTTTTAAATACGAACCCCCATATTGTGATACAATAAATATTAGAAGTATTTTGCAAAAAAAATTATTTGGACTCTATATTGTGCCACGAAACTTTTGGGTGCAATCGAATACACCCTTGGCGGTTTCTGCCGCTTTTTAGCAGTTTTCATTACTCTCCTCTAAAAAGAGAAAGGTAAAAACTAGAGATTTGAAATTTTTTATGTATATATAGGTAAAAACTAGAGATTTGAAATTTGTTATGTATATTATGTATAGAGATTTGAAATTTGTTATTTGAGGTCTCAGTAAGGTTCAAAACCGATTTGCATGAAATTTAGGTCCCATCATATCGGCTCTAATTGTGCCCCGAAACTTTTGGGTTCAATCGAATACACCCTTGGCGGTTTCTGCCGCTTTTTAGCGGTTTTCATTAATCCCCTCTAAAAAGAGAATGGTAAGAGCCACAGTTTTTTTTCTAATGATACGTGTATGGAATTTGCCAAGAGATTACAACAAGGTATGACTATACTAGTATAGTGTTATTCAATAGATTTATGAAAAAAAATGAGAATTTGGATGCCCCTTCAAACTGTCCTATCAGCAACCCTTAGGATATTGGGTCTGCATACGCTGAAGCTGATGCATGAAAAACCAATTTATCCAAAAGAAAAAAAAATCCCAAGTTTTGTTCATGTTTTTTTTTCCTTCGTGTAAACATATACTGCCTAGAGATACACTCGGCTGTTTATGTTTACTATTAGTTGTAGGCTCACAGCAGCGTGATTATTATTCATAATGTTTTTTATCTATTTCCTAGAACCTAGAATGTAGGTAATATTCTAATATAAGGCTTAACAAACAATTATGAAAAGCCATTGGTAATACCCAATAAATAGAAAATTAATAATATTATAAAATCCTCGTGTAAAATTAACTCTCAAGTATTATGTTGAATTAGATGTACGTAATAAACATTCGAGAAAATTATTTCATAATCATAATCGATTTAATAGCATATGCATATATCTATCATGAGCATATGCTTCAAAAGTTTTGGCACATATGTATAGTTTTGGCACATATTATAAAATATGTATAGTTTCACAGGACTTCTTTGTCAAAAAAAAACTTAAAAAACTCTGGAAAATTAGGTTACCCGCAGACAGTCGCATTTTTACTTATCTTATCGCAGCAGTCCTCCTGGTCTAGTGGGTATAACAAAGGGATTGTACTTGGGGGACCTGGGTTTAATCCCCGCCGGGATCGGAAAATTTTCTTTGTGATTTCGAAGTGCACTCATTCCCGTGAGTAAAAAGATTAGAAGTTCGAAGAGATTATTAGAGCAGGAATCTCTTTGAAATGCTGTGATACCCACAAGAATTGTGGAAAGGCCATTGGGCCTTTTTTTTTGGCTTAAAGTCTCTTTTACATCTATTGGTCATTCGAGACGGGGGGTTTACCTTCCATTCGCTGGAAACTTGCAACTTGGTTGGGCCGGGAAAATAGCCAGCATCACGAGGACGCGAACCCACGTGGACACCCACATGGTACAACCTCGCTGGAGGTTGCTTAACTTCAGTGATCCAAAGGGAACTGGTGTATTCAACGTGCCATAGACGTTGGCTGCCATTGGGCCTTACCACAAAGAATTTCTACACTTACTTATCTTATCGCATAGCACATAAGTTCGCATAAGTTAGACTTATTGTTTTGTTTTCATTCGTGTAAACCGCTCCAATTTTAACCGTCAACATTAGATTCGGTTATAAACGTGAGTAAAGAAACGCATCCCATGCATAAAAGTGTCAGACATAATAAACTGAATGTCTCTGGTACCTACCCCTAATGAGATATTTTGTTCAAAGAAGGGGCGACTGACGCACGGTCTAGTCTAGTGGCTGAGATTTTGGCTCCGGGGGTCTTAAAAAGTGTTTTTTAGTCCAATACAGAACTCTCCCGTTTTATAGAGCTAACTGATGTCGGAAACTTCGCATATATTCGTCCTTTCCCGTACCTACAGAATTCCTAGTGATGAAAATATTCTTTGCAAGTAGGTACTGTAAAGGGAAATCATGTTCAAATTTGAAGTTTCTTGCTTCATCTATCGTACATAGATTTTGAGTCAATGAGAGATTCAAAAAATTATTTTTTTTAAAAAAAAAACTTCCCCGACAGCTAAAAAGTCAGGGGACCATGAAAAATAATTGTAAGCTTGACATTAGGTACATACTGTATACAGGATATCAACAAATCGCAGATATCATTACTTTACAGATATATATTACCAATTGTTTCGCCCGCGCTTCGCTATTCGCTAAGGTCTATATCTTGGCGGCTTAGAGGCATGTCCTTTCCCGTGCTAATAGTTTTCTATGATTTCCCTTTCAAAAAATGGGGGGGGGGTCCATCCTCATCAATTTTTCGATATCTCTTACCGTTTTGGCTAAACAATTAGTGATACATACACACATTGAGTTTTATTATTAGAGAATAGATATAGATGTGCATTGTGCATGTGTTCAAAATGTATGAAGAATAATGATAATGACTTGTCTTTACGTTCTACAATTTTAATATATTTTTCGAAATGCGTAAAAATCCGAAATACGGGTATCGAATATTAAAATTGTAGAACAGGAAGACAAGTGTTTTTTATCATTTTCATTTCTTGTATTTTAAAGACATTCATAATTTTTGTTTTGCCTAAGAAAATATCAGTCTCCATACTTTTTGGACAAACTTTGCAATACATTGGGTGTTATTAATAATGTATATGTTCAATTTCATTGAAGCTATAGGATATTAAATCTGGAAATTAACTATACTTAATAGATGTAATCTTGTTCGTGCATTATACATTACAGCAGAAGAGTGACCTACATCACACCTGGCTTTCCTGTACAAGGAAAAGGCTGTACCTGATTTGTCACTCAATTTAATTTAAATAATCATCTATCATCTCCAAATGTGCTCGCAGACAGCTGCATACTTACTTATCTCATTGCAATGCTGCAAGGAAAAACGATTAAAAATGTTCCTATGGGAGTCTGCAGATCGAGCAGTTTGTGAATATACATTTATACAGTCGATCTGCAGACTGTGCGCATTTGTTTTTCTTTTTATATAAGCAAAGATGTGTGCTAGGCAATGATGTAAGTAAATATGTGGCTGTCTGTGAGTAATCCTAGATAATTCCGTCAATAGTGATGTTTTTTTTAATTTTATTTGAACAGTTTTTGGAAGTAATCTATTTTTTGTTTGTCTGTTTGTGTTTTTGCACCACAATAACACTCGAACGCCTTCTCCGATTTAATGAAACTAGAATTTCATTATTACGTTAATAGAATTCGTTGAGGCCTTACCGGGGACTCATGATTCCCATTTTAACTCGTAATCTGTGAACTGTATTTGTAAATGTATATTTCTTTGTGTTATTATGTCACAATGTTTGTGGACATCATAGCATTACAAGGTATTTTCAACATTCACTTTAATATCACTAAGCCTAAGCTACAATTTAACATTTTTTACCTTATAATACTTTGTGCTATTACGATAGATACTCTCCTGAGGAGACTGAGTTAACACAACCAGATCAAGTAGAAAATTCGAAAAAGCCTTTTTCAAATTTTCGACCCTTCCAGGAATCGAACCCGGAATCTCCTTGGTGCAAACCGAGTGTTATGCGCACTCTGCAACGGAGACGTCTTATATCCATATATAGCTACATAATAAGACTTCGTCTTATAGCTATTAGCATTAATAGCGATAAGTGGTAGCATTATAAGGAAATTGTTAAAGTGTAGCAGGTTAGACTTAGTGATAACTTTACTCCGGAGTGTTTATCGTCTGCTCCTATTTTCCAAGTACATGTCTTCGTCGCTATCAAGTGCACATTACGTACGCTTCGGTTATACGATATCGCCAGGAAGTTTTATAGCTGAATTGTGGCCGATCGTAATCGCCCCCCCCCCTCACCGATCGCTCTATATCCGCCCCGATGTAGCTACGAATTAAGTCCAACAGAAACTCCACGCGAATCAACTTACGTGTTTATTGTAGCTTACCACAGTCTCCTTTCCCTCAAATATATATTCATTTCGAGGTCAATATTTTAAAAGGTCTTCGTGTGAGACCCTTTATATTATTTGAACTTCAATTGCGACTGTCTCACTAACATGATCAAATAATAAGACAAACCCCAAACAAGATATACTTCTCATCCAAATTACAAACCTCAAGACTCAGACTCAGACCTCACTAATTCAGACACTCAAATATAATATTTTATTATTATTATATTTTATTTTTTTGATATTATTATTTTTGAAGTTGTGGAGTGCCAAGGGCAATCATTAAAGTTCCATTAAAATAGAAATAATAAACAATTTGCCCTCCCTGTTTATACGGAGTGAATCATACGCGGACATGGGTCGGTAATGAATTGGTGACGGGATTCGGAACAAACTCTGGTTAAGTCAAAACTTCCAGTTATGTAATTGTCACGTTTTAGTCAGCAGGGGGTTGTTAATAAAATAATAAGGTAATTGATTCTAATTGATGAGTTCAAAGTAAGGGGTGCATGCGATAGGGATATCGATATTATATCGATAATATCGAATATCGATATACGGGTTTCGATATAATCGATATTTTATTTCGAATAGTATCGATATTTTATTTCGAATAGTATCGATAGTTTATTTCGATAATATCGATATTTTAAATAGAACTGAAAAGGAAATGGCCACCACATCACATTTGAGATAAATGCGTTGTTCAGTGTAGGTACCTACTTCAATCAGTGAATGATAAAGCAAAAACTTTTGTGCTAAAGATTGACAGTTCGTGGACAAATAAGACGGATTTTTCAAATCGTTATAAACGTCTAAAACGTCATGTATGAGCAATATAAATAAAACTCGATATTGTAACTATTTATTTTGAGCGATTTGAATTATCGCTGTGTGAAACATGGAAAAAAATATTGGTGGCGAATTAAATGAGGTTATGGAGAAAAATGATGAAAATAACTGAGATTGGAAAACAACAAGAAACAAAGGAAGAAGTATTAAAAGAAAAACAAAAGTATTGAACTCGGAAAAATCAAAGCCATTGGTCATCTCGTACAGAAGAAAAGCTTCATTTCCAACACTTTTGAGGGAAAATTTTAAGGAGTGAAAAAATTTAAATATCAAAAGAACTTATCCCTTCAAACATGTCTACAATATAGGGAAACAAAACTACATCGAATGAAAACCATGGCATCTGACAGATTTCAGTAGCTAAAAAGACACGGTATGGCCTTCAGAAAATGATAATGTATTTGTTTTAAAGAGAAATTTATTTTCAGTGTAATATGTTCTCCTCATAGTGAGGTAGGGTACCTACCTCACTATGAGGAGAACATAACTAAGTCTGGAACCACTCTGTATAAAGATCTAATGCTCATACCATAATGACCAGCAACACTACACAAGCAACATTCATAAAACATAATAATATTAAAAATCTAAGATATAATTATATCACTGTATATATATTTTATATTTATATCATTATATATTTCTGAATAATTCTTTATTCAAGATATCACAAGATAATCTTATGGTCAGGGTCTAATTCAAGGATACCCCCCTCCCCCTCTACCATTCCATTCCTCCCCGGAATTATTGCTAGATTAGTAGATACCTAGTTGAGAATGACTTTCTTTGAAACAAATAAATTTTACACTTTTCGAAAGGTATTTTCATACTTTTTGGAGTTCTGATGTTTTTTTTAAAAAAAGAGGGATTTTTAACTATACTACTTGGAATTTCATTAATTTTGAAGACTAAAGAAGAAAATCATAATAAAAATCTGAAAAACAACTGTCAGGAAAACTTTATTACAATTAGGTGTTCTGGAAATAAGGGCCAAACCTAATAAATGTCCATACCAAGTTTCATAAAAATTAGAAGCGTTCGAGAGTTATCGTGGTAGAAAAAGACAAATAGAAATTAAAACTGGTATCATTAGGTTTGCTATAGGCCCATCTATCTCCATAGCTACTCATTGTTCTCACGAGACTGAGGCCTCAGAACAATATTGCCCTGCCAAAATTCGAAACCGGGTGTTCCAAGTGCAAGACTAGTGCAGTAACCACCCAGCCATGGGAGCCGGAATTATTTTAAGCTACTAGATACCCAATTTCTCTTCATGAAACGATTCCCTGATGTTGAAGTCGTTCTTACAGCATTTGTGTTGGTTAAGTGGAAATGAGAAATATTATTGAGGATGTTTGTAGTCATTTTAAAATATAAGAATTTCTGGTTAATTTTGTATCGACTACAATTAAATTGATGAGTCACGAGCGCTTTCGTCTGTTACGACATCTTCTAGTGAACTGNCATGAGGGAACCGATCCAGAGTATGGAGGGCGTTACTCTGGAATAATATTGTGCATACAAGGCGCACAGAAATATCACCCCATGAGGGAACCGATCCAGAGTATGGAGGGCGTTACTCTGGAATAATATTGTGCATACAAGGCGCACAGAAATATCACCCCATGAGGGAACCGATCCAGAGTATGGAGGGCGTTACTCTGGAATAATATTGTGCATACAAGGCGCACAGAAATATCACCCCATGAGGGAACCGATCCAGAGTATGGAGGGCGTTACTCTGGAATAATATTGTGCATACAAGGCGCACAGAAATATCACCCCATGAGGGAACCGATCCAGAGTATGGAGGGCGTTACTCTGGAATAATATTGTGCATACAAGGCGCACAGAAATATCACCCCATGAGGGAACCGATCCAGAGTATGGAGGGCGTTACTCTGGAATAATATTGTGCATACAAGGCGCACAGAAATATCACCCCATGAGGGAACCGATCCAGAGTATGGAGGGCGTTACTCTGGAATAATATTGTGCATACAAGGCGCACAGAAATATCACCCCATGAGGGAACCGATCCAGAGTATGGAGGGCGTTACTCTGGAATAATATTGTGCATACAAGGCGCACAGAAATATCACCCCATGAGGGAACCGATCCAGAGTATGGAGGGCGTTACTCTGGAATAATATTGTGCATACAAGGCGCACAGAAATATCACCCCATGAGGGAACCGATCCAGAGTATGGAGGGCGTTACTCTGGAATAATATTGTGCATACAAGGCGCACAGAAATATCACCCCATGAGGGAACCGATCCAGAGTATGGAGGGCGTTACTCTGGAATAATATTGTGCATACAAGGCGCACAGAAATATCACCCCATGAGGGAACCGATCCAGAGTATGGAGGGCGTTACTCTGGAATAATATTGTGCATACAAGGCGCACAGAAATATCACCCCATGAGGGAACCGATCCAGAGTATGGAGGGCGTTACTCTGGAATAATATTGTGCATACAAGGCGCACAGAAATATCACCCCATGAGGGAACCGATCCAGAGTATGGAGGGCGTTACTCTGGAATAATATTGTGCATACAAGGCGCACAGAAATATCACCCCATGAGGGAACCGATCCAGAGTATGGAGGGCGTTACTCTGGAATAATATTGTGCATACAAGGCGCACAGAAATATCACCCCATGAGGGAACCGATCCAGAGTATGGAGGGCGTTACTCTGGAATAATATTGTGCATACAAGGCGTACAGAAATATCACCCATGAGGGAACCGATTCATAATCAAAAGTTCTTTATTGGACTGACGACGTGGTGTACTGTTCAATGATGTCATAATTTTGGTCCATCAAATTTTTAGGGTATCACTAAATAATATACTTTCAAACATGAAACTAATATTATAAACACAGCCAGCGTGTATGGCACGTTCAATACACAAGTTCCCTATAGAAGTAACGTCCAGCGAGGTTGTGCCATGTGAGTGTCCACGTGGGTTCGCGACTAACCTCGTGATGCTGGCTATTTTTCCGGCCCAACCCAGGCTGGGTGTGAGGTCAATGTGGGTATCTAGTTTGCAAGTTTCCAGCTAATGGAGGGTGAAACCCCCGTCTTGAATGACCAATAGATGTTAATGAGACGTTAAGTCAAATTAAAAAAAAAANAAATTAAATAATATATATATATATTATAAATGTGAAAATGTGTTGTTGGTTTGTCCTTTATTTACTTTGTATTAACAGCGGATCGAGATAATTTTATGTACAGAGATAGTTTATAGACGGAAAAGTGACATAAGCTATCTTTGAATTCAAACGCAGGAAAGACATGCCCCAAAAAACAATACCAATCAAAGGCAGTTTGAATACACTAGTTCCCAAGAGATCAGTGAAGTTAAGCAACAATCAGTGACTAGGTAGGTTCGAACAATCATGATGCTGCCTAACTCTTATATGTGAGGTCAATGTGGGTAGCTGATTTGTAAGTTTCCAGATAATGAGGGGTTTCACTTATCTCGAATAACCTTAGATGTCATTAAAGATATGGGGAAGAATTAAAGAGAAAAACATCAGAACTCAATGACAACATGGTAAGTCTTTAACCATACTGTTTTTAACGTTAATGTTGGACTAGGGTAAACACCATCACCATTTACGGTTGATGTGAGAACCGCTAAACCGATTTTCATAAACTTTGATATCCAGAAAAAAAATTATTTCAATATGATGGCACCATTGCTTTCCAGATGATCCGAATTTATTTACTTTCTACCTTCAAAGAACAGTTGCCGTTCTCCTTTCTTGTAGTCTGTGTTCAGATACCATCTTCTGTTTGATCCAGTATACACATCTTGATAGATCCTATGTTCGGATAATACCACAATGCTACAAATGGATCTATATTATAGTCTCTGTGAAGTTATTAAATTTATTATTCAATATTATTGACTGAAAATATCATTGTTTCTTTATAAGATAATACAGGATGATACAATGAAAACATAAATAAAGATACAGGGTGTTGAATTGATATCATGAATAAATATTATAATAAAATGTGTAGAACTAGAGCATGTGTGGGAGTGGGTAATAAATGTCAGGCATAAAAAGGATAATTTTACCTGCAGATTTAGTGGTAGCTTCTGGATTATCGTTGCTGAACTGCTTTTCGATGATAGATTTTTACAAAGTAGAGAATATACCCACTATAAATATCTTCATCTATCTATCTATAATAATAAAATTCAATGTAACGATAAATGTGTGTGTGTAGGGGGGGGGGGGGGGG
>CM022880.1:25669441-25698454 GCA_012654025.1 Pachypsylla venusta | reverse complement strand
AAAAATTGATAGGAAAGGGCCCCCCCCCCCCAAAAAAAACCATAGGCTAAAACACCACGTAAAATATCAGAATTAAAAAATGTCGAACCGTTTTCGAATTTCGGCCGATTTTTCGATTTTGGACCGAATTTAGACGGTCATGGTCCGATATCTTAAATTTTGTCGCGACAACATATCAATTCAAAGCGAGAAAGTTTTGGATGGCCCTTTAAGCCTTAATTTGGAACATATAGTTTGCAAAAAACGGTGCAACCGTTTTCGAGTTATGGCCGTTTTTCCGATTTTTGTAAGGAGAATCGAAGAATACTATTAACTTCCGGTTTTTGAAAGGGAAATCATAGAATACTATTAGCACGGGAACGGTCATGCCTCTAAGGCGCCAAGCTATAGATCGTAGCGAAGCACGGGCGAAACAGCTAGTTTGAATATAAAATTATCTTTACCTCATTATGAATAGTTAGAGTCACCTTCCATCCTTCGACTGATGATGAATCGAATGATTCCAAAGTAGTATCATTTTAAAGAATTATAAATAGTATTTTAGGTGTTTTGTTTCAATTTAATTTATTTTAAAAGTAAATATTTTTTAACACTTAAAATTACAATGTTATATTCAAAGATTTAAATTATAAATAGCATCCCATTTTTTTTTTTTTTTTTATAGATTTTCATTCAATTCACTAATTATAATAATATTAGGTATTATGAAAATGAGATATTTTAAATATGAAGTAGATCCGTTCAATCCATTAGACCGAATTTACAAATTTAAGTTAGGTGAGGCGTACCCAACATGGGTTGGGTTTAATATTTTTCTTGTATGAAACATATAACGGGTTCCGTGAACACTGTGTTGACACCTCATCTTTATTAATTTTTTTGTCAAAAATTTTATGTTTTTTTTTTTTTTTTCATTTNTTTTCTTATTACGCACCTACATACTAAAAGGGACCTGTGTGCCAAGTTTCAAGTCTCTACGTTTAGCCATCGTGGAGCTACGTTCATTATCAGTCAGTCAGTATACCAACTGGGCTTTGAGTTTTATAAGTATAGATAGATAACTTGCTACTACTTGAACTTTAAATTTTCTCCTTTCCTATTACGCACCTACATACTAAAGTCTCTACGTTTAACCATCGTGGAGCTACGTTGATTATCAGTCAGTCAGTATACCAACTGGGCTTTGCGTTTTATAAGTATAGATTGGTATTAAATTTCAAAAATGATAATAAAATCCCTAATGACATAATTCACCAATGAAGTGAGGCCTTTTAACACAAAGATATCTTTTTTCTTTTAGTTACCACGATAACTCTCGTGGTATCCATTTTGATACAATTTTGTATGGCGAACGCCTTATCCGATTTTGATACAATTTTATATGGAGAAAAAGTCATCGCTTTTGGTCGAAATTGGTCACCCAGGACGAATTGGTGAGTGAGCTCTACAGTTCACAAAACTACTAGTACAATTCTTCCATAAAATTAAATGGAAAATATACGTAGTTATAACTCCATTAAAATATATTTTATACTTAACTGTTTTATATGCCTCGGTATATTTATTTATATACTCAAACATAATGATAACATAGAATCTGCATTAATCATATAATATAACATATAACGTAGCGTAGCGCAGAATAACACTCCACTCATGTAATTTTCATTAAAAACTAATTTTAGTTCTATATAAAAACATTTCCCGGAAAATTCAATTACTTTTGAAAAATGGAAAATCACAATCTTCTTGTTTACTCTTTCTCTCTTCATCTTCTGATGGTATAAATTTTGTTCATAGAAAAATATAAGTTAACAAAAAATTGCATCTGGGATATTTATTTATATCCCACAATTTCCTCACTTCTATTGTTGTTATTTTTCATTATAAAAATTCCACGCCACATCACCAGAATGCCGGTGAAGCCGCAAAAATTCTAGGATAGAGGACTCCCTTGAGAGCGTCAGTAAATGCTACATATGTGTCAGAATCTCGCCAGCATTAGTAGCTAAAGAAAATATAAAATATCATCATACTGCTTTATTGTGCCCCATGGAGACCAAGTAAGGCACTACTTTTGTGAGGTTTTCTTCATACATTAATCTTTGAATAACATGTTAATTATAAGTGTTAAAAAATAACTTTTAAATAAATTAAAACACTTACCAAAAACACTATTTATAATTATTTATAAAGAAGACAGTTTCGAATCATTCGATTCATCATCAGTCTAGTCGAGTCTAAAGATGGAAGTTGACTCNCTTCAAAAACGTTCGAGATAGCTATTCCTCTCTGTTCAGTGTAGTGGACTTTATTTTTGCTTATGAACCAGCGTTGATTGAATTCATCTTGGAAATAACACATTCTTGGGCGCCCTCTCCTTCACCTCCCCGAACTTCGGGCTCCGAATATATTACTTATCAATATATTATGCCTGATTAAAAGTCCAATCATCTTGGCTATTCTTTTCATTATGAAGCAACATTACTCCGTTTGACCCTCGCATTACGTGCCCCGCAGTTAGTAGTTTTCGAATGCGGATTGTTTTTGTTATTTATGGATTTATTTTTTCAAATTATAATTAATACTTCAAAGTTCCTTATTTCATCTTGTCATTAACTATCAAAAAATGTCTGTAGTACAAGAAGAATGTATCGAGAACCACGCGTTTGGAAAATCAAGTTATACATACAGATTGACACATCAAGAAAATGGCGGAATTCAATATTGAAGCGTAATTTTAGCTTTCGCATACTTTTATTCATTCAGGATAAACGAAAATGTTCCGGGGAGAGGGAATTTGTGGTGGATTCGAAGGGAATTCAAAATAGCTTTCTTTAAATTAAGAAGCATTTTGAAATTCCTTATAATTTCAGTCGAATATTAAACATATTAAGCCGTCTTAACATAGTCGGTTCCACAATTAATTGGAACTTGACATATATAATGGACCATGTGTTCACACGCATGAACACACAGGAATTACTCTGTGGGACCGATGTTCACACGTGTGAGCACGAATCCTTATCAAAAAATGCTTTTATTCGATACAAAAAACATTTTTGATTGATTGAAATGATTTCATTCTAAAAGGAAACATATATTACATTATATAAATATCTTAGGTCATAGATGTTTAATATAAAAGACTCACTATTAAAGTTAAAAATTTGGAAAAAGAATGGCCGGTCCCACGGAGTGAACCTCAATTGTTGCCTCTGTCCGTTGTATTAAATGTATACAATATTCTAAATCAAGATCAACCAAGGCCAAAGTAATGCTAGGCGATATCTCATTCCTTTATATCTCTTTATTTAGTGGCCCGACCATATCAAAAAAAATTTAGGAACCTTATGTAAACAGATAAAACTCTTTGTTTACAAAATATGAGCAGGAGGAGAGTCAATTTTGTTGTTGTTATTTTTCAATACATGCTGGGACGTACTGCTCTGCCATCATCTACAAACGATTTTAAAAACATTTCCCGGAAAATTCAAATACTTGTGAAATGTATAGAAAACCACAATTTTCTTGTTTACACTTCCTCCCATCGCGCTCCCCATTTTCTGATGGTATAAATTTTATTCGTGGAAATGTATATCTTATCAAAGAACTAAGTTCACGCTTGAATATTGAATTACGCCATTTTCTTGTATCAATCTGTCTGTATAAATTGATTTTCCAAACGTGAGGTTTTCGATACTTTTGTTTGAAAAAAATATATGCCCCGGAACCGCTTTCGCATTATTTCAGGGCACGCCTTTACAGCCATGCTATTCCGGAAACGAGAAAATTCGATCAGAAAATTTCGCTCCGAGCGGGATTCGAACACAAAAGCTCCGGGCCAAGAGTCAATGATCTTAACAACTAAGCCAAATAGAGACTCTCGATACTGCAGCTTATATTTTAACCTTTTTTTTTTTTTTTTTGCGTTAGGCGCCTTAACCGATACCCATGGCTATGTCCTTCGCGCCGATTTCTCGAACATTCTTAAATTTTATCAACCTTTAAATTTTCATTGGCTCGCATGAGGAATAAAGAAGCACTAAGCATTCACACTGACCAGTGCCAGCAAGTTATTCCCGCTTACCGTGAGCTCACAGTGTTGCACCGTCACGCACCGGTCTAATATGAACATGTTCCTTCAAATGCCTGGAAGAATATTTTGAATATTCGCCAGTCGGATCACGCGTGCGGGTGATGGCACTGTCACTGCCTAGTGTGAACGCTCCTTTATCTACCATTTTCTAGTTCATGAAGGCATTTTATATCTAGATACATAACAAAATGATTGCCATTCTGTACAATTGGTAAATAGAGATTGAAGATTTTCAAACAAAGTCAGCATTATTCCTTTATCTGCTGAATCAATCTGAGTGAATCCATAATTCAAAACAATCAAGCACACGATATTGAAATGCTGAGTTCGGATAGAGGATGTCTGTTAGGTCTCTTCTGGGAAATTGAAATAATAATTATTAATACGTATACAGGATGATGTTGACAATCCGAGTTCCACATAGAGTTGCGTTACTATAATTAATATTTTAGAAAATATTCTTGGAATTCTAAATCTCTCTCCGAATTCTTTGGCAGACGGCCTTCAATATAAATTGAGTAATTATTATCTAATTAAAACTATTATGAATCTGAACTCCGTTACTGATGTTACCAAGATGTCAGCTTTTCAAACACATGGAAATGTTTTTTAATTGATTTTCATTTTGGTTTATTATTTTCAATGACGAACCATTGAAACGGACTCCCTCTTAAAATTTGATATCGGTACTTTACGTATAAAGCAAAAATGGAAAGAATAAGAAAAAAATCGTGCAGTTTTAGGCCGTAAGTTACAATTTTGACACTTGGTGTTGATCAATATTGATGGAAACCTCAAACTTGTAATTCCATAATATTTCTTTAAACTTCTGTCCGTCTGTCCATTCGACCATAATACACCATTCTGATGAGACTTGTTATGCATACTGATTATGTTCATATAATTTGCCAATTACATGTTTTGGTCTTATTGGGAACCCGACATCTTATGGTGACCATTGGGAACCCAAAATCTTATGATGGCCATTGAGAATCAGACATCTTATGGAGGCCATTGGGAACCTGACATCTTATGGTTGCCATTGGGAACCCAACATCTTATGATGGCCATTGGGAACCTGATATCTTATGATGACCATTGAGAATCAGACATCTTATGGAGGCCATTGGGAACCCGACATCTTATGGTTGCCATTGGGAACCCAACATCTTATGATGACCATTGGGAACCCGACATCTTATGGTGACCATTGGGAACCCAAAATCTTATGATGGCCATTGAGAATCAGACATCTTATGGAGGCCATTGGGAACCCGACATCTTATGGTTGCCATTGGGAACCCAACATCTTATGATGGCCATTAGGAACCTGACATCTTATGATGACCATTGGGAACCCGACATCTTATGGTGGCCATTGGGAACCCCACATCTTATGGTGGCCATTTTAACTGAGTGAAATAAAAATACTATCACATTATTTGTCATGATGCCAAATTTTGTCATTTTACTTCAAACAGAACCAAACAGTGTGATCGACCAATGAACGGACTCAGTAGCTCAGTCGGGTGAGGCGGTGGATTCGTAACCCGGAGGCTGTTGGTTCGAATCTAAGTCCAACCCTCCTCTTCAACAGAATATTGGAAATAGAATCTTTAGAAGAGGGCGCCCATTAAAATTATATATTGGATCAAATTCGCTAGTTGAATGTATTTGATCAAACACAAAAGTAACGAAAATTTGTCTGAATAGTCTGAGAGGATTTAAACGCATGACTATATGTATATTGAAACTATTTCATTAATCTCACCTTTAAAAAATATTTCCGAGGCGTCTGTGGACGGCCAAGTTCAAAAATACACAAGTGAAGAAAAACAAAATTAACTTTAAATCAGAAATCTTACTGGAAAAAGAAAAAATATGAAAATTATATTTATTACAGATAAATATCTGGTTGCTATGCTATAATACACAACACACAACAAATAAAATCTTATAAGAAAGCAAATAATTTTGTTTGAAAGTCACATCACAAATATATACCAAACACAGAAATTCAATAAATATACATGAAATAAATTGTGCCAAAATTTTGAAATCATGACAAATAGTGTGATACGAACGTAATAACTAATTTGGACATCTAGTTTGGTGCCGGATGAGTTCCAATAATTCGGTATACGAGTAATTATGATATGTCAAAGTTATTTCAGGGTTTTTTCGGAAATATCGGGGAGATTTGTATTTTTCATCTGGCAAGCCTGCATCAAATTCTAGATAACAAAAAATTGGGAACCCAACATCTTATGATGGCCATTGGGAACTTGACATCTTATGATGGCCATTGGGAACCCGACATCTTATGGTGGAAACGCATGGTGGCGTTTCTTATGGTGTTGGGAACCATTAGAAACGCCACCAGTAATTATGATATGTCATAATTAATTTATCTTTGAGACTGTGTCTTAACAAAGACATAAAACTAGAAATCCGAACGACCCCGTATAATCCTAGTCCTTTCCAAGTATTATTCATCTGACAACCCTGCATCAAATTCTAGATAACAAAAATATAAAACTAGAAATCCGACGACCCCGTATAATCCTAATCCTATCCAAGTATTATTCATCTGACAACCCTGCATCAAATTTTAGATAACAAAAATATAAAACTAGAAATCCGACGACCCCGTATAATCCTAATCCTTTCCAAGTATTATTCATCTGGATACCCTGCATCAAATTCTAGATAACAAAGATATAAAACTAGAAATCCGACGACCCCGTATAATCCTAGTCCTTTCCAAGTATTTTTCATCTGACAACACTGCATCAAATTCTAGATAAAAAAGATATAAAACTAGAAATCCGACGACCCCGTATAATCCTAGTCCTTTCCAAGTCGTTGTCTGCTTGTAAAACCTGTATTTAATTTTTAATACTTACATGCATTTGGAAAATACATACAATGGGGCTAATCTCTCTCGTAATTAAATTTGCATTTAGGCCTTCTTCCAAGTGTGCAACCCTTTCGATTAATATTTTAAAATTTTGCTGGACTATGCAATTCAAAATTATTAGAGAAGGGTTTGTTATTTGGACTTTGGATTTCACTAACTAGTTTAACCATTAATTAAGTTTTGAGAAAACAATTTGAAAACAACGAGCAGGACCAGGTGCAGTAGTTGGAGAAGAAGAGTACGAGTATATATATATATATATCTGTTCGGGGAAAAGATAAAAACATTTGAAAAAGATCATCTCAGTGGAATTGCAGTTAGGGGACCCGGCTTTGATTCTTGGCTAAAAAATTACACTCAGGGAAAAGACAAAAACATTAGAAAAAGCTCATCACAGTGGCATTGCAGTCAGGAGAATCGGCTTTGATTCTCGGCTAAAAAATTACACTCACGGAAAAGACAAAAACATCACAGTGGAATTGCAGTCAGGAGACCCGGCTTAGCGCGTCAAAGAACGGTGTATGGGGGACACTTTGAAAAAAGAACGAAACCTTTAAGATCAGAAAATTTTGGCTCCCGGCGGTATTAAAACTCACAACTCCGGACAACGAGTCAAAGGTCTTATAACAACTCCGCAACGAATATGGACAAAACTAATTCTACAGACACGGAAGAGAATGCATACCAGACCCACATTTCAAAGAATTAAATCTATCTCATACGTATATAAAATAAATTAATAAAATATATTATTAATACCCGTACGTCCCAACTATATATTGCTCCCCATTCTCTCTCACTCACTCTAAGCATTGAGTTTCTTTCTCTCTTATACATTTAATTCAATATTCTACATCTATGTATAGAATGTACAGATCCCTTTTGCCATATAATAAAGTTTTCTCTACATCAAGTTATTTGTTGTGTACAGGAATATATTTTCTTCAATATAGAATATTATTTTTGTTTACAGGGTGCAATTGAAGAAAAATCGATCAAGAATGAATTGGACGAAACCACACATACTATATTAGAGATGGGTAAACAATGAAGAAATTTTAGAAGAAATTTTAGAACGTGCCCATTCCGTCAAGAAGTATTTTCCCAAAGAAGTTTTCTTATCTTTTTGGCCTATTATTTTCAATAATGAATCTTTGGAATTGTCACGAAAAGAAATATGCAGATTCCAAAAATCGAATAAAAAACCGTTTTCTGTCGTTAGCCGTGATGGGCACTATTGCCACCTAACGTTGACCAATTTGGAGGAAATTTGGTATGAATGTCATATTTGTGGTCTCAGTATGGTTCGAAACTTTTGGCTGCAATCGAATATATCGCTGGCGTTTATTCGATTATTAAGAATTAATTTTTTTTTAGAAGTTCAGAGTTAAATTTATATATAAATTCTGAAATTCAATAAAATCAATAAAAAAGACAAAATATGAGTTCAAATAAAGTCAAAAGTATCAAAGGAGTGAACTTAGAACAACAGTGAGCTTTTATGGCAGAACAGTTCAATTCTTTTAAGGACAGTTATTTTCAAATATAAAACGATGTGAGACCAAGATTATTTTGTTTCGTTGCAAATCTCAATCAATGAAAGAAAGTGTACCAGAGCTAAAACTACGCCCCAACACAGAATTTTCTTCTATCAATAATTTATATGACCTGAAATGAGGTCCATAGCTGTCAAATGATTGCTATTTCAGCTATTTCTTCTCCTTTTTCCCTAGGTACATATTGACTGATTTGAGTGAATGAGAAGAGTTGTTCAGAGAGAAGAATCAATTCATTTAACTTATTTTTAGACTCAACAGCACATTTGCTAGTGAACTGAACTCCACACCAGCTCAACTTCTGTATGAAAATAATGCATAATTCCATTTTTCATTCTACCCTTCCCACCACCTTAAGTCTCCTTCCTGGTAGAACAATTTATTTTATTAATTTATTATCGCAAATTAAATAAAATTATTCTTGCTATGGTTTTGATGCTTGATTAATAACGTTCACTTTAGTCCAGTCTATTCCCCTTCCACCGATAATATTGGGTTATTTATTTTACTTATTTTATTTTACTCTTTCTCTTCAATCCTTGGCTCTCACATAGTTAGGAAGTCAATTTTAGGGTTCCGTAATTAGGGGAACACCCTGCTATATATGTAAGTTATAATACAAAGGGTTTAAAAGGAAACCATTTTTTTTCTTCTTAAGACAGATTTATGCAACCTAAAAAAAACATGGAAAACAAACACTTAACAAACACAGAATTACAAATTACAAAATTCAACACAAAACATTACAGAGACGTAGACTTGGGGTAATACTTAATACGGGCCTTGTATAAGGATTAGTAAGATCTTACAAGTATGAAGTAATCCTATAGAAAATTATAGAATATTATAGAAATCCTATAGAAAATTATAGAAATTATAATCCTATAGAATATTTGTGTTATATTTCAGTAAACTATATACGTAAAATGTCCAATTGATGATTTATTGCTATTTATGCACAGTGCAAGTTTTAGGAAGATCACATCTTTCCTCACCCTGTTGTTGGGCCATTGTAATTTTGAAAGATTGAACGTAAATTTTAATATCCTTAAAACTAAACAACTGAAGATGTCGTTTTATTCATTACAGCATTATATATAGAAATAAAACAAAAATAATTTCAACCTCTTTATACTCGTATGCTGCCGAAACGGGAAGCAATTAAAGAAAAAAATGATAAGAATGGACAATAGATATAAATCTCCAGAAATGAAATAATTTTCGGGGCGTATGAGAAATAGAATTATCTTTATATATTTTTAATATTCTTACTTTCCAATAAAAAATGGAAAATATTGAACTCACAGAGAGACCTCACCTGTAAGGCATCCATAAAACCAGTCAGAACCTTCCAGAAATAAAATCCGGAAAAATAAAATGAATTTGAATATATTCCTCAACACTATTTGAAAATATCTAAAAACAGAACGCATTAAAATCAACACAACACCAGCATAAACCTATACAATAATAAATAAAATATAATATAATAATAAAAAATAATCTTACTTAAAAATAAACATTCCAATACCGGGTGCTAGCATAACAATTGATGATGTAGACTGAAAAGGCGAAGAAATACACAGACTAATGAAAATATAAGTATACAAAGAAATGCTAAAGAACAAATCAAATGGATGGATGAAATTAAAGAAAATCTAGATTCTAGGCAAAGTAAATGTAGAAAGACTGAGGATATTATGAAAAATGAAGACAAATATGAAAGGAAAATATTACGAGAAACAAGTATACAAAGAAATGCTAAAGAACGAATCAAATGGATGGATGAAATTAAAGATCAAAATTCTAGGCAAAGTAAATGTAGAAAGACTGAGGATATGAAAAATGAAGACAAATATGAAGGGAAAATGTTACAAGAAACTTGATAACCGAAATAAACAAAATCAAAACCTGATGAGAAAAGAAAAGGACTGATATAAGGGAAAACATAGAAATAAGAGCATATTTTTTTTTTTCTGTTTGCTGTAAGATAACTGTTAATGTTTGCTGTAAGATAACTGTTCCTGTTTTGCTGTAAGATAACTGTTCCTGTTTACTGTAAGAAAACTGTTTCTGTTTGCTGTAAGATAACTGTTCCTGTTTGCTGTAAGAATACTGTTCCTGTTTTCTGTATGATAATAATTGTTCCTGTTTACTGTAAGATAAGTGTTTGCTGTAAGATAACTGTTCCTGTTTGCTTTAAGATAACTGTTCCCGTTTACTGTAAGATAACTGTTTGCTGTTACTATTTGCTGTAAGATAACTGTTAATGTTTGCTCCACGATAATACATTATCTTGATGATACTTGGTATGGGCCTCATGGTGACCTTTTTATCTGAGTAAGATCTACAATTCACATGGTGTTTTGTCACAGGAAAGGAAGATGGGATATATTTGTGGTCCAAAGGAGACCTGACAGTAAAATTATAGATTGGTATATGAATATTTTTGGTTTTACTTTTTAAAAAAATGTGACAAATTTTGACAAATCTCTCTAACTTTCAGCTGACTTCAAACTTCACACACTAGTTAAAATTATTGAGCACGCCAAATTTCAGTTGGAAATTATTTATGGTCCTCGCATATTAGTCGTATTTAATTTTCCCATTCCATTCCGCTGAAAACATATGAACAGATAGACGAAAGCAGTATATTATTATCATAGGATCATATTTCTAAACGGTTTTTATGTCCCCAGGCGTAGCTGTAGTTAGAAACTTTGTTTGCCAAATACACCATTAATTGACTATGGTACTACCTACAACTATAATAACACACACAAACGTGCAATAGCACACATAAACCAAACAACACATAAATATACATTATATTAGACACAATATGGAAAAGCAGGGCACATTCTACTTATAAAATAAATTTCATTAAACAATATTTATTTTAGTTTCTTTTGCTTTCATGATAAATACACTGTGAAGCCTTGAACTTTATATTCAGGGAAGCTTTTGTTGGGTGGAGCGCTGGTTATTAGTGTTCAACAATATATCAAAATATATATCTATAGTTCTTCTTTTAAAAATATATCTTCTTCTTTAACTTCACCCTTTCTCAATTCTATTTGGGGTCGGCGCTACTTTCTTTAATTCTACCATGCCACCAATTTTTGTTGGTTGCCTACTCTCTTTAGCTGTAAAACTTTCCTGGCACGGTAACTCTAGCTTGCTCCTCACAGTATTCATAGAAACTCACTTTTTGCTGATGATCTCCCATCATTGGTATGAAGCAGATTTTTTTAAAGGGTGGATGCCCTTCCTAACACCGAACCTTCTGTATTTAGACGGGCTTAGGCGCGTCACATGAAGCTGGTTTGCTCCCCTCGGTGGCGACGTTTTCTTTTAAAAAAAGTTATTGGGTATTATATAGGTATCATTGCTCACTGAGCTCGGTTTATAACAACCTTTTTGATTTGCCTATTCAATCTCATCTCTTCAGACGCGCCACCAAACGCAGTGAGCTGAGCAACAAGTGTAAGAACGTCATCTACATCCTGTTGCAATACAGCAACATGTTAGTTACTAATCATAATAATAATTCTGTCTAAATTTCCATATGAATCACCGTCACCCGCTTGTACGAACCTAATCTCTAATCAAATTGGTTCCAAGGCTTTATTGTAAATCAAATCAAGATATTATCTGCAGCGCAGCGTCATTCAGATAATACAATTTGTTACTGATTTCTGAAGAAATAAATAAAAACGTACTGAAGAGATTAGAAAATAATCTTTGACTGCATTAACCCAACCGTGTCAATGAGACGAAAAAAAAAGTCTTTGCTAATTTTTGATCTTAATTCGGAGATCAATAATTGTAAATGAAAATATTTTAACTGTGCACCTTAAGACTATGTACACATGACCGTGCGTTACGACGAACCGCGCGGCACAAGATCTATCTAAATAGTGGATATTGATTACATGACCGCGCGGTGCCGGGCTCTACAAAATTGAATTGATTTGTTCATATGATACCGTGCGGTCATGTGAACCTAGCCTTAAATGATTTTTTTCCTCAAAAATTTGACTTTGTCAATTTTTCATCGAATCCTGCTTCGGTAGTCAGTTATAAAAATGCTTATTTCCTCTTTAATTAGCTGCACCTTCCCAATCGTTGCGTCGGCGGTTACCTCCTCAAAATCCAACCATACCTTATGTTCAATATCGTCACATTAATTTTATCGCAAGTTTGGTCTACCTCTTTTCCCCTCTTGGCTTTTCACAAATATAATTTAGAGATGGTATCTACAGTGATTGTACTCGTTATGCAATGTAAATTCCAAGGAAGAATGTTGCATCAGACGAAAGCGCTTGTGACTCACTTTTCTAGTTAATACGTAACACTAACTGTGGGGTTCTGACAGGCCGCGCGGGATCATGACCTCCAACAACAGGTTCTTCTGTAGTGCCCCTTGGTTTCCTTTGAAACTTATAAATTGCGCTTGCTTCATTGGATCTCCCAACATGGCCTAACATCGGAGTATTTCACTTTTCAAGGTGTCAACAATGAGGGGAAGTCGTAGAGATTTCCTATTTCGTTATTCGTCCTGATTTTCCAAATTCTTATCTCAATGTTTTTGATAGGGCCATACATTCTTCTTAATATTTTATTCTCAAAAGTCTGAAGTTTTTTCTCGCAGGGTTGACAAGTTGGATTACTGAATTGTAGACCTTCATTTTAGAATTTCTCGATAACAATTTGCTTTTAATACAAATAATATTAATGCTTGAAAATTATTTTTACACTAACTAACCTCCACAAGGAAAAGTAAATCACAGATATTGAAAGAGTCAATTAAATGAAGAGCTGATGATTATTTTTATTTCGTGAAATTCGTTATCGAAGTATTAGCCGTTCTCCAAATTAATTTTAAAAGGTTAACCCTGATTGCGGTGTGTTAATCGGTGTGGTACCTGAGGGTTAATCGTATGTTTCTATTAAGGAACAATAGCATTTTGTGGAGGACCTGATAAAAAAATATTAGTTTATTGTTCTTGTGATTAGTAATGCCGACCCCCTCCTCCCCTCCCACCTCACCAAAATGGCGTTCTATAAAGGAATAATAAAAATAATTACTAATGCTGGTTGATATTGCATCACGCTAGTGCAATATGCATTTATTTTATTAGAGGCAGATTGCTTCGTTATCACAAAATATGAATGGGGCTACAAGTATTAGGTTGGTATGAACATATTTTTACAAGTTATGATTGTTGTGAGCCTGACCGAGTCATAAAACAGTCAAAGCTGATAGTGTTTGACCCGTTTTGATTAACATAGATAGACCGCCCCCCCCCTCATACAGAAATACCAAAATATTGTTTGGCATTTCTGTATGAGGAAATAACTACAAACGGGGAAGACCGACAGAAATAGAAGTCAATATTACTATTATTAGATTACTATAATATTACTAGTGTATACTTACTTGTAGTAATAGTAATAGCAGTACTACAAGTACTAGTAATATTGACATTTTTGTTTGAAGGATTATTTTGAATATTTAATTTTCGTCTTCTGACTTTTTCAAAATAGATAGGAAATGAAAATTTCATATATCTATTTTGAAAAAGTCAGAAGACGAAAATTAAACATTTGAAAAAATCCTTCAAAACAAAAATGTCAATATTACTAGTACTTGTAGTACTGCTATTACTATTACTACAAGTAAGTATACACTAGTAATATTTGTACTGCTATTACTATTACTACAAGTAAGTATACACTAGTAATATTTACTTTTAGTTCATTGTGTTTGTGTTGGTCTGTTTGTCTCTTTGCACCACCATTGATGAAATTTAAAATACTAATAGTCCTTATATATACTGTGTGCATGAGACTAAAGAGTCTCTTTATACCGGCAATTTTTTGGGTATTATTATGTGGTAAATATCTGAAAATTCATAAGGATAAAATGCCATAGGTTGGCTGGGTTTGAACCCACGCCCAAATGGTTACTAGTCAGAGCGTCTAGAACCCGTACATTTATTAGAATTTGCTGATTAGTTTTTGGCTCCTATTGGTCAACCCAGGGCCTGTCCATCTACAGTTCACAGCACTATGTATGTAACAATGATCTAACCGGGGGTATCACTAATATTTAATTATGTCTCAATTTTCTGATTCCCCCTGAATAAGAAATAAAGATAAATTAAATTAATATAAACAAGTTTAATGTTATTTAACTTCCTTTTATATTTTAATATATAAAATATATTTTTAATTACTAATGTTTTGTTCTGTTTGAGATATGGGAGAGAAGAAATAAATATTTCTTTGAAATTCTAAAATCAATTATAATGCTTGGAATAACACGTGTTGTATTTGATTATCAACTAATGTAAATATATACGTGTCCAGTGGTGGAGACTGGAACCATTAGGAAACCTTAGACAGGTCAAAATCCTATGAACTGTCGAAATAAATGGGGGAACTTTTGCTTTCAATCTAAAGTCAGGTCAGCCTTTGCTATTAGGGGATATATAAATACGCGAACATGTTCTTCTATCCATTTGTGACATAATATTTTTCTCTTTCATACACCTTCTTACAGATCCTTCCAGATTTTTCTTCACACATTCGCCTCGTTTATTATTATTGAAATTAAATAAGTTTTGAAAAATTGATGTTTGAAACAATAGTGAAGCATGGCACATCAATGATAATCAGGCTGGATGGAGTTGATGCATTCCTAATAAATGATTAGGAATGAGGAATTGATGTTTGAAACAATAGTGAAGCATGGCACATCAATGATAATCAGATTGGATGGAGTTGATGCATTCTAAATAAATGATTAGGAATGAGGAATTGATGTTTGAAACAATAGTGAAGCATGGCACATCAATGATAATCAAACTGGATGGAGTTGATGCATTCCTAATAAATGATTAGGAATGAGGTACCCGCCAACTAATGATTGTCTTGACTTTCAAATAATGAGGTACCAAAAATCCATTAGACATTAGGGTGACTTCACACTGGACCTGAACCAAATAATGAAGTCATCCAAGGACCAAAGTGTATGATCCTAATTTGTAAAGATTTTTCTTTAACTCTCTGTTTAGTTCTCGAACACCTTGCTTAATTTTGATGAAATTCGTTATGGATCTTTATTACGTTCATAAAGTTGTCTGGTTTGTTTTGAGCCCTAATCCAGGGCATACATCAGTGGCAATTTTAACTGAGTGAGTTCTACATTTCATAGAGAGAATAGTGTATATTTCAGTCTTTAGATGTAATTTCCCTCTATCAGAACAACATTTTTGGTTTATTATTTTCGATAATTAACCTTTGGAATCGTCACAGAAAATACCTTCCTCAAAATCTGATATTATACGTTTTTATAATATATAAGAGATAGAAATTAATTTATAAAAAAATATCTAAGAATTTCGTTATAATAAAGTGCCTTTAAGGCATGACCGTTCTAAGTGGGATTTAAAAAAAAAAAAATGCTAGCGTGCTCACAATAACTCAACAATTTTTCATCGCAATAGGATAATAAACGGCATGCTACTGTTCTCAGCCTAATGGCCGTATCCAAACAAAATTGAGCAAACGACCTTTTTGTAGGATAACATGCAACTAGCACCTACTGGTTTAGGAGATAGAGGCCTGGTTGCCGACAGACTTATATTCCACACGGTTAAAGATACTCAAATATCTAAATCATTAGAAATCATATTATGCTTCATATTAGTCCAGTAGTATCCTAACTCCAAGATACTCAGTCATCTCAAGATAACAAATCACTATTCATCATATACATATTATCAAACAGTTGATTCTGACAAGTAACATTAAAAAAATATATTATTAAATCGCCCCTGGGCTTACCAGCAATGGGTAATATAATAATAAAACCCCAAGGTCAGATTAATAATAATATAATATTAATTAATTAATGACGATGCTATTTTTTTATTATTTATTTTATTGTACGTTACAATGCTTGATTCTTAAATAAATGCTTCATTTTTGCTTTGATGTTTCTCTTCTCAAGATGGAAATACATCATCAACATTAATTTCATAAAAAATAAAGAGCGTAGATCATAATTGGAAAGAATTTTTATGAATTTATTATATCTGACTCTGGACCTTAACATACAGAATCGAAATGATGGTAAAAAAATTGAGCTGTTTGAAGATGGTTTCATCTGTTATATTTAATGTAACCTTTAGACTTCCTGTGTGATGCTCATGCTTCTGAATGTTTGGTTCATATCTCTCTAAATTAAGAACATTAATATCGATAATAACAACATTTTCAAAAACAACATTGTCAACGATATCATCATCCTCAAGAACAATAACAACATTAACAAAAACAAAATCATCATCTTCAATAACAAAAACATCATTCTTTATGATGTTTTTGTTATCATAACAAAAGCATCATACTTTATGACGTCATTATAAACACCAACAGCACTCACAAAAACATCATGCTCAAGAAAAACATCATTGTCAACGACATCATCACCATCCTCAAGAATATTAACAACATCAGCAACAACATTATCATTATCTTCAATAACAAGAACATCATTATCAACACCAACAACAAAAACATCATCTTCAAGAACATCATTGTCAACGACATTATCATCCTCAAGAACAAAAACAACATCAGCAATAACATTTCATTCAATTCAATATGAACAACATCATAAAGAAGATCATTATCAATACCAACAACAAAAACTGAAGAAAAATAACATCATCATCTTCAAGAACAACATCATTATTTTCAATGACAGCATCATTATCAACAAAAAGAACATCATAACAATTCAATGGTATTCAGATTATAAAACTGCACCTCTAAATAAGTTTTTGTCTACGCCGCGCCGGAAGATTTTAACTGTCAGACTGTTTGGTATTGAGGAAGCAAAGTGCTCTCTGCTAGGATGTATTTAATTTTTTTGCAAAATTTGATATAGCTAGCAGAGGTACCTTAGTTCGATTCTACCATTCATCGCAATTAGTGTTCAATATTATCGTTTGAGTATTAAGCCAAAAAAGCTATTCTTCAATTTCTAATTGTTAGACAATTAATTTCAATAAACAGTTAGATAAATAATATATTTGTGAATTTGTGCTGTGAATATTTAAAAGGACCTCCTTCTTCCTTTCCTTGTATTCCCTTCTTCTTTTAGGGAAATTTATTTTTTGTAACTCGGGTAAGAAGGTATAAGTTTTGTGTTGTCTTTTCTTCATTTTTTGGTTATTTAACCAGCGCAACTACAGTCCACTCCTGGCCCCCTTTGGTGGGACATTAGCCTTTCGTCATAAACATATTTTTTGGTCAGCTTCAGGACCGGAAAACTTTCTACTTTTCTCCTTGAAAATTTAAACGAAAAACATAATGTTTTTCATATGTTAGTGTGTCCAATGTTCACAGTCATTTTTCATTCTCACATTTCATACATCATAAGTCATAGTAGTTAGGGTAGAATCGATTCTCATAATCATAGTTAGTTTTTCATAATATCTTATTACATAGCAAAGTTGCATAGGTATTCATTTTCATAAAACTTATTGTTAGAAAATAAACTTTAAAGTTTATCATTTAGGTTCCTACTAAGGTAAGATCTTTCACATTTTATAGATAGAATTTTTCAATTTTAGCATAGTTTTCTTTCATTAGTATAGGTTCTTAATTCAACTTTAGTTTGTAGTTCTATGATTAAAATTTAATTTAGTTAGATTTTAATTTAACTTATCATGGCAGATGAGAAAGATGGTATTCCTTTGTCACCAACTTAAGCAAAATCTTTCATTATATTAGTGGCAAAGAAAAATAGTTTGTTTTCTTTAGTTCAAACTGCGTATGACTAAAAGGTAGGCGAAAGTAACAATTTTATTGAAAGCTAGGTGTCAGTCGTTACCCAATAAAATGCAATTTGTACCAGATTACTCTGAACTGGACAAATATATTTTGTCTTTAGGCCTCCGAAGTGGTTAGAAAAACGGGGAGGCCCAAAGTAAGGTTTCTAGTATTAGAATTGTCGTCATTCTCAGATTTTTAGAGTTTAATGTTTTTATGAGAGTTTTATATCGCTTGTTCATGAAAAGAAAGATCTCGACAACGCATTAAAGGTTTAGTACTTAGTATCGAAACTTTCAGGTAAAGCATTGACTGTTTGTGCAGGTATACCCGTAACGGAAAATTATTCTATTATTTTTTGAAAATTTGGTACAAAAATATCACTGCCCTAGGAGTCAGAGCCTACAGGTCAAAGATATTGAATTTCAAACGAATAAAAAGCGAGTCGCCTGAGCATTTAAATAGCGTTCTTGATGAGTTGTGTTCCTCGGTTTTGACGTTAAGGAAAGTGAACGTGTCCTCATGTTCTGACTTCATGTTCGCACAGATATTTATAATTATTAAGGCCCGCTTATTTGAAGTGTCACTCAAGAGTGAGGAAATTCCCTCTTTTTCAAAGGTTCATTCATTTCTGATGGATCAAGTGAAAATCTTGACTAGATTAGAAACCGCAACTCAGACGGGTATCAAACCTGGCTCTAGTGGTCAAAAACCTACTTCTTCTCCCACAAACAATGGTAAGGTTACACATACACAATCTTTTTTGGTTAAACATTCTCAGTCGTCGTGCTGCCCGGTGTGCCATATTGGATTAACTAGAACGCTAACTTCAGGAACCCGCCGTTGGAAGATTAAGTCAGCCACCGCCAATGACAACTGAATACACCAGATCCCGTTAGATTACTAAAGTTAAGCAACGTTCAGAGAGATTTTACAGAAAGGGTTACTATATAGTCGCGATGCTGCCTATTCTCAGTCCATTGTGGTTTGTAAGTTTACAGCGAATAGAAGGTAAAACACCCGTTTTCAATTTATGGGTGTTTCAGCTTCTTTGGTACGATGATATTTCGGTTTTATCCTAGCCTACTATTGAAAATTAATTTTCTATTCAAATTTTACAAGTAATCTGAAAAAAATATATTAATAGTATACTAGTCAGTCCCAATGTGCCAGGCACACCCAATATAGAACCAACTAATCTTGTCAGCATATATTGTATCTGGTACGGCTGATAGTGTCCCTATCTAAGTCTAATATTAGTATCTATTATTATGACTAGAAACATACTGGGTGTACCAAAAGATAAAAGAACCATTTCACAAAGCTGATATATATATAAGAGCATTGTGTATGGTTTTGTCAAAGTCCAATTGTTGTACGGACTCACTCACAGACTAATAATCAAGGTAACTAATACGAGTAGACTGTGGAACACAACACAGTTTTCGTCTTAGTACGAAATGAAGGAAGAACTCGCCGAAAACGACGATCCTTAGGGATAATATTGCACAGCCCAAATGGTTACAAAAATCTACAGCCCCTTATTGATAAAACTTTGAAATAATGGCCCTTCATGCTGTTTGAGTTTCATGTCTGCTAATAGTATAATCTAACTCTATTACTGCTATTCTCAACGCCACCTCCAATGAAAAAAAAATTACCTAAAATTACTATTTTTTCGGAATATGTATCACCAGTTTTATTTTATTTTTGCTTAACGTCTCTTTAACATCTATTGGTCAGTCGAGACGGGGGTTTTATTCTCAATTCGTTGGAATCTTACAAACCAGTTACCCACATTGACCTCACTAAGTCTGGGTTGGGCTGGAAAAATAGCTACAGCATCAGGGGGCGCGAACCCAAGTGATCACCCACTTGGTAAAACCTGGATGGACGTTGCTTAACTACAGTGATCTAACGGGAACTGGTGCATTCAACGTGCCATAGACGCTGGTTTCAAATCACTTTATTGTAAAATATAGTGTAAAGGCTGGAGACAAACCAGCTACCTATACCACCATGTCCTGGGCTGGGAATATGCAGCATTATGAGGGCGAGAACCTACGAGGTCACATCTTCAGTAATACCTCGATGGACATTTCTGCATTCCCAACAGAATTCCTCATTAAAGGATTTTCAGGGAACCAGATACGTTAATTAAGATTCGGTGAGCCTAAACACCCTATACAAGTATATTATTTATTTATTTAACTCTTTCAATGTACAGAGAATATTGAATAATGAACAAATGTAAATAAATTAGTAAAATAAATATAGAAAATAAATAAATAAAAAATGTATTTATGTATGTATGTCCTTGAAGGATATTTAGTTTATATACGTGGTAGATACATAAGTTATATTAAGTTATTTATTTAAAAAATATATTTTACGTATGTCGCATACTGAGTGGTGGTGTAAGGACCTACGTAGAAGTCTATGGATAACTTAGGTACAGTGTGATTACTAATATTGTGTAGTGAGATCATAAAATTTGCAGATTCATTCCTGAATCTGACAATCTGGTCCTTATGTCGCGTACTGAGTGGTGGTGTAAGGACCTACGTAGAAGTGTATGGGTAACTTAGGTACAGTGGGATTACTAATATTGTGTAGTGAGATCATAAAATTTGCAGATTCATTTCTGAATCTGACAATCTGGTCCTTACAGAGTCATTTCTTATTACACGAGTTTTCCAAACTATTGCCGAAGTCGTAATTTACAGATTAATTTCTGAATCTGACAATCTGGTCCTTATAGAGTCATTTCTTATTACACGAGTTTTCCAAACTATTGCCGAAGTCGTAATTTGCAGATTAATTTCTGAATCTGACAATCTGGTCCTTATAGTCATTTCTTATTACACGAGTTTTCCAAACTATTACCGAAGTCATAATTTCTTCTAATCCAATAAAATTATGACCTTCTTAAGGTCGCATCACATTTGTCATAATTTCAAAATTTTGTCAAAATTTATTTGATGTATATTTGTTGAATTTGTGTGTCTGTGCCCCTATCGCACTATTTGATGAGACTTTCAAACAAAATTATTTGCTTTCAAATTTTGTTGTGTATATACCATAGCAATCAGATATTTTCCTCAATTCCCGGCTTCCCGTTTTATACTAGAACTAGAGTTTCACCTACCCTCCACCACATGGGTTACATTAAGGTTCCTCACTTTCTATTCGTAATGCTATAAAGAGTATATAAAGTATAAGATGCTATTAATTTTGAAACTTACGACTAACATTCCTCAAAACTAAATTTTGAGTCCCGAGAAGTGTGTTGATTGTATTGTAATAATGACAACAAAGATCTTACCTGAAACAAAGAAAAAACAACAATAACTTATTAATAGACCCGCAAATATGTAAGCCTCACACATCAATAAAAACTTTTTAAAACCATATTTATTTCTTCAAGTAGAGGAATGAATTGCCCTCTTATATTCATTCAGTTCATTGAGATTCACCTCCTAAGGATGGGATTTTTGTAAATTGGGTTAAGGTATTTCTCTAGCTAAGTTTCAACTGCTCAGAGAGTTTAAGCAGTCTTCTTACCAGATTGTTTTGGACGAGTTCCTCTCTGGGGTTTAGTGCCCCGATGATAATCACTCTCCAAATGAGTTGGCACTGTAATCTATTAAGATCACCTGAGAGGCCGTTTCCTCTTCCTTCCCAGAAACAATATGGGAATTTTCCCTGAAAATTTCCATATTGTTTAGGTGTTTTCTAATACCACAATGTCCCGTTATTAGTCCAATGACAAGTCTCATTTGTTTCCGATACCCTTTGAAATACTATTTTTGATTAACTGACTCCCTGACTGACTCTAAGTGAACCTAGAAACTGGAAATTTCAAACAAATTCCATTATTAGTATGTACAAAATATGTTATTAGTAGGTACAAAATAAGAAAAAAACAAAATAGGAATAGTTCAACCCAAAGCGATTTATCGCCAAAAGCAACGTTTTTATTATACAGATAAATCATTAAGATATCAAAAAATTACCTTTAATAGATCCCTCCACATGAAAACCATACCGAAAACATCAAGGACATAATATTTAATTTCCAATTTATCTTATATAGTTCGTATCGCAGCTAAGCCAGATTTTCCAATATTTTGAAAGGAATATTTTCAATATTGTGACAAAATGAATTATTTTGGCCAAAAAGAAAACTACAGCCACAGATATGAAGCGGTGGTAGGTGGTAGTCAAGTAAATATAAGTAATGGAATGGGAAAGTTGCCACGGGCGTAGGGAACTCTATGACCTCTGATACATCGAACAACGAGATGTACCAGGAGATCTAGGGGTGACCAGCACCTTTCACACTACAAATCTTACTATTATTGGATTTAAACTTGTTCGCAGGGATGTATCCTCGATTAGTGTGGTGTGTTCAAGTGGATTTACGCGGGTCCTTTCATT
Source organism: Pachypsylla venusta (assembly GCA_012654025.1). Taxonomy (NCBI): domain Eukaryota; kingdom Metazoa; phylum Arthropoda; class Insecta; order Hemiptera; family Aphalaridae; genus Pachypsylla; species Pachypsylla venusta. The sequence continues at coordinate 25,675,590 of CM022880.1, read as the reverse complement.
GATTCAAGGGGGAAAAGAAAAAATGGTGGGATGTAGGTTTGAAAACAAAGTAATGCGAAAGAGGTTCTGTAGCCTACGTCTTTTTCAAAAATCTAGGTTAGGAAACAAAAGAGCAACTCATGGTTCCAGTTCTCTGGAGAAGAAATAGTTTCAATTTGTCTCAGAGTTAGTTTGCGGTCTTCTGAAAACAGACCATTGGAAATTCTGCAATGGAATGCAGTTCCCACGGAATGAAACAGGAGGGGATGTTTTGAGTAGATAAGCCGGAGTCTGCAATATCTTAGGAGAGTCCAACTTACAATTTGAGATTTCAATCTATGACACAGATGCCCTAATTTACATTCTAGCATTCATTTTATGGCACCCTGTATTATCGTGCACTCTTAATGTACGTATAATTATTTTATTGTTGGGGCTCATATCGCACACTCTCTAATGTTTAATAATGGCCCATGATAAGATCAACTTGAGATGCACCCACACATCCATGCAGTGTATTGTGACCCACAGCTTAGTGTACATCTTAATCATGCAGCTTAGGATAATGCAATATAGCTCCAAGGAGATGGCAACATTAGGACCGAATCATTGATGGTTATTAATACAATCAGTATGGTAGTGAGAACAAAATATCCCGTCATCAAACGTGTTTTCATTTCTACGCTAACTGAAAAAACTACCAAACCAAAAGGTACCAAACTTTTTTTAATGTCAATTAGTTATTATTCCCATCTTACTATCGGTTTTAAATATATAAAATAATTGTGGTTGTAGCACGGGAACCGCCATGCCTCTAAGGCGCCAAGAGAAGGAGCTGCTAGTATCATAGGATTTCACTTTTACCTATATATTAAGATGGATCAAAGTTTTCCTATTTCCTATCATTGATGATGCATGACTGTATATAAACTTGACCTAACCAACTAACCTTTTAACACCCTCAGTAGCTAAATGCGTCACCAAGGGGCTGTTGGTTCACATCCAAACATGAACACAAATTTTAACAATAACTACTTGTGACAAGTTTATTAGCTAGCTTAACACTTTACGCAACTAAATTCCTTTTTTTAGCGAGGTATGGTTGTAAAGAACCATGGTTTTGGATTACCTGATGGTAGGTGCTCTTGGATATTCGAATGGTTATTTAATGTTCATTAATTCTAACTATCAGTTGTTACTTCTCTAACGGAATGTTTTGTACGATAACCAGGGTCGGATTAACATTCCGCGGGGCCCGTAGCACTTTCACAGAGCGGGGCCCCCTCCACCCCCCACCGGAGCCTACCTAGTGGGAACTGGAACCGGGGAGGAGTTTGTGGCAGCAAAAACTGATGTTTTTCAATATTTATTTTTTTAAACTAGCTTTTTTATTGGCCGCCATGGGTCCATGTTGGACGGTTGTACAATGTACATATGCAATAGAGGCATGGCCGTATAAAAGTTTCCTAAACTCTCTAATTGGGTTAAAATTGGTTAAAAAAATTCAAATGGTTGCCAGACACTCCTCCGAAATTCCATAACCGTATCTAGTGTGCTTTCACTAACCAATTTGCTTATGTTGCAATACTCGTTTCTTTATTAAGTTTCTAGGTAGTAATTACCTACTTGTACTTTCCTAAATTAGATTTTACTATACATGCTTTGAAGAGATGGGGGGCCCCGCCAAAATGATAATATGTTTTTTCAAGTTTCAACCAAGAAATGTCGAAATATCCAGTGTAAGTTGTCAGAGCGCGGGGCCCGTGGCACGTGCTCCAAGAGCTACTATTGTTAATCCGGCCCTGACGATAACCAGTAGGGTACATCGTACAAAACATTCCGTTACCATTTAAAACGTTATACTTTCTTTTGGAATCGACCCTGTTTGACATAAAATATTATTGTAAAATATATTGCAGAAGAAACATTATCGTGTCCCATATAGAGTGAAAATAATGGTCTATAATAATATTAGAAATAAAATACAGACATAAAATATAATATTTTGAATACATTTAAGAGCATTACAGTGTAACTTTTGAGAGAAGCAGGGCAGAACTTCGTACTGCCAAGTCAAAGAAAATAGTTTTGAGAAGATATTTACAACTACGAAGTTAAGTGTTCTATGGATTACTCGGACCTTCCGGTTTTTGAATAATAATAATAATTGTTTATTTTTATAAGGTACAATGTACACAGTTGTTACTTCTCTAATGCATTATACCTTAAAACTAATAAAAGAACTAGAATAATATTTTATAAGAATAAGATTGAGGAATCTGTCCAAGGCCAGCAACTCAGCAAGAAACAATGGGGGATGTATTTATGAAAAAGTCCACACCCCTTGAAAAAGCGTTACCGCTTTCAAATATTGAGTGCCAAGAACTGATTCCACAGCCCTTTGCAACTGGGATGCATCGGGTTTTCCATTTCCAATGACCATCCAAATAATTAACATAGATAGTTTATTTATTTTGGTTGAATTGTGATACTATTCTGTCACCTAAAGTCATAATATAGACTATTTACTATAATTTTCAATTGACTATTTTATTTAAAGTTATGTTAATATCGGATCTTATTCTTGCGACTTTCACTCTTCTTATACGGACTGTATACTGAATTATTGCATTTCTATTATTCTCACTCACCAGCTCTGATGATGTCTTCTCTATGATGATCGGAGTAATGAAGAAAACATGATCAGTCATTTCATTAAAAGCAACGTTTTACCTCGCTATTCCAACAGCGAATGGAGAGTAAAACTTCCGTCCCGAATGACCTACAGATATTAGAGACGTTAAATCAAAAAAAAAATCCTGAGCACAATATAAGCTGCCCACTACTAAGTGGGTTGGTGGTGTAGAGGTAAGACGCTCTGACTGGTAAACAGTAGGGTGTGGGCGTGGGTTCATACCCATCTAATCCATGGAATTTTATCCTCATGAATTTGAGATATTTACCACATAATAATATCATTTAAAAAACTGCCGCTGTCAAGAGACTCTTCAGTCCTATTCGGGCAGTATAAATAAGGACTTTTAATTATTATACTATACATAAGTCAAAAACAAACAAGTACATATACTAACGACGCCAAAAAAGTTCATTGATTGACTCAAGATTAAGATTGCCTATGATTATATATATGTGTGTGTGGTGTATGTATGTATGTATCAGAAGATGCTCCTGATACAATCCATAAAAAATTGATGTATTGATTGGTGTGAAATATGCATAAGGAAATGCGTTTGCTACAGCGAATTCTTCTTAGCATTTGATCAACGGTTTGAACAAATATTCAAATTGGGGGGGTTTTTGCTATGGTAAATGAATTTTCTTTGTTTTTATGAATAAAAATCATTATTTTCAATAATGAACTTATGAATAACATGTTAATTATAAGTTTTAAAAAATATTAGCATTTATAATAAATTAAAACAAAACACTATTTATAATTAGTTATACTTATAACTAAGAAATTAGTTTCGAAACATTCAATAGTGTTTTTGGTAAGTGTTTTGTTTTAATTTATTTTAAAAGTTAATAAACTTTTTGAATCGAACATTCCCATCTGGACGTATTACTTGGCCGGATATTTTTTCAAGTTGAAAATGTTTTTAGAGAGATGGTATATGGATGGCAATAGACAATTTAATTTTATTTTCCTAGTACATGCAGCCTTAATAATGAAATGTATAATTTTTTTAGTTATCGCTTAAATTTCACACCCTTAAATTTTGAAAAAAAGGTGAAAAAATGAACACCTTTCATTATTTTTGACGAAGAAGGGGGATAATTGATATGTAAAAAGGGGCTTCCCAAATTTGGTCCTAATGGGAAGGCATCATGCATACCAGTATACCACACTATATGGAATATGAAAAATAAAAATATATGATAAGATAGTGAGTGATAAATAAAGACAATTTACTGTTATTTTTTCAAACTATACAGAAAACGGAAAAAACCTTTGATGTGCAAAAGTCATGCGACTGTGACCTTTTAGAAAAGCCTGTCATCTCTAATCCTTTATTAAACCATCGGTTTATACGTATACAAACTAGTTAACTCTCTGATTTGTATAGTACCGTGTTTGCTCTCATAAAATCAAGTCGTTCGGTTTAGATTGTTGTTAGTTTCTTGAAACATGCGTTATAGGCGGTTATAGACTAAAATTCCGGGGGGGGGGGTTAAGCCCTAAAAGCCCCGCCCCCTAAATCCGCCTATGATGACAGAACCAAAAGCTTCTAAATAGTCAAATATTACTGGAGTCCCAATGATACAATCAGTTCTTTTTCCTCATCGTCTCATTAACAACTGAGGTCAATATAGAGACGGGAGTTTTGCCCTTCACTCGCTGTACAAACCACACCGATCTCACACAGCCTGGATTGCACTGGAATAGCCATCTGTCAAAAAGTTACAAACCCTACATGATTTTATCCCCTTAGGATCTTTTGGAACATGAGCTTTGAAGCTTTTTAACTCCATCTCCAAAGCCTTGGTCCTTGGAAATGTTGCCTCCGCTCTAAGTGCACTGCCTCAGAGAGGTGCACTGGATGAGGGTTTTTATATGTTATGACTTGTAAAAAAATAAACTGAAAGAAAAAACATCTAGTCAAACCTCGCCGGACGTTGCTTGACTTTAGTGATTAACATGCCATATACATTTTTACTAAACATTTACAAAACAACTAAACAAGCACTCTATGGAAATATAATACATTATTTTATTAATAGACTATAGACAGAATATTGAATGCCTATGATATTTTATTCAAACCTCGCCATTATTTAAACGTCTGTTTGTCCGTTCGTTCCACAATAACTCTCGAACCCCTTAGCCGATTTAAATCAAACATGATATGGGCATACTTATATGTTCATGCCAATTGCCAACCCTATTGGGACTGAGTGAAATTTTTACAGTTCACTTTTTGCGATGGACACGAAATGTACGTAGGTAGCTTAATGGTAAGATGCTCTGACTGGTAAACAGTACAGTGTGGGTTCAAAACCAGCCAACCCACGAAATTTCAGCCTCATGAATTTCGGATATTTACCACAATTGTGGGGGACATGAAATAGATCGGGATTATCAACATTCAGTTCTGCGTCCTCTGGTTAGCATCATAATATGCCACCCAACCCTTCCACCAGTATCAATTTTCCGTGATGGAAACGAAATGTAAGTAGTTCACAGGAATACAAGCATTTGAAAAAATGCCCGTAACGTGTATATTTACACAAGACCGGTATATACACCACACATTTTTTTTACCACACGTAAAAAAACGACTGTCGATTCTGTGTTGTCACTAAAATACGAGTGCGGCATATGACAGAAATCCTGGACAGGAAAAATCAGTTTTTCCCAAATCCCACCACTTTTAATCCCATGATATCCTCAATATTTCTCCCCTTTTTAATCACTTTCAAAAAGTGTCATGCTCAAGCAACATTGCTCATCAAGGCATGGCCGTAAAAACGTTTCCTAGCCTGTCTGGAGGGGTGAAAATATGTCAATAAAGCTAACAAGTAAACATAAAAAGTTAAAAACAAAACAAAATAGGCAGCCGGAGAGATATTGCAAATTGCAAACCGGAAAAAATCCCGCGTGTTCGAAAATCCCTCGTTTCTTGTCCAGGATTCCCTTTCAGGTCCCGCTATGCACATATGAAGATCAGCTGCATGATATCCTCTCACATCAGCAACCGCAATCCATTCAATTTGATCCACCCTGTATATGATTTTAATAAAATGAAATCCATTTACTTTTTATAATAAAAAGATATATACACAACATTCATTTAATTTTTGAAAAAAGGTCAATTAGACATTTTTGTTTTTTAATAAAAAAATAATAATTAAAATTAATTAAACGATATTAAATTTAATTACGATTAATAAATTATTATTACTCGCAGTGCATTCTCTATTACGAAATGATATTTTATGTTTTTAATAAATAACAAATGTATTTATTTTAATCAGGTTCATTTGAAATCATTACTTTCAATTTTTCACAAAAAACCATCAAAGAATATTATTTAGAAACAATGCAATCTGTTTTTTTTTTCATTTACATTTGTACTTTATCTTCTTTTATCTACCTGCCATAGTAAAATAGAGTGATTATTTTTGGTGTGTGTGGGGGGGGGGGGGGT
>CM022880.1:25543906-25662238 GCA_012654025.1 Pachypsylla venusta | reverse complement strand
TTATTTGTCAAAATTTAACCCCATTCTACCGTATGTTCAATATTAGATGAGAACATTATTTTACTTTGGTAGATACTATATTATTTTATTATTACATTTTATTTGTCAAAAATTAACCCCGTTCTACCGTATCTTCAATATTAGATGAGAACATTATTTTACTTTGGTAGATACTATATCATTTTATTATTAAATTTTATTTGTCAAAAATTAACCCCGTTCTACCGTATGTTCAATATTAGATGAGAACATTATTTTATTATTAAATGGTATTTGTCAAAAATTAACCCCGTTCTACCGTATGTTCAATATTAGATGAGAACATTATTTTATTATAACATTTTATTTGTCAAAAATTAACCCCGTTCTACCGTATGTTCAATATTAGATGAGAACATTATTTTACTTTAGTACTATTTTATTTTATTATTAGATACATTTTATTTCTTGTTTTTTGTATTTTACATGTTTCTGTTTTGTATTTAATAAAATACGTTTACATCAGTCCTTGCACAACTGATTGCTTTAAACATAAGTTTAATTATTATTATTTGGGACTCGAATATAATTTAATTTATTTTTAATGGTAACTAATAATAATAATAATTAATATTATTTATCTCTCATCAATGTTATTTGTTTGGTTTACGATAAACATGAAATTCTTATTTGATTTTTGTCAGCGCCATGTGGTATTTCTTACCATACTCATACACAAGCGCCTTTAATGTTGAAATTATTTAATGAATGTGAATCAGACCCGGATTTCCAATTTAGAAAGAACATTAACATTATCACATACGTTTTTTTATGATCATAGAAGCGAATTCCCGCGACTTTGTAATCGTCTTTTCCCGTGGTCGGAGATTTCATTTAGTGAAATGATTTTAGTCTGTTTTCCATTTTACAAATATCGGAAAATCTAAATTCATAAGGATTCATTTCGAAGGTTTTACTCTCTAAATCTGGGACCAACTCGGACAAGCCATTTGATATGTGAAGTGCAGAATCAAATCAAAGAAATTGATATTGGACCATTTGGAGAAGGTTCTCTATGTATCTTAAAAGACAAGAAGTCAGTTCCAAATTGTCGCGAGAATACATTGGAACCATAAATGAAATTGCTATCCACCAAAAAGTCAATGTAGAGTAGATATCAGGACATGGAAAGGATTCCAAGAAAAACGAGATTGTGGACAAATAAGCAAAGTTTTCAACACTTTCGGAAGCAAAAAGTAAGAAAGAAATGCCTAGATGGCTATTCTACGCACCGGGATGCTCATAATAACATTTCAAGTAAGGGTACACCAAAAAATTTTCTTCACACTTATACCAACCTATTGAAAAAAAAATTTCCATGGCCAGAGTTTGGAAATGGGAAGAACAGCTGGTGTTTCTTCAACATAAAATATGTGGAGATCGAAAGTCGACTCTAATATTTCTTTTTAGAGTGATTGAAAAACATAGGTTCTCATAGGTCAGACGTTAGACACTTATTCGATGTTGCCTACCGCTGTTCTTTAACAACCTCTAATCTCAATTGATTCCTTGTAAGGCAGTAAAAAACATTGGTTTTAAGATAATAAGAACAAAGCAAGAAGATAACAGAAATTAGTAAGGAGAAAAGATTTCTAATATTCATCATAAATACAAACATAATGTCCTTGAAATTGTACATTTGACGGATATTAATGATTTAATGGGTAATTAAATAAAAAATAATATAATAGAGATGAAAATAATAATCATAGAAAAAAAGTAATTAAAAATAGTCATTATTTTCAGTGGTTCTCTACCCGAGTCCTATTAGCTGTAATCAATATTTTGAACAATTTCTACCTGAGCGGAGAGGTATGATCATAAAACTAACAGGAATTTCTTTTGCTGAAAGAATTCTCTTGTCGAGCGACCTTGGCCAAAGCAACGTGTTGCAAATTACGAAAGAATCAATCATAATTAAATTGTAGACGAATTGCGTGCGTTGTGACGGTATCTAAACCGATTCAAGCAACTGTGTATCGCTAAAATTCGTTGTTTTGGTGTTCAATCGCTTTCGAATTTCGAATCATAGTAAACGAAAATATTCAATTCCACGTTCAAACCTATTATAATATATATATATATCTATACTTATGAAACGCAAAGCCCAGTTGGTATACTGACGTACTGATAATCAACGTAGCTCCACGACGGCTAAACGTAGAGACTTGAAACTTTGCACAAAGGTCCCTTTTAGTATGTAGGTGCGTAATAAGAAAGGAAATAGTTTNATATATATATATATGCCTTTCACATCCTTTCTTAGTCACAAATTTCTGATAATGGTCCTCATACTTATTCCGACAACTAGCAAGCATTATTTTAGATCTCAAAATAAACTTTGAAGGATGGAACAACATGGGAGATCCTGGAGTTATAACTATTACTCCCAAGCCTTCTAAGCTGGTTCTCTACACATAGACATCTTGGGCGGTTTCTGATCACATTACTTTTCACTGACGGATGATACCTTGAATGTTACTTTATTGTAAAGTTTTAATTTCGGTTTCTAAACAATTTTATATTATAATTCAACTGGTTGCAGGTCCCTATTGGGATTAATTATAATAATTATCGCGACCTTTATTTAGATCTATTGTGTTCAGTAATTCGAAGAGACGGGGATAGAGTTAAATTCGAACCAACAGCCTAATAGTTACGAATCTACGGCCTCGACCAAGTGAGCAACTGAGGCTGTCTGATCAAGAGATAGAAATTAATCTAGAATCTAAATGTCCTCCACAATATTTAATATTGATTTTTTTTTTCCTATTTATGCCCTTATGTGGTTCATATTTTCATCATAAATCTTACAATCATATTGGAATTGGGACAACAATAGCAATTTCCTCAATACACATTAAGCACAACATCCTTATATTGAACATATGACTACATTAGTACATCATAAACTTTGAACTCTGATCATTACAAACACATTCTGACATTCAACTGAAGAAAATATTTACAAACAATTTAGCACCCACGATAGGATAGTCCGAGTTCACAGATTGTCACGTTGGTCAGATCGTTGAAGGTTTTATTGATAACGTGTCTCATATCTTTATACATTGTTGAGGGTCCTACACCAGAAGATGTGTTGAGGCAACTTTTTCATTTTTTTAACTTTTTTAAAACTAGTTTTTTTATTGGCCGTCATGGGTCCATGTTGGACAGTTGTACATACGCAATAGAGGCGTGGCTGTAAAAACACATCTCCCCAGTTACAAATCCCATTGTTGATGAAAACATACAAATATTTTTGAAGACTTTCAGGGGATCTTCTTTAACAGAATTTAGATCATGCTTTTTTTTTAATATCGTTTACTTTAGAAAAAAAAATTCTGCACGATTACAATACTTTATCTTCTATAGGAAGAGAAAGTAAAAAATAATCAGCAATATAATGAATGAAATTCCAACTTAATTCTACCATGTCACAAGCTTTTGTTCGGTGCCTATTATTTTTAGCTGTAACCCTTTCCTGGCACGGTAACGGTAACCCTAGCTTCCTCCTCACAGTAGCAATAGAAACTGGTAGAAACTCTCTTTTTACTGATCATTTCTCATCATTGGTTTGAAGCAGTGTTTTTTAATGGCTGTATGCCCTTCCTCACACCAAACTTTCTGCAGTTACGCGGACTCAACACTGTCACCTAATGAAGCTGGTTTTCTCATATGAATAGGTGAAGATGGTAGAGACCTAGAAGATTGCGTAACCAAATTAATTAGATTATTTTAATATTATTGAAGGTCACAGTGATTATTTAAATAGTCTCAATAATTGAGACTTGTAAATTATTAAAAAATTGATTTATAAATAAATAAGATAGATACTCACTAGAAAAAGTGATAGTAATCAGCAAGCAATAAGAAATAAAATATTCGAAAACTTACCCTTTCTTCTTCACGAATCATTTCTGCAATACCAGGTTTAATTTCCATATCATCTGCTATAGAAGACGTCTGTGGAAGTGGTGGGGGTAATGGTAAAGGTACCAAACTTCCAGAAGATTGTTGTTGAGATCCAGTTTGATTTGTTGTAGAAGAAGTCGGTGGTAAAGGAGCATGGAAATGATGAGATTGTGGCGTTGGGGGCGACGTTACTAATTCCAAAGCTCTATTTGGAGATTCTGATTTACTTCGTGTATCATCGGGACTACATCTTTCTATAGACAATCTTCGTCTTTTTTTTGCAGAAGGTCCACTACCAGGTCTCATATTTGGTGATGGTATAATTGTTGTATCATCTTTGTCTTTTTTAGATGTTGTGAGATCATGTTCATTGTTAACATCTGCAAGTCCACGAATTTTTAAATTTTCAGCAACTTGCAAAAGAGGTGCTATATCTTCTTGACAAACATTAATTTCTCCTTTATACATAAACTCAACAACAGCTTTTAATTCAATCCATCGAATGTCTTTTAATATAATTATTGGATGTTGACATGGATTCTCAGATAGAACATTTTGAAAGTATGGACTACACGCTGATAAAACCATTTTATGAGCTTTCAATGAGTTACCATCACAAGCTAATGTTACATCAACAAAAGACTCACTTTGTAAAAGTTGATCAAACACATTTGTTAAATTACTTTGATAGTTGTTCCATCGAAGACAAAATTGTTGGGGAGTAGTACCTCCATTTCCTCCAGAACTATTTCCCGAAGAAGACGATCCTCCGGTATTTTGGGAGCTTCCAGAATTATTTCCGGAATTGTTAGAATTATTATGCATTTTCTTTTAATTTAGTAAAATTCACAAAGAAAAAGCACACACGAATTATTAAAAATATTTAACCGACAAAGGATATTTTAATTAAACTTAAATAACAAAATATACGACACATATTTATTATATTTAAATAAAATTATTATCTAATTATTTAAAAGTAAGAACAGGTGCACTCAATTCACAAAATAAATTTTAATATAAATAAATATTTTACATAGGTCAATATATTTTTCAATTAATTAATTAATTATAAGAGAAATATTTTTCTTTTGTTAAAAATTGTTTCTATTTATTTACCGCTAATTTTTACGCACAAAAAAAAATCCGTTAAATTTTTGACATTCAAATATTTCCGAAACAGGAACACGTTCAATTCTCAACTAATTCAATAGAAAATGTAATGCAAGATAGAAACAAGTAGTCTCTGAGCTCTGAGTAGTGGAGTAGACATGACGTGAGGATCTGGCGCGTGTTATTATTTCCCCTACTTTTCAAATTTACCCCTTTTGTTTTAAGAAAAAATTAAGCAGTTTTCATTTTGTGTACTTTTTTACTTATTGTTCTTAAATTTTTTTTGTTAATTGGAAAGTATTTTTTACTCTCCTTGATTTTGATTTTAAAATTGAAGTAAAATAGTAACTATTGTAATACCTACCTATGAATCATATTACCTATTTCCCCTTCTTGTTTAAAAAATAACCCCTTTGTTTTTTAAAAAAAAAATTAAGCATTTTTCATTTTGTGAACTTTTCGTTGCCCAATTTTTCTGTTTATTGAAAATGATTTTTTACGGTTCTTGATTTAAAATTGTAAGTAAAATAGGTAAGTATTGTTATTAGGTACCTATGAAATGGTTACATAATTAATTACCTGTTAACCCTTTTGCTTTAAGAAAAAAATATATAAAATCTAAGTGGCTTGAAACTCAGCAAGTGGGGTATGAATGGAAATTCAAAATTTCGTCCTACCTGAGTAGGGTCTAAAGTTAACCACAAGTATAATTATCAAATGAGCCAGGAAATATGAAATTTTGATTAGTAATGGAACCCACTGAATGGAAGATGTAGGAATATAATTTGAGTGTTGATATCTTTTGGCGGGCCACAGAACAACCAGTTCTGTGGGTTTTTCCAAATGTATACCTACAACAATAGTATTTCAATAAGTGGCATGTTGTGACCCATCAATGAGAAACAAGTAGCAAAGTATCCCCGATGATGCTCGTGACTACTATAAGTATCACGACCATAGCCTGTGGGAGGGACGAGGGGTCTTCTATACTTATAAAACAAAAAATCGGTAGAAACTGACTCACTCACTGACTCACAATTAACGTAACTCAACGATGGCTAAACATAGAAACTTGAAATTTGAAACACATATTTCTCTGTTAAATGCAAGAGGAATAGGTACGAATTCAGCAAGGAAGAAATTAAATATTTAAGTGAAAGCGAGTCATTGACCAAAGACATTGGTAAGTGGTACAATTACATATCCCAAAAGGTAAGACATAAAAAATCTCTGCTTCAAACCAATGATCAAGAAACCATACCCAAAACTTTCGGGACAAATACCTATATAATTCACCCTATCTTCGGATGCATCACAGCTATGGGAGATTTTCTCATATTTGCAAAGAAAACTGAATTATGTTCCCTGAAAGGGATTCTACAGACACAGGAGAGACGCATAAATGCATCATCATAAGTTAACAACCATGAGGCTGGTTTGCAACAACTCGCCATGAGTTGTTGATACTTGAGAATCCTCGCGGATAATGCAGTAGCTTCTCCTTGGTTTTGCATCGATAATGGAAAAGATATCGCTTTTGACACTAACTTTAGTCCCCTTTTACGACTGGCATGGCTTTGGGTGCCTTGGAAGTATTATTTTTAAGTCCCACTATCCACAGGGGACATTAGCTTTTAATAATTACATTAAAACCTTCAAAGCGGTACATATTAGGATATCATTCGATTAATCTTTAAAAAATTTGAATTTGGTCCCACCTGACGAAAATACGGCCCTGCTAGCTAGGTACATAATTATCACGTACCTAATATTACTTTTATTTAAAATGGCCTCTGTTATTTTTTTTCCTGTGTGTTAACAATAGTTAAATTTTAAATATTTCAAAATAATTTAGACATTTTGATTGTTTGGTAGAGGTGGCTGAATATGTAATAGAGATCAAAATTACAATACAATGCATTAACCCTTAGGAGACCGTTAGCTATCTGAATTGTGTTACGTAATGTTAAATACGAGTACCTATAATGTTATTCCAAATTACTACCGACTAAGTTCTCAGAATCACTTGAACTAATCAACCTTGTTGTGTTGTGTACTCTGATGGGATATGGTGTGGACAAAACCTTTTATATGGCTTTGACGAGATGTACTCCGTCTCGTGAGAATATCTGAGTAGGTGTTTGTGATTTTAAAGAAACTGTGGGGAACCCTGGTTAACCTGGTAGTAAAAAGAAGTATTTTCTGCAGCTACTCTAAAGACAGAAGTTATTGGGAAAGGTGATTTACCGTTATAAAAGTAATAATATCGCATTTTTTTTCTTCTCAGTTTCCGGCAGTCAAAAAAAAAAAAAAATGTTGGGCAACCGTGGGAGAGTTTTTTTTCTAAGTTTTCTTATAGATGTTTTCTTAGTTTAAAACAAAAAAATGTCCAAAAGTGGACATGTGTAAAAAAGATGAAAAATGTGAATAACTCAAAAACAAAGATTTTAAGTTGATGGGGACGTTTTTGGTATGTATTGGCATCTAGTATCAGCCCTTAAGTATTGCCAACGTTAACTTGAACTCCTTGTAAAATAATTAAATAATTATAATTGCAAGAAATATTTCCTTGGAAAAATAACAATATATTATATTCTCATATTTATTACATTCATTCATTTATTCAATAGTAGCATCATCATATCCGATGGTAGCCAGTTGTATGAGACAGCTGCTATAGATAAGTTGTAGTATACTGCTTGTGTTTTTAATTGTCATCATACATCCGTTCTTGGAGGCTGATAATTGACATAGGCCCCCAGAACCATGGCAATCACTGTAATATAATTACGTCACTAACATAAAGAGTTATAAACATAATGATATTACAGAGTTGCTTTCTGCGTTATTTTACACCATCAGCTCAGGTGGACTCGGCCCGTGAGGATGTCACCCTCAAGTAACTGCTTACAATCTCAAGTATGATTTACTTTTCCTCATGGAAAGTTAGCAAGTCATATATGGATTGGAAGAAATTACGCCTTCGGTATTTATTACAAAGACTTTAAGTTGTACTTAAAAAATCGTGCAATAGAAATTACTCCTAGAAGAGTGCAACAACTAAAACCTGTTTCTTTTTCAAGTACCAAATAATAAATAAAATAATAATAAAATTTAAAAAAAAAAACAATAAATAATCAAAATTAAAAAATTGGAGCGCATTTGTTCCGGTCCGCTTTCTGATCCACACTTCAGGTCTCAAAGTCTGATGAATTCAATTACATCTAATCTTTTAGTTTTTCAGGAGAGACAATCAAATACAAACTTCGAAATTGCTGATGGCAAGAGCCAAAAATATTGCTTTTGCAAGTAATTCTCTTCCGTTTTTTTTTCTTTTTGTTTGGTATTTTGTACCAATAAATTAACGAGCAAATACATCAATCGGATTTATTGTTTTTTTTTTTTTAGATAATAAAATTGGAACTTTTCAAAATGTTATTTTGTACTTCGTCCTGCTATTCAGGGTTAGTAATTATTTCCCTTTAATATTTAAAAAAAAAAATATGTGATTGAACTCCTCGCGACAGTCAGTTGCCTTTGAACGTATACATCATTAAATAGAATAACGAATAACTTTATTATTATTTTTATTATTCAAGTAATTTTCATATTAAACCTTAATCGCCTTTGCAGTTAAAACAAAATGGTTCTCAGATAAAAGAAAATGATAGTTTCCTTTAAACTGCTATCATATGAAATATTCATATCATATTGGACATTATGAATAAAGACTTCTCAATATGAATTGAGGAAAATTATGGGCCTTATAGTTGATTTGACCAATTAGACATTTGAATCGAGAAAATTATGGGCCTTTGATACATATGGATAGAGGTGAATCAATTAAATAGATTTTAAATAGGATGACTATATCTATCAATCATACATATTATTACCCTTCTACTTAGCTTCGCACCTTGGACTCATGGCTGTTCATTGTTATGTATGGAACAAAAAGCAGTCTGCTTATGTCTCCTGCTCCATGTTGTGCAAATGGCAAAAAAACGTCAATATAGCATGTTTGGTTCCTGGAACCTCACTGAAGTTAAGCAACGTCCAGCGAGGTTTTAAACTATAAAAAAAATCTGTTTCTTTGCGTTATTGCAACTATGATGCTCACTGCATCATTTTAGGACTTTCCCAATATCTATATCATTGGATTTTTCATATACATATACTACAATGCTGGCACTGGGTCGCTAATTTGCGCATTTATCTCCATAGCTAATCGTTGTTCTCACGCGGCCAAGTGGGGGGCCTCGTGAGGATCAAAACCGCAGTAACACATTATTGCCCCCCCATGACAGGATTCGAACCCGGGTCTCCCGAGTGCATGACCAGTGCAATGACCACTGAGTCATGGCAGCTGGCGCCAGCGTTTACTGGGTGTGTATTTGTATAATCACGTATTAGGTTCAAGTCCTCATGAATATGTTGGCTATTTCTGGCCTAACCCCGTCCGGGTGAGGTAGTTGTGAGTGGATACTTTTTTTAAGCCCCCCCCCCCCTTAGATATTAAAAATAATTTAAGTCAATCAAAATCAATTTTAAAATGATCCTTATAGATTTTTGTTTTGGAGCATCCGCTTCAAGAAGCACCTTGTTTTTACAATGAGGTCATTTTAGGTGCAGTTTCCCGTTTCACTGCAATCAACAACTGCTACTCAGTTAGTTGTCCTCTCGAGGCTCAGTGTACATCAACGTGGAGGATTCGTGGTGTTTCCGTTGCTGAGCTGCAGGAAACTGAGTTGTTGATTAAAGCACAAGCAGCAAGGAGACTATTCCTTAGTTAACCTAGTTTAACTAAAAAGAACCTTCTCACATGCAGCTGCTCCAAAAATTATAATGGGTACTTAAATAAATGTGTATTTTAACGTACTAACAGAGCTGTTATACTAACAGAGCTCTTTTACTAACAGAGTTGTTATAATAAACCACATTTTAGTGGACATCAATCATCATAGCATTGCAAGGTATTTTTTCTTATAAAACGGAGATACCTCGGTCGCTATTAGGTCAACCGTGGCTTATGTCATGGCCAAACCAGGGATTATGTCATGGCCAAACCGTAGCTTATGTCATGGCGAAACCGTAGCTTATGTCATGCCATTTTAAGTGAGTGAAGTCTATATTTTGTATATGATGATGTTGTCTGTTATCTTTCACCAAACTCGGTCACGAATCCGTGACGTTTTCTTTGCCGGTCAATCAAAATGATATTTTAGAACACACCTTAATTATTATGACTTATCTTTTTTTCCCTTTTGTGAGTGACCTTTAGAAACATTTTTCGGTTCTCATAAAAAAAAAAAAAAAAANAAAAAAAAAAAAAAAAAAAAAAAAAAAAAATACTTTCTAGAATAATTAATTGGTCATTTATAAAGCCTTTAACATAAAGTATGTTGAAAAATATAGAGTAGGGTGTAGGTATTAAGGTGAATTAAAAAATATATACAGGGTGGATCAAGTTATTTTATCAAAGGTGGATTGATAGATGTAGGTATTAAGGTGAATTGAAAAATATATACAGGGTGGATCAAGTTATTTTATCAAAGGTGGATTGATAGATGTAGATATTAAGGTGAATTGAAAAATATATACAGGGTGAATCAAGTTATTTTATCAAAGGTGGATTAATAGATGTAGGTATTAAGGTGAATTAAAAAATATATACAGGGTGGATCAAGTAATTTGATCAAAGGAGGATTGATAGTTTTAGGATCCAAAAAAATTAGGTAATCTATAAACGAAGAAGAGGTCTAACACCACGATTATTCTTTTGTTTGTGTGTTTTTTTTCTCGGTCTCTAGGTAAGATTTTGATAAATCTTGGTATGGACATCTATTAAGTTCATATTTACTGATGAGTTTTTGGACCCTTTTAGGGCCAACCGACTATAGTTTATATGGAACAGATGGTTCCATATAAATTCATCACTTGATTTTATTTAATATTTCATTGGAGACCTCTTTATTTTATTCAGCACTTGATTTTATTTAATATTTCATTGGCGATCTTTTTATTTTATTCATCACTTGATTTTATTTAATATTTCATAGGAGATCTCTTTATTTTATTCATCACTTGATTTTATTTAATATTTCATNATTGTCTTTCTAAGAATGTATCACAAAATGGGGGTTCGTATTTAAAAAACAAAAGTTGGACCCCCTGGGGGCCACATGGGACCCACCCCTGAAAAATTGATCACACAATCAGGTGGTTTAATTTGGGATATAATACCATGCAAAATTTCAAATCTACTCATAAAGGTGTTCAACAGATATTCACGTGGTCTCGGACTTTTGGGACACCCTGTATATTAGTCGACCAGTAGATACATCTTGTAGTCTGGTCGCATTGGTCGCCTGATGTGTTAAATCATTACCATTACCAGGGTGCACCACCTGGCGGATGAACTATCAATGAACATGGTACTGACTTTTGAAAAATGTTTTATTTTATTGATTCACACTGTATGAATATTAGAATATTGGTATTAAGGGAGAAGGTAGGGAACACTATCCTTTGATTGTTAAGGTAGTATTAATATTTAAAATAGAAATGGACAGGGCAATTATTAGCATAGCGTAATGAAATCTATTTCATTAGGAAACCATTTCAACGGAAAGACAGTCCTAGTTAAAACGGAATGCTGAATGTAGATAATTTCTTATTATTTATTCATCGTCATCAGCATTATCATATTCGATGATAGCCAGATAGCTATGCATGATGTGTTCGATCGAATGGAAATTCCTTTAAGGGCTTTGGACCCTCAATAAATCAATAGAGTAATCATAGTTTTCGATAGTGGCGAGATGTGTGAAAATGCAGCTTTATTTGCTGCTAGAGTTTTCAATTGTCACCATACTGTAATCTTTTTTTTTTCTTTTTAATTTGGCTTAACGTCTCTTTAACATCTGTTGGTCATTCAAGACGGGGGTTTTTGACCTGAATCTCACCCAGCCTGAATTGGGCCGGAAAAAAAGCCGGAATCACGAGGGCGCTATCCCACGCGGACTTTTGTTTTTTACATGGTAAAACCTCGCTGGATGTTGCTTAACATCAGTGAACTAACGGGAACTGGTGTATTCAACGTGCCATAGACGCTGGCTTACTCTAATATTGAACCAAGTCATATTGCAGATATTCTTTCTGCATCATTTTACACCATCAGGTCAGGTGGACTTGGCCCGTGAGAATATCTTTCAATATAGAAATTAGTATGTCATAATTAGATTGGAAGAAATTGCGCCTTTAGGACCCTCTGTCCTCTGTTCACACAAATTTTCGCCTCAAAAATATGCCCAACTCAAATATACTTAAAGAATTTTCCATTATATTAGGGTTCAAAGCCGGAATCACGAGGGCGCTATCCCACGCGGACTTTTGTTTTTTACATGGTAAAACCTCGCTGGATGTTGCTTAACATCAGTGAACTAACGGGAACTGGTGTATTCAACGTGCCATAGACGCTGGCTTACTCTAATATTGAACCAAGTCATATTGCAGATATTCTTTCTGCATCATTTTACACCATCAGGTCAGGTGGACTTGGCCCGTGAGAATATCTTTCAATATAGAAATTAGTATGTCATAATTAGATTGGAAGAAATTGCGCCTTTAGGACCCTCTGTCCTCTGTTCACACAAATTTTTCGCCTCAAAAATATGCCCAACTCAAATATACTTAAAGAATTTTCCATTATATTAGGGTTCAAATCCACGGTAGTATATATTCGACGCTGGTTTTAACTTTAGAAATCTCTCTTTTTGTGCTTACAATACAAATTTTAGAACATTTGGTATTTTGTGTCTCATGTGACCCCGGTATGATCAACCTCAAGCATTTTTAAAAGTACATAAGCTCAGGCTGCCGATGACTGGGGATAATTGTGTGGTGGTGTGGCTGAGTGCACCCCGAAATCATAACCAAAAAGTCGAACATTTTCTGACCACGCTGGGGATTGATCCCGTTTCCCCAAGTCCCGTTATTTTTATCTTTTTAGCGGTTTTAGTTGCAGACGCGTAAAATTTTGATATGTTATGGCTAATGCTAGGGGCTTTTCGATTTAAGGATTTTTTTTTTTGAAAATGATTTTTTAAAATTTGATTAAGATATTGTTTTCTATAAATGACTACAACACTAACGTGATCACCTGATCATCTTGATCCACTAGTTTATTGTCTAGTTTATCACCGAATGTCAAGACATGACAGCATTAATACAAATTTGGAGAGTAGGTTGAAATGTAAGTATAGCATTTTAATGAATCTACGTTATCTACGTTTTGTGTTCGGAGGTGGAATAGTCAAGCAGGCAACCGAGAGAGAGAGAGAGAGAGAGAGAGAGAGAGAGAGAGAGAGNAGGGGGGGGTGACGGGGGTGGTACCTTTGGTCCTGGGCTTTTGGAGAGGCCCTTAAGATTTTTTTCTTTTTAGTAAAGAGGCCCGCTATTTTTAGATTTTTCCCTCGACGGCCCTGTGCTCAAGAAGACGAACCCGACTTTATTTTAGTTCTACCTAGGGTCCCCTATTATGTTTAAAAAACATTGCTCTGGTTTTCATTGATTCATATATTGGTTAAATCAGATTCACTGTCCAAACCCCTTTTATTTCAATATTGAAATGGCAGACATTTTGAATATTAAATTACACATAAAATAAACATTTGTAGATTTCCTTTGACAAAAGTTTAATTTGTGAGGAAAATCAAAAAGTTTGTCCACCTACCTGTACACATCCTGGCGCACTAGAAATACACATGAACAAAGCGGAGCCCGGAGGCTATATTGGGAAATTCTTTGAAACATTTATTTTCAATGTATCTACCTTATATTCTTCATTGGACTCGCAAAGCACAAAGGCATGTTTGAAAAATCAATTTGGGGAGAGTTAGTTTATATCAAAAACTAAATAGTATCTTATGAACGTACTCACTTCAATTGGCCACCTCCCATGGCTCAGTAGTCGCTGCACTAGTCTTGCACTCGGAAGTCACTGTGGTTTGGATGTTTTCGGCGCCCATTCAGCCTCGTGAGGACAATGAGTAGATATGGAGATAAAATGCACATAGCGACCTGGTGTCAGCCCTGGAGTTAAAATAGAAAAAATCAAAGTATTTGGATAGTGATTGATTTTGGAAAATCCTACAATGCTGCAGTGAGCACCAAAATTGTGACATAATAACACAAAGAAAACAATTTTTTTTTACCACCATTTGGCCCCGGGAGGCCACTTTACACAAGAAATACTACAGAGACGTTTAAAGAAAAATGGATTAATTGATATGCTTTATCTCATCGTGTCCGATGGTAGCCAGATGAATGAGACATTGAGACAAGAAACAGCTCCAGATAAGTTGTACTTTTCTGCTAAAGTTTATAATTGTCATCATAAATCTGTTCTTGGAGGCTGATAATTTACATCGACCCCCAGTAGTATGATATAATTTAATTTGTAGAGCACTGTAATAAACACGATGGTTACAAAAATAAAGATAATGCTAAAATGATATTACTGAGTTGCTTTCTGTGTTATTTTACACCCTGAGCTCAGGTGGACTTGGACCATGAGGATAGTAACTTCTTACAATAAAAAAAAAGCAAACCCATTAATTATGATAATGATAATACTAGTAGTTCTGTGAACTGTAGACTTCACTTGGTTAAAATTGACAACCCGAGAACCCATTTGTTCCAATAGGACCTAAAGACGCATCATCAAAATCTGAGATCCTTATAAAAATTAATTTATCAGGATATTAAGATATTTAAATAAATTAAATATTCATTTTATTTGCTTCTTCAGTTTTAGGAGCTTTAATTTCTTTAAAAAAAAAAAAAAAAAAAAAAAAAAAAAAAAAAAAAAAAAAAANAAAAAAAAAAAAAAAAAAAAAATATTTTTATTTGACAAAGCTTACTTATTATCATATTAAAATTAAATGTTAAATACATTTTGTGAGTTCTATGGTGGAAGATTTCGTAAACTAGCCATCCCTTCGTACGGTCAATGAACTACTTTTGGCCGTAGTAATCTAACCTAAATAAGAAATCAGGGCCGGTCCATAAATTTATGTCGTCCTCGAAACGAGACGAAAGTCGCCCCCTCTCCTACAACATACACTCATATTTGAATGGATCCATTAGCCAAATTTATATTATAACCAAGGAGCATTACTCGTGTATGTATTTGAGTTATCTTCACTGTCCCCGAATGATCCGCATCCCGAACACCCCCGGTTCCCCTATATTCAATAAAAACATATAAAAAAATGCACATCATTTCGGCACAAAAATATCTGTGTGTATTATTTCGTAGTTTCTATAGTAAGAAGTCAGTTAAGTTGAACTCATGAAATCCGGTCAAATGCCGCCCCCGATCAAGTGCCGGCCTGTAGCGGTAAATCTGGCACATTCTTTTAAATGTTCTGGTACATGGTGGAAGATTCCGAAAAGCTCGTCACATTTCTAACTAATTTTGAGTTGGTTTGAAATCTATCACAACATAATATACACAACAAATAGGTGGTCGATTATTTTAATGAATTGTATGCTCCAAAGTGACCGAAAGTGAGGGTCTAGCACCACGATTTTTCCTTTATTTTTCTGGCTTTTTGGACCCCGATAACATTCGAAAGCCTCATACCATTTTCATAAATTTGGCATTGCACTTCATTACCTATATTCATTATTAGTTTTTGGGGTCATCCGAGATCAAATGATAGCTAATTAAAGTGAGTACACAGAACCTTCTTTTTCTTTAATTTCACCCTTTCCCAATTATAATTGGGGTCGGCGTTGCTTTCCTTAATTCTACCATACTATATCTTTTTTTCCACTCTCTTTAGATTTATCCCCTTTCTGGCACAGTAACCCTCGCTTTCTTCTAAAATAGAAACTAGGTATCATCATTGGTTTGAAGTAGAGTTATTTTAAAGGCTGGATGCCCTTCCTAGCGCCAAAACTTCTGTATTTACACGGGGTAAGGCCGTCACTTAATGAAGCTGGTTTCTTTCCCTTGGTGGCTATATTAACGAACACAAACCGCTAGTATCATTTCTCACCATTTAGTTAGCTCAATTTCAAGGAGCTATAACTATACTTTCATTGACTTTTTCTGATGACAAAAAAGCCCTAAAATAATTTCTAAAATGTATTTTTACAAATATAGATATTGAAGGTTTTACTTTTTTTTTTATTTGCAAATTCCCCTTGANTTTTTGAAAAAATTTTTTTAAAAAAAAAAAAAAAAAATCAAATTAAATTTTTATAGATTTTTTTTCCCAGCTGTGTATTCCATATTTTTGTGAAAAAATTGCCATAACAGAAAATTATAATATGAGAAACAAAATAAAATATTTTTTGTGTTTTTGTAGTTAGCTTGGGGATTCGGCTCAGGACATTAGGTTGAATGATTTTGGCTTTTTTAAAACAACTTTGAGAAGGCACCTCATGTTAAAATTAGGGTAACCCAGGTAAATATAGCTTCCAAGACGTTTCTCTGTTATAGAAACATTACTGAATTTGAGGCCCGACGAAAAGCCAACAATTGGTATACGCTGTACTCGAGTGGGCTCTCCTCCGAATACGTCCGACATTGCTTAAATTTCGTTAGATTCGTTCACAGATCTAACGGCAAATGGTATGGTTGAACTTGGCCCCTGACAGTATCCCCACTCGATTTTCGAAAAAAAAATAGATTAGTAAAAACTTCTTTTTCTTTGTCATATACCCTTGCCTTTAGAAGGTCGGGAGCCTCATTCACCCAACGGCGGTATTCATTTCTTCGCCGGGATAGCCAAGAGACTCCAAAGTATGCTTTCCTTATTTCTTTGACCACATTTGTTATATTGCCCTCATATATTCGTGGTCTTCTTCTTCCTTCTTCTGGTTTGCATTCCAGCAGTCGCTTTGGTTATTGTCATCCGCCATTCTGTTTAGATGTCCAAACCGGTTTCTTCTTCGATCTTTTTGTTTCTTCTTTTGTCTTTTCTTGTTTTGTCTATTGATCTTCTTAGATATCTATTTTATTTCTGTTGTTTGTATCATTTGCTTCTCTTTGGTTGTTAGGACAGCGCTTTTTTATTTCATAGGTCAGGGTGGGAGTGAATACTGATTTTTTTAAAAATAATTCAGCATTACAAGAATCGGCAAAAATTCAACTATTTTGTCTGTGTTATTTTGGAACCGACAACCCTGATTTATATAGTTCTGATTTAAATATATTAAGAGCTCCTGAAAATTAACCATAAAAAATGTGTACAAACTTTTTATATAAAGAAGAAAAATGAAATCCATTTTTTTTTTTTCAGAAAAAATGCGAGCCTCCACAATTTTATTTTTACAAAAAAAAATCGGAAAACTGATATGAAAAAAAAAAGTATGAAAAATAGAGAGAGTACGAAACAAACGTCCTGATTAAATTAAATAAATATATGATTTTTTATATTATTTTTATGTAGGATAGGTGTATATAGTTTTATACTGTGTGGCCCATTGTCTTTTGTCACGTCTTTATCCCCCCCTCCGATAAAGTCGAAGTACTTTGATATTCCTTCCTTATTTCCTTATTGCTGTCTAAAAAGAAAATTGTAACAGCTAGAGACTAGGAATTAGGTAAGCTAACTTTACGGAAATAAGGAAGTAAAATATTTAATTTAGATTGAAGCCATGCGCACCCTGGGGGTCGACTCCACCAAAATTCCATAATTGACAAGTACCACATCGGGATGAGCGAGAAAGCTTAATCCAAAAGTGTTCCGCAGTACAAAAAGTAATATAATATTGAATTTACTAAATAGGAGCCGTGCTCTTTCTGGGGGGTCGGTTCCAGAAAAAAATTACACTTGAGAAGATTTAATGTCGCAATCTCGAAATTGTTGTTGAATTTCGTAACCGTAGCGAAGCAATGAACACTAAAAAGCGGCCGTCAACGGTATATTGGATTGCACCCAAAAGTTTCGGTGCACAATTAGACGGCAGATGGGACCTACATACTAAATTTCATCCAAATCGGTCAAAGCTAAGTGACAAAAGTGCCCAAGCCGGCGTAAAAATGGATTTTTTTTATTAATTTTTTGGATTCTACGTACCTAAACGTAAAATATCAAATTTTGGGATGGGGTATTTTTTCCGTGTCGATTCCAAATGTTAACTATTGAAAGTAATAAACCAATAGACTCCTTAGAGGAAGGATATCACTAGGCGAGGTTAATTTCCCAGTCATTTTCTATTATCTAACCCTTAAATATCTTTTTTTATGATAACTAATAATGAAATTAACGGGGAAGTTTTAGCCTCTTGTGGGGATTGAATGACTTTTCTGAGTAAAGCGTCGATCATGATAGAAGGATTAACAAATGATTAACAAATGTACATACCTCCTAGTCATACAAGAGAGAAGAAATAAAAGAAAATCGAATTTCTTGAGCAAAATGAAAATGACTTTTATGTTTCAAAATTTTGGAATTACCAGAAAAATAAAAATCCTTGAAAAGGACAGTCACTTATCATTATCCACGATTATTTATCTATTATGTACAAAACAAAAAGCCAAGATGATCTACCAACTGACTCAGTGATCACTCAGACAATGATTCAAAATCAACATAACTCTATTCGATGAATAAATGTAGAAAATTGAAATTTAGAACACTGATTCCTCCTACAGTATATAATNTTTTTTTTTTTTTTTTTTTTTTTTTTTTTTTCAAATATGAAGCTTCTCGTATGACTCTCAATTCTGTTGGGGATTTCACATAGGTATGATTTTTAATAAGCTTGCATTTTTATTGTAACATAGCGAGGGACTGCGGGGAAATAAGTTAATCCCTTTGAGACGAACGAGAAAAAATCAAATTATATTATTAAATTTGAATTGAACATCAACGGTCAATGAAAAAAAAAAAAATACTAAACGGTAAGCTGGAACAACTTTGACCACGTAATTTATTATCTTACCCAATCATTCGCTTAGCTAGCGTCTATGGTATGTTGAATACACCAGTTTCCGTTAGATCACTGAAGTTAAGCAACGTTCAGCGAGGTTGTACCATGTTGGTGTCCACGTGGGTCCCCGCCCTCGTGATGTTGCCTAATTTTCCGGTCCAACCCAGGCTGGGTGAGGTCAATGTGGCTAGCTGGTTTGTAAAGTTTCCAGCGAATGGAGGGTAAAATCCCCGTCCCGAATGACCAATAGATGTTAAAGAGACGTTATAAGCCAATTTTTTTAAAAAAAACATAATTTATTATCTTACACAATCAATCGTTATGAAAACCAACTTTGATTGGTCGATCGAATCTTTATTAACGTATTCAGTGGACCTATTAATTAAGGAAGAATTTTTGATGGAAATTTTCATAGTTTTATTATTTTGTTATATTACAATGGGGCAGTTGCATGTAGCCACCGAGAGGAGCAAGACAAGGCTCATCAGGTGACGGTCCTAAACCCGTATAAATACAGAAGGTTTGGTGTTAGGATGGGTATCCAGCCTTTAAAAAAATTCTGCTAGAAACCAATGATGAGAGATCATCAACAAAAAGCTACGCAGTTTCTATTGATACTGAGAGAAGCAAGCTGAGGCTATCGTGCTTAAGAAGAATTACAGCTAAAGAAAAAAGCTTGTAGTATGGTAGGAAAGAAAGCAGCGCCGATCCCAAATAGAAAGGGTGAAGTTAAAGAAGAAGAAGACAAGGTCAGTTGCATCAAGTTTACAGCTATCCCATCACCAAATATGAGATCTGGTATTGATCCTTCATATACGAAAATTCTGATTCAGCGAGGTTTTATTAGGTGGATAATGCTGGTATATTTCCGACCCTAATCCGAGGCTGGTTGGTGTCAATGTGGGTAGCTGGGTGGGGTCAATATAAGTAAAAAAAGTTTCAAGTGAATGATGAGGGGTACAATGCTCGTCTTGAATGACTTCGGCAACAACAAAAAATGTGTGCGCCTTGTATTTCTCAAATTTGATCTAATATACACCTTCGAAGGTATGGTAGATCAAATATTATATTGGTCGCAAATTATTATTTTCTCTACAGGGTCTGTACTACGAGTTGCCATATGAACCAGATGACCAGAATGGAGACTATAGAGGAGCTAGGACACGTCATTTCAGCACAAAATATGTTTGTTTTTTTCGCTCGATTTTCAAAATGGTGGAATTTTTTAAAAAAATTTATCTTTCTCCAAAACAATATCCCCGCATATTTTTTGTTTCCATTCTTTCCATCAAATTTATCAAAAGAAATTTGGCCCGATTTTTTCTCCCCCCGAAATGACCATACACTCGATAAAACATCTTGGTACTCTCAGCAATTAAAAGATACCAATACTTTTTGTTTATGGAAATAGGACCAGATAACCAAGGTCGTACCCAGGGGGGTCCATGGGATCCAGACCCCCCCCGAAATTTCATTATTTTTTTATGCATGACATATGTAATATTGTAAGGTGTAACTCATCACATCATCAACAATAACAACAACAACATCAACATCACCTTCCATGATCATCATTTTCAGGTGATAGTCCTGGCTTGGCTGTCAATCCTTCGCCCCCTCCCCCGGAAAAAATCTTGTGTACGGCCCTGCGGATAACTATTTTGATATACGTCAATATCTATGAATATTTCACAGGAGTATGTATACTGTTTTGAAAGGCCCAGAACAAATTAATAAATACGTTTACGTATAATATGAATTGATAGAGTGAGATGAATGATTAAAATTTTAGAAAACAAATACCTATGACTCGATGAGATGACACAGGCAGGTCAAGTCTGTGTGGGACTGTGGGTAGTGGAAAGTCAATATTACGGAAAATTGGCTGCACACAAAATAAACAGCGCAAAAGCTAAAACAAGAGACTTTTTAGAAAAGCATCTAATAATTAACTAAATTGTGTTTAAATAGAATTTGAAGTAGCCCCCTCAGACTATGCGCTCAACCCCTCCCCTCCCCTTTGTATAACTATCTGGAAAATAACAAACCCTTTTCTGCAAAGTTTTCATATCAAGAATAATTCGATTTTCCCATTCAAAATTTGTGCTGGATGTCCACACAACACCCGGCAGCTTTTTACATTAAACTCGTAATAGCCTTTCCTTTTAGCCTTTTCGAAAATTATGAAAATAGATAGTTTGGTAACGTTATTTTGTTGTATCAGGTATCTCGTGACTTCTAATTTCACACTAAAAGATCAATCGTTTTCCCACGCTTTACTTCTGAAAAAAAAAATCTCAATATATCAAAGTGAATTAGGTTTTGTGGGAGTATCTTTGTCCGGAATTAGAAAAAAAAATGGGGGTCCTTTTTTTAAAACCCGTGGAATTCGAACCCGCGACCTCTGGAAAATCAGGCAGACGCTGTAATACTGAGTACGGGGGCATGGTAGGTTATGCTCTTTACATGTATGTGATTTGACTTAATTCAATATATTATTCTTCGCGGTCGATTCCAAAGCTCATTCTTAAAAATAAGCAATCACTTTTTCTCTTTTTTAGCAGTACTTCCCAATTCTATATTTAGGATCAAATTTGACCTTTCCACAACTGAAATTTTTCGGCCTAATGAATTACTTTAAAGAATTTTCAATTTTTCATGTTCGAAAACAAAATGAGCAAACAGTCATTTTTCTGTGTCTCCTGAACAAAAGAAAAACAGTGTCCCTATTTTGAGTGTAACGCATATTCTAAATCTCCATGGAAAAGGACAAAATTAGCATTATAAAGACTAAATTTTAAAATCATACAATTTCAGATTTTCTAGTTAGGGGTTTCGTTTCCGAGAATAGTGAACAGTATTGATCAGAGGAAAATTTTCATATTATTATTATTAGACTTGATACCTTTCTCTCTCTCTCTCTCTCTCTCCTATATTCCTTTTTCCATGTCCGTCCCCCTCCCCACATTATATTCTACTATCTGTTATCCCCCCCACACTCAACTATCTTGAATTTCTCCCTCTTTTCTAATACGTTACATTATTAATTACATATCTCAAGTCAAGCTTTCATATTACACTGGGTTTCTACTATATGAATAATGTATTATAATATATTATTGTATATAGGGTGACTGGGTGAACATAAGAAACTATATTCAATTTACAGGGTCATACAAAATAATTTTCAAAACGTGAAATGAGAAAACACAAGGGAATCATTCGATTTTTCATTATAATGCTTTTTATTTTCAAGATCAATATTGAATCAATCCATTGTCACATTGTTCAAGTTTGAAGGTAGGTGATCAGTTTCCTCCAATCATCTCTGTTGTTAGCCATTGTTTTGTTATGTCTTGGTCAACTAACCTTACGATCGTTGATCAGTTTCCTCCAATCATCTCTGTTTTGAGCAATTGTTTTGTTATGTTTTGGTCAACTAACCTTACGATCGCTGATCAGTTTCCTCCAATCATCTCTGTTTTGAGCAATTGTTTTGTTATGTCGTGGTCAACTAACCTCACAGCCTATGGACGAATATAAATTGCCACTAAGCCACTCGCCGAACATAGAATAACCAAAACTCGGAGCATTCCTTAAAACTTATATTTTATTTAACAAACAGATTATTGATACTTACATAATTATATTCAAATGAAATGATTATAATAATTTTATATTAACACTGACAAAAGATAGAAAAACTCTGCGGGTGAATGGAGTGATTCCATTCTCGGAAAGTGGATGACTCCTCACATTAAAAAAAGAATTGAATGCCTCGACCTCCCGAAATATTTGAGGTTGATCTTCCTGTTAGGTATAGGTATTTTACTATCATATCATCTTCATAGGTTATCGGCACGTGGTATTTCTTAATTTTGACTATAGCTCTCCACAATTCTTGCTCATTAAAACTTTCATCAAGTTAGTTACTATGAAAATGGCGAAGCCACTTGCCATTCAACACCATATCGCATAGTATTACTCAAATTGAGGATATCAGATCAATCCTCGTATCTTCAAGTTTAAAGGCTGCCATCCCCTCTAACCGCTTTGATTTTTAGGGGGCTGTGGGCACGTCGTTTTTGTACCAGGTGTATTAATCACAAGACTGAGTTCATCATGAGAAAGACAAAAGTATATGTGATGTCCCCGCCAGGGATCCAATTCAAGTATGCACCTCCCCCATCCTTGCTCAACTTCATTGACCTGGCGGGAACTGATGTATCCAACATAGTATTACCTCTATACTTGCCACTGCTCATGCTACAGCGCTTGCAAATCCTAGTTCTGTCCATTCTTCATACTCCGTATTGTACCTATATTGCTATCAAGTTACTAACTGTCCAGAGGCTATCCTAAGGGTTTTGGCTGTTGGGATACCAAGGAAATTTTCAAATACGCGTTAAGATTTTACCATATTCTCTTTTACACATGTTCTTGTGTGCAGATCAAGTAATTTGCGGACTCTTTTAAAGAACTGTGTAATCTGTGTATATGATTTTCCTTGCATATACTCGTATAAACGAAGATATGTGCTATGCAATAAGATCAGTAAGTATGCGCCTGTCTGTGGGTATTTATTTATTTTTTTTTCTAAAAAACAGTTTCGCCTGCAGCAGATATTTATATTAATACATATTAGATCTCATAATAGCGTTCAATATGTTGAAAAGTTTTTGGAACAGTAGCCATAGCAATAGCTTTGCGTGTGCGGAACTCCAGAGCATGATAAAAATATGCAAAAATAGATTCTACTCCAATGTCTGCCATTTTTATTTTCTTTGCTTCCTACAAAATGGTTGATTCAAATATTAATTAATATTCAATAAAATAATAATTGATTAAAAAATAATATTACACTAAAAAGGACATTTTATTTGCTTTCGTTATAGGAAACAGGAACTTAAAGGAGAAAATTTTATAAAATGGGGTGCCCATTGGGGGGTTGTCTAGATAGTGTATGAAGAGAGAGGGAGATCCTTCCGTACATTAATTGAGGAAACTAAATATAAAACATCCCCCCCCCTAATACCCCCTACCATTATCACCCCTTAAAATTTGTATGTACGAAGTTTGTAGTTTTGCCTAATTCTATCTACTTCTCTTTCTAGTCCTGAATACAGATTGTAAATTGAAGATGATTCCTTTTTTTTGAAGCAGATTGGGGGGAGATAGCTTTGTTTTAGGCGGGATGGATAAATGCTGGAAATAGGTCGTTTTCAATGCACATATGGGACGGAAAAATATAAAAGAAAACTTGTCTGAAATATCTTTGATTGGCCATTTGTGAACAATATGTTTTTAAGAGATAGTTAAGAGATAGTATTTAGGATGTTTGTAGTCATTTTGAAATATTAAATTGAAAAAAAAAAGATATGTATCAACTATACAATTAATTTGATGAGCTACGAGCACTTTCGTCAGTTCACTTGAGAATGTCGTAACAGACGAAAGCGCTCGTGACTCACCAAATTAATTGTAGTTGATACATATTTTTTTTTTCAATATAATATATTTTTGACAAAAATATTGAACATTATATACTGGGCCAATTGGAAACAAAAATTTACGTTTCTTTTCCCCAATTCCCGTGAACTTAGTTTTACATATCTTGTGACTCAAAATATCGTGCATTTCCTACCAGCCCTGAGTATTCCTTATTCTGCCTTTAATTCCTATTGATTTCGCGTGAGACAGCTGCACAGGATGATCGGACTGTTTCGCGATCTATTTTTTCCTAATTTCTTTGTGTGTGTGTGATTCAACTAAAATAATTATTTTTAATTACAAAAGGACGAAGGAAGTTTGTCTCTGCCATTTCACTTTGGTGTACATCAATTGAACCTTTACTTCTTGAAGCAAAACACCCTATTTTAACAACCAGCTAATGGCATATCCTTCCTTGTTCTATATAAAAGAGACGCTCCACCTATGGGGTACGCTAAAATCATTAGGAATTAAAGGCCTTATTCACAAAGAGACAAGTGTACAACAGCCCGAAGGAAGATCTGGCGCGAAGTCTGTCCCATCGCGGGATGTGTTCAACGTAGTCAGGACGTTAGCATTTGAACCCTTTTTTGTTTACATGAAGAGATTTTAGGCTAGGTTCACATGACCACGCGGTGTCATATGAACAAATCGATACAAGTTTGTAGAACTAGTACCGCGCGGTATTGTGAACATAGCCTTAGAGATTATAAATCTCTAAAATAAAATTCTTAACAAAACCCCTATTCCCGACTTTGGCTAAACACCCAGGCGTTTGTTAGTGTACCATTTCTTTTCCATAACAACCTGTAGGTCTGAGAGAGATGCCCCATGAAGATGAGTGAGCGGGAGAGACAAGAAGAGATGTATACTTATATTTTAGTAATTCAATTTGGGAGACAAGTTTCGTTCATTCTGCCTTTCCTCATCATCTCCACCCCGCCCCGCCACGCCGCGTCGTGCCGTGTTGTTTGTTGGTAAAATATTTTAATATTGACGTTTTTAGATGTAGACATTATTTTAGTATATATACTTATGTATACTGTCGCCATTTTGTTTTTCAAATATTTATTTTATATAATTAAATAAATCTGTATCACTTGTAGAGTGAGTGTTTCACCATACTGTGATATTAGACATCTTTCAAGAAAATATATTCGGAGTCAGGTCACAAGTCCTGGTTTACAAATGGTTATGCAATCGCATCTAGCATCATTCATTTTTCGGCACATTGGCAAGCAACCTAATTTTTCAATTTGACTAATTAAGGTATGCGATCACCTTTTCGCTGCAATCAAAAACAGCTACTCATGTTACCCTTACGCCGCGCCGGTGAGTGCATTTTTATTGTATGTATTAACATCTTTGACAAAAACAGATATTTATTCAGGGGAGGATCCGGGGTAAAATTTTAGGCGGGGAACTAAGGAAACAAAATGCATTTATTGGTAATAATGTGTGAGCGTTAAAGGATAATATTTCACCTATTTCAAGAATTTTGGGGGGGACTCTCCCCCCAGTTCCCGCCTTGGATTTGCCCCTGTGTTTATTGTAATCAAGTTTGAAGACAACGATACGTAGTCCCTCGGAGCTCGGAGGGCTCTTATCCGAGTACGCACCACGCCCAACATTTGATTTGAGTCAAATCCAGGATTATATTTCGTATCCAGGATTTTATTTCGGGGGGGAGTGGGGTCATCTAAAAAATTTATTTCATGGGGGGTTCATGTAAAGAGAGTTTTAACTATACCTTTCCTAATTCTATGACCAGAAGTCAGCGTTGCTTTCCTCAATGGAAAGCAACGCTGACCATGCCACAGCCTTTGGTTCGATGCCTACTCTCTTCAATTGCAACCCTTTTCTGGCACGGTAGCCCTAACCAGCTTATCACAGTATCAATTGAAACTGCGTAGAAACTCTCTTTTTGCTGATGATCTCTCATCATTGGTTTGAAGCAGAGCTTTTTTAAAGGCTGGATGCCCTTCCTAAAACCAAACCTTCTGTATTTACATGGGCTTAGGACCGTCACCTAATGAAGCTGGCTTGCTACGCTTGGTGGCTACATTCAACGATTACTTATCGTTGCACTATTATTCGTAAACCGATAATAATCGTTCACTACGGTTATATGATTGTCCCCCCCCCCCAAACGCACCTTAAACGTCTGAAGTAATTGTTCCCTTGAAGTTGGTACAGCATAGAAAGCTGAAATATATGTTTTTAATACCAAAGCCATTAATTGAATATTCTCTGCGGACGGCCCTCATTGGTTGATAGAAATTATGATTGGTTCAAGTACTGCTCCTCTTGTTGTAATTATATTAGAGGTTACATTATTTTTTCTACCATCTTGGTGGTGCTCGTTGAGTCTTTTCAAATAACAGAATTATCTTTTCATTCTTTTACAATTTGTTTGTTTTGTTTTTTTATTTCTTCCTCGTTGTGTGATTTATTGAGTTGTTACAATATTGCTTCAGATATATAGTTTTGATCCAGTTCCCAAATTATGGCACCTTATGCCCATTAAATTGTCATGATTCAAACCATTTACAAACCTGATAAAAAGTATAATATGTGGAAGATAGAAGGCTATACTAGGGTAAGTACTAAAAATATAAGAAAAACAGTTCAGTTTTCCTGAATTAGGAAAGCTGAATTAAAAAAAATATCTACAAATAGGTCTCTAGATTGACGTTACAAAAAAATATCTCTAGGAAAATCCATCCATACTAATATATAAATGCGAAAGTAACTCTGTCTGTCTGTATGTATGTATGTATGTTACGCTTTCACGCATAAACTACTGAACCGATTTTGATGAAATTTGGTATGGAGATAGACTAAACTTTAGGAAAGGACATAGGCTACTTTTTATCGCGGAAAAGGTTGGAACTATAAAAGGCCATGCCTCTATGGCGCCAAGCGAAGCGGGCGTATCCTGCTAGTATACCAATAATTCACCAGATTTATGGTACAAACACGATAAGTCCTGATAATGCTGGCATAAATATCGACACAAATGAAGGCAAAGGTAAAATTTCTTTTGGATCTGTTCCAAAATTAGTTAAATTAAAATTTAAAGAAATAATTTTAGTTGGTAAGCTTTCATCGGTTCTGATAGACTGTCATCATTAGACCAGAGTCATGATCGAACGATGTGAACACTATCACAACCTGATGAAAAGTAGTAATAGTGTTCTATCATATCTCTGGTCTGATGATGACAGTCTGAGTACTGTTGAAAACTCACAAACTTCAATTATTAATTTTAATTTTTCATTGAACTCTGAATAGATATTGTCATTTTTTTATTTTTGAAAATAATAAACCGAATTCTGTTTGAATTTTGTTGAAATCTTAATGAAGTATTCTTCTAAAATCTGGATGAAGTCTTTTAAAATCTCGATGAAGTATTGTTAAATCTGGATGAAGTATTGTAAGATCTGAATGAAGCATTGTTAAATCTGGATGAAGTATTGTAAAATTTTGATGAAGTATTGTAAAATCTGGATGAAGAATTGTAAAATTTGGATGAAGTATTGTAAAATCTGGATGAAATATTGTAAAATTTGGATGAAGTCTTGTTAAATCTGGATGATGTATTGTAAAATCAGGATGAAGTATTGAAAAATCTGGGTGAAGTTTTGTAAAATCTGGAAGAAGTTTTGTGTATTCTGGATGAAGTCTTCTAAAATATGGATGAAGTATTGTTAAATTTGGATGAAGTGTTCTAAAATCTAGATGAAGTATTGTAAAATCTGGATGAAGTTTTGTAAAATCTGGAAGAAGTTTTGTGTATTCTGGATGAAGTCTTCTAAAATATGGATGAAGTATTATTAAATATGGATAAAGTATTGTAAAATCTGGATGAAGTATTGTAAAATTTGGATGAAGTATTGTAAAATCTAGATGAAGTATTGTAAAATCTGGATGAAATATTGTAAAATTTGGATGACGTCTTGTTAAATCTGGATGATCTATTGTAAAATCTGGATGAAGTCTTCTAAAATCTGGATGAAGTATTGTAATATGTGGATGAAGTTTTGTAAAATCTGGAAGAAGTTTTTTGTATTCTGGATGAATTATTGTAAAATCTGGATGAAGTATTGTAAAATCCGGATGAAGTATTGTAAAATCTGGATGAAGTAGTGTTAAATCTGGATAAAGTCTTCTAAAATCTGGATGAAGTATTGTAGAATCCCATACTTTTCAACTTCTAATCGTCTAATTTATGATTTCTCTAATTTTAATTTTTTACTAATAATAATTTGTTCGATTATTGGGTTAAGCTACCATGCTTTATAATAACATTATCATTCAGAAATTGGATTGCATTCCAAAGAGAAATAATCATAATAATAATTGCTAGACGAACAAAAATAAAACCCGAGGTCTAATCTATTTAGTAAAGTAAAGTACTTCCATTAATTCAGTAATGTTTTGTTTAAAATTATTTTATCTTTATTTTAGAAATTATTCAGACTTTATGGACAGCAACCAAGGTGATTTTAGGGTTCCGAAAGGACTAAAATAGAACACTATTAACAAGGCCCCAGTTCAATAATAGCTTAGATGGGCTCATGAACCGTAAAAGTTGTTCATCAATTTGTTTTTGATCGGTAGGCGAAATGGTTGACTTCAGGGGTTAGAACCACAGTTGACTACAAATCACTGTGTGTTATGTAACTACATATACAATTTACTTACACTGGACCCCAGTGAAAGAAAATTGTAACCTTTAATCACAAGTTACACTGATTGCATTTTTGATGACCCCATTCACCGACACTGGCCCCTCTCTTCACAAGTTACACTGATTGCATGCCTGATGACACCATACTACGACACTGGCCCCTCTCTTCACAAGTTACACTGATTGCATGTCTGATGACCCCATACTACGACACTGGCCCCTCTCTTCACAAGTTACACTGATTGCATGTCTGATGACCCCATACTAAGACACTGGTACTTCTCTTCACAAGTTACACTGATTGCATGTCTGATGACCCCATACTACGACACTGGCACTTCTTTTCACAAGTTACACTGATTGCATGTCTGATGACCCCATACTACGACACTGGCACTTCTCTTCACAAGTTACACTGATTGCATGTCTGATGACCTCATACTACGACACTGACCCCTCTCTTCACAAGTTACACTGAATGCATCAATAATTCATATGAAATAATATTTTCCCGCACAGCCAACTTAATCAATAGACATTTTATAAGGAAAAACATTTCTTCGTTATTATAATAATAGCTTTTAAAGTATTATGCTAGGCACTCGAATTGTTATAGTGGGCACTGAGTGTGGTCACGAATTGTTATAGTAGGCACTGAGTGTGGTCATGAATTGTTATAGTAGGCACTGAGTGTGGTCACAAATAGTTATAGTAGGCACTGAGTGTGGTAATGAATTATTATAGTAGGCACTGAGTGTGGTAATGAATTGTTATAGTAGGCACTGAGTGTGGTCATGAATTGTTATAGTAGGCACTGAGTGTGGTCACAAATGGTTATAGTAGGCACTGAGTGTGGTCACGAATTGTTATAGTAGGCAATGAGTGTGGTAATGAATTGTTATAGTAGGCACTGAATGTGGTCACGAATTGTTATAGTAGGCACTGAGTGTGGTCACAAATGGTTATAGTAGGCACTGAGTGTGGTAATGAATTGTAAAAGTAGAGGATATTATCAAACTCTTATAGTAGACACTGGTAATAACATCTTATAGATACTTTTATTAAGTTCTATGTGTAGAGCTCTTAAATTTTGGGAGCACCACCTTCCATTTTATAGTGTTTTCACATTTTTTTCACAAACATCCTCCAAATTTGAATCCAATGAACATGTTGTTGCAACAGCTCAGGAATAAGATGCATTAAAAAATCCGGCGAACCAAAGAAAATATTAGAACAGAAAGTTTTAGAAGGTTCCCCAATTTTTACCCCACCGCATTCTTTCAGCTCCTTCTCCCCCAGCAGGCTCATCACATATTCATATTGAAAATATTACAAAACATTCTAAACAAACGCTCCGCGCTATAAATATTTCTATGAATTTTGAAAAGAGAAACGCGTTCTTAATTAAAATTAAATATTTAAAAAGTTAATAAATATATTATCTTCTAAAGAAATAAAACATTTTACAACGAATATAACGGCACCAACCAGCGTTCGTACAGCCAATGACCAAACAAGAGGTAACACTGACTTGGCGATGGTCCTCACGGGGAAAATATAACTAATTTGATTTCTGGAGTAGCTTTTCGGAAACACCTTATTTCAAAACCAGGTTTGCCAAGGTAGGGATATCGATAGTATCGATATTAAGTTTTCGATATGTAATCGAATATCGATATTCGGTTTTCGATATATGATCGATGTTTTATATTTATATTAAAGTTTCTAATATAATATCGAAAAAAAAGTCAGAAATTACGCTGCTTTCCCGTGGGGTTGTTGATATTTATATCGAAATTATGTTTTTCGTTACAAGTTTCGATACAAGCGATATTTTTATCGATATTCGACCATCCGATAATAACGCTTATCGATATTCAATATCGGTAATATCGATATTCTTCTTTCTATACGGCATACCAAGGCATAGCTTCCTTGTCTTTCCGGTGCGCTTTTCGGTTTTCATTACGAGGTTAAGAGCACCCCGAAAAGCTAAGAACACGTGGTGACTGTAAGCAATCCACACACCTGATGTTGCTTAACTTTATTAACCTGACGGGAAGTGGTGTATTAAACGTCGCAAATTGGTTGTGTAGTTAAAAACTAAATTTGGGAAAAATCCAACGTGGTTTGATAATAGCTTTTCATGCTGTTTCGCTACTCATTTGTCCTCTCGAGTCTTTTTGCATTCCGAATAAGACAAAACGTAAAATGGACTTCTTAAATTTAGAAATATCCCTCATTCCAGGCACAAAATGTCTCCTAACCAAGAGAGGTCAGCAGATATGGTAACTCCTGGAATACATAAGGCAAAATTCAATTTTTGCAATTGAATTTAGTTTCGTTCTTGAGATACTTCATTTCTGCCTCGTGTCGCGTCAAATAAGTAGAAAATCGACTTGGCCCTAATTAAATCTCGGTAGATACCTCAAGTACCTGCCTGGTACAAGCAGAGGTTGACCTCAGATGTTGAGTGAAATAGCCGCATTTAAAATGAAGTTTTGGTTTAGCGAATAAAAGGCAAGAATAAAAAATAAATATCCGGATTGTGAGCAGACGAAAACTGCCATTCAGGGAATTGCATTAAAAATATAAAATTTAATAAAAGATTTTTATTATATCA
This sequence comes from Pachypsylla venusta, assembly GCA_012654025.1. NCBI lineage: Eukaryota > Metazoa > Arthropoda > Insecta > Hemiptera > Aphalaridae > Pachypsylla > Pachypsylla venusta. The sequence goes on along the minus strand of CM022880.1, from coordinate 25,630,415 downwards.
TGCTTTGAATAAATTTGATTAGATGGTAATCTAGTGCCGGGAGGGGAGGGTAAGGAGAGAGGGGTTGATGCTAAGGGGGCTGGTTCTTACCAGCTGATTCTTATCACGGTGGTGATGATGATACATACTCTTAGGGGCTGAATTGAAAATACTTTCGGTTTATTATTTTCAATAATGAACCTTTGGAATCGTCACGGAAAAAAAAAATTACCCCCCCCCCCCTCAAAATTTGATATTAACGTTTCAAGGTACGTAGAATCCAAAAATCGAATAAAAAAAATCCGTTTGTCCGCCGTCCGCCGTGATGGGCACTTTTGCCACAGCGTTGACCGATTTGGATGAAATTTGGTATATAGGTCCCATCTGGGCTCTAATTGTGCCCCGAAACTTTTGGTTGCAATCGGTTTTTAGCATTTGGTTTTTAGCGGTTTTCAGTATCACTGTCTAAAAGGAGAATGGTAAGAGCTGGAGATTTGCAATTTTGTATGTATGTCATATTTGGGGTCTCAGCAAGCTCCAAAACTTTTGGGTTCAATCAAATATACCGCTGGCGGTTTTCATTAATCCTGTCTAAAAAGAGAATGGTAAGAGCCAGGGACTTCAAATTTGGTAGGTATGTCTAATTACGCCCCAGATTTGGAATCATCACGATAACCCTCCTCAATTTTTTTTGGAAGGTACCCCCATTAAATTTTTTTTTTTTGGGGGGGGGGTACCCCCAAAAAAAATTTATTATTTTTTGCTAGAAAAATAATAAACCCAGTTGTCACATTGGTAGAGTTTTTAATTTAGTACGGACAGTAATTTTGAGTTTTGGCGAGCCGTGGTTGTAGAATTCCTTCTGAACAAAATTGTATCGTTGTTCTTGTAGCAGCAGTCATAAATCATAAACCAATCAATGATGAAAGAAATGACTGAAATCATTGATTTTAGTAATTTCTTTCATCACAGCAAATCGTCACCATCAAAAAAAAAATAGGATGATCGCTGTCAGGCGATGTGGGTCTTCTTTTGGTTTGCATTGTTGTATTGATTATCTTTGGCCAAACACTTTTGATGATTGGGTTGCCCTAGTACGTAGAACCAACCATTTGCGGACATTCTGAACAAAATATTTATCTCCAGTTTCTCCTTTGCAAATATGATACGGTGTCAGATACAGTTCTAGAGGTTCCATTCCCGACTATTTCTTAATATCTCTGACATAATTGTATACCATTACAAAACATCTTTTTGGCAATAACTTGCTTCCAGAGTGTTGTGCTGTCCCTTCCTTATACAGAGTGTTTCAGAAGGTTATGGAAAAAAAGAAACCACGTATAGTAGAGCTCAAATAAAGGCCACTTTGCTTAATAAACCCCTATACGGAAATGGACCCCAAGGTAGCTGGGGCTAGGCGCGGATTTAAGACTATATCTTAGGGGGGGGGGATTTAAGACTATATCCCCCCATAACTCCGCCCCTGATCCGGAGAAAAGTGTCTAATACTCAACAAAGAAGCATGATAACAATCGGAGACGTCATGCAAAAAATGAAGTCAATCGCAAAATAATTCGATTTTTAAGTGCCAACCTTGGGTGGCCCCAGGCTACCTTGGGGTCCACTTCCGTATAGGGGTTTATTAAGCAAAGTGGCCTTTATTTGAGCTCTACTATACGTGGTTTCCTTTTATGCATAACCTTTTGAAACACCCTGCATACTGAAAGGTTTAGTGATCGTCAAGCTGCATTGATTATGATTCAGCAAATATAGCAACTGGGCTTTTCATTTTACAAGACGAAATATTATTAATTTTTGTTTAAGTTAATTTTTAAGCAACTATGCATTTGAACCAAAGAAAGTGAGATCTGTATTTTTTTTTAAAATAGACTCTTGAGTGGAAGTTTACCACTATCGCCTAGTGGTTAATGCCTGAGACATTTTCTACCATCTAACCTTTAGAGTTCTATTTTTATGTGGTAAAATACTCAAATTAATGATGAAAACCCTGCCTCTGCTGGGGATTGTACCCACACCCACCTGTTTACCAGGCGAATAAGCTACCAAGACAGAACATTCATTTGTTAAGAATGAGCTTAATCTTAAATCCAAGCGAAAGACATTTTGACATAAATATAGCACCTTTTATAGCTACAGATATCAATACAATACAGATACTGGAAAATTACAATACAATAAAGATACAGTAAACCAATGCAATACAGATATGAATACGATACAGATACTGGAAAATTACGGTTTTCCCATTACTTGAACTTTTTTTTCTTCAAAAAATCGATTCACTATAATTTTTCGTTTTTAGCTTTTTGTCGTCTCATTGCTAAAGTTTTCCACATGCACACCATACACAAAAACAGATATTGTTAAAGAGAGATACAAAAATAGGTTGGAAGGTACTTTCCAAGGTGGAAAGAAAATATAGCATAATAGAAGGGGTGGTAGAGAGGCGCCAGGGGGGGGGAGGGACTGCTTGAATAATAGATTAGAAAATATGAATAATAAATGTTTTTAAGGATATAGAATTTTCAATAATAAATTAGGCAAACCTTTCATTTATTAAATGTAAGCTTTATATATTATATCTATATATAAATTATAAATATATATATTTATGTGCGCCTTTATTTCTTTATCTTAAATCAGGAGCTCGTGTTCAGGGGTTTTAACCCCTGAAAGCAAGCTCCTTGTCAAGTTACTAAATTGTAATATCTACTCAAGTTCCTCCTGGTGGATTATGTGATCGAAATAATCTTTACATTATTCCGATCACAGGGGATGTAATCGTTAACAGAGTTACTAAGTTGAGACGCGAAATCGAGACCTCTTCACGGATAACATTAAAATAGAGGAGGCAGGATACGGGCTTTATGTTGCGAAACCTAACACTGGTGTGGTGCAAAATGACAATCAGAAGCAAATCAAAATTGGTAGAATTTAGAAAATATGGACGTCCCATCAGAACACTCCCTGCTTGATCTCGGCCCTAAAATGTCGACCCCCTACATTTCTGAATATATTTTACAATGGTTACTTCCTCACCAGAACACTCCCTGCTTCATCTCGGCCCTGAAATGTCGACCTCCTCGATTTCTCAATATATTTTACAATTATTATTACCAGAACAATTCCTGCTTGATCTCGACCCTGAAATATCGACCTCCTAGATTTTTCAATATATTTTAAAATGGTTACTTCTTCACCAGAACACTCCCTGCTTGATCTCGGCACTGAAATGTCGACCTCCTCGATTTTTCAATATATTTCACAATGGCTACTTCCTCACCAGAACACTCCCTGCTTGATATCGGTCTTGAAATGTCGACCTCCTAGATTTCTCAATATATTTTTCTTCCCCAAAGTTTACAGAAAGCTTTTGTACATAATTTCAATAAAAATAATTATCTATTATTTTCAAAGTTATTTCCAACATTAATAAAAAATTCATTTCACTCTAACTTTATTTTATAAACTTCTCATTATTAGTTTTAGTTAGTTTCTTAAGTGTCAGGTGTCAGGCTGTGTTCACTCGTAGGTACGGGCGGAGTCCTCACTTCTTTGCCCATATTACGGTGTTGTGGGCATACATTTATGTTTTCTTTTTTGGAAAAAATGTTATGTCGCTTTCAAATTACTTCAGAGGTTTACGGTTGGTTTCGCTAAACTCTGGGTCTCCGATAATTGTTATTATTATTTCTTGCTTAACGTCCCTTTAACATCTATTAGTCATTCGAGACGGGGGTTTTACTCTCCATTCGCTGGAAACTTGCAAACCAGCCACTCACATTGACCTCATCCAGCCTGAGTTGGGTCGGAAAAAAGCCAGCATCACGAGGGCGCGAATCCACGTGGACGCCCACATTGTAAAACCTCGCTGGACGTTGCTTAACTTCAGTGATCCAACGAGAACTGGTGTATTAAGCGTGCCATAGACGCCGGCTAAAAAATCAAAACTAATCTGTGGTTAGCTAAACTTCAGTTAAGGCGTCTTGAATGACCAATAGGTGTTAAAGAGACCTTAAGCCAAATTAAAAAAAATAAAATAGTTAAGGCTCTGTTCATTTGGTGGAGGGAGCACCATCATCCGATTATGATGCTTAAGTTATTGAGTTTTCTGGAGAAGCTTCAAATGAATATGAAATATTGGCAAATCAATTTTTTGAATCATCAAAATCAGAGGTGGTGGTCCGCCAAGTTAACGTTCTCTGGAGTTTTTGCAGTTGTTACTCTTTCACCGAGCTAGGTGATCTTAAACTTTTAATGTAAATGTATATTTCTTTTCTTATTATGTCACAATGTTTGTGGGCATCATATCATTACAATGTATTCTCAACAATCACTCCAATATCATTAAGCCCAAGCTACACTTTAACAATTTTTAACTTATAATGTTACCACTTGGCGCTATTACCATTAGCTTTTCAATTGTCCTCAAGAGGCTTAGTTACCCCCAAAACAGAACCAGACCAAGTAGAAAATTCGAAAAACCCTTTTTCAATTTTCGACCCGTCCAGGATTCGAACCAACCTCCTTGGTGCAAGCCGAGTGTGATGCGCACTCTGCCACGGAGATGTCTTTGAACTTTTAATTTAATCTTTGAGAGAATAGGTATTGATGTTTTTTTTTTAAAAAAAAAACAATGTATTTTCTTTTCACATCATAATTGAGGGGGGGGCGGGCATCCATCTAAAATTCTGATTTTTTTTTTCACATTTTACTCATACGTATGTCCCGGAATTGGCTGAAAAATATCTCGCAACCATAGGGATGACTCTCCAAATTATATATTCTCAAATATTAAACAGAGATCTTCTACAATGTGATGTGCGTTGTGCTATACAAATATTTAAAATCTCCGCTCTTGTACACAACATTCTCTCACTTTCGTCTTCCCTTGTTCCCTCTTCAGATGAAGAATAGGTAAGGATATTATTAATTCATTGTAATGGCGAAGAGAGCAGCTTAAATATTCATACATATCTTGTCTACCCCTTTGCTTTACATTGTTCAAAGGACGGTTCCGCATCAGGACTAGCTACTAGCTAAAACGATAGCTACTTTATAAAAGATTAGCTGTTTTCCCGTTCTTTGCTACGGTTATGAAATTAAACAATAATTTGAGATTGCGAATTGAGCTTCTCAAGTTTTATTTTTGATGGAACTGACCCCAAAGTGATATTTTACTCAAGAATATTACTTTTGTATATTGCGGTAAACTTTCCTATTAAGATTTCTCGCTCATTCCGGTGTGGTACTTCTCAATTATGGATTTTTGGTGGAACCGACCCCCAGGGTGAGCACAGCTCCTATTTAGGAAATTCAATATTTTACTCAAGGATATTACTTTTTGTACTGTGGAACAGCTTTGAATTATCGAATTTCATTTTTCCCGCTCATCCCATAGTGGTACTTCTCTATTCCGATTTTTTGGTAAGAAACTGGAAAATTTCAATTTTCATATTTTTTATTCGCTCCTCAAATACAGGGGTGTCTATTCCCGCTTTCATTTGATCCATTTGATCTTATGGTATTTTCCTTTCTCATTACGTACCTCCTATACTAATAAGAATTTGTGTGCCAAATTTCAAGTCTCTACGTTTAGTCATCGTGGAGTTACGTTGATTATGAGTCAGTCAGTATACCAACTGGGCTTTGCGTTTTATAAATATAGAATTTATAGATGATGATGATGGTTAAAGTGAAAGAAACATGAGATCGATCTGAGAGACACGGAGTGGAGTATATAAAATCAGTGCCAACTTTACACATTTACTGTTGTGGACTCCTATAAGAAACATGAGATCAATCTGAGAGACACGCAGTGGAGTATATAAAATCAGTGCCAACTTTACACATTTACTGTTGTGGATTCCTATAAGAAACATGAGATCGATCTGAGAGACACGGAGTGGAGTATATAAAATCAGTGCCAACTTACACATTTACTGTTGTGGACTCCTATAAGAAACATGAGATCGATCTGAGAGACACGGAGTGGAGTATAAAATCAGTGCCAACTTTACACATTTACTGTTGTGGACTCCTATAAGAAACATGAGATCGATCTGAGAGACAGCGAGTGGAGTATATAAAATCAGTGCAAACTTTAAACATTTACTGATGTGGACTCCTATAAGAAACATGAGATCGATCTGAGAGACGCGGAGTGGAGTATAAAATCAGTGCCAACTTTACACATTTACTGTTGTGGACTCCTATAAGAAACATGAGATCGATCTGAGGAGACACGGAGTGGAGTATAAAATCAGTACAAACTTTACACATTTACTGATGTGGACTCCTATAAGAAACATGAGATCGATCTGAGAGACACGGAGTGGAGTATAAAATCAGTGCCAACTTTACACATTTACTGTTGTGGACTCCTATAAGAAACACGAGATCGATCTGAGAGACACGGAGTGGAGTATATAAAATCAGTGCCAACTTTACACATTTACTGTTGTGGACTCCTATAAGAAACATGAGATCGATCTGAGAGACAGCGAGTGGAGTATATAAAATCAGTGCCAACTTTACACATGTTGTGATTTTTTTCGTGACTACTATTCCAAATAAAAGGTCCATTATTGAAAATGATAAAAACAAAATGAAAAAAATAAAATTGTAGTTAAAGCCACAGTCTATGCACGTTGAATAAACCAGTTCCCGTTATTATTTTAGCAGCAATCATGAGCCAAATAAGTCTAAAATCAATGATATTAGTAAGATGGAATGAAATGAGTGTGATCACTGTGAGACTATTTGCTTTTCTTTCCTTTTCAATTGCTGTATTGATGGCCAAATACTTTTGAGAGCTTCGGATGTACTGGTACGGACAAACAACCATAGGTCGGTGACCACGTAGGTTTGCCACCTCAAGACGCTGGTTATTGTCAGACCAACCTACGCTGGGTGGGGTCACTGTGGCTGGTTTGTAAGTTTCCAGTCAGTGGAGGTTAAACCCCCGCCTCGAATGACTAATAGATATACGGTGTATTCAATAAAAGGACACTCAGATATAGAATTGATATTAATAACAGATATGTATAATACATCAATAGATTTGTTTGTATATAAAAAAAAAAATAACTGATCATCTGATCAAAGTGTTTTAGTGTCCAGTAGCTCCGAAGACTACACCAAACAAGTTCCCTTGTATCTAACCAGAAGCAGTCAATAAATCTGAGTAATTTATTGTGTACATCAGTCATTCTCAAACTGGTGATATCGCTCACCAGTGGGCAGGAAGTGATTATAAGGGGTGGCAGAATGAAATTGTCCGGTAGACATTATCAGGGAAGTACAGTTTGGAGGTATAATATAACTCAATATCTTACCCTACTCTCTACATCTTACTGTTATACATATAAAAACAAAACGTGTTTTTATTATTACGCTAACTGAAAAAACTACTTTAACAATCGGCACCAAACCTCCTTTACATGATTGGTGATGTAACGGAGAAGAACAATTAATGCATGGATTGGTCATCATTTTAAAGAGATACCAAATTATTGTGGGGTTGGGAAATGATAAGAGCACAATCATATCTGAAATGTTCGTAAAAATAAAAAGATTTTACTTAGCCCGGGAGATGGCGGATACGTTTTCAATAGGTGGCCCAAAAAGCGATATGTAAGCTGTAGCTAGCTATAAGAAAGAGCAAAAATTGAACACTATTCGTGAGAGAGTCATGGGAGGTGACTTTAGGGAGTGATAAAAAGTATTTGTCTTTTCCTAAATGAATTCTTTATCCTTTTATTTTTAATTTGGGTTAAAGGGTCGTGCCCACCCTGGGGTTCGGTTCCACCAAAAATCCATAATTAAGAAGTACCACACCAGGATGAGCGTGTCCTCATCCCGGTACAGAAAAGTAATATCCTTGAGTAAAATATCACTATTGTTTTTTTACATCAAAAAAACAAACTTGAGAAGCTCAAATTATTGTTGAATTTCATAAGCGTAGCGAAGAACGGGAAAACAGCTAATTTTTTATAAAGTAGCTATCATTGTAGCTAGTCCTGATGCGGAAGCGTTCAGTGGACAATGTAAAGCAAAGAGGTAGACAAGAATTCATTTAGGAGGAGACAAATATTTTTTAGCGAGACAACGGTGCTCGGCTGTATAAGCTTTTCCCAATCTTTCGTTTTGATTATGTTTTTCGGCTATGGCTCGATAAAAAGTCCTAAAACTCCCGACATATGTGGGTGGACGTTGGGGATTTTTTTTTCTTCAAATTTCTTAAAATAACTTTTTAAAAAATACCCCTGAAAGTGAGTGCTGGGCTGAAAAAAAATTTGAGAACCTCTGGCGAACATATTTAATATGGGAGAACAAAAGTTAACACTTTCAAGGCACAGTTTAGATACAAACTGATGTTTTCCCCATGACAAGTTGTCATTCGGAGTATCTTATTTAATCACTGACAGGACAGTTGGAAATCTATTGTGACACGCCATTCAGTGAAAAAGTCAACCTCCCTGGCACAGTGTGTATCACACTGGTTTCGCACGTCGGAACTCGGGCTTGAATCCTGACTGAAACCTGAAACTATTTTATTCGAATTTGTGCTTGGATTTTTGGGGTGCGCTCAGTATTGTGGAGATAACAAAAGTAGATACATTTTGATGCGTGTTATACAAAAATGGGATTAACATTTCGTATGACGTATTTACTACTTAACGTCCATTGGTTTCAATCCTGTTTGTGACGCGTGCGTTCTTAAAGTTGACTAACAAACTTAGATCACTGAAGTTAAGCAACGTCCAGTAAGGCTGTACATGTGAGTGTCCACGTAGTTTCGCGCCCCCGTGATGCTGGCTACTTTTCCAACCCAACTCGGTCTGGGTGAGGTCAATAAGGGTAGCTGGTTTGCTAGTTTCCAGCGAATGGAGGATAAAACCCCCGTCTCGAATGACAAATAGATGTTAATAAGACGTTAAGCAAAAAAAAAAAATTGCATATTTTTTATGTAGGCTGCAAGATAGCTTAGAAATTTAGGTTTGGTAGAAGATTTAAGAGATTTTTAATACGTAATGCTGTGATACCCACAATAATTGTGAAAAGGCAGTTGTGCCTTCCAACAAAGAAACTCTACATTTACGAGGTTCATTCTTCACTCCTATATCATCTCACTCTCTCTAAATATCTTTTTTTGATTAAATATATATTAAAACATTTAATTTATAATGTTTTATTCTGCGTCACGATTTGTGTATTATATTTTATTATAATTTAATCATTCACTACACTCACTCCTCACTCATACGTACCTATACATGTTATTAGGTTCATTTTCATATTTCTTATTAGAAACGTTCATATGCATTATACAGGGTGACACACAGGTCATATTGAAAACAGTAGCTATACGGTATTGATTCTCTACGGGCGAGACCTCTTTGAAGAGTTGAAGAGTACGTGAAAAATCAATCTATTATATATAATTATTGTAAAAACAAATAAAAAAATTGGTTTCACTTGTTTACATTATCAAATCATAGCTACCAAAAGGTACGAGTATCCCCCCCCCCCTCAATTCGGTTCGAGTCATTAACGATTTTTAATATTTTTTGAAGAAAAAAAATCTAATTTTGTCGGAAAATTTATAACTTTGGGCGAGATGCAGAACCAAATCACAATGTTGAACATTTTTGTTACTTTGGAAGATTTTTTTGGTATGGACGGCTTGCCAAGTTTGAGCACTGCCCGTTTTCTAACTTCGAAAATTCATGTTTTTCTCTCCACCCTAATGTGTTTGCAGGATTAGACACTGCCGTTCAGGGGCTACGAAGACAATGACAAAAAATATATTTTAGAAAAATAATGAAGTTACAAAAAATATATTTTAGAAGTTTTTCACTAGATTATAAACAAATGAATTGACCGAAGCAAATGAAGACAATTTTTTAAGTTACAATTATTATTTTAAGACACAAGACAAATATTAGAAATTTGGTCAGGAGAGGAGGCAACATTGTCCCGCTGTTCCTTTTCGAATACATAACTGAGCGTAATTCTATCATCACCTTCAAAGGTTTTTGGCAGCTACGCTATTTCAACTTTCAACACTCGTGATTCCATCTATAGAGCAAAGACCCCAAACAGACATACAAAGGTTCTTTCTAATTCAAAATGATATGAAAAAAAAATCTTTCCAAAAATCCAAAAGTTTTGCCCTAAGTTCGATCTTTTGTCACACCCATAAGTGTATGTTAATTTTATGTTCGATGCATAAATATCAGTGATGGAGAGTGAGGCAGGTTCAGTTGGAATTTCTTTTACTGTATTCTTGAAAATATATTCGATCAAATAACTACCTATTTATGATATGCATATTTCGCTGTGTTATTATGTGACAATTTTAGTGGACATCATAGCATTACAAGGTATTCTCAACAATCACTCCAATATTACTAAGCTTAAGCTTTAACAATTTCCTTATAATAGTACCACTTGTCGCTATTACCATAGCTACTCAATTCTCCTCAGGAGGTTGAGTTACCCCCATCATAACCAGACCAAGTAGAAAATTTGAAAAAACCTTTGTCAAATTTTCGACCCGTCCAGGAATCGAACCCGGAACCTCCTTGGTGCAAGTCGAGTGTGATGCCCACTCTGCCATGGAAGCGTGATATTTACCTAAAATGGGTACAACGTACAATGAAGGAGCTTGGCACGATAACCCTCACAGTATCCATTGAATCTGCGTACTCGCTTTTAGCTGATGACCTCTCATCATTTGCGTTGGAGCAGAGTTTTTTAAACATTCTGTATTTACGCGGGCTTAGGATCGTCACCTAATGAAGTTGGTTTGCTACCCCTTGAGAGTTTAATTCAAGGAGCTTTTACTCTTCACAATCAAAGTAAAAAAGTTATAATTGATATCGCGTCCTGAAATTGAAGTAAATGTCTCTTAAGTATTAATAACAGAATCTACTCTCCTTCCCTCATGGGAAAAACAATTCTCCTAATGACTTCAGGTTACTTCTTTAAACTAGTCCAAAAAGATTGAGCTGTACGATTACAAATATATCCCCAACAATCTGATTACTTTAAACTGAGGCCGTAGCCAGATCTAGGCTTTCAAGGTTCAACCTTTCCCTCCCAGTATAGCTTCCTCGATGGGGTCTCCCTCACCTCTGTACAAGAATGTCTTGAAATAAATTCTTTTATGTACGTACCCTCGAACTTTTTGACAAGAAATTTGTTCAAAATCAGATGAGCGGTATAAAATGCATGTTGATTATAGCTTCCAACAGTTTTGTTTCTTTAATTTAATTTTTTAGGGAGGCATACAATATTATGCGGTATATGACTCACTTATAATAGCTTGTATACCTACCTAAGGGAAATTGAGGCAAACGCCAGCAGGTGCCCTCTTTCAATCGTCCTGCAGGGGTGGATTAAGGCACTTATAAATAAAAAAAAATGTATACCTAATACTTGGAGGCTGATAATGGACATGTGCCCCCTTAAACCTTAACCATGTCAATCAATACAATATAATTACATCAGTAACACAAGACGAATGAGTTACTACACATAATGATATTGTAGAGATGCTGTATTATTTTACACCTTCAGCTCAGGTGGACTCGGCCCGTGAGGATGTCACCCTCAAATAACTTCTCGCAATCTCAAGTATGACTGATTATTTCCTCGTGGAAGTCAATAAGTCATAAATGGATTGGAAGAAATTACGCCTTCGGGAAACATCTATCATATTAACATTCTAATTGCTAAATACTGTTTGTTTGTCTGCCTTTCACGCAGCAACAGAATACTCGATGGATCTAAGTATGGTCTAATTGTAGTACCCAGAAGGAGGTCTCCTCCACACCTGAGTAAACCTCATTATACTTGTAAAAATAGGTGCCTCAGAAATCGAATCTCAACACTTTGAACACACCAGTTCTTCGTTAGGTCACTCCGGAAGGAAGTCCCATTACAGTAGCGGATACAGGGGGGGCGATAGGGGCGATCGCCTCCTCTCCTCCGGATCTGAAGAAATCGACGTCGAAATACTTTTCTCAAATTTGGTGTTTATACTTAAATACTACTGACTTCCATGTCGATTATATTTTGGAACCTCGATCGCTCCCTCCTGAACTGGAGACCTGTATCCTCGCCTGTCCATTACCACGTATTGTTAGCTATTTTGGGGTGCACTTAGCCTGATGAGGTGAATTGAGTGATTGTAGCAAAACAGCAGGGTAGCCTCGCAAATTATGTTCGTAATAATTGCAAAAATAGGTGCTTTCCACAGCTGCATCAAATCAGACAGTTCCAAAGATTTCTACTTAATTTTCTTTCTTTTTGTACAACAATAACTCCCGAACACTAAGGCCAATTTTGATGAAACTTGGTGGGATTGTTACACCTAATGGGCCAACCGAGGCCTTACTCAACTTTTGAGTGGTGGTTTACTGTTTAGCTCATTGCATAAAATTAAATAGAATTGAGAAATACAAGGCGCACACATTTTTTTCCTAGTTTAATGTCTCTTTCACATCATCTAAGTTCAACCGAGACGGGGGTTTTACCCTCCATTCGCTGATAATTTAAAACCAACTAACGCCATTGACCTACCCCAGTTTTGGCCGGAAATTTAATATTGACCTGTAGCCACCGAGGGTAGCAGCTTCATTAGGTGACGGTCCTAAGCTCTTCTAAATACAGAAGGTTTGGTGTCAGGAAGAGCATCCAGAGATCATCAGCAAAAAGCGAGTTTCTATGCAGTTTCAATTGAAGTTAGCATACCCAGACAGGGTTACAGCTAAATAGAGTAGTTATCGAAAAAAAGTTGTGGCATGGTATAAGTATAAAGGAAAACAACGCCAACCCCAAATAGAATTTTTGGGAAGTGATGAAGTTAAAGAAGAAGATTTTTTTGTGTAGCTCATTTCACAATAAACTACAAATTAATATTTCTAATAGTTTATTGTGAAATAATTATGCTCCCCGCGACAGTGATAAAATTCTCTTTTTTACAGAGGTTAACCACATGCAAGAGCCGCGACTGATATTCTTTTTTATATTATTTTTTTCATGTACCAATTCTACAAAATAATAAAAATGTATTATTTGCAAGAAATTGCAACCATTCATTAGATGTAACTTCTTGTATTTTATATAATTTTAGTTTTATTGCTTCTTGGCGATTTAATCATAACGTCTGTTCATTTCAGCAGGGGGAGTCAAAATTAGTTACGTTGGAAGTCCGTTTGGAGTAACTCTTTCTTACACTTAATTCATTTCCGGAACAATACTACTTTAGATTTACAAAAAAAGTCTTGTAGATAATTATTAGTTCATTTTTGATTTTTACCTACTAGCTTAACTGAGGTATAGCTTCTCTTCCCGTTTCACTGAAATCAAGTACAGTTCAAGGCCGTGCCCAGGGGGGGGGGTTCAGACTCCCCCCGGAATTCTAATCGTTTTTTTCAAGGCAAAAAATACTCTACCTTGCACGTGACCTATAATATTAAAAACAAATAGCAACAACAAAATCAACAACAATAACATCATCATCATCAACAACAACAACAACAACGTCAACATTCAGGTGATAGTCCTGGCTTGGCTGTCAATGCTTTGGACCCCCCCCATTCCTCCTAANCCCCCTCCCCCCGAAAAAATCTTGGGTACAGCCCTGGTACAGTTACTACGTTGTCCTCATGAGGCTTTGTGCATTCAAAGATATGATGTGTCCCCGGGCACCATGTCCAACACTAGGAAATCTTTATAAAGTCGTCCACCGTAAAAAGCTCAGTGAGGAGTGATGTATAAGATTCAATAGAGCTACGCCAATTAAATCTATCCTCCACAATACATCGCACCATGCGGATCCGAAAATAGGTTACTTCAGGCAATAAGGGAACAGTCATAACATTTCAATAATCTGATACACATAACTCAATAATGTAGCAAGCGCACGGAGCAAACCAACCAGCTTCATTAGGTGAAGGTTCTAAGCCCGTATAAATACAGGTTTGATGTTAGAAAAAGAATGCAGCCTTTAATAAAACTCTGCTTCAAACCAATGATGAGCGATCATCAGCAAAAAGCGAGTTTCTACGCAGTTTCAATTGATACTGTGAGAATCTGGTTAAGGATACCGTGCCGAGAAAGGGTTACAGCTGAAGAGAGTAGGCACCGAACAAAAGGTTGTGGTATCGTAGAATTAAGGAAAGCAACGGCAAACCCGGAATAGAATTGGGAAAAGATGAAGTTGCAGAAGAAGAATATATAATTCAATCATTGCGTAGTATGTGATGTATAGTATAAAATGACTTAAGGAAATTGCTTCGCAGTATGATGATATCTCCAATTTTTTGCATACGTTTTGACTTTTCCTTGTTAACTAGGGTAGCATCAGCTCAACGTGTGAGCATTTGCTATAGTAAAAGCACTTGCTCAGTTTTTATGCATACTACTCATTGTTCTACCATGGCTTGTCGGGTTATAAATAATAATCACGACTTTTCAGTTAGCCTTCATAAGGTCATCCACTGTGCAGATGCTGTCTAGTTATCTGCCGCAGGTCAATAGGTGTTCGTTTTATTATCTTAAACGCAGTCACGTTTGACACCTACCCAGAAGCTTCACTAGACATAGTTCTTCCCGCACCGCGTCACATACAAAAATATTTTCTGGGTCTGAGTTCTGAATTAGTGACTCATGCACACATATGCTGTCAAGGATAAATTAATATTTGTTTATCATTGTAATAATACAGTATGCCCCAAAATAACGATCCCTCGATTTTTTTAGTTCTCATAAAACTGAGTAAAGGATAAAAAGCGACTCAAATCAAATCCGATGGTATAGTTTCCGCAGCTATTTCGTTGCAATCAGTAACTACTCGGTAATCCCAGAGGATTCCTGAGTTCTTGTTTTGCCCACTGTATGAGAGAGTTCTGTTTGAGTAACCTGTTTTTCGAATAACTTGTAAGCTAAAATGATAATAATATATAAAAATAATTATATTTTAGGCAACCTACAAATTATAAACAAGTCAGTCTGTGATAATAAATTTTTATATTTCAAATGTACCAAGGTACAGGTACGGGTAGGTATTCTCTTATCGTCAATCAATAGCATTCAAATTAAATGCATAATTGATGCTTTATGTGGAAGCAGTCTGCGTAGCACGGTGTGCTGCTCTAAACTACTGTTCCAAAGGTATGTGAACGTTCTGACAACTCTTTTAGAGACCACAGGGTCTTTTTTTTTCAAGATTGAATGATTTTCTAACAACCACATTTGTTAAGGATAGGATTGAAGGTTGAACATCGTGGCCAATAAACGTTGAACTAGGTGTGTCCGTGGACAAAAACGGGCGGAGCCATCCGTTTCACCTCGAATTTTCGGGCACCACATAAACTTTAGCATACTGCTCCATTATTCAGTTAAAACAAGATTTTTTGAGAATACCGCACCTTTCTTGATCGCATCATGCCGTTGAGTAGTAGGTCCTATTTAAAACGCAAAATAATCGGCCGAAAAATCGGAAACGGTTCAAGATATTGTTCCGAAAATAGATGTATGCACCCTTTGGGGTATATATATATATATATATATATTCGATATCCTTCAACAATTTGACTAAACAATTAGTATTTCCTAAATTTTATTTTGCCCGATCCCGGATTCGAACTTGTAACTCTGAACTGGTTTGTCAAAATTTAGTAAATTATGTCCTAAATTAAGTCTTGAGAAGCCACCTAAAACTTTTTCGCTATGAGTTGATATGTTGTAGCGACAAAATTTAAGATATCGGACCATGACTCTCTGAATTTGGTAAAAAATCAGAAATCGGCCAAAAAATCGGAAACGGTTATGGATATCGTTCTGAAAATAGATATATGCACCCTTGGGTATATGCAGAATATGAAGAAAAAAATTTGGTAAAAATCGGTTGAGTAGTTTCGGAGGAGTAGGGTAACAAAAGTTTGCAGTTTGTAGGGAGTATAAGGCTACGCTTCGCTCCGCCCAATAATCACGTTTGGTGTATAGGGCATATTTTGGGTCTTGCTGGTCCGTCCAACTCAGCTTCATTTCCAAGGGTTGAAAAATAGGTTACAGCAAAATACGAGTAGTTCGTGTTACACCGACTTTTTGGTTTATTATTTTCAATAATGAACATTGGAATCGTCATGAAAAATATCCCCCCACCCCCCCGGGAAATTAGAAATCTTTCAATTTTGCGTACTGAAATTTTAGATGGACCCCGCCCTATATAAATGACTGACAGGGATGAAAAGTTTTGAGCACAATTGAAATACGAATGGGACCTTAATACCCCCAAATTGGCCATCGCCAAGTGGAAAAAATACCACGCATGGCGGAAAGTGTACAGGGTACGGGGTACGAAGGGGATTTTATCATTCGATTTTTGTATTTTTTTAGGGGAGGGGGGTGTATTTTTTTTTTAGCCAAAATAATAAACCAATGAGTCACAGTAGCAGACTTTTTGAAGTTATACTTCTTTAGGCGCGTTATGAAAAAATGTTGAGAGTGAAATTTTATTTTTGCGAGACGCGGGAGCGTCACTCAAATTCTGTTATGTATGCATCATTCTGAAACTACTTATCCGATTGCAATTAAATTTGGCACATTAGATGGGCCAATTCCTGGGAAGATTTTTGTCTAGGTCCCATCCCTATAATGTTAAGCTACACCGAGTAGGGACAAACAATGGATGAGTAAAAGCAAAAAAGTTCACGTTTTTCGATCTAAATGACATTCTTTCTCGAAATTTGTCGCGACGACATATCAACTCAAAGCGAGAAAGATTTAGTGACATCTTACTCCTTCATTTAGGCCATATTTTGCTACTTTAATGTTAAGCTACACCGAGTAGGGACAAACAATGAATGGGTGACAGCAAAAAAGTTCACATTTTTCGACTTAAATGACATTCTTTCTCTATCAACTCAAAGCGATAAAGTTTTAGGTGACATCTTAATCATTCATTTAGGACATATTTTGCAACTCCAATGATAAGCTACACCGTGTAGGGACAAACAATGGATAGGTGACAGCAAAAAGTTCACGTTTTTCGACTTAAACGACATTCTTTCTCGAAATTTGTCGCGAAGACATATCAACTCAAAGCGATAAAGTTTTATTTAACATCTTACTCCTTCATTTAGGACATATTTTGCAACTCCAATGATAAGCTACACTGAGAAGGGACAAACAATGGACGGGTGACAGCAAGAAAGTTCACGTTTATCGACTTAAATGACATTTTTTCTCGAAATTGTTCGCGACAAACTATTTGGCACAGTTGATGGGTACATTCCTGGGAAGAATTTTGTCTAGGTCCCATCTCTCTAATGTTAAGCCACACCGAGTAGGGACAAACAATGGATGGGTGAGAGCCAAAAAGTTCACGTTTTTCGACTTTTTTATGAGAAACTATTAGAAACGGTGAGAAATATAGAACAATTGATGAGAATGGATCCCCCCCAACCAAAGACGGGGATCCCAATAAAATTATCAGAACTCTACAACCAGACAAGATACGACCGATTTTTTTATGCGTAATGGTAGAATACTATTAGAAACGGTGAGAAATATAAAACAATAATGATTATCAGAGTTCAAAACTCTACAACCGTTTTTCGAGTTACGGCCGATTTTTTCTCTATCAACTCAAAGCGAGAAAGTTTTAGGTGACATCTTACTCCTTCATTTAGGACATATTTTGCAACTCTAATGTTAAGCTACATCGAGTAAGGGCAAACAATGGATGCTTGACAGCAAAAAAGTTTACGATTTTTGACTTTCTCGATTCTTTCTCGAAATTTGTCGCGACGACATAATATATCAACTTTAAGCGAGAAAGTTGGGAAGATTTATGTCTAGGTCCCATCCCCCTAATGTTAAGCTACACCAAGTAGGACAAAAAATGGATGGGTGACAGCAAAAAAGTTCAGTTTTTTTTTAAAAAAAAATAAATTTAATTTTAAAAAGAAGTATAACTTCTCACGCGCGTACATAAGTACACACACCAATTTTTTTTTTTTTTTTTAACCATGTCCTCGTAAAGATCAATGGTTTTATAGCAAATTGCAGACCTGTTTTGTATTAGAGCTATTAAGAGCCAGGGATTTTATTTATATTTTCAGAATTTAATGGGTGAGCCAAACTAATGGAATTTTTTTAAAGGAATAATAAGACAAAAATGTTCTGATAAACAAGCGGACCATAGTGCTTCCCCTGTGAATTAGAGGCTTTTGCCGGGGACAAAAAAAAATACCGTTTCGTTCTCATGCGTGACAGTTTCTATTTCCCATCCAGAGATGCCCTAAAGTTGACACAACTTTTCGGTAATATATGAAAAGTTAAAACTATCGACATTACCAAAATCACTATTAAAGTATTAAGGAGATAAGGTTACCTACAACGAACCGGTTTTCTTAAGTTATAGTTTGTGAACTTGGTGGGTTGATGGTGTAAGTCTGTAAGTAGTAAGACGCTCTGACAGGTAAACTATACAACGTGGGTTCATACTCATGAGTTTGAGATATTTAGCACATAATAATAGCACCCAAAAAAATGCCGGTGAAAAGGAACTCTTTTATTTCTATTTGGGCAGCATAAATTGGGACTATGAAAAGGAAAAGGATATTTTCTAAAGAAAGCTTCTAGCGCGTGGGGGGGGGGGGTTTTTNGCGCGTGGGGGGGGGGGATTTTTAGATATCATGTTTATAGATTAATAGAACATTTACGTCTTAATTGCGTTTCAAAAATATGGCCTATTTATAAGTATAGATAAATCATTTAGATTTACCATTAGTTTTGGTCTCACCCTATATTTTCTTCAAAAAACAGTTATGCGAATGCTTCCATTGAAATAAAAACGCCTCACGGGGGAAAATTTGACAGTAAAATATCTTTTTTGATATTATCAACAAGACGTAATGAACAAAGGTCTTAAGGAGTAAGGCAAAAAACCAGCAACATTTTTTTTAAAGTAAATATTATTTTCAATTTTATTTTTGAACAAAAAAATCATTTTATTTACACAATATTCAAATATGAAAATTAAATTAAAACAAATTAAGAATTAAGGAATTTACAGATGATTTATACAGTTGATTTATTTTGAATTAATTAATTATTATTATAGTAAAAAAAAAAAAAAATCTCCTTTGTATAAAATAATAAAGCTAAGAAATTAAAAGCTTAAGAAATTTTGGACGTACTGCCGACTGAAGCAATGCGATAGGCAAACCGGCCGATATCGATATTACCTTGTCGCCTACTGGGTGTAAGTAGGAAATACATTGTGCGGTTGTGCAAACTGTTTACTCACAATTGTAGGAGATATCTAAACATTGATAGCAAAATTATCAAAAAGAAAGCAAGCAAGACGTCCAAGCAAACGTTTAAAGATAACTTCACTTCTTTCAGTCAATTGAGAAGAAATATTAAAGCGTTTAAAATTTGAAGTTTTAACCGACAGAAAGGTATGCCTCTAAGGCGGAAGATGTAGCAGGCTGGGCCATCTAACAATCAATACAAGTTGTACGCGATAAGGTATTTGATTCAGGGTTGGGTTGATTATCACATTGTTTCAGTGGAAGACACCCTACGCTGGGGGTAGCAGGTACAAAATCATTGATGGTATCAACACACAAAGGGAAAAAACCTTATCCATATATAGGATGATGAAAAAATTATGAATTTCCCTTCGGTCAATTTTCCTTTTGTCTTTACTCGAAAAGCGGAATAACTTTTTTAGTTCTGCCTCCCCCCCCCCCAAAAAAAAATCTGTCAATAGGAGGCACCGAAGTGGAGGATTACAAAAGATTGCACTTCCCTTAATAATAAGGGAGAAAAAAATAGGGATTTATTTGTTTTGCAGAACCATAAAATTTGGCACAATAAAAGCGGGAGTTCGGTGGACAAATCCAATCAATGGAGTACAATTAAAATTAAGGATTTATAATTCTGCAAGGCATTCAATTCCGCAGCATTTTTAATCAGGATTGGATTCCACCCATTTTTTTTTTCTTTTTTTAAAATAAATAAATAATAAGACGTAATGATCTAGGGGTTTTCCGTAAGATGATCTAGTTAGTTATCTTTAGCGTTTCGTTGTGTTACGACACAGTAATGGTCTCTTTTCCAAAGAAAAATGAAAATGCTGGTGGATTTGAAAAATCGCAATAGCAAAACAATGTCAGGTAGAAAGTAATAAAAGCTAAGTTTTTTTTTAAAAAAAAACAATAGGGGTGATTAAAGCCAGAATTATTTTTGCACATGATAATTACTATGCATACTCGTTACAGAGCAAATGATTCACAGAAGTTAAACATTTGCTCAAACCGTTGAACAGATGCTACACAAATGATTAATAATCTATGCAACAAAATCAAAATATATGCTCATACTTAGATGCACTTATGCATACTACTCGAATTTCAATTTTTAAAAATTAAGGAGTAATTTATAGAAGAGGTTGTAGAATGATTTTTTTCGGTAATGGTGACGAGCGAGATGTAGTTTAAGAGAAGTAAAGAATACAGAACATAATAACATAAAGCTAAATAATGCAAATAAGAAATATAATATAATTAATACTCAGAATGACAAGAAAAGTTAAATTTGAAAAGTCCGTATCGTAAACAAGAGTGAGCAGAGAGCGCTTTATCTACTATACAGCAATAGATAGAGTGTAAGACTGGTAACCCAGGGGGGTCTTGATTTCGATTGCCATCGAAAATCGACATTTTTGCATGGGTAAATTAATTAAACCAAATTTACCTTCAGCGTATGTAAACAGCGTAACCCTGATGTCGGATTTGGTTGGTTCAATAATAAATGTTAGGTATACAGTACGATTTCAATATACGTTTTAAAGTAGACCAAAGTAGAATCTAAAAATTGCATACATTGTTCGTTTGTCGCAAGGAGCAATTTTGATGTATGCTAATTGTAGAATCATTTGGAGTCATATTTCAAGAAATAGTTTGTGTATCGACCACAAAATGGAAAGGTGGGTAACAAGCGCTTTCGTCTGTTCGTGACACCTTTTAATATGTAGTCGATACAATAAATATTTTATCTAATTTATATTCCCAGATGTAGCATTTCTATTAAATTTGGAGTCTAGCTGGTCCTCGGTGTTGGCCTGTCAGTCATATTTAAGGGCTCCATGCTAGAAAAGTAATAAACCCATGTGCTAAGTAAGAACAGTTTTTATCACCCGTTTTTTTCTCGTCATTACATCAAAAGCTCAAGGATAAAATCAAACATCTTAAACGATACCAAAATTTCTAATTTCATTTTTTTTTTCAAAAGTACAAAATAAAATGACAGAATATTAAAAGAAATAAAAAAAGAACAAAGATAATGTATTCTAAAAAAATAAAATTAATTAAAAGGAAAATTTTAAATTAATATTTCTCACATAAATTTGATTTATTCACTATTGTTAAACACCTTGAAAAATTAATGGAAATGGATGTGCCCTTCTATAATATAGTAGAAACGTCAAAATACATTCCTACCCTTAGCTCCATGGATTCTATTAACCTCTCAATGTTTTAGATGTCTAGGTTCAGAAGAGAGACACCGACTATTCTTTGCCGATATTAGATAATGAAAGAAAAACAATAACATGGGACAAATAATAAATAAATAATCCGTGTGATTAGCATTGAATTGATGATATCACCTGAGGTCAGATATTTTTTATTAATTAATCTCAATGTATTCTTACTAATATTATAAGTGTGTTTGTTGGTTTGCTCTTCTCTCACGCAACAATATAGCAACAGATAGTCCAGGGACTAAAATGAACTCTATTTTTACCACATAGAATGGCTATGCCTTCAAAATAGAAGAAGAAACAGGCAGAGCCTGCTAATGATAAATATTTGTATTGAGAATTTTTGGTTGTCACAAAATCTTGGAACTTTAATTTTCACTATTTTATTATTTTCAAATTTATTTAATAAAAAATAAAATATTTTTTTTTAAGTACGGCAATAAAATTTTAAGCATCACAAATATTTTATTTCTAAAGATAATAAATAAAAATAATAATAAAATGAGAATACTAGAATGGATAGGATTAACAGGCCATTTCAAAATAAACTTTAAATCAATATTACTAGTGTTGTACTAGTAATATTTATAGAGAAACTATACAAAATTCAAGGAGTACATTATAATATTGAATTGTAGTTTATTGTGAAATGAGCTCCAGGTAGAAAAAAATTGCTTAGTTTTTGCGAGACATGGACATAAAAACACAACCTAACCTAACCTTTTCGTGGTGACCCCAGGGTAAGAATGTTACGTTAGGTTAAATTTTTAAGGAGATGCCTTGGTGATTTTAAATAAGTTACAGAGGAATTTCCTTTCGTAGCAGCCTCTTCTTAAACCTGTAGTCAAATCCGGATAGAAAGTTGAAAGCTAGACCATTGGCTATGTAAAATGTCATACATGATATTTTGCGATAGCGTGTGTTCTAGCAGAAGTAATGCGACCTTTTTAAAGACATAAACTTTTTTAAAAAAAGAAACGTACAAGATCTGACTTATTCGATGAAGGTCAGTGCGATTTTTAAAATAATAATAATAAAAAAAATATATATCTTAGCCAAAAATTACAAGGTCTACTAAGGTTTAGACTATCAATAATAGTAAGTACACTTGTTCGGCACCAGTTTAGGGACGAAGCGCTACCTAAACTTCAATGAACATTTATTGGGGTCTAAGAAAAAATAACATAATTTGAAAATCTAAAATACTGTCTTAATACTCGTAGATACTTAGAATATAAAATAATACTAAGGTAATGGTATTTAAAAAGAGACCGACAATCCAGGATTGAATATGGCTAAGAGAACTGACTCTTAATCAAGAGAAACAATAATCTGAAAGTTCAATTCCAAATAAACATCCTCCTGTGCTCTGCGTGTTGGGTCAAAAATTCGAGCAACCTGAGGACAATTTTGTACAGATGTAAATTGGGCGTGGTAAGTTTATGTATATTGTGTCATACTGGCAGATTCTTCATTATCGCTATGAAGTTGAGTTACTTTGACCCCAAACAGGAATCGTACATTTTACTTTAGTAGTGTAAGTCGAGTGAGATGGTAAAACTTAAATAAGAAATAAAAATGTAAATAGTTAGAAATATTTAAATTTCCGAGTACCATGCATAAATCAGGATGAGTTGACCTCAAACAACGCAAATCTATAGAAGACCTCAAAAAATATTCGCATCGCTGGATATGTATTGTAGTAGTCCACAGGCGTTTCAAATATCTACAAAAAAAATCTAAAAAATATTAGAATGTCTTTTAACTGTAAGTTGTCTAGATTCGATGTTTTGGAAGAAACATGCCGATCTCATAGACGTTATTAAGGAGCCGAATACCATTTTGTGTCAGATAGACGTTTAAATTAAATGACATACTTATACATTTTCAAGTGCTTAAAACAATAAAAAACCGTAAACTTCTAGTCGTATGTAGGGTATAAATCCTAAGGTAATTAGATTTTGTTGTTGCTCTGCAAGGTGTTCCTCTTAAAATCAAATATTCCTCCAAATTCCGGTTTGGGAAAATTATAGAAATAGGTTGATACGAGGTTACCGAAAATGTTTTGATGGCCGATTGCTGAAACTGTGATGGTCATCACTGTTCATAACCGGCCATACTGAAAACAAGATAACTAGTAGGTGAACAAAAATATTTTAAGCAATCAAAAAAATATAAAAAATGAAAATATGAGGTGAACTCAAATTCTCGTCACACTTTCTGAGATCAAGTCAACCCGATTTACGGTATTTTGATATAAATATTTGTAGGTATGATGTTTTATGCTAATCTAGAAATGACCTCGAGCTTCTACAAATGTAGACCGTACATTTTTGAACAATTACTCATAAATAATATTATTGATAATAGAGTTAGTGTATTGTGTAACCTTCCGGAATTTATTACGAAAACAATATTTGACGAAATTTTAGGTGTAGTTACTACAGAGCATAGCAAATGGTTTAGGAAAAAAAGTCCTAGAAATAGCTGTTACGGAGTACACTAAAAAGATATTTACACCAAATACAATCCTATCCATTAACACAATGGGTTGTATTACCTCTGATTGTATCGCTTCCTCAACCGATATATAACAATTGAAAATAAATAGTTTTGTTTGAGCGTCTTTGGTGACAAGATTTTTTTATGAAGGATTTAAAAAAAACTATTCTGAAAAAGTCTCACAAAACGAAAATTAAAAATATTTTAAAAACCCTTCAAACAAATTTCAAAAATATATTTTAAAACCCTAAATTATCCTTAGTAGCTCACTTAGTTTTAACCAGGGGTATGTTGGTTTGTGAAGTCTTACGTAAATACTTAGAAAGAAGTGTTATTATTTGTGTTAATTTACAATTATTTTTGTAGGTACAACAGCAATAAAAGGTCCAATAAATAAATGATCACGTATGTGTTCTTGTAATGCCCCTCACGGTCGCTTTTCACACCTTAAGAAGCTACTCTGTATTCCTTACGAATGTACCCGCCAGGGTATTTCAAACCTGGACTCCCGCGTACAAATTATAGTATTTTTAGTCTAAGAAAAAACGAGAATAAAAAGCAATGTTGCTATTTTCATTTGATTTACCTCTTACATTTTGTACAAGATTCTAAGGAAACGTCACTATATCTTTTGTAGTAACACTGTAAACAATCACATTTTTCAGAAAGAGTCCCAAGGTCTAGTTAGGACTTCCTCCTTAGTTTTTTCTTGGAGTGGAAATAGTATAGGCCAGGGAGTTGTCGCTTCTGCAACACCTGAACAATCTAGTCTAATATATAAAATTCTCGTGTCATAGTGTTTGTTACCATACTCTTCCAAAACGGCTAAACCTATTAAACACTAAGTTTGTTGGGTAGGACGTGTTGGGAGTAGTATTGGGTTAGGTTAAGAAAAAATGCGTGTTGAAGTCCGCGCAAGGTTAGGCTGAGTTTCTTCAACACGCATTTTTTCCCAACACGTTTTACACAGCTTAACAACCCGTTACTACTCCCCATGTTCTCTCATCTTCTCGAAACGAAGTTCGGGTATTCAGCTAATATTTTTATATTTTATGATTTGCGAAATAGTTAAATTTTTGGTGTTATAAGCTCAAATTGGCTGTTACATTTTTTTCGCGTTAGGTGCTTTAACCAAATGTCCTTTGCGCCGATTTGTCAAAATTCTTATTGTTGCCAATAATAAACCCAGCAGAAATTTGTTATCCGCACATTCTCACGCAGTTTTGTTTTATTATTTAAAAAGTGTCATTTTCAGCTGTAGGCTAACACCTACGTTTGGAAGACATTTTTTTTATTTATTTACACCAAAAATAAAAGAAGATCAAAAAGAATCATAATAATTATATTACTTAATTATAATATTTATTAATTATTTTTTTTTGATATTTTAAAGCTAAATAAATGGTTATTGTTTGCCACGACGGACAAACAAATACCTAATATTTCAGAAACCACGTCTCTACACTCTATGCGGGGTTGTCAAAGGGTATCTTTACAAAAATATTTTATTAGTAATAATTTGGACAAAAGTTGCTATTTCATGAATTTGATACAATACAAAAATATAAATTAACAAAATATGCGTGAAAGTTTGTTTTTTAGGGGTGTTTGGAGATTCTTAGTGGGTGGTGTGCTATGTTTAATTAGGCACTTTTGATAAAATCTTCAAGATTTCAAAAATCAGTTGTTAAGTTTATTACTTTTGCATCTCACTCTGTAGTCGTGGACACCAAATTTAGCATGGAGACGTAGTTGAATAAAATAATTACGACCAGATTTAAACATGGACACTTTGAGTTGACAGTACATTGTACAGGAGAATTCATTAGTCAGGGTGTTTAAAATAGACCGTCACTCTACCAGGATGGATACACCAGTGGTCGTCGGCTCACTGAAGTTAATCAAGGTTGCTCGTGGAGAGTGCTCGGATGGAGGCAACTGAGTAGCCGCTGTTGATTACAGCGAAACGGTAGGTGAAACTGAGAGAGTTCTTTGATAAATCCGTGCTTCCCAAAGCTAGTCAGATTTTTTTTATATTTTTATTCCCTTGAACAAATTGAATAAAAAAAACAAATATCTGTTTAGCTTAGAAGATGGTGTTTTTGTCAGTTCAGGGGACCATTTTACAATAAACTACAAGATAATAATACTAATTTTGTACTTGCAATTTTTATAGTTTCGAATATAAATTACAAGCACAAGTTTATTGTGAAATGGGCCCCAGGACTAAATAAAGATAGCTTTTACAATGAAACATGTTCCACTGGGTTCAAAATGCTAAGTTACGGGTACTTTCAATAAGAACCAGCCTATATACAATTTTATTTAGGGAGTACAGATATCTATTAGTTTATTGATGCTACTACTCATATATGGTCGAGTGACGGAATTTTAAAACGCCCAGAGAAACTATATGTTTTTTTACAATCAGAATACATTCTTTTTTCATCAAAAACCAATTAATGAGACTTACTGGAAGTATTGAGTTTTATAAGTATACGTGTTAATAAATTCAATGACGATAAGCCGACGTCATAACTGAAACCCAAACCTCGTTAGGGCACCAAACAATCTTTCAAACTCCTAGTCGTCAAATTATTAGTATTATACATCAGAAGAGACAAGGAATTTTCGTCGTTAATTTGAGTATTTGACCACAAAAAAGAAGTCTTAGAGACAGGTGGTAGAAAATGCATCCGACAATAACCTCGCCTAGTGTAAGCTTCCACATAAAAAGTCCATTTTTTATACTATAAATATAGGCCAGTAGAATGGAATTTTTGAGTTTGCGTTACCATACACAGATTTCGAACCAAATCAAATTCGATAGAGAACCATTAAGAGATGTTAAATCTAAATTTGCAGCACCGTGCGAACTTTTTTTGCAAAATTATGCAAAAAAACGTTTTTCTTCACATTTTCACAAATATCTAGGCTTCTATTTGTTATACATGAGAGGTAACGCAAACTGAGGGCATTTTCGATGACCATTCGACTGGGCTAAAATGAATAGGTAAATTATATGAAATTACATAATGTGCAATTTTGTCGTCAATCGCAGAACTTGACGAATTTGAGTTTCATACCTTATGTCTTCTGATGACCTAGCTACGATTAGTGATTACTTTAAATATTTTTCCTTGTGACGCAAAAATAAAAGGACTAGGAACTGCGAGAAATTTGAGTAGATGTCAATTACCATGAGCAGCCTATGTTCCTGGTGGTAACACTATAAATAATTTATTTTGTTTCATGACATTCAAGGTTTGGGCTCTGAGATATCCGTTTCAAACAGATAGAATCCCTAAAAAAAATTATGAATGAAAAGTAATATTTCATTGAACAGTTTTGAGATTATTTTTAGAAAAAAGTGAGTCATTGAAGTAGAATAGTCAATTATCTTGAATCCTGTTGGAGGAAAATCTGACCGAAGTTCGATGATATCAAGATTGGTATGTTATGGCGACCTCGATGGATTATTTTGCCCTGAAATTCGAGGTCATTTCTAGGTGAACGGAAAAATGACGTTTGTACCTGTGAAAAATGCATGGTCCCGATTGGTCCCATTTAAAATAATGAAGTTGACCTTGACATTGTCCTGAAGGCCAATGGATCAGGGTCACCATAACATGTCACCCTCGATATCATACAACTTTGGTAAGGTTTTTTTTCTTAGTATCTCCAACTATATTTTGACTGTTGTACTTCAAAATACTAACCCTGTATGTAAAAGAAAAAAGAAAAAAAAATGAAATGTATGTAAAATTAAACGTACTACATAAAAAAAAATTAATACTGAGTATTGTCGGTTTCTGAAACCGAGTGTGTGATCCAACATGGAATCAAATTCTTAAACTTAAAAATGAAACAGAGAGGATGAGATGAAATGAAAATCGAATGAAAAGTAATTCTTGAAGAAATGTGTTCTTCTTAGAGGAACTCTAGATAGAAATTGTGATCTTGGCTCACTTTCTCATTTATCCGAAGATTTCAACATTTTACTTGAATGTTCTAGCGTCTTCGGAAGCGACTAAATAAATGAATGTAAGTAAATGAAACCTCGTCCACTGTGCACGAAATTCCATTTACATACATTTTGTAATCCCTCCCATAGGACGACCGGAATACAAAATACGACAGTGAAGTCGCAGCTATTTCTTTTCCATGCATAGCCAATAGATGATAAAATATATTGTAATCGTGAAGAATTTTTGTTTTATTTTTAAAATGCCCCAAATGCAGGATATTTCGATTTTTATGAGATAAAGCATTTTATTTTGTCTTTAATATTTTTCCTGCAGCATTTACCGATGAAATTCGATCAACTTTCATAAAGGGACGAGAAAATCAAATTCCAAATACTAAGTATCGGATGAGAGATTGTTGTGCGAGATGTGATGGTTATATTTCGGAGTTCTGATAGTCAGAAATTTAAATTGAGATCATTTTGACTTAGGATCAGAACCAGAGAGGGGAAGCAACAGAGGGACGACACATTAATTGGTTTTTACAAGCTGCGTACAAAAATAACATTAAAAAAGTATCTACAATAATTCTAGGCAAGATTTTATGAAATGAGCCCACCACCGGACAGCTGTTAGAAGAGTCACCTGGGTGGTACACGCAATCGCTACTGAGGTATATCATGCTGAGGCATTACACCTTGGGCATTTGGAGGCATCGAGGGAAAGGATGGTGGTTGTACGACCATATGTTGAGATACTGCGGCTAAATGATGACCCAATTTAGGTCCGACACTATCCTCTGCCTTTTCTTCTTCACGCCGCCTAAGACATGCCGCTTTAGGATTGAGATTTCGTTCACGGACTTGTTGCTCTAAAGACATAATAACTTCCACAGCCATATTGAGAATTCCTAATTTAGTTTGGGGTTTATCGGTTTTTAAGTGTGCCATACACATTCTGCCTAGTTCTTTCAACGCTTCGTTGATATCCCTAATTCTTATTCTTTCCCTAACATTATTGGCTTGCCTTCTTTCTTTTTCTCGCATGGCTTTGGTCTGAGGATCTTCAGAGTCCTCATCGGCACTTGAACAATAACGTCGCGACCTTTTGTTTCCTTTTGTGGAATTGCTGGGGGAGGTCACGTTGCTACCTATCAATTGATCACTACTGCTTGGTTCTGATTTGCTGTCGAGCAGCAGATCTTTCCTCTTCTTAGAACTATTGGCAATGCTTTCTAATTTAATGTGTCCGTCAGTATCGGAGGAAGACGCAAGGCCAGAGTATCCGCCTGGCATGGCACCAACAGTGCTTGACACTGCATGAGAATTACCTAGATGTTGATGATACAGAGAGTTTAACAGGGGCCCAGCAGGGGATCCGTGCGAGACTCCAGATAAACTCAGCTGACTTTCCGCTGCATGGTTGCGAATGACATTAATGGCATCGTCTAGACACTCTTCCATACCCTCAGCGTGATTCCTCAGGTATCCTATTGCCTCGTCAAGTCTCTGCTGTTCTGGAGCGGATATATGAATACCACGATGGTCGGATATGAATTGTGGAGAAGATGAGTGAGGTCCAGGAACCCAATCATTGTTAACTGATATCAGAGGAGGGGGAGAGCTCACGGGGGTGGAAGGGTTCGAGCTATAACTACTCACACTTTGGTCGGCAGGATAAATCGAAGCTAACGCTTTCCCAACCGTATCACCAGGACCAGGGCCAGTAGTTTGAACTATGGGACTACTATTGTGTCCTGGATATAATATAACTGTGCTAGCAGGACTTGAAGACACAGGTCCAGGCCCAGCTCCTGTTGCTGAACTGCGAAGACTGGACATGGGTGGAAGAGGTGAGACAGACAATGTTGTCATATTTGAGGAATCTGCAGGTCCTCCTGAAGGTGACATGTAGCCCATGTTTTCTGGAGGCAAGTGGAGTGTGGACGGCGGGTAGGAGTTCTGAGAAAGATGATTTGATGAGATTACATGATCTGGGGGAGAACTATAGTTTACATAAGGTGACGGACTTTGAATGGGACCTCCTCCTGACCAGGGATCACCTGGTCCCCCTCCAGTATTATTAATATAATAAGGATCTGTATAAAGGCTATTAGGGTTTGGTTTGTGCGAGGCATATCTTGGTGATTCTTGACCAAATTCGTCATACCATGGATGAGCAGCCTCAACTTCTGGCGCCTCAGATGGATCAATACTTTCTCGCTTTCGTTTCACAGCAGCTGCAGGTACCGTTGTCCTGCCTGATGGAATCATAAATGGATAGTAAGGCGAATCAGGACTGAATGTGTCATTGTTGACATTTGCGTAACTATTACTGTAGGACATACCGTTGTCCATGTCAGTTCCCACGTATCTGAAACAAACCAAAATGAAATCAAAATTAAAACAATTTCTTAACTCCAAAGCCTAGGACACATAGAAATAAATGACATTCGTGGAAATCTCTATAGATTCAATCCTAATTAGTTACTTTTTTCGACGATATTCGCGTTGTTTCCAGACCAAAAAGATTGTGAACTATTTGATCCCAACAGGATCACTCCAGAATAGTAAAGGCGATTGAATCTACGTAACAAGTCCACTCTAGATTTTTCCCGACCAATGATCAGTTTCGTTCCGACGACACCTGACCGTTTGTTTCGACTATGAAACGGCTGTTTTAATCCCCAATTAATGCTTGCTTGTATAATCCAAATAGAACTGTAAAGTAAAACATGAATCCGAACACTTGTGACGATAATTTTTTACATTTAAAATAATATATGAAGAACTAACTAACATATAATCTAATCATTCTTCCATTGATGTGACAAAAGAGAGTGAAAAGTTGGATATTTCACACAAAAGATCCGACTGTATCATCGACATTTGCTGTTTTATCTGAAAAGAGCTCTTACATCATTCTTCGAAACACTCGAGAAAAGATACTTAGCTCTTCATATACATATTTTATTCTTTTAATTTTTAATAGGATATTTGAAAACCCTATTTTATATTTTAAGTTAATTAATCTATTTTATATCAAAGGCATGTATTCTTGCTCATCAATTAGATAGAGCGAATGGGTATGTTGTGTCTTGTGTCAAAATGGTGTTACCAAGGCCTATATAAAATATTTATTGACTGAAATTGCATCTTCTATGTATGCAAACCGCACACTCGAGTAAACCTATAGGTAATATTATAAATCAAGGTACCAACATTATCGTATGTCCCAAAAGTTGTTCTTAAAGAATTTTTAATGTTGCGAGTAGGAGAAAAAATCAAATCCTCTTGAGCGTTTGTGGCCATACCATTTTGTAATGATCAAGAAAAGTACAAACATTATTTTTTTCAAAATTTCTCACATTTCAAATTTGGAGAAAGCCACATTTTCGAATGTTGTCTCTTGAACAATACAACCGGTTTCAACTCAAAGCGATACAATCGCACCTTTCAAAGTTGAAGTATCCTTGAAAATATTTTTTTTTTGGAAATTAAAGGAGGGGGCATATCTTGTTAAGAGAGCTCTTACATTGATCACCCCCGGTGACGTTTATTTTGACATCTGACACACTCATACTCCTTGCTTGTGAGGGGCGGCAGCTCGCAGATATGTACCCTACAATTTTATAAATTCAATAATTAAATCATAATCTCGGAGAAGATTCTTATGAGTGTATTCTTTGCTTTTATGAACATGTCATGCTTTCTCGAGGATTTCTGTTAATCTGCTTACCAATTTTCATTCTGACATTGCTCTGTAATGTAATATCACCAACACTCTTTTTAATTTCACTTTAGTCTCACGGGGCTGGAATCCAGATGCCCTAAAGGGCATGGAGAAATGGAGATCATTGAACCGTCTCCGCTTTGAAATTTCCGTTAAAGAAAATTTGTTCAAATTGGATTGAATAGAGGATGGATGGTTGGTGCGAATGTGGGTGGACTTCTCAACGTAGCAGCAAATCTTGATTTGTAGGCAATTAAACCAGATTGCACCTTGCAGGACCTGATAGAGTCAAATCACGGCCAGAGTACTGTCGATTCAAAGTTTTACAAAACCAAGTGTTATAGATTGCAAGAAATGAATTATACTTCTTCAATACAAAAATCAAGGAATTGATTTTGTTCATAACATTTTAAATAAACAACTGCTGGGTGAAATCTTCATTCTCAGCAAAATCGCATAATCATCCCATCTCAGTTCGCATTTTACATCGAACAGTGATCCATCAATTTCAATAATCTGCATACAACTGTCATTATTTCTGTAATTATGTGTCTTCAAAGCACTCGACTATCTCTTAATATTCTGTAACTTGTTTATTTGCGCCCTAGGAGGCAGGAACCTCTTCCTTGTTCAAGCGGGGGTTCATTAATTTTGACAGATGAAACAATCTTTTTTTTATATAACAAGCAGATACAAAGGCGGGAGAATGGCATGACAAGTTAAGTCAGTAAATAGGTGTTCTAGGTCAAATAACTTTAAACATGATTTATCTAATAGATATTAATTGTGTTCAGAAATCATTGAAATAAATAATAATAATAAATATTTTCAGAGACAATGTCGATTCGTTTTGAAATTAAACGGACAGAATCACACACACTATTTGTCGTGATTCCAAAATTTTGGCACAATTTATTTGATGTATATTTGTAGAATTTGTGTGTTTGGTATATATTTGTGTCCCTCGCACACTATTTAATTTGCTTATATTTTAGAATAAAATTATTTTCTTTCAATTTTGTTGTGTATTATAGCATAGCAACCAGATATTTATCTGTAATAGATATAAATTTGATATTTTAACTATTTTTCCAATACGATTTCTGATCGAAAGTTATCGAGAATTGAGGACAAACGTGTTTGTTATGCGATTAAACCCTATCAGACTATTTAGACAAATTTTGGTCACTTTTGTGTTTGATCGAATACAATCCAACAGCGAAATTTGATCAAATATATTTGTCGATCACACAAAATTTGGCATCATGACGAATTTTCATCAAAATCAGCGTTTGATAGTTATCTTGGTAGAAAAAGACAGACAAAAGAAAATCACTATTTTCGTTTGTGCTCAAAAGAAAATAGTATTCAAAAGAAAGTATTCTTTTGCATCAATAAAATGCAAAATTAATTTAAAATGCAATCGATACGAGCCTAGATACAGCCGTATTTTTGATACAATCTATATCTGTTTGGTAATAAGGCTAGACACAGCCATATTTTTGATACAATCGATATCTGTTTGATTATAAGGATAGACACAGCTGTATTTTTGATACAACCGATATATGTTTGGTTATAAGGCTAGATACAGCCGTATTTTTGATACAATCTATATCTGTTTGGTAATAAGGCTAGACACAGCCATATTTTTGATACAATCGATATCTGTTTGGTTATAAGGGTAGACACAGCCGTATTTTTGATACAACCGATATATGTTTGGTTATAAGGCTAGATGCAGCCGTATTTTTTATGTAACCGATTATAAGGCTAGATACAGAAAATAACTCCCTCCCTTTTTCTACAAACATTAAATCCAATAATTTATGAATTTTAATATTGACACAGCCGTATTTTTGATACAATCGATATCTGTTTGTTTATATAAGGCTAGATACAGCCGTATTTTTGTAATATAAAAGAACCCCTCCCTTTTTTTACAAATATTAAATCCAATAATTTATGTATTTTAATATTGAAAATAAAAATACTTAGAACTGACATATGGAATATGACTTGGATTTGTTTTATTCCAAAAGTATAAATTGAAATTTTAGGTGAAAAAACACAGCGCCATTTGGTTATTATAGAGGACATTTATTTTCCTTCTAGGATTACCAATAACAAAATATTTATATTGTTTGGCAAAAAGTCAGAGTGTAAAATTTGAGTTGCCCCCAAAAATTAATTTTGAAAATGAATGTAAGTTAAGTTCTACCTGCACTTTTTCCAATTTCAGTTTATTTTATTTGAAATATTGAAATTCGAATACAGACTGGTGTAAAAGAGGAAGTTCGGAGCCAATTTTTAGTCACATTTTTAAATAGCTTTTTTGGGGTTCTTCACGCGAGGAAAACTTAACTTTTTTACTAAAGTCGAGTTTTAACCATGCTCAAATCCTTGGCTTGCTAAATCTGTGGATTAGTGAGTCTTATCTTTTAAGCAGGAATTAAGTATCGGTATACGTAATAAATGAATTTACTTATGATAAGGTATATTCTTGTCACACTCTACTCCCCCGATAGTTAAATTTAATGTTCACACTTAGATTCAAACCAGCAGTCTCTAATAAAGGAAACTACCACCTGATTTACTAAGAATAAATTTAACTAGCGGTAAAATTGCATTTGATTAATCTGACACAACTGACGTTATGAAAGTTACATTCTTGCAGTGCTGGGATAGATTGTTGTCTTCTTCTTGCTTTTCGTGTCCATCACAGAAAGTGATGAGGGTGGAAGGGTTGGGTAATATATTATGCCACTCTGGGGACAACGGACCAGATGTTGAAAATACAGACAGAGCGGAGGGTGGGTTTAGTTGTTCAATTATCGACGGGTTTCACCCCATTCCTAATTAGAGATTCCAATATAAACTCCACATTACTCGACTGGGATCTTTCTCCATCTGTGGCTGAACATTTCGAAGATTGCCAATCCCTGTTGTCAATAAATTCGGTTAGGGATAGAAAAAAAACTGAAATCATATCTATATAACTGCGCAGTTTTCGAATGAGAGAAACCCGGGGGGGGGGGGGGGGNAGAAACCGGGGGGGGGGGCAAAACCTATGTAATCCCTGTCTGTTCGTTTGTCACATGGCTCATGTCAGGATTGGTAGGATGTAAACAATTGAAATTTACACTGATTCTCTCTCTCTCTCTCTCTCTCTCTCTCTCTCTGTTTCTTTGAAGAAAATGCGAACATAGTTTGGTGTGGTTGCGCTTTAAAGCAATGTAACACTTCTTGGTTTGCGGCGCCACTTGAAACCCACATTCGCAAGATTTACATCATCCCCACTAAGTAACTTTTGAATATCTCACATGTGATCTCTGTACAATATGGAAATGAGTCAATCATACTTGTACAAATTTACACACTGGCCTCAGGCCCCTTAAAGAAAGTTCAAAATGGTATTCGAAAAAGAAATAAAAATCCTAAGGGTTAACCCCACTCTATCATTCATTTTTCAAAAGTAAAGGCAGATACCTAAAAAAACAAATTGATTGGAAAAAAATGGGATTCGAAAACTCAAATCCAATAGAACTCATACCGTCATATCACACGAATCAATCAGATTTGTCGAAATCAAAATATATATAAAAAACACATTTAAATTATCACTCAATAAACTGGGAACATATTGCACTGGGGCGAATGGGGAAGCTTCAGCCCCATTTTTTTTGAAAAAAAAAAAAAAAAAAAAAATCAACACTATTTAAATCACAAAAATACTAATATTCCCATCCCTTTACAAATACTCCGATAAAAACGATATGAAAATTTGTAGGAAAGGGTTGGCTGGAGCTTCCCACTTGTGGCGCCTTCATCAGAATTATGGCAGAAGAAAATTACAATTTTTGTGCATGTTACAAATGTAACATTTTATTCGACACATCCCCCCGATTATTTTTTTTTTAAAAAAAAAAGCTATAAGGGTGTTAGGGAGTGATAAAAACTCATCTTGCAGACATCAAGGAAGTAACCTACCCCATTACAAATTATCTTAGCACGGGATTGAGTGGCAAGACGGAATGGCAAGACTTCACTAGTCTTACTCAAATCTCTTCATATTTTCCCGTTCAACTTCAACTGTGGCCCATACACATATTACAAGTAAAAAACAATAGTAATATTAACTCTTTGTTTATTGTGAAATGGGTCTCTGATTGATCACCTTTGAGGCATGTCTCTTCTCAGATCGTTATTATTTCTATTTAAGATTTTAGGGAAGTCATTCTTGCTCATGTATTTCACACAATCAAACTAAAAAATGTGTACTGATATTTGTGTTAACGCGTAATATTGCATTGTCACAACCCAGATTTGTGGGTATCACAACATTACAAGGGCCACTACACTAATCCATCACTGCACCATATATTTATTTTCTTTTGTTATGCCGCCACTGAGGCTAAGTGCACCCCAAACAACCTATCATGTTCCGATCCAGTTTTCCCAGGATTCAAACGCGGGTCTCTCACTGCAAAGCCAGTGTGATACCCACTAGGCCAAGGAGGCTGCTGAACAAAAAAATGTCATTTTTTAACTATATTTTCTAAAGTCAAAAGCTAGTGTTTAATTTTTCAAAAAAATTTACCACTTTGTGTTGTGAGATTTAAAATTTTCGGAAAATTATGACATACACGAAAAAGAAACAGTGTGAAAATAATAACTTTTATGAAGTTGTCTCATACTATATTATGACCTAGTTGACCGAACGAAGTGTGGTCTATTTAACTAGGCAAGATTTCTTTATTTATCTGTTTGTCTTTTTGTACCACGATAACTTTCAAACGCCCGTTTCGAATCTGATGTAATATGGAAATTGATTAGATTGATAGAACTGGCTAATTAGCTATTACGGTCATTCTAGACCAACCATACAGTTCCAGATGGCGGCCATTTAAAAGGCTACGTTAAAGCTCAAAATTGATAACCGAGCAGAAATTCTTTTGAGAAAACAAATGTAATAGAATGTCAGCACAAAGTTTTTCAATCAAAATGTAAGCAACAGACAAGATAGTCAGGGAGGGACGAGAGATCTCATCACAACACGCTGATAAACGTTTAACAGGAAAAAGGGCGAAAAAAGTAACATGAAATCCATTTTGTAAAAATTTTGCTCCCCTTTCTTCAGAACTCATGCACCTTTCATCTTCAGCCAAATATATACAGAGGGTAACACATAACAAGTGTATTCCTCGGTATATTGGAAGTAATCCTAGGATATCCCACTCACTTAATATATACACTTATTGGAAGTAATCCTAGGATATCCCACTCACTTAATATATACACTTATTGGAAGTAATCCTAGGATATCCCACTCACTTAATATATACGCTTATTGGAAGTAATCCTAGGATATCCCACTCACTTAATATATACACTTATTGGAAGTAATCCTAGGATATCCCACTCACTTAATATATACACTTATTGGAAGTAACCCTAGGATATCCCACTCACTTAATAGGGTAACACATAACAAGTGTATTCCTCGGTTTCTTGGAAGTAATCCTAGGATATCCCACTCGCTTAATATATACAGAGAGTAACATATAACAAGTGTATTCCTCGGTTTCTTGGAAGTAATCCTAGGATATCCCACTCACTTAATATATACAAAGGGTAACACATACCAAGTGTATTCCTCGGTATATTGGAAGTAATCCTAGGATATCCCACTCACTTAATATATACAGAGGGTAACACATAACAAGTGTATTCCTCGGTTTCTTGGAAGTAATCCTAGGATATCCCACTCACTTAATATATACAAAGGGTAACACATAACAAGTGTATTCCTCGGTTTCTTGGAAGTAATCCTAGGATATCCCACTCACTTAATATATACAGAGGGTAACACATAACAAGTGTATTCCTCGGTATATTGGAAGTAATCCTAGGATATCCCACTCACTTAATATGGACCCATGGGGACAAAAGGTAATAATTCCATTATGAACCTAAAATATGCCCAAACCAAGAAGTTTCAAAAAATCGGACAAGGCACTCGAGAGTAATCGTGGTACAAAATTTGTTCATGATATTTCATATTTCAAGATACGTACCATCCAAAATATATACTAATAAAAACTCGTTTCTTTACAGGCCCCCCGTTTCCTGTACAGTGTGCACCGCAAACCGTCCGTCGTGAGCGGTACTTTTGCCACTTGGTGTTGACACATTTGGATGACATTTAGTATGTAGATCCTATTTAGGGTGTACTTGTGCCTCGTCACTGTCAATCACATATATGTAAAGGAGGATCTAAATACTAAATGCCATCCAAATGTGTCATACTCGAATTTTAATATGGAACCCTAAACCCTATACAAATATGACAAGTAGGTATTAAATTTCATCCAAGTCGGCTAACGCTAACTGGCAAAAGTCCAGTTCACGGCCCACGCCGGACAAAAATTCGATTTAAAAATTTTATTCGATTTTTAAATACCCTAGAAAGTAAAAATTCAAATTTTGAGGGGTTGTAATTTTTTTCCGAAGGTTCATTATTGAAAATAATACAGAAAAAATAATTGTCTGTTGAATATGAACCATGAATCGAGCAAAAAAAACAAAAACAAAACAAAAGCATGCCCCTAATAATATTTTCAAGGAACAGATTTTTTTGTTACTCCTTCCCTGTATATATATATTTTTTAAAAAGAGCATGATGCGGGCTTGTCGTACTAACTTTCAATTTTCATTGCACTTTCGATTTTACACACCAAAGTCAAGGTGAAGAGATTTCAATATCTCCCACAATTTGTAAAGCTGGAACTTTTAAAAGAGCGATCCTTATCAGAAAATGAACCAACATGTGGACCTAGCATAGTGGTTAAGCGCTCTTCTAGTAATCAGAAGGAAAAATTCTCAAGAATTTTTTGGTTTCACCGGCATTATTTTGTAGTGTAGAGGGACATGATAATATACGTATCCAAATACAACCTGAAGACCAGATGTGAGGATCAAATATTCTCAACGATACATACTCAACCAGATATTGATGACAAACCGATCCATCAAAAATCTGCAGTAAAACATCTCTCCTTCTGATTTATGACCTCTCCATGGCAGAGTGCGCATCACACTCGGCTTGCACCCACAAGGTTCCGGGTTCGATTCCTGGACGAGTCGAATTTTTTTTTTAAAAAAAAAGGTTTTTCGAATTTTCTACTTGGTCTGGCTGTGCTTGGGGGTAACTCAGTCTCCTGGGAACAATTGAGTAGCTATGGTAATAGCGTCAAGTGGTGGCATAATTAAGGTAAAAAAATTTAAAGTGTAGCTTAAGGCTTAGTAATATTGAATATACCTTGTAATGCTATGATGCCCACAAACATTGTGACATAAGAACACAAAGAAACATACATATACATATTTTACATTTATCTATGAATACGAGGAGATGCCGTTCTATTATTTGAGAAAGAATCAACCCAAGTTGCCCTAAAATTTACACAGGGACCACAAACTTGTTTTGTTACGAACCTCTTCTACGGTTCTGGAACCGGGGAGGAAATTCTGGCAACCCTTTGATTAACCAACTTTAAACCAATTGGAGAGGTTAGGAAACGTTATTACGGCCATGTCTCTATTGCGTATGTACTACCGTACAACATGGACCCATGACGACAATAAAAAAGGGAGTTTTTGTAGCCAGACACTCCTCCCCGGTTCCAGACCCCCTCATCAACAACGAAAAAAATGTCCAAACAGATAGATTGGTATGCTCTGCTCTGCCTTGATGGCAACCGACAAAAATGTTGGCAACACCACTTTTGTATTTTTAAATAAATTAAAAGTTTTTTTTTAAGCAACATCCAGCGAGGTTGTACCATATGGGTGTACACGTGGGTTCGCGCCCTCGTGATGCTGGCTCATTTTTCCGGCCCAAGCCAGGCTGGTTTGAGGTCAATGTGGGTAGCTGGTTTGCAAGTTTTCAGCGAATGGAGTGTAAAACCTCCGCCTCGAATGACCAATAGCTGTTAAAGCTTTTTCTCTTTTGGCCTGAATTGCGTTTGACTTGTATCAAATAATTTGAAATTGAGACTCAGAAAATGAGTACACAACACACTATTTGCACATAGTCTTAACCCGATTAAGTTCGGCCCAAATCATCACAAAGAATCGTCATTTAAGAAAAAACATCATGCCGGATTTGCCCCTAATGGATCCTCAAATCCCATCAAAATCGTACACCATCAACTCAGCTCGACTTGCCCCGTGAGGACGTCACCTTCAATGAGTACTTTTGTAAATATGTAAGTCATACATGAATTGCAAGAATGACATCATGATAATTATTATAGCTGGGTTTTTGTAAAGGGGTCCGTCCCTTTTTTCCTTTTGAAACATATAGATAGGAGTAATTAAAAATTCTGGTATAAGTTTTTCATGCTACATAGGAAATGTTATTAAATTTTTGATAACTAGTTTTAATTGTAGAGAATGGGTCATCAAATATGAATGTTCTTACTGAATAAATAAACTTAAAAAAAAACAAGTAAATACAAACAAAACAAGCTTACAGGATCAGAAAAACAATCAAATTGTATGGACATGGTCTGTGATCAGTAGATCTCACTTATCTTTGCCTTTCAANAAAAAAAAAAAAAAAAAAAAAAAAAAAAAAAAAAAAATAGACTATTGAGTGGAAGGTCAACACTAGGCGAGGTTAATGCCTGAGGCATTTTCTATCACCTAATAAACCTTAGGGCTCTATTTCTATGTGGTCAAATTTTCAAATTAATGAGGAAAAAATGCTGCCCCTGCTGTAGGGATTGAACCCACGCCCTCCTGTTTACCAGGCGAGCGCTTAACCACCGAGGCAGATTTGCTTTCCAGTTGATTGAAAGAAGTGAGATCTAGTTTTATCACTTTTAAACGTCTTGTCCCATTTAGATGAAACTCATAGGACCAAACTTTTTTCAATTAAACAAACAACACTGATACTGGAAGAAGCCTCCCATCATAAAACACACAGCACTCAGGTGCAAACTGAAAACGTTGATCAATCAACATCAACCTCTCAATTAACGTTTCCAAAAGTGCCACTTGCGGCGAATGAACTGATTAACTAATTCGATTTTTGAGTTCTACGTACACCTTAATCCAAACCAGAATTTAGTGTTTTTGCTAAATGTTTTGATTTAATTTATTTGAAAGTCAATATTTTTCAACACTTAACTACCATGTTATTAAAATATTTACAATTATAGAAATAATAATACTAACGATCATACCACATTGAATACACCAGTTCCCGTCAGATCACTTAAGTTAAGCAACGTCCGGCGTGGTACTTGGATGGGTGACCGCTTGGGAACACCACGTATCGTTGGCTCTTTTTTCCGGCCCAACCCAGGCTGGGTGAGGTCAATGTGGGTAGCTGGTTTGCAAGTTTCCAGCGAATGGAGGGTAAAACCCCCGTCTTGAATGACCAATAGATGTTAAAGAGACGTTAAGCCAAATTAAAAAAGAAAATCATTACTGTGGCTCGTACCGAAGACCTTCGGCACAAAACCCACTGATCTAAAATAACAAATCACGTAGAACGTTTCTTCGCTAAAGAGGGGCAACTATAATACTTTCGCCATTAAAAGGCGCTCTTTCATACGAATTCCTTTGTTTCAAATTAGTTTTCTTCCCAACAGCTTCTTGGGATACGAAGAGATTGTAGAGAAGTTTGCGGGAATAGAAAAAAGATAATCCGTATCTTTTGTTGAAACCTGTATAAATATTATTCGACAAATTCAATCCGAGTTCAAGATAATCAGTATCTTTTGTTGAAACCTGTATAAATATTATTTGACAAATTCAATCAATCCGAGTTCAAGATAATCAGTATTTTTTGTTGAAACCTGTATAAATATAATTCGACAAATTCAATCAATCCGCGTTCAAGATAATCAGTATTTTTTGTTGAAACCTGTATAAATATTATTTGACAAATTCAATCAATCCGTTCAAGATAATCAGTATCTTTTGTTGAAACCTGTATAAATATTATTCGACAAATTCAATCAATCCGTTCAAGATAATCAGTATCTTTTGTTGAAACCTGTATAAATATTATTCGACAAATTTAGTCAATCCGAGTTCAAGATAATCAGTATTTTTTGTTGAAACCTGTATAAATATTATTCGACAAATTCAATCAATCCGAGTTCAAGATAATCAGTATCTTTTGTTGAAACCTGTATAAATATTATTCGACAAATTCAATCAATCAGCGTTCAAGATAATCAGTATTTTTTGTTGAAACCTGTATAAATATTATTCGACAAATTCAATCAATCCGAGTTCAAGATAATCAGTATCTTTTGTTGAAACCTGTATAAATATTATTCGACAAATTCAATCAATCCGAGTTCAAGATAATCAGTATCTTTTGTTGAATCCTGTATAAATATTATTCGACAAATTCAGTCAATCCGAGTTCAAGATAATCAGTATCTTTTGTTGAAACCTGTATAAATATTATTCGACAAATTCAATCGATCCGAGTTCATTTTTTGTCCGAATGTAGTACAAACAGGAAAAGCAACGGACGGGCCAAAGAGGAAGGCAGGGGGTCCGACATAACAATATGACTAGAGCACAACTACTATACATCGTAATTAATGCATTAAATATGAATAGGGAAATATTAATTGACGGGGAAAACTAAAACACAAGAATAAAAGAAAAAGAAAATTAATATGAAGTCACGGGATTTGAAGTTTTCGAAAAACTCATCAAACTATGGACAAACACACCTGTGATGAAAGCATAGGATGTGGAGACCCAGACAACATTTGAATCAGACGCAAAAACACTGCTAGTTTTGTGAACTGTAGAGCTCACTCCAAATAAAACCAACCGATTCCATTTAACGTTTGAAAGGTACTGAATGACAAACAAAAGAAAAATCATGGACTTATATGCACCAGTAAGATCATTAAAATGAGGCCACGCCCCAAATCTGAATTTTATGGCCTATGTTTATGGTGTTTCTTGAAGACACACTCAAGTATAACACAGGAAGCAAATGACTTGATATTATCATTCCCAAGCCGTAACTCTTTCTAATCAAATCATGACTTATCAATTATTAGCCTTCAAGATTAAATGTATGATGACAAAACTTTAGTAGCAAACAAGAACCTTTTCAGATCTGCAGTCTCATACATCTTGTTACAATCGAAAACGAAGATGCCACTACAGATTGATTGATTGATTCGATCATGATTTGCATTTGCAACTGGTCTTGTGTTTCTTATTCAATCAAATCCACCCTCAGAGACCAGAATCTCCAATAAGAATATAAACAAAACAAAAAAATTAAAATCTACCAATGTAACACAAGGGTTATTATTTTACTGGCTAAAAAATACCCTTTCCCCCCTGGGTCATATTTAGACCATAAATTTGACATACATACCAAATTTCAAGTCTCTAGCTCTTACCATGAGCTTCTCCTACAAAAACCTCCTCACAACACTGTTTCCTATGGTAAATCCTTCCTTATCTCTTCCATCGATCTCTGGAACGCACTACCATATCCTATCCTAAATTCACCCACCTTTCACTCTTTGAAATCATCTTTATTGGAGGCAGTCAGTGAAGGTTTGTTAGCTCCTATTTACTAACATTTTCTCTTCTTCTTTACTATCCTTTTCCTCTTCCTTCTAGTCCTAATCCTTCTCCCCCCCCCCTGAAGGTTGGTAGCTTGTGCAAGGATCATGGACTATGTCTACGTGAGTGAATGAGTTTTATTTAAAAAATTATAGGTGGTTTTATTGCACTGTTTTTTTTTTCTCTCTCTCTCTCTCTCTTTTTAATATGTTTTTTTTTTATCATTTATTAATTTTTTGTAAAATATATAAGACCTCTATTTGGACTGTGAGGGTAAAGGGACTCTTCAGTCTCATTCTCGCAGTATAAATAAGGTATAAATAAATAAAATAAATTCCCTTTTTAGACAGCAATACTGAAAATCACTAAATAGCGGGATATATTCGAATGTACCCAAAAGTTTGGGCGCACATTTAGACCCCAAACGGGACTTATACATCAAATTTCATCCAAAT
The DNA here is from genome assembly GCA_012654025.1 of Pachypsylla venusta. Taxonomy (NCBI): domain Eukaryota; kingdom Metazoa; phylum Arthropoda; class Insecta; order Hemiptera; family Aphalaridae; genus Pachypsylla; species Pachypsylla venusta. Next base: position 25,586,565 of record CM022880.1, on the reverse strand, counting down.
CGGTCAACGCTAAATGGAAAAGTGCGCATCACGGCGTACAGCAGACAAACTCGATTTTTGAATTCTGCGTATCTTGAAATGTAAAATAACAAATTTTGAGGAGGGGATTTTTTTGACACCGACAGAAGATGCCAAAAAATAGATCTAATGCTTCTTCTGGAACTGGGATACCACAAAATAAGTGTCATGGCGTCCATCGTGTTAATAATGTCTCCTTCGGTTTGTAAGATTTAACCTAATTTCAATGTTATACCTTCCTAATAACAAATATTCTTTGTTATATTTTATGAAGAAATAACAAAAGTTTTTATTTTTAATTATTATTTTTGTGAATATTACAGCGGAAACTTTTTTGTGTGGCAACATGAAATATTTGTCCGAGCAAATATTTAATGTTTCAATCAAAAAGTAACAAACTTATTTTTGAGAAATCAAATTAATAATTGATTATCGTAGTAACCCATCAGTGGCGGTCGTCAATAATTTTACACCATCTGGTAATTGTGTTATGACTCCGTCAAAGTACCTAACCTCCAATTTCCTTAAGTTTATATTCATCAGTTTGCATTTACGGAACCTGTGTGAGGCAACAGCGAGCTATGTGCGTGTATGTCTCTCTTTCTCTCTCTCGCCCCCGCCTTCATTATCACTTTTGCAGGTGGCCTGGTCCTCCAAATTCAGTGGTCCGCGGAGTAGAAAAGGTTGGCGACCGCTGTTCTAAGGAAGGGGTGCCACAATGAAAATAATGCTTTATTTTTTTAATTAATTTTGACAGAAAAGGGCAGGATTCTATAGTTGACAACTGTAGGGGAATCTGATTAAATTTTATTGAAGTCGAATATGCCTGCTAATTTTAGCCATAATGGCTCTATCCTGGCCAAATCAACTATGTTCAACAAGAATCAGCAGTCATTTTACAATCTATGTATACAGGCAGCCTTCAGGATGAGCAAAATGTCTGGAAGACCACTTGACAGAACGCGGGAATCATTAGATGATAGGTACTAACTAGCACAATGTAAAGAACTTTCAAAATGAATATTTTTTTGGCTTAACATATTGTCCCTTGTGGATAGCGGGACATAAAAAGAATACTTCCAGGGCACTCAAGTCCATGCCGGTCGTAAAAGGCGACTAAGAGCAGGGTCGGAAACGATAATTTTTCCATTACCCCATGCAGAAAGCAAGGAGAAGCTACTGCATTATGCGTAAGGATTCCCACAAGTATCAACAACTCATGTCGAGGCGAGTTGCTGAAAACCAGCCCCATGGCTGTTAACCTATTAACATCTAAGAGTTAACATATTAACATCTAAGATCATTCATCTAAGATAACATCTAAGTCATATTAACATCTAACATCATTAGAGACGGGGGTTTTACCGTCCATTCGTTGGAAACTTACAAATCAGCTACTCACATTGACCTTCACCAGTCCGGGTTGGTCTGAGAATAGCTACTAGCATCAGGAGGGCCAAACCTACGTGTTCAATCACCAAATAAAGCCTCACTAGACGTTGCTTAGCTTCAGTGATCTTCAGTGAAACGTGCATTGACGCTGGCTGAAAATAAATCCAAATCGTCACCTGGTTGGGTATTTATTTTGGGTTTTAGTTGTTGAAAGATGCACGCCCGTCTCTAATGAACAATATATGCTAAAAAGATGTTAATAAAGAAAAAAAAAAACTTTCAGAACCAGTTTCTTATTCGAAAAACATTTCGAATAAGAAACAGTTATTCGGAACCATAAAAAAATGGCTCACCGACGCGACGGGTCAAACCACTGTATGAGTCAAAATAACTCATACAATATATGGCATTTATATTGCAATTTGGCATAGCGTGTGATCTTAGCTATAAGAGAACTTAATACGTTGGTATATATTTAAAGTTGCAACACTTTAAATAAAGTACCTACGGTAAAGATAGACAAAAAGATAATACCTATACGATACGTGTGCTGCGCTCTTGTGGAATTTTTATGAACTAACTGTAATAAATATACTGAGTAGAGAATAAAAATGAATGGTACACTACTTCCTCATTATTTGTTTTTTCCGTCAGAATAGCACAAACTCACAATGCTTTATCATAAACTTAGAATCACGTCCACCAATAATAATTAAAATGAATATCAATAATAAATTATTGAGAAATGTTAAAATTAAAAAGATAAAATAAAAAAATAATAAGCCAGCGACTATCACTTAGATCACACTAGTTTCCGTAGGATCAATCAAGTTAAGCAACGGTCAGTGAGGTTTTACTTAGAGGGTGAACACATAATATATATAGGTTCTCGCCTTGGTAATGCTATTCCCGGTTTTTAAGTTTCGAACAAATGGATGGTTACCCCGTCGCCATTGACCTGTAGTTGAGAGAGAAAAAAATAGTATCCTCACACTTTTAGCGCCCCGTGCGTAAACAGGAGAGTGAATACATTATTTTTTGGGGCCGTATTATCACATGTGTATGCATGCAAAAAAATTGTACATGACAAATATATATTTAAAAGCTATTTCTGACAAAATATGCTATGGAATATAAATTTGGGGGCAAGCTGTGTTTTCAGTAGCAGACAATCTTTAGTGCGTTACACCAGCTGGATACCATCGATCACGATATCATTAGAGACAGCAGGACCGACTCTATTTCGGATCAGTTCGTCCGCTATCGCCCGTGGCTGTGAGCGGCACTTTTGCCATTAGAGTTACCGATTTAGATTGTCAGTGAGGTTTTACTTAGAGGGTGGCCCCTTTCCGTTCAACGAGGAAATAGTGGCGAGGTATGAGGAACTCTCCCTTCTTCCCATGCCTTGGATGAGCTATTTTTTAAAAATAAACACTTGTGAGTGGATGGGTACCACTGGGAATTTAATGCCTGAGACGTACTCAAAATAATGAGGAAAAAATCCTGCCTCTGGTGGGGATTGAACCAACGCCCGCCTGTTTACCATGCGAGCGCTTAACCACTGAGCTACCGATAACCCTTAGAGCTCTATTTTTATGTGGTCAAGTACTCAAATTAATGAGGAAAAAGTTCTGCCTCTGGTGGGGAACGCGCCCTCCTGTTTACCAGGCGAGCGCTTAACCACTGAGCTACCGAGGCAGATTACCTGTGAATAACATTAAATTGATTTTAGTTTAAATATTTAAAGTTTAGCGGCAAAGGTGTCGCTTACAGTGGACGTTGTGCGGCGAAGAGATTTTACGTAGGACAGTAATCTAACCCCACACAAATCAGTGACCATTTCAAGGAAAAACATACTACAGCTACAGACAGCCAAGTGTTTCTCCCACATGCCACAGATTCCTAGATTCAGATAAAAACACATCTCTTTGCTTCCTGTGACGTCACTATCGGAACTATTAAATATTTCATCAAGAAATCACCATCAAAATCCAGCAACGTTTGTTTTACTTATTTATTTTAACAATAACATTGCCCCACTTCCTCGCCCGCCATGCCCTTTTGTTTTCGACTTCCCCGTGTCTTCCTCCTCTACCTCACAGCGTCCTTCACGACGTGTCTTGTGATGAATAATTAATTTCTAAGTAGTATTTGAATTAATTTCTAAGTAGTATTGAAACATAAGAAGTTTATCATTTGGCCACTCGGAGGATGAAAAATGTGAATCTCATACAATCAGACATACGCTTTCCATCTTCGGCTTTTTCTTCCCAACGATGTCGTACATTCGCAAATTTTGAAACTATTGACTCCATATCAATGTTCTTAAAACCCCTTACTTTGTTCAACAAATGGAGGAAAGGTACTGGCTTTTGTTGACCTGTCTGAGCCCTTGGAAACCATAGGACATGACTCATGGGGAACGGACCATCTACATGGCGTGCAAATATAAAATTGGTTTAATGGATTAAGTAAAAAAACAGACTCTTGAGTGGAAGGTAACCACTAGGCGAGGTTAATGCCTGAAACATTTTCTACCACCTAAACCTTAAAGCTCTATTTTTATGTGGTCAAATACTCAAAAAATCCTGCCTCCGCTGGGGATAGAACCCACTCCCTTCTATTTACCAGGTTTAATGGATTAAGTATAAAATATACGGTTTCATATACAGGATGTATCAGGTTGTTGTGCCAAACGGTATAAGTGTTACAGAATGTTTAAAAACAAACATATTTTCTTGTATCGATTTTTGATTTCAGCTTTTGTTACAGAGTTTTTTGTGTTATTTCCGAATCGGTCTTATCTCGCTTTACACCCTGTATAAAATTGACAATGGCGTACAAAGATACACATAATGACTGGCTCTATTTTTAGACTCTGGGGACCTCAAAACGTGTTTTGGCATTTGCGAACCTAAAATCCCCTCAAACCTCGAAACTTGTTTCGGCATTGAAAACGCAAAATCAAATATTTTAGTTCATTACAATACGTTCCCTTTTATATAAAAAAGTTATTTGGTTATAATATTTTTTGTCGGACTCGGAAACAACTCCATATCAATGTGGGTGATTTACATTTTAAAATTATAAATCAGCAAAAACCAGAAAATTAAATAAATGATCACCCTCATATTAGTTCGGGTTTTGTGTGTAGTCACAACCCAACTGGTTCATATCTTGACCTTGAACCTGTTGACATTTATTATGACAACCAAATCAGTAAACACTCTACCCGCATTGAAACATGCACAGGATTGCCGCCGCGTCGCGTCGGTCAAATAAGTCAATGTTCCCCAATCATTCACACATTGTGGAAAACGGTTGGAACGTACCAAACAACGGTGGTTATTGTTGTTAAGGAGGATGGTGGAATCCGATCTTTTGACACGAACTCGATAAATACTAAGGGTGCTCGCAGACAGACCCAATGAGGCCATCAGTATATGTACCGGAATAACCGTTCACCTCACTTAACTTTTAAACGGCTTGATATTTTTAAATATTGAAAAATTTGAAAAGCTCTGGTGATAGGAAAGGGACCGAAAATGACTTTTATCGACAAAAATTGTCGATTTCTCAAGAAATTTAAATGAAATTTAATGGTTCAAATAATTTGCGTTGAAATAAAAGTACCAATAAAATTAGGACTACCTTTCTCCTCTTAAATTTTTCAAAAAAATAATAAGGGGGGGAGCTAGAGTGGTCTAAAGCTTGATTTTGTTATACCCTATATAACAGTCCCCGATTTGAGCTTTCATATGAATTCATTTTTTATGCTCCATAAAAATATTTCCCATCTAATTATATCTTCAAAAGTGTACATTTTCATTTTTATCAGTGTCGAAAGAGGCCAACCAACATCAAATCTCATAATTTTTCTGGAGGTTAAAAATAGGTCCTTTAGAAAACGACGTAGAAAGTCTGAAGTAAGGTGGTAATTCAGGACAAACAGAGATAAATAACCTAAATTTTTGACAAAACACATTTTGGCAAAAAATAAAAACATTTACGTCCTCATTCCTTTAACAGAGGGGCCAGAAAAATAAGAAAATTTCAATACACTAACATAGCAAATAACTTAGCCAGCGTCTATGGCACGATGAATACACCGGTTCCCGTTAGATCACTGAAGTTAAGCAACGTCCAGCGTGGATGTACCATGTGGGTACCTATTTTTCCGGTCCTACTCAGACTGGGTGAAGTCAATGTCGGTAGCTGGTTTGCAGCGAATGGAGGGTGAAACCCTTGAATGACCAATAGATGTTAAAGAGACGTTAAGCCAAATTAAAAAAAAAGCAAATAACTTGTATTCTAAAGCCAGTTATTTAGTTTGTTAGTTACTTTTTCTCATTCCTCTGACTGCGCTGTGAAAGGAAGGAGACGGTGAATGTTAACTACAGCAAATAGCAATTTTCCTTGAGTTACTGGAGAGGGGGACACACTGTATGTGAACAGGTTTATAGAATAATCGCTAAATTTCCTTTTAAATTGATCATACTCGACGTCATCAAGTCTTGCGATGGTACCACGTAACATCATACGACAAACATCTATTGTTTCGTTTTGTCCCAAAACGGAGTGTATGACGAACTGGTTGACATTCCAATGGATGTCTTTGCCAAATGACTGATAAGACTATAAAAACAAATCATAAAATTATGAGAAACCTTGACGATCAGTTTGACCTTGACAACGAATGGAAAACAAATTTATCGAAACTGAGCAGGACCAGAACGTTTAAAATTTCCATACACATGGGAATTGGAGCTAGTTACTAAATTCGGACCAGGGGCCATTTTACAGTAAATGCAATAGAAAACAAAGTTATCCAAACTGAGCAGGATCAGATTGTTTAAAATTTCCATACACATGGAAATTGGAGCTAATCACTAAATTCGGACCAGGGGCCCATTTTTCAGTAAATGCAATGGAAAACAAAGTTATCCAAACTGAGCAGGACCAGATTGTTTAAAATTTCCATACACATGGGAATTGAAGCTAGTCACTAATTCGGACCAGGGGCCCATTTTACAGTAAATGCAATGGAAAACAAAGTTATCCAAACTGAGCAGGACCAGATTGTTTAAAATTTCTATACACATGGGAATTGAAGCTAGTCACTAAATTCGGATCAGGGGCCCATTTTACAGTAAATGCAATGGAAAACAAAGTTATCCAAACTGAGCAGGACCAGAACGTTTAAAATTTCCATACACATGAGAATTGGAAACAGTCACTAAATTTGGACAACGGGCCCATTTGAGAATGAGGGCGATCGTCCTTTAGAAGCAACTACAAGCGAATAAAAGTTCACGCCACTATAAGCGACTTGAAAAGACAAATCCACACCTAAAAAGACCAATATAGCTTAGGAAAAGAACTTTGTAAATAAAACTCATTTACTGAGCTTTCAAAGGAAGTCTGGGGTAAACAATTAAATATTTCATGGGTTGGTTATGGTGTAAGGCAATGATAAGACACTCTGAGTTGAAACAGTAAGGCTTGGGTGGACACGCATGTAATTTTATTCCAATAATTTTCAGATATTTACCACGTAATAATGGCACCCGAAAACTGCCGGTGTAAAAGGACTTTTCAGTCTTATTCGGGCAATGCGTATAAGTACGGTAGATTTGAACTTTTTTTGGGGTATCTACTCCTTCATAATTTTTTGACATCTCGTACCTATACAATTTGAGTTGTGTCAACGAGGACGTTTTTTTGCAGGAACTTTCTTATTTCATACTTACAAACGAAAAGGAAAATAATTTCCAAATTTTAAATATCTAGCTTTATCCATCGCACTATCGCCTTACGTTGATTATCAGTCAATCAGAATAGATTATTTATAATTAGATAACTCGGGAAAATTTTTAGTACTAACTAGGCTAACAACACAGATCTCTGTTCACAGAAAAGTAGGAGGTAAGTATAAACTGGAATGAAAATCAGAAACTAACAGCAGCTCGTGTAGGTAATGACAATGACGCTGATGGCATGTGTACTTACTCAAGTCGTGTCGGCAGTCATTCCTCTGCATTAGGTAAACAACATACACCTCTATCCGTGAACCACAGACAACAAGACAGTACACGGAGAAAATGACGCGCTAGCTATTTGACATTAAAGTAGCAGGAGAGAAAAGAAAAACGACATTCAAGTGACTCACCAGCACTATTCTTTACTATTCAGTTTGTGTGGTCTAGTGTTCAACAAACTGAAATGGCTCCCAAGAGACACGGGTTAGATTCCGGACAAGGTCGAAATTTTTAAGGTTTAACGATTACAAAAATCTTTGAATATACTGATTTCGTGTTGCGGGTTACACTCAATCTCGTATGCCTACTTAGCTATGGGTGTTCTCAGACAAGCGCATACTTAATGATCTGATTGCATAGCACGCATCCCCGCATATATGCAAAGAAAAAGATATACACCACCTCTTATGATAGTTTGCAAACTGCTTGATCTGCGCACTCCCATAAGAACAAGTGTATATGTTTTTACAAAGGTTCTTATCCCTGCATATATGCAGAAATGTTCTATGCGATAAGATAAGTAAGTAGGCGGCTGTCTGTGAGCACCCTTAAGCTTTTCTTAGCAAGCTTAATCAGTCTTTGGCTAAGTATTCTTCATAGATCCCAAGCGTAGGTTTTATTTTAGGGCTATGCCTATGCACTCAAGCGTCCACTGAGATTTGTGTCTGCAAGGGATTAGCTTGTATGTCTACTTAGCTAAGGATATAGCTCTGACCATCCTTGATCAGCCCTTTGGCGAAATGAATGCCCAACCCAGAATTCGTCCATTAAAAATGAGGTGAGAAGCATTTTCCTCATCCTCACCGCAGAGTCCACACAAAATTTGAACTTAAATGAAGCCCGTGTTTAAGTTTGTTCTCAGATCACTATAAGCAGTAATTGGCCAGCGGCCAATCTAATATTTTTGTAGCCAAGAGCAAGGATTTCCATGGTTATGCATTTAGATTGTACACGTTACATAACCCTACAATGTCTACTTGGAACATGTGTAAGACGGAGCAAGGATTTCCATGGCTATGTTGGAACATGTGTAAGACGGAGCAAGGATTTCCATGGCTATGTCCTTAGATTGTACACGTTACATAACCCTACAATGTCTACTTGGAACATGTGTAAGACGGAGCAAGGATCTCCATGGCTATGTCCTTAGATTGTACACGTCACATAACCCTACAATGTCTACTTGGAACATGTGTAAGACGGAGCTCTACTGTTTCGGACGATAGTTGACAAACACTAATATCCACTTTGAAAAGAAAACTTACCTCAGCATGTCCAACTTAAAAATTAATTATGAATATAAATTTCGCAATGATAGGCTTACCTGAAACAAGAAATCAAAACAAGAAATTAGAAAAAATGGATAAGGAGGAAACGCGAACAACAAATTGGGTCCAACATCTGGACTGTTCCAGATTCAGTTACAACTATTTACTCTGACGAAGAAAATAGCTGATGGCGAGGTGCTATTTTCTGGACAGATGAAATTATAGGACTGAAGTAATACAAAATCGATTCTGGGGCATAAGCTTTTTTTAAAAAAGGTTATTCCGCAGTTTTTCCGGTAACTGTACTTTTCGCAAATATTGGAAATCTGCCATAGGTCTGCGATACAAGCCATGATACAGATGATTAAATATTTCTCTGGAGGTTTTGGGTATTATTTTTATAGGGAGGGGCATCTTAACGGTTTTTTGATCATCTATTTGTACAACTTCAAAGTGCATTTTCACCGCTAAAAAGCGATTACTCACATCCAGTTGAACTTTGGATTTTTCCAGCATCCTTTGTTCAAATTTTCAAGTTTCTAGGTTTAGCCAAAATCGAATTACGTTGATAGGTCCATGCATGAGTGATTCAGTCAATATATTAACTGGTGTTTGTGTTTTATAAGCACAGATATACCTGAGAGTTACGTTGATGAGTCAATGCATGCGTGAATCAGTCAATATAACAACTGGTCTTTGTGTTTTATAAGCACAGATATACCTGAGAGTTACATTGATGAGTCAATGCATGAGTGAATCAGTCAATATAACAACTGGTCTTTGTGTTTCAGAAGCACAGTTTTATAAGCATATACTGGAGTGGGGATTATTGTTTTCGCTATTGTCCAATATAAACTTCCAGATCTCAATCAGTCATTAAAATCTAAGTGTACTTTTTCATTATTGAATCGTCTCCGTGGCAGAATATGATTCATACTTGGCGTGCACCAGGGGGTTGCAGGGTTGTTCCTGGTTGGGTCGAAAATTTAAAGATTTTTTTTTCGAATTTTCTGCTTGGTCTTGTTTGGGGGTGGCCCAGTCTTCTGAGGACAATTGAGTAGCTATGGAAATAGTGACAAGTGGTAGCATTATAATTGTTTCAGTTTAGCTTACAGCATGTTTTGGAGTGATTGTTTAAAATACTTCATAATCCACTGAAATAATTAAACAAAGATTTTTGTCGAAATTTTTCATCGTACTATTTAATATGGAAAGTATAAAATAAAGAAATAGACAAAGCGTCGTCCGTGTGGAGTTACCGTGACTATGCGAGTCATTAATGTTTGGGAGTCTTTTAACAATTTAAGTTGATGGAGTCAGCACACAATTGAGGATAATTACCTGACATAACACATTAGATAGTAACATTGTACTAATTGTTATTTTATTGATCTACCTGGCACGGGTTGCCAAACTTGGGGCACTTCGCTAGCAGCGTCACCACGAACTTTGATTCATTGTCGAACAGAGATTGAATCATAGAATACTATTAGCACGGGAATGGCCATTAAGGCGCCAAGATTTTTTGACCAATCACCTTTTCAACTATTATTTTTCTTGCAGTGAATAAGTTTATTTTTAAATTGCCTTAGCTCGATATCTTTTTTGAAACTTTTGCTTTTGGCACGACTTATTTACGTCCATCTTTCATAAAGATGGGCCCTCAACTTTATTCCTGTGGGCTCTTCATATTGATTTGGATGATGGACGTGTCCAATGTGAATTAACCAGACTATGTTTATTCCAGTTTTAGTATCTTTTTTGAAACTTTTGCTTTGGGCACGACTTATTTAGGTCCATCTTTCATAAAGATGGGCCCTCAACTTTATTCCTGTGGGCTCTTTATATTGATTTGGATGATGGGCCTGTCCAATGTGAATTAACCAGACTATGTTTATTCCAGTTTTAGTATCTTTTTTGAATCTTTTGCTTTGGGCACGACTTATTTAGGTCCATCTTTCATAAAGATGAACCCTCAACTTTATTCCTGTGGGCTCTTCATATTGATTTGGATCATGGGCGTGTCCAATGTGAATTAACCAGACTATGTTTATTCCAGTTTTAGTATCTTTTTTGAAACTTTTTCTTTGGGCACGACTTATTTAGGTCCATCTTTCATAAAGATGGACCCTCAACTTTATTCCTGTGGGCTCTTCATATTGATTTGGATGATGGGCGTGTCCAATGTGAATTCCAGTTTTAGGTGTTTAATTAACTCAATCGGATTCCTTTGATACAAGTCATTACGGTGACATAATAACCAATTAATATGAACTGCATGAATGGAATGCAATGCAAGTTGCATTGGAATGTCAAGTATTTCCCACGTAACAAAGAATTCCCTTATTGGTAATGATGGAGTCATGCCGTCTGATGTGATTTGCTAGTTGATTCATTCTGTACTATATATTGTTTACAAGAGACGTGTTTGGCGTGCAATACATACCCAAGCAACTTCTTAACTTCCTAGGTCAAAAGAGGCGGCATGGAAAACCATAGAGTCATGGTGGCATTTCTGTGTGAGGTCTCGTGACACTCAATGATCTCTATAAAAAAAAAACGTCGATCTGTTAGATCAGTGACGAAACCAGTAGGGGGAATTTAAGTTTTCATGCCTGACATACGATGATCGAACCCGGTAAATTTTGCACGGTTAAATCACATCGTACCACCGAGCTTACATTACATTTTAATTTATAACCCCAAACCGTTTTCATATTACATCACGGCACTCTTTTTTATAACCTCTGGGCAGGGTTATGTCGAAGTACAATTCCGCAAATGAAAATCGTGCTGACGTTACAGTGCTAGATAGCGGCAAAACGTTTTTTTAACTATCCACGTGTCGTATAATTCGTATATAATTGATGAATGTAATTTGGCAATTCCATTTACTAATATGAACATTAAAATTAAGGTTCGTCCAAAGGGCGTCTAGTAAGAATGGACTTCGGAGTTTCTATTAAACAAGAACTTTACAGTTAAACAAAGTCATAACACTTTACATAATTCATTCGTTTTGTGGAAAGATTTTCAAATAGTCTAAATAAAATTTCATCACAATGAAATTGCACCACCCAGGTGTTCAACACTCGGCGTTGTCGCAATTTTCTAATTGTGACCAAGGGATGCGCTCTGAGAACAATTGAGTATACGGCCAACGAAAAGGCGACAAAAAGTGGCAACGTTATGTTGTAACCGTATCAGATACGAATTCATATGTGATACGGGGGACTTCACTCTTGTTGCAAACAAGGCGAAAAAATGGCAGAAGTATAGGAGAAGAATATAGAGATCCCTGTGATGCTGTGATGAACAATTGAAAATTGGCTAAATCTCATGAGAGTGTACCACAAAGAAATTATACTATAGGTGTGGAAAAGAAAAGGCAATAGACATTGCCCGAAATAGGCCCATTATCTGAACAACGGCCTTAATAAAATGAAGCAATAAACAGCTCAAGTGATTTCATCATCTCAAATCGAATAGAAATATAAACTTGTAATCAATATAGAGAAATCATCTTGCACCTTTAAATGGAAAATATCGATAAAATTTTATTATTTTAATTTATTTTTTATTATCTTTAATTAAAAAGTTATACTTCATGTTTGATGTAATGATGTATGACCTTCACAATTACACCAGTAGTTATAATCTAGAATCTATTATTCGTGGGTTATCGCGCACGCATCGCGGCGTAAAGCATGGATTGGCTCGTGCTTCATTTCTCATGTTGAGTTGATCCGTATACAATTAACACTTTACACTCAACCTATAGTCAGTATGACTGACTGCCTCACTCACTGTCCCATAATCAACGTAACTCAACAAAGTCTAACCAAGACAACTTGCAATTTGGAAAGCAGTTTCCTTTTACTACATATCCTTAGGTACGCAATGAGGAAGAATCGAAATTTAACTGGAGGCGACCCCCCCCCCCCCAACCNCCCCCCCCCCCCAAAACCATGGGGAATAATATTGCAACAAAAATCAGAATTATTTTGAACAAAAGCAATTCTAAGCCACGGGGAAAGACACATAGGAAGTTGAGGGCTAGCCCATGCTGAATCGGAAACGCATCTGCTTAATGATGAATCATATAAATAGGGTCTGATGTTACTCTTTTATACTCTGGAACCGATTTTTTAATACTACTAGGCCATTCTAGGAACAATCAAATTGCTCAGGAAATTTTTGAGCTGTGGATACACAACTGGCGGACAAATTATCTTAACAGCCGCAAATATCGGGGGCTCATTTCACGTGGAATCCAAGAGTACTTGGCATTATGTGAACAGCCACATCAATGCCGCCTAAATTCGACAAAAACTTTTTACGATCAACAAAAATATAAACCCCGACACAAGATTAATAGACAGTTGAGAGGAGCGATTCAAAGGCTCCAATCAAAAGAAGAAAATCCAGCGAGGTTGGTAACCTTCGGAGAATATGACGACATTTAGAAGCTCTACTCCACTCGGTCAACTACTTGTCAATGTCCTTTAACAATTCTACAGCCGTCAACTGCACTGGATGTTAAAAATATAGTGAGTGATTGAGAAGTACAATGCTTTAGAACCATGGTCGGCAATGACTATCGCAACACGTAACTAATAGCGGTTATGATCAAATTAGGATAAAACATGGCACCTTATGGAGACGTGTGACCAATCCAATAAACATACCTTCGCATTAGAAGAATACAGGATCTTCCAAATGTCCACAGAACGGCATACAGAAATTTGGAGTCTACTTCTAAGATAGAAAATGCACTCTTTGGGGATCTGATATGAATTTAGCTTTAAGGGTGAATGTACGGGGGGGGGGGCAATTTGTTTCTTTTTAAATTTGATTTAATACAAATCTTTTGGACTATGAAACAACTCTTTTGTGGTTACAAAATGGCGGCACTTTCAAAAGTAGTAAAGCAATGATTAAGACCAACGACACAAGATAAAAAGCTGAAATTTTGCATATATTTACAGGATACTAATATACACTTTTGAGGGGGCTGTACATTGGTCCTTCTTTTTAGGGGTATATGGCACGGAGTCATTTTTCTTTAACGAGAAACACTCTTTTTGAATATCTTATTTGAAAGGTCTTATAACGTCTTTCTTTCAAGGAAACAACCAGCGAATGAATGGACTTTTTTAACACCCTGTATACATTAACTTATTCCTATTATGGAAAGATCATAATGTCAAACTATAAACCACTTTCAATAAATCATTCGCCAGAATAATTATTCTAACTTTAAACACACAGTTCTTAACAGAATTTCAACAGAAAGTAGACAAAAATTCATAGAAAAACTAAAACGGCCAAATCTGTCATATTAAATGTGTTCTTGAACCGTCAGGTCTTTCTAGACTTGTCGGTAAAAGACCGGACGTATTACTTTGGTGCCCCGGAAATAGGACGTCCGATAATCTGGTAAGTCACTTGCATGGACACCAACAATTATAGGGTTTAGTTTGAAAGGTAGGGGGAGGTCGCAAAGCAGGCGGAAATAAGAAAATGCTTGTAGTACAAAGAATTACAAAACTTCCATGATTTTATCACAGTCGAACCTTTCGGATATTTGAACCATGTGCTTTGGGGATTTTTATCTCCAAAGACTTGGTCCTTAAGACGAAGGATAGACGCTCGGGGAAGTACTTCAGGCAAAGAATTATTTTCGCCATTCCAAGGAGAAACGTTGCCTCCGCCCTAAACAAACTGCCTCATTGAAGTGCCATGGATGAGATATTTTATATGTTGTAAACATAATATTTAAAACAAATCTATTCTTTTCATGACGATACGGAGAAGAATAGATAATCCAAACAATACTTCCAATTCAACCTCACCATGGCCGGATCTACGTACCAAGATAACCTGCTGGAACACATAACATAACAATCACAGTTATTTCCAGCGGTCATCAAACCATTCTGGGAAACCTCATCAAACTATTTCCACCATTTCTTCAAATCTGAATCTAGGAATGGGTAGATCAGTACTTCCATTCAAAAACGTCCATATTGACCCTGTACAAGAAGAAATATAAGTGGAGAGGTAATGGCAGAATGGTGACTCAAGATAAATGATGCACCATTATGATTGGCGACAAGTCAACAAGATTAAAGTTCAATACAAAGTTCAGTGGAGTCTATACTGGATTTGAAGTCATAATGGCTGGGATCATAATAATATTTATAATCATAACTTTCACCCACAACTCGTTCAAATGACTACAGAAGTCACTCTATGGTAGACCGAACAAATTTAGGTCCAAAATTAAATACTTTTACATTTGTAAAATGTAAGGCCGGTCATACACGCACCGATAAGTCTGCGCAGACTTATCTGCACAGATCTCAGATTTGTCTCACCCCCATACACGTCACCGATATTATCTGCACAGATCTGTCTCACCTCCATACACGTCAACGTCAGTTCTGTTTTGACATTGACAATGGAGAACGACGCTGCTCTCCCTATTTTTTTCGTGATTTTATCGAAAGAAAATAAAAGGAAAAAACGCACTCGTGAAAAATTTGGGTTGTAATTAGACCCTAAATTTTACATAACTACATACCAAATTTTAAGTCTTTGGCTCTTACCAATCTCTTTTTAGACAGGATTAATGAAAACCGCTCAAAGCGGTATATTTGATTGCACCCAAAAGTTTCGAAGCTTATTGAAACACCAAATATGACATACATACCAAATTTCAAGTCTCTAGCTCTTACCATTCTCTTTTTAGACAGCAATACTGAGCGACAAAACCCGCCAAGGATCTATTCGATTGCACCCAAAAGGTTCCGGGGCATAATTAGAGCCCAGATGGGACCTATATTTCATCCAAATCGGTCAACGCTAAGTGCAAAAGTGATCATCACGGCAATCCGCGTTGGCCGCACGATACCAACTACTTTACATTAACCTCACCCAGCCTGAATGGGGTCGGAAACAGCCAGCATTACGTTAGCAGTGCCCAGACGGTCACCCATCCACGCTCAAAGTTGTTTAACTTCAGTGATCTAACGAGAACTGATGCATTCAATGTGACAGACGCGCTGGCTATAAATAAAAGTAAAACAAATTTTACTTGAATACAAATAAAAGTAGAACAAATTTTATTTGAATTCCATTATTTATAAATACGGTTAATTTTTTTTTTAAAAAAAAACACGCAGCGTAATATTATACTTACCCTTGCTGAAAAGCGGGATCTGAGTAAAATCTGAAGTCTGCACAGATCTCTCCCACACACGCAACGACAAGTCTGCGCAGACATATCTGTGTAGACTTGTCTATTGAAATTTCAATAGATTTCGATATCTGCACAGACCTAAAAATCGGAGAAAAAATCTGTGCAGATCCTGCCATACACGTCAGACTTGTCTGCGCAGATAAGTCTGTACAGACAAGTCTGCACAGACTTATCGGTGCGTGTATGGCCGGCCTAAATGTAGAATTTCTTTGTGGTGGTAAGGTCCAACGGCCTTTTCACAATTTTTGTGGATATCACACCATCACTAAATCCTCCTGCACTAATAATCCTACATCTATCTTCTAATCTTTTTACTCTGGTAATGCCGCCACTGGCAATTAAAGTATCTATTCAATCGTCCTCACGAGGCTGAGTGCACCCCTAAATCACAAGCACAAAATCTAAAACTGTCCGACCCTGCCGGGGATTGAACTCGAGTCAGCCTAGTGCAATTCTATTGTAATTCCCACTAGACCAGGAGGACGATTTTTCATTTGTACCACAACTCTCGAACGCTTAATTCGATTCTGATAAACATCAGCTTATAGATTATTTTATGGAATTTGCTGTTTTATTTTATGCCCTAAAGGTCATCCCGGGGACTTTAAATTGTATTTTTCTGTACACAAAAAAAAAAAAAATCTGGACATATTAAATACATTTTGCACTCTGACTTTTGGTTTATTAGTTTCAATAACGAACCCTCAGAAACGACGATGAAATAAAAATCTACCAATGAAGCAAAAGAGCTGCTGATGATGTTCGTTGTGCAGTATACACGGGGCGGTTATTTAAATAGATAATGATTTTAGAGGCAAGGGATGTTTCCAAAAAAATGTCTATCATCTAATCATGATTTAGAAAACAAATTTATATTATGTAACATCCGAAACGCATCAAATTCGGAAGAATAAAATAACAAAAGGTTCAAGTATAGTATCCAGTCAGTTATACAGAGACCATCTAGAATCTAATCATGATTTAGAAAACAAATTTATATTCTGTGTCATCCAAAACGCATCAAATCCGGAAGAATAAAATAACAAAAGGTTCAAGTATAGTATCCAGTCAGTTATACAGAGACCATCTAGAATCTAATCATGATTTAGAAAACAAATTTATATTCTGTGTCATCCAAAACGCATCAAATCCGGAAGAATAAAATAACAAAAGGTTCAAGTATAGTATCCAGTCAGTTATACAGAGACCATCTAGAATCTAATCATGATTTAGAAAACAAATTTATATTCTGTGTCATCCAAAACGCATCAAATCCGGAAGAATAAAATAACAAAAGGTTCAAGTATAGTATCCAGTCAGTTATACAGAGACCATCTAGAATCTAATCATGATTTAGAAAACAAATTTATATTCTGTGTCATCCAAAACGCATCAAATCCGGAAGAATAAAATAACAAAAGGTTCAAGTATAGTATCCAGTCAGTTATACAGAGACCATCTAGAATCTAATCATGATTTAGAAAACAAATTTATATTCTGTGTCATCCAAAACGCATCAAATCCGGAAGAATAAAATAACAAAAGGTTCAAGTATAGTATCCAGTCAGTTATACAGAGACCATCTAGAATCTAATCATGATTTAGAAAACAAATTTATATTCTGTGTCATCCAAAACGCATCAAATCCGGAAGAATAAAATAACAAAAGGTTCAAGTATAGTATCCAGTCAGTTATACAGAGACCATCTAGAATCTAATCATGATTTAGAAAACAAATTTATATTCTGTGTCATCCAAAACGCATCAAATCCGGAAGAATAAAATAACAAAAGGTTCAAGTATAGTATCCAGTCAGTTATACAGAGACCATCTAGAATCTAATCATGATTTAGAAAACAAATTTATATTCTGTGTCATCCAAAACGCATCAAATCCGGAAGAATAAAATAACAAAAGGTTCAAGTATAGTATCCAGTCAGTTATACAGAGACCATCTAGAATCTAATCATGATTTAGAAAACAAATTTATATTCTGTGTCATCCAAAACGCATCAAATCCGGAAGAATAAAATAACAAAAGGTTCAAGTATAGTATCCAGTCAGTTATACAGAGACCATCTAGAATCTAATCATGATTTAGAAAACAAATTTATATTCTGTGTCATCCAAAACGCATCAAATCCGGAAGAATAAAATAACAAAAGGTTCAAGTATAGTATCCAGTCAGTTATACAGAGACCATCTAGAATCTAATCATGATTTAGAAAACAAATTTATATTCTGTGTCATCCAAAACGCATCAAATCCGGAAGAATAAAATAACAAAAGGTTCAAGTATAGTATCCAGTCAGTTATACAGAGACCATCTAGAATCTAATCATGATTTAGAAAACAAATTTATATTCTGTGTCATCCAAAACGCATCAAATCCGGAAGAATAAAATAACAAAAGGTTCAAGTATAGTATCCAGTCAGTTATACAGAGACCATCTAGAATCTAATCATGATTTAGAAAACAAATTTATATTCTGTGTCATCCAAAACGCATCAAATCCGGAAGAATAAAATAACAAAAGGTTCAAGTATAGTATCCAGTCAGTTATACAGAGACCATCTAGAATCTAATCATGATTTAGAAAACAAATTTATATTCTGTGTCATCCAAAACGCATCAAATCCGGAAGAATAAAATAACAAAAGGTTCAAGTATAGTATCCAGTCAGTTATACAGAGACCATCTAGAATCTAATCATGATTTAGAAAACAAATTTATATTCTGTGTCATCCAAAACGCATCAAATCCGGAAGAATAAAATAACAAAAGGTTCAAGTATAGTNTTTTCATCATTCTACTAATATTATAGTGTGAATAATTTTTGATATTATCTTTTTCATCATTCTGTTAATATTATAGTGTGAATAATTTTTGATATTATCTTTTTCATCATTCTACTAATATTATAGTGTGAATAATTTTTGATATTATCTTTTCATCATTCTACTAATATTATAGTGTGAATAATTTTTGATATTATCCTTTTCATCATTCAATTAATATTATAGTGTGAATAATTTTTGATATTATCCATATCTTGCGATTCAACTAAATTTATAATTTAATTAGATTCAAATTTTCCTTTAAATTGTACATAGACTTTTCACACGATTTTTATAATTTTTTCTGTGAAAATTAGGTGAAGTCAGAAAAGTGACTTTTCACCGAATTTAAACATAGTTGGTCATTTTTTAGCCAAAACGGTAAGATATGTCGAAAAGCGTATGGTAATGACATCCTCCCCCAAACCAATAGCCTGGGAGAATTATGAACTTTAAAAAATTTCGGTTACCATCCAATCCACGATTATCCAATTTTCGTAAGGAGTATCAAAAAATTATTACCACAACGGTAACAGCCATGCCTCGTAAGACGTCAAGAGAAGCCTAATGGTTAAATGATGTAAAATGTAAAATTAGATCTCCATTTTGAGACGAATATTTTGAAAGAAACTGTGGAATGTCCAAAAAAACGTGGTCACACGTGCTAGTGGAACAGGTTTCCAATAAGTTTTCGGTGTTTGCATGTGACCTATAGACCAACATCAGAACTGATCTCATTTAACTACTAGTGTTACTACTACCCGATACCAGAGGGAGAGAATCTGATATCAGAGAATGTAGAAAGAGAGGGAGGCCAAAAGACAAAGAGGAAGAAAGTTGACACGAATTGGGGCGGCTGAAGTCAAGATATATTTCTGAAATCTTCCCCATACAATTTTGGGGATTATATCCATACTGGTAAATAGAAAAAGGGGAATGTAGCCACCCAGGGGAGCAAATGTAGCCACTGAGGGCAGCAAACCAGCTTCATTAGGCGAAGGTGTTAGGAAAGGCATCCAGCCTTTGAAAAACTCTACTTCAAACTAATGATGAGAGGTCATTAGCAAAAAGCTAGTTTCTACGCAGTTTAAATTGATATTGTGAGAAGCAAGTTAAGGCTTTTGGGTTACAGCTAAAGAGAGTAGGCACCAAACAAAAGGCAACGCCATCGGAAATAGAATTGGGAAAGTGTGGAAGTAAAGAAGAATGTAATAGAAAAATAAGGTCATCTATAAAGAGCTCTGAACTGAGGCCTCACTCGCTTGAAATAACTACAATTTGGCCCCGGGTGGCCTAATCTCTAAAACATTTAGGATATTATGAATGTTCATACCAAATTTCACAAAATAAAATAAGCTGTTTTGGAGTTATTGTGGTACAAACTACACGCGTATAATGCGTAAACCAGTATGATTGATTTTTTTAAATATACGCATCCTTTCCATTGACAAACTATACACGCGTATTAAATTTTTAAAATATAGGCATCCTCTCTACTGATAAACTACACGCGTATAATGGGTAAACGAGTACAATTCAGTTTTTAAAATATACGCAACCTCCCTATTCAGAACCCAACATTCTGATTTTCCATAGAGTGTTTTAACATCTTTGTATTCAGGAGCTAACGACCTTTACATGTCAAATACATGTATTTTCGTTCGATTGTTAGGGAACGGGGTATACAACTGGTTTGAGTGTACGACAAGGGAGGCTATTAGGTAACACAATTGGGCACCATAGTTGTAAAAAGGGGTACCTCTAACTGCTGCCCAACTAAATGAAAAATGTCTATCCTGTTCAAGAGCCGCCAAATCGTATGATGAGGGTTGTAACCAGACATATACCATCATCTCAAACCATTCTTGATAGAACGTATGGCAGAGGGTTGTTAGTTGTGATGTTAAGGCATGCGTTCAGAGTGTGAGCGTACATCTTATGAGAGGGGGAGAGAAACGTTGGTTACTACATAGATAAAGGATGAGTTCTTTACCCTCTGATATCTGAAATATCAGATCAATCAATTCTATCTTGGCATTTGAAGATGAACTTAAAACAAGATCAGAATGGGTTCTTTTTTAAGGCTGAAAGTCTCTATAACATCTATTGGTCATTCGAGATGGGGTTTTTACCCTCCATTCAATGCAAACTAGCTACCCACATTGACCTCACTCACTCTGGGTTGGGAAAAATAGGAAGTGATCTAAGGGGAACTGGTGTATTCAACATGCCATTAGACGCTGAGACAAGAATGGCTTCCACAGCGAGGATATGGCCGAAGAAGATCTGCGCCAAGACAACCAGAAAATAAATAATCTTCTCACAACAAGTAAACGATTTCGACGAAAGATTCTATTCATCTCTCTTTTGAACTTCTATTCAAGCTATACGATTACCGTGACAGTCGTTCGGAACAAAACGGTCTCCAGGAAATACCTTAACAATAGGCAATAGTATTCAACGAGTATCTTACATCTATTTTTCTTAGGCGATCATCGTTAAAGTCGCCCCGAACAAAACACATCTCCAACTATACATTGTTCAACAAAAGTCACTCTACAACTCTACATATTTTTCCCGTGGCTGTAGAGAGACCTGAAAAGTGCACTCTGTGACGAGAAGTCTCGTTTGCTGAAAGTGGCATATTTTCTAAAATAACAACCCGTAGTGCCTAAAGAACATTCACAATACACAGTGTCAGTGCTCTCCGACGCCGTATCGTGATCTTCACAGTGATTTAACTTGAAAATATCTTTTATGCGAGCACTAGTTTACTGTCTCAGCACGGAGAAAACACTGACGGGTGTTATTAAAATCACTGTGAGATCACGGTCACTGACAAGTGTGGGTGCTCCATAATGGGCAATTTTGAAGGAAAAAAACATCAGTCATTTACAAAAGGCATTGTAAAAACCCGCAATTTTAATTCTATGACACTACAATTCTTTAAGTATTGCCATTTTTGTTTTTAGAGGAATGTGCAAGTTTTGAACAAGTGGGTGTCCACTTAGGTTCGCGCCCCCGTGATGATGGCTACTTTTCCAGCCCAACCCCGGCTGAGTGAGGGTAATGTGAGTAGCTGGTTTTAAGTTTTCAGCGAATGGAAGGTAATACCCCCGTCTCGAATAATCAATAGCTCTGTTGTTAAAGAGACGTTAAGCTAAAGGGCCACCTAAAATTTCTCGCTTTGTGATGATATGTTGTCACGACAAAGAGTTTACGAATCGTGACTTTACGAATTCAGTCAATAAAATGGAAACTAGGCGGTAACTAGAAAATGATTTGGCATTTTTCAGTTAATTTTCCTTGCTAGAGTCTAGAACCTCAGGATTATTGTGGACTGCAGCTGGAGATACAGGTCGCGGTTCACCGGTTACTGATGGCAATGAAAGTATCATGAAAAAATTTGACGGGGCGCGGTTTTTTTTTTTTATTTTATTTTCGTGACGATTCAAATACTCATCATTGAAAATACGAGTAATAAACCAAAAATAAGTAAATGGACTCAATTATAAATCAAAATTTTGGTGCACTATGTCAATAATGGCTCCCAGGATTTTTTTTATTTATTATTTTTAATCCTTGACGGCCTTCGAATATTTTGAACGATTTCAAATGAAATTCCCAATAGTCTACGGTTCCAGAGGACGAAAGCCTTTGTCTCAAACAAAATATTGATAAAATCTAGGACACATTCTCCTTTAAGATTTTGTTTTTAAAATGCCACAAGAATTAAACATATAAATGCTGACTATAAAGTGAATATTGCAACTGAGCTCCGCGTTTCAGAACTTAGTATGGATTGTCGCAATGTTCCTGGTCACATGAATGACCCAATCAGATTAATACAAAAAGCGGGAGGCGCTCGACAAGGAGTTTGTCAAAAACAATGAAAGAAATTTAAGAACATTATAATACCAACACAATGAACACCTGTTGTTCAGAATGTTTAAACAAGCCAATAAATTCCAAGAAGATATATATAATTTGAGAGGCCTCAGGTCTTCTGTGGAATCAAATTCCGCCTACTAACAAACTCAAAATAATAAAGCCAACCATAGGAATAAGGAAGTCTTTTTTTTCGGTTGTCCCGTTAGGGAAGAGCATGTTTTGTGTAGAATGAGGATAGGACCAGTTGATGAATGTAGCGCCAACACATCTGATAAGCCTTTTTCACTTGACGTCAGTATCATTCGTTTTTTTCTGACAGAAATTAAATGAGATAGTGTTCCCATTACTCACGATAAGTTTCATTTCCGGACAAAATTGTACCGCGAGGGTGCCACTATATATAGTGTCATCCGTTTTTAAAACGTGAGGTGTCTATGATCGTCTGTCTGTATAGTTAACATTAAAAGTTTTTAAAACAGATGAAGCCAATAGAGTATTATTACTTTGTAGTTTTAAAAGTTTACTTCTGAGGGACAAAGGTATGTGCGTATAAGGAAAGAAACGTATCGTGAGTAGTGTTCCCACTTTTGACGGATGATACTGACGTCAAGTGAGAACAGGCTGTTACTATAAACTTCTAATTCTATTCCGGAGATATGCCTTAAAAGGAGCCTTGCAACGCAGACAGAATAGCTTGTAAAAATATTTCCAAAATATGTATGGCCGAGGTTGTCATTTAACTATTCCGTATATATTATATTCAGCCTCCTAGGACGTACCAGTGCGAAGAAATCGCGATGATGTCACGTGAGTGTGTTTCTCTTTTATATATATAGATACGTACTGTGGTATTATGGCAATCAGCACAGAATATTTTTTGAGCTGTTGATAGTTCATTGCTGGAGTCATTCAAAAGAGAGTCGGGCACCTCAGAGGTAAACTTTTTTGTACGGAATTACGGTTTTTATTGAGATTGGTGTTCATTCATATCATCAGGGCAGGACCGTATAAACGTATTAAATCACCGCTAGTAGAGTGTGCTTAGAGTTCCTCCTAGTTGTCGAATTCCAATGTAACCTTTCAAGCAGATATATATTAGAAGGTATCTCTAAAAGAAAAAGACCAAGTCCTTATCTTTAAAAGAAAAAAGATCAAATCCTATGCCGAGTTCGTTCTCTTTGAATACCAAAAACCGTACAAGAAAATGTTTGTCCCGGCTTGTAAAGGTACCACAGTCGAACCAGACGAAAGGAATATATGCGAGTAAAATAATTGAAAACCGTGCAACAGCCTGGTGACACTAACGGGAACATTAATGTCGAGCACACGACAAAATCCGAACCATAAAATCAAATTAGTCAATCTGTTCCGAAACAATATGGTATTTTGCGTGTGTGCATGACACAACACCCTCGCAACAATCAGTATGTCCCTTCATTAGCCATCTGGTCACCTTACACAATCCTCAAAGTCAAGGAACTTATAATTGCCCACAAGGACGTTTAGGTATAAGCGCAGACACACAAAAAAAAAGGTCACTCAACTTTTAAGAGAAAGATCATTGCGGTCCATATGTCACTCAGCAGACTGAATTATCAACCGGATTCATTTCAGAAAGAACATTTTCAACTTCGCACAAGGGTTTATTAGTTTCCCGTGATCCTTGATAGGAGTTCTCAGGATAGGACAAATAGTAAAGTCGAGTTTTAAAGATCAACGTTATTTCAAACAATCGTTCTGCAACAAATTGGTATCTTTCCATATGCTTGTGAGAGAGTGTGCGAAACCCCTGCTAATTGATTATACGCAAAGCCCAGTTTTTATAGGCATTGACGTATGGGTAAACCGGGAACTAGAAACGTACGAACCAAGAACTCATAGTTCAACTGCAAAAGATTTATCGCCAAAAATAACGTTTTTAACGGTACAAGGTACAATTCTGAGATATGTTATTTTATCGTAGAATTCATATTGACGTGACCGTAAACGACGCGAAAACAAGAAAGAAACTTTTCAACCTGGAGCTGCTGGAGCAATTTGAACTCTAGCGTACTGTAGTGTACTCACTGTACTGTAGGCGGCCCTCACGTTTTAGCTCTACAAAAAGTTAATCTACTTCATCAATTAGTAAGAAAAATGGTAGAATTGATCAATGAAGTGAAATCTGGTTTTAACTTCACGATTACTCTTTCAACGTCTGTTTGTTCGATGATAACCCTCGAACGCCTGGTCGAATCTTGATGAAATTTGGTATGGACATTCATTATTCATATAACTACTGAACGCCTCGTTCAATTTTGTTGAAATTTGGTATGAACATTCATTATTCATATAATTAGATGATCAGCAACTATTGAACGCCTGGTCCAATTTTGTTGAAATTTGGTATGGACATTCATTATTCATAGAATTAGATGATCAGTAACTAGTGAACACCTGGTCCAATGTTGATGAAATTTGGTATGGACATTCATTATTCATTGAATTAGATGATTAGTAACTATTGAACGACTGGTCCATTTTTGATGAAATTTGGTATGGAAATTTATTATTTATAAAATTAGATGATTAAGTAACTATTGAAAGCCCGGTCCAATTTTAATGAAATTTGGTATGGAAATTCATTATTCAAAGAATTAGATGATTAAGTAACTATTGAAAGCTCGGTCCAATTTTAATGAAATTTGGTATGGAAATTCATTATTCATAGAATTAGATGATTAGTTAAACCGAGTGAGAGAGCTACAGAAATAATAGAGAGATCTACAGAACTACTAGTTACATGATACCAGGTATAATCCCCCTGTTATTTCCCTAAAAAGAAATACCCAGATCATAATCTGAAGTAATACTCTTATTTGCAAATAAAAACATTTCAAACTTCCTCCCGCTCATGAGCATGAAGCAAATCTTGATCGAAAAATCTCTTACTGTCATTTAAGAGGAAAATAAACCAAAGATCAGATCAGTGTTTCTAAACTAAATAGTACTATACTATTAGCACAGCTGTTGGAAACTAAGATTTCAATTTAAATAAGTGGAGCTATTCCTATCTGGTGGCATCTAATGGAAGGGATTCCACATGTCTTTCTCATATAAAGTTACGAGAGCTATATGGTGCCCACAAATTCCGTTTTTCAAATTTTAAGTTACTAGCTTTAGCCATCGGGGAGTTATGTTAAATATGAGTCAGTCAGTATGTAAGTAAGTCAGTCATTATATCAAGTGAGCTTTACGTTTCATACGTACAGAAGATCTGCTCAGATGTAATCGGATCGTGGAAAAGTCACTTTGATATTGAATCTTATCTAAGATCAGTTTCCCCCATGTATCAAAATAAGTAAATGATTGGATTAACCAGCGTTTATGGCATGTTGAATACCCCAGTTCCTGTTAGATCATCGAAGTTGAGCAATGTCCTGCGAGGTTTCAAGAAGTAGATGACCACGTAGGTTCGCACCCTCGTGTTTCTGGCCATTTCCGGCCCAACCCGAGCTGGGCAAAGCACCCGTCTCGAATGACCAATAGATGTTATAAGAGACGTTAAGAGGAGAAATTTTTTTTATATAACCATCAGAATGAACGTCTTTATAAATCATATTATTACAAAGCTTCAAAATAAAAACAAGAGGAAACATTTTGAAAAACTGACCTGCGAAAAAAACAATCTCCGGAAAGTGTCCCTGAAATTTGAACCTTGTCAGGTCCTATTATTAGTAGGTAGCAAAAAAAAAAAATTAAGGGTATCAAATCTAGCAATCACCAGGCAGCCTCCTTCATTTCAATACAAAGTACCCCCTAGTGAGATCCACCCCAATTATTTTGTTTAGAAATTTTTTGGGCATTTGCCCTTGCCGAGGTCAATCGACTGTGAAAATATATATGAATGTAGTTTAACCCTTCCTTTTTCTATTGTCAAATTTTACCACAAAATTATGACATTAAAAAATCTCTTTAAATATGAAAAGCGCCGGGTTAGATCACAATGTGGGACAAAGAATGGGGACATAAGAGGTAAAATATGTGGTATTTCCTTTTGAAATATTTGGTTCCTAATTTAATTTTGGAGATATACTAATACTGGCTCTGGAACATAAATTTATGGTTTAAGACTTTAAGAGATGGCTGGCTGATGCCCGCGACTTATGCTTCATTCCCGTGGCTGTAGATTACTTTAATTAGGGCGAAAAAATATTTCAGTCTATTTTTTTACTTTGCAAATATCTTTTCATTGCTGCCATACGAACCAAGATCGATCGGATTTGATATTTTTAAAGAAAATTTTGGCATTCAAGGACATTTTTTAATATCTCGACATATTATGTCTCGTTATACTGTTTGGGCTGTGTAATTTTAACGCCAAAAAGTCGTTTCTGGTGATACACAATTAGTATCACTGTACTCCAAATTATATGTTTCTAGGTTAAGCCATATCGTTGAGTGATTTTTATTATGTCAGTCTGTATACCAACTGGGCTTTTATTTTACTCGCTGATACTCCCATCTTCCTCCCTCGTACGGCGAAGACTAAATTTATCCTGAAGGTATCGGGTATTTTTTTTTGAGGGGGGGGCGTCGAGTTATGTTTTTATGAGTCAGTCAGTATACTAACTGACCTTTTTATTTTTAAGCTGACACCCGCAACTTCCTATGAGTTCTCTCCCGTACGACGTAGACTAAATTTATCATGAAAGTATCGCGTATTTTTTTTTTTTTTTGGGGGGGCATCGAGTTACGTTTATTATGAGTCAGTCAGTCTGCGTAGATTAAATTTATCCTGAAGGTTTCGGGTATTTTGTTTAGGGAGGGGGGATCCATTCCAAGTCATCATCTTATATCTCTTACCGCTTATCCTGTGAAATTGTACTTCTAAAAAGCGACATTTTTGGCGACAAATTGACATTGAACATACCTGTAACAGAAAAATATAACAAGAAATTTGAAGGTCAACTGCAAATGGGTCGAAATATTTTACATAACATTCATTTGAATCAGTCGTCGCTCGTATTCTCGTGTAGTTGCTCGAGGTAGTTCTTTAACTCACCAAATGTAGCTAATAGAGACTCTCAACGACTTCGAAGCTACACTTGTTTAGTAACCAACTTGTCGAGAGTCTATTAGCTACAAGTGTAACTAATAGAGACACTCAACGACTTGGTTACGAAACAAGTGTAGCTAATAGAGACTATCGACGACTTGGATACGAAACAATTGTAGTTAATAGAGACTCTCAACGACTTGGTTACGTAATAAGTGTAGCTAATAGACTCTCGAAGACTTGGTTACGAAACAAGTGTAGCTAATAGAAACTCTCAACGACTTGGTTACGAAACAAGTGTAGCTAATGGAGACTCTCAACGACTTGGTTACGAAACAAGTGTAGCTAATAGAGACTATCGACGACTTGGATACGAAACAAGTGTAGCTAATAGAGACTCTCAACGACTTGGTTACGAAACAAGTGTAGCTAATGGAGACTCTCAACGACTTGGTTACGAAACAAGTGTAGCTAATAGAGACTCTCAACGACTTGGTTACGAAACAAGTGTAGCTAATAGAGGCGCTCAAAGACTTGGTTACACTTTGATTTGGAGCAAACAAACATTTTACCGAGCTTTTTGAAAGAACGCCAAGTTTTTAAAAAGATCACATCAAAAGTATATACAAATAAAGAAACAAAAAGAATCTATAAAGACACTAAAATTTCAAAATAAAACTCAAAAGTTCAAATTGTACAGTTTTTATACGCGGTGGTGCCAAATTCAAATTCATAAACAACGAGATGGTGAATTTTGCATCTCCAAAGGCTGCAATAAGCGGATATTAGGTCAAAAATGTCAACAGTAAAAGGTAATGTTCACAGTATGAAGTAATAGACTTAAGAAATACAATCCTTTGTCAAGACATTGAAACTGGAAATATATGCTCCGAAACGTCAATCCCGATCTAGGCAAACGACTTAGAGCCCATATCAAACTGCCTTGCCTATAAACTATCTCGATGCAAATATTGCAAACCATCTTGATTCGTTTCAACGTTGCTGCGTGAAAGAACGTCGAACAAACACACTTTCGCATTAATAATATTAGTAGGATACCGACATTCTTATAGACAAGAGAAATTTAAATTCACCGGATAATTGTTTTGAGAACTGAGAAATCCCCTCCCCCATCTCCCTTTAATTTCAAAGACAACATTTCCTGTATTTTAAATTATAGACATCACTTAGTACTGACATCACATCAAATCGTATAGCAGCCAGCGTTCATGACACGTTGGAGACACCAGTTCCCTTGAGATCACTGAAGTTACTCAGAGGGTGCCAATAAGTAACATGTGCCTCGTGATTTCCCGGCCAATGTGGATAGGTGATTTGTAAGTTTCCAGCGAATGGAGGGTAAAACCCCCGCCTTAAATGACCATACATGTTAAAGAGACGTTAAGTTAAGTAAAAGAAGGTTTTAATTTACATTCTCTCTATTTTAATTGTTTCCTATACTAACAGTAAATCCATGATATCTCAAACAAATGAAAATTCTTGCTCAAAATACGAGTATAGATCTCAAAGAAAATATGTATGTATTTCAGTGTGTTATCTCATTACTTGTATTATTGGTTCACAATCAATGCTGTCTCTGCCAGCGTCTAATTGCACGTTGAATACACCAGTTCCCGTTGGATCACTGAAGTTAAGCAATGTCCAGCGAGGTTGTCCTCGTGATGCTGGCTATTTTTCCACCCCAACCCAGTCTGGGTGAGGTCAATGTGGGTAACTGGTTTGCAAGTTTCCAGCGATTACCACGTCTCGACTGACCAATAGATAGATGTTAAAGAGAAGTTGAGCAAAAAAAAAAAAAAATGTTGTCTCTACCAAAACATAGAAACACGACCACCCCATCCTGTATACAAATTTTAACTTTTTGAAGATTTTTCTTGAAACTTTTCATCAAAAAATAAATACAAACTTTATAAAATTTTAGAAACAATTTCACAAGCTGTGACTTATTATTATTTTTATTTTATTTCTCAATTATTTCATTTTTCGATGGTGATGGCTTTTTTCTCAAAAAAACTTTAATTAATTTACTATTAACGCAATAATCATACAGAGACAAAGATACACTATGGCCAATATACTTCGGGAGATGGGTAGACGCAACACAATACAAATTAATGTCATATATGACTAATGGCTGTATGTTAAGGCAGGCCTATATTTCCCCTGTGTATAGGGAAACTTCCAAGGCACCCAAGCCATTGCCGGTGGTAAAAGGCGACTAAGGTCAGGGTGAGAAACGATATCTTTTCATTACCCATGCAGAAAGCAAAGAGAAGCTACTGCATTATCCCTCCTATGTCCCCTATGGATAGGCGGACTTAAAACACTGACGACGTCTCCGTGGCGGAGTCTGCATCACACTCGCTTAGCACCAAGGTGGTTCCGAGTTCTATTCTTGGACGGGTCGAATGTTTTTAAAAAAAAAATTCCAATGTTCTACTTGGTCTGGTTGTGTTTGGGGGTAACTCAGCCTCCTGAGGACATTTGA
The DNA here is from genome assembly GCA_012654025.1 of Pachypsylla venusta. Taxonomy (NCBI): domain Eukaryota; kingdom Metazoa; phylum Arthropoda; class Insecta; order Hemiptera; family Aphalaridae; genus Pachypsylla; species Pachypsylla venusta. The sequence continues at coordinate 25,556,309 of CM022880.1, read as the reverse complement.
GTATCCATGGAAATAGCGCCAGTTGGTAGTATTAGAAGGTAAAAATGGTTAAAGTGTAGCTTAGGCTTAGTGATATCGGAGTAAATGTTGAAAATAGGTACCTTGTAATGCTATGATGCCCACAAACATTGCAACATACACAATAAAATATACATTTACATAGGGGGAAAGAATGCTTCCAGGGCACCCAACTCCATACCGGTCATAAAAGGCGACTAAGGGCAAGGTCGGAATATTTTTTCCATTATCCACGCAACGCGCAATAGGAACCTGCTGCATTGTAAATTTTAATAATTGAAAAAATATTATTTTTCTCTGAGAGAAAGAAAGAATCAGGTGACAACAACCGACCACCAAAAAATATTACTCTTCTTAGACGAGGAAAATTTTGAAAAACAAATTAATTGACATTTTTCACGGTTATGGAAAACTCTGGGAAACAGTATACCACACAATAACGAGAGGTACCTCTGGGAAATGGTATATAGACAAGAAATTTTAGTGCAGTGAACTTGATTTTTTAAAAACGGTCTTCTCATCTTTCACATTAGGTATAATTTCTTTGTGATACAATCTCAAGCACGAGCTTTTCACATGTTTAAGTGTTCATTACAGGGTTACTAGGACCTTCATCTTCAATAAATGAGACACTTTTCGTCAGCTCTACTTTGGCTACTCAATTGGTCACACGAGTGTGCGAGCGCTTCGTAGAACATACAAACACGACATTGAAACTTTTGAAGCTTTATAAACCTAGACAATTCCGATCTCGCCGGGATTCTAACAAGGACCCCTTGGGTGCTACGCCAGAGTGATCACTACTAGAACCAAGGAGTCAGCCATCTTTCCATTTCATCTGGCATGATCTGATATGACCGTGTTTAATCATTTCAAGTGAATCGATTTTTATGTTTGTTCTAAGTATATACGAGTATATCCAAGGGTGAATTAACATTTCCTTTTCAAGTACGGTCTGCATTTGCATCATAGAGTGGGGATGGGGGGGGGGGCGATGACATATATTGGTTATGATAATCAAGTACTATCATAAAATAGAAAAGAAATATAAGAAACAGTTTTTATTGGTTTATAATATTATTCTGAAAAAGTTTCCCATCTAGAAGTAAAGCTGATTCCCGCAAGGAGTGCGACTTTTGCGTATAACTGCAGATTTCTTTTCTTTGGAAATATCGGAAAATCTGTACGTGGTATACGAACCATGACAGTGAATTTGATTGACCGAACGAAGGGGTCTAGACAGTGGCGCATTTACCGTTAAATCAACATAGGCCACTGCCTGAGGCCCCAAAATTTAGGGATTGTGACGAAATTATTCGTGATTTTGCAGCTGAAAAGTCAAGACGAAAAGAACTGTAAATTTAAGTGTTAAAAGAAAAGGTTGACCAGTACATAGGCTGTAATAATTGAATGAAATTATCAAAATCGNGGTATACGAACCATGACAGTGAATTTGATTGACCGAACGAAGGGGTCTAGACAGTGGCGCATTTACCGTTAAATCAACATAGGCCACTGCCTGAGGCCCCAAAATTTAGGGATTGTGACGAAATTATCCGTGATTTTGCAGCTGAAAAGTCAAGACGCAAATAACTGTAAATTTAAGTGTTAAAAGAAAAGGTTGACCAGTACATAGGCTGTAATAATTGAATGAAATTATCAAAATCGCATTTCTTATCAGAATAGAGACGGCAAAAGTTTAAATCCGCCACTGGGTCTAGTTTTAATCCCACGATTTCATTTGGTTGTTTGTCGTTTTGTACCACGATAATCCTCGAACATCTAATCCTATTTTGATGAAATTTGGGGAGTCGATTCGTTATATTTTGATATCTCTTACCATTTCCTATGTCTAAGTGTACTACCAAAAAGCGTCTTTTTGGTGATAACTTGATTCCATTTGGGCTTGCGATTTTTTTCCTTTGTTATTTCACACCTCAACGGATCTGAGTTCGAAATTTCTACGTTTAGCCATCGCCGATCTATGTTACTTACTTAAGTCAGTCAGTTTACCAACTGGGCCTTGTGTTTTATGAATGACTAAGAAAATGTCGCCGAACAAGAATCAATGGCCACCAAAAAAGTGTGACCTCCGTAGAACATATTTTTTTCATGGTCGAATCCAAAGATTCATCCTTTAAAATAAGTAACAAAATATAGGTTCCCAGAAAACGCTCATCAAAAATTTTAAAATAAGGAAAACATAAATACAAAGATTTTCCACATTTGAGTGTTTTAAAGTAGAAAACATCAAAATATTTTCAGGTTGAATAGCTATGCCGAGACTTTGGGTGACGTTTAGGATTGCAGGACTTATCCTGATGCCCCCGAATTCCCTTTCAAGACATATTTTTTGTATCCTACGTTAATTTTTTAATTAGTCAAACTTTATTAATGAAGCTGCACTAAACAATAGACATCCTGTTATTATTAATTCAGTTGTTTATTTTTTCTGACACCCGGTAAATGAACTCGACGCGTCGTGTGGCAATATCTATATCCACGGAGTGAAAAGAATATCTTGTCTAGAGGATACGTTAGCAGAACCAGAACACCTGTCTTTAGTTTTGCTAATTGTTGGGTTACTTTATTCACTAGATCACCTTGTGTGTCTGTCTCTGTCGGTGATGCGTGAGTATTTTAGGGTCTATTAGATTTGTCACCTCAACCTCTCAGACAACGTGAACCTATCATTAGTGTGACCTCCTTTGGTGTCACTTTTGAAGTAGACAAAAGGGAAAGCAAATTTAATTTAGAACATGGGTTTATTATACTTATCGTGACTCCGGCAAAATTACAAAAGAACCCACCCCCCTCAAAATAGGTATGATATATTACATTTCATGTTTTAGCCAGCGCCTATGGCACGTTGAATATACTAGTTCCCGTTCGATCACTGAAGTAAAGCAACGTCCAGCGAGGTTGTTCTATGTGAGTGAGTTCATGTGGGTAGCTGGTTTGCAAGTTTCCAGCGAATGGAGGGCAAAATCCCCATCTTAAATGTTATGATGTAAAAGAGACTTTAGCAAAAAAAAAAAAAATATATATAAAAAAGATATATTTTCACAATGACACACAGATTTTAAAGTCACGTTAAGCAAAAAAAAAANAAAAAAAAAAAAAAAAAAAAAAAAAAAAAAAAAAAAAAAAAAAACATTTCCTGGTAGGTAAAATCAAAAAACTCTGCCAATGTGTGGCGAATGGAGGGTAAAATCCCCGTCTTAAATGTTATGATGTAAAAGAGACTTTATATTTTCACGGTTTACGCTCTCATGATGCTGGCTATTTTTCCCGCACAACCCAGGCTGGATGAGGTTAATGTGGGTAGCTGGTTTGTAATTCTCTCAAATGACACACAGATTTTAGNAAAAAAAAAAAAAAAAAAAAAAAAAAAAAAAAAAAAAAAAAACATTTCATGGTAGGTAAAATCAAAAAACTCTGCCAATGTGACACATGAGTTTTTACGTTACGAGGTATGTTCTTCACTTCAATAGTGGCAACATCGTGCCCGATGGTAGCCAGCAGCACTAGATAACTTGTAGTCTACTTCTAAAGTTTTAATTGTCATCATACATCTGTTCTTGGAGGCTGATAATTGACATGGGCCCCCAGAACCATGTCAATCACGAGGTATGTTATAGCCTTGACCAATTTTGATTAAAGATTTGTAGGTCCCACTCGGGGTCTCATTGCGCCCCATATAGTAAAAATTATACTTCATCGTAGAAATTTGGTCAAATTTGAGGTGGGGCATTATTTTTTTATTTTATTTTTTTGTGACGATTCCGAAGTTTCATAAAATCGAATAAGTTGGATTCCTCTCTACATAAGGTTACTATTATAAAAAGACAGAATATTTGTTTCTTGTTCACGCTAACTGCAGAAACAACATATCAATCGGTACCAAAACTTTTTTAATAGAATAGGTTAATTTGTCGAATAATTAATGAATTTATGAAATATCATTTTAGAGAAATTCTTATCTTACTATCGATACCATTCATTTCAAATGATCTTTTTTAATTAACGGCTTGAGACGCCGAACAAAGCTGCTGAACAAAACGAATTCATCGCTTTTCTGTCACACTATCCTTGATGTTTGTTTTAACTTTTTTTAATGAAATCTTTATAGGATCTTGCGTCGTAACTTTTTTGTAATTTTCGTCAACTTTTGTTTCTTCTAAGGAGCTTAAATTTTTGTTTTCTTTTTGAATATGTAGACTTCAAGACAGATTATGTATAAGTGTGTTGATAATGTTTACTACAGAAAAAAAACTCTTTTTAAATTCGCATATTGAACACACGATGACTTTGGTACAGCAAAAAAAGATGTTTCGCCCGTGCTTCGTTACGGTCTATAGCTTGGCGCCCTAGAGGCATGGCCAATCCTGTGCTAATAGTTTTCTATGATTTCCCTTTCAAAAATCGGAAGCTAATACTATACTATGATTCTTCTTACAATAATGTGAAAAACGGCCATTAATCGAAAACGGTTACACCGTTTTTTTTTCAAACTATGTTCCAAATTAAGCTAAGGGGAATAAAGGCCACCTAAAACTTTCTCGCTTTCGAGTTGATATGTTGTCGCGACAAAATTTAAGATATCGGACCATGATTGGCTAAATTCGGTCAAAAATCGAAAAAAACGGTTGGACATTTTTGAATTCTCATATTTTTCTGGTGTTTATGTCTATGGTTTTTGGGGGGTCCATTCTCATCAATTTTTCGATATCTCTTACCGTTTTGGTTAAACAATTAGACATTTATCGTTACATTGAGTTTCATTATTATAGACAGATGATGTACATACATAAAACACTTTGTATAAATGAATGATTTAGACTGCCTTTCTTATGAGACGACTTTTCGCCACGCCTTGGAGTAATAGTCTGGTACCACTTGATATGAATATAAGCCGGGAGTCGGTTGATAAATCCGGACCTTAATGTCCAAATAGTTAAAAATCTTAACCAGAAATATCTTTTTTACTCATTTAAAACCCCTATTCGTTAGGACCCTTCAAGTCAACAAAAATAGGGGGGCACCAAATGTTATCTGAGAAAGAAATCATTTTAATTATCTTTTTAACCCCGAAGGAGTTTATTACTAAAGAAGATAGGGCAGAAGGGTAGATTATGTTGATCTACAAGTATCTTGGGGATCCAAAATCATGTATAGGATCTTCCTGAAGATGGAATATTTTGACATTTAAGACCACAAAGGTGACTTTTCTGAAAACATATGTTGAGGGGGGAGGGTTCTTTGAGGTACGATCCTACAATTAAAGTCACTAAACATTTTTTTAGGGTTCCTTACTCGAAAAGTATATAACAAGGGAATCCCTTGGTTCCGACATTTTAAAATCTTTACTCTTTTCCAATAAAGAAATATCATTGAAGATCTTGATAAAACTTCACCATATGTCTATTGGTTTATCTGCTTCTGCTCCCATAACGCTCGAACACTTTGTCCGATTTTGATGAAACTGTGTATGGACATATTTATGGAATTAGGTTCGGCCGTATAAGGGTACTTATAGCCACATTAAATAACAATCTCGAAATGTGTTAGCATATGGTTCAGAGTTCACAGAACGAGGTAGCTACAACGGTACTCCCAAGAAGCCCAACATGTCCTCTAAGGGATCCAGTATATTTGTACGCATTATTAATGTTCTATTTTGTTTGGTAGTATTAGGTACACTGATTCTTCTCATCCAGTTAGGAGGACCTTGTACCATCGAGCTCAGATTGGTATAGGAAACATCTGTCCAGTCAGAATTCTATGGAAATACGACTATACATTTTGGTAATCAGTATGAAATTAATATTATAGATAGTTTAAAATCAGTCTCTAGAGCAGATCAAGTAAATTTGTTTACAAACGCATTAAAAAATGCACTCCGTGACACCAGTCAGCGGATCTTAAACTGTGGTTAGATTTAATATAACTGAGGACAAGAACTCAATTGACATAAGTGCTCGAAAACAATCTGAATCAGTCTCAGGTTTAAGACATGAGAGCGTGTTACGGGGGCTATTTAAGGACCGAATCATGGAAATCCATCCTTGTTTCTATCCGAAAAATGAATTGAATAGCCATTGGCCTTATGTGCTATACCTTTGTGTAAAAGCGGTGTTCAATTGTTTCACAGTGTGATTTTAGAAAACAAAGCACCTCTGCGGGGAGGATGAGGAAATTGTTTTTCCCGTCATTTTTGAATGCACGTCTTCTTCCCTACATGTTTGAATTCAAACTGAATTTTCATGGAAACAAAAGTTTCATCTGGGCCGGTAGCATTTGCTCGACGCTACACTCTCTAAAAAAAATTGAAACGTAAAATATCAAATTTAGAGGGGGATTTTTTTCATGAGGATTCCAAAATTCATTATTAAAAATAATGAACCAAAATACGTACCTTCCATAACAAAGTAAATGGTTATCTCAAGGGTAGAATATTTGGCTCAAAAAAAAAAAAAAATCTTCTTATCTGACGCATCCTTGTTTTTTAAAAAAAAAGATGAAAAAAACTTGATTTATTTTTTGGAAAGTTTAAGTTTAGAAGGTACCACCACCCAATAAAAACATGGATCGTACGTACAAACGGACCTACTATGAAATTCATGTACAATGTACTTAGAGTCGGTATACTTAATTTCCTTGATACATAAAAATAAAATACGTTGGGTAATTTACCCTGGGTATTACTAAAGATCTTCTCAAGGCGTAATTTCATCTAATCCAATTATGTCTCACTGACTTACACAGTGAAAAATAAATCATACTTTAATTATGAATTAGTTGGGGATGACATCGTCAGATCCTCGTGGATAGAGTTCACTTGAGATGATGGTGTAAAAGAACACAGAGAAAAACTAAAGATGACCAGGAATTTTAGGAAATAAGAAAACATTAAATGATACAGTTGTATTTTGCTGAAATTGTAAGATTAGACCTCCCTTATAAATATTATGAAAAGTCCCGAAGCGGAAAATTACGGAACCGTCTCTCTGACCGTTTTGGAGATATTGAAAAAGTCCAGGAAATGTAGATTTTCATGTTTGTGATTTTTTCCATACATATCGAGAAAGGTTGTCTTAAACATTTTTTTGTCTTATCTCTGACCATTTCTGTGACATAGATATAAATGATGTGGGTACAATCGAAAATTTATCTTTTTTACATCTATAGCTTGAAAACGGTGATATATACGAAAAAAATGTATACTAATTGTCGCGTTTAAAGTAGTCGATAAAATTAACCGTTCTCGAGATGTTCGCAGAAAAACAAAAAATGAGCTTAAAATTCAAGATGGCCAACGATAAAAGTCAAAATGTTGGATGATTCCACAACTTCCCGTTTCGGGACTTTTCATAATATTGATCTAACATTTTTTAGCAAAATTCAAACTTTATCACTATTTTTTTTTTTTTTTTTTTTTTTTTTTTTTTGCCCATTCGTTAATCTACAATTCCTGGACAATATCTCTATCTCGAAAACGGTAAGAGATACAACAGAAATGTATGGAACTAATTTTTTGGCGTTATAGAACTAATCATTATAATTGTAGTTCATTAAAATCTAATAAAAAAATCGATAAAGATAAAATATAAAAACTGAGAACAAAATTCAAGATGGCCGACAATAAGTCAAAATAGCGGACGGTTCCGCAACTTTCCCATCTGGAACTTTTCAAAATATTGATAAAAGAGGTCCCCCTAACATTTGCAGCAAAATTTGGAACAATATCATTTAATGTTTTTTTAACCTATTAAATTTGACCTATTTTCATCTAAAACTCCTGGGGTACTCGGCAATATTATTATAATGTTTGTGTTACTGATGTAATGTTATTGCAATAATTCACGTGGCTCTGAGGGCCCATGTCATTTATTAGCTTCAAAGATGGTGCATAAGAGTGTGGTATTGGTATTATATCTTTTAACACGTTTGCCGGAGCAATTCCCCAGCGAATAGCGTCCCTCCCGTTCATTCCTCTGCAGCTACTGGCTGGCGTTTGTTCCATGAGTATACTTTATGTAAATTTGGCCATTTTTGAAAATTTACGGTGTCCATGACGAGTTAAATCCCTCNGTAATGTTATTGCAATAATTCACGTGGCTCTGAGGGCCCATGTCATTTATTAGCTCCAAAGATGGTGCATAAGAGTGTGGTATTGGTATTATATCTTTTAACACGTTTGCCGGAGCAATTCCCCAGCGAATAGCGTCCCTCCCGTTCATTCCTCTGCAGCTACTGACTGGCGTTTGTTCCATGAGTATACTTTATGTAAGTTTGGCCATTTTTGAAAATTTACGGTATCTATGACGAGTTAAATCCCTCGGTCTGAACCGGCAATTGATGCTTTTCTGGGTATTCTTAACTCAAGTATATACGAATTCTATTCGTGTGCAGTTAATTTTAATCAAACATGCTGGTCTGGCAAATCCATACGACCCTGTACCATAAATATTTATGAACTGCCCAATGCCGTAGTACCTATACTATACAATTGTAACCGTTTTATATTATTATAATTATTTCTTTTCTTCTTTTACTTTTTTTTTTTGTGTATAAAAATAATGAAACCGGTTTTGTGAAAATGAAAAGAGAGACCTGAGTTACAATAAATTCAAGTTTTGAGATTATTTAGAGTATGTTGGGTTTGCTTTAGTGAATTGGATTAGGATAAGAATCGAACAGGGGACCAATGAGTTACTCTGAGGACATGACTACCGGAAAAATATTGAGTTATTTCCCTTCGAAAAAAATTTTCATGCAAGTCTTGACTGCCGTGAAACGTACCCTCTGGAAGAAAGTACGAATGTAATTTGAACAAACTGAGAAATTCACAAGGAGCGGGTGTACAAGGAAGGAACCTCAGTGCAATTTACCTCTTTTGAGAAACTTTGCTTAAGCTTGTTACATTCTTGCACTGTTTACACTCAAATACTCGGGAATAGTGCTTGGGAGCGAAACAGCTATGTTGAAATTGGTTGATTTTTAGGCCCTGTTGGACTAACTGGTACCTCATCGTAGCAAGGCTCTGGGGGACAGGGGGGCAATATCGGATATGCTTTTCCCATTAAACCCTACATACGCCTTGGGGAACCCAATAAACCGCATCATCAAGCAGGGTATTCATTATAATATATGTTGATGTTGAATTTTGACTTTTTTGTTGATTCGGAAAAGATTCTTTAGTTTATTGTATTTTCATTGCTTGTTCTTCAATTTGTTGTGTGTACCTATTTGTATATTTTTAAAAAACATGTAAAATGTGGCAAACCGTAAAATCATTAAAAAAATGGGTGCGTGTACTTATGTACGCGTGTGAGAAGTTATATTTCTTTTTAAAAATAAATTTAATAATATTTCAAAAAACATCTCAGAACCTACCAACTATGAAACAGAGGGCTTGCCACTGAGCCACGCTGTTGTATGAGAAAATAGATTTCAACTAAAAAAGTGGGCGCAGAGATGAAAAAAAAAAATTGGAAACCTCTGGTCGAAATTGCTAATACCTTCCTCTCGGTTCCTCTCAATACAATATTTAAATTTAACTCTCATCATTTTTTTCATAACTAACTCATTCTTCATCATTTTTTTCATAGCTAACTACATCTTGTTAATTTTGTTTTACACTGATGAGGCAAAAATTTTGTGTTACACGATGCGGTGATAATTTTTTGTTACAGGTGAGCGCGCATCTTAAAACTTCACTCTCATCATTTTTTCATAAAGCGCCTAAAGAAGTAGGTATAACTTCAAAAATTAACTTAGTTGGATCTACAATGCACATTACTAATTTTGACTCACAGTAAAAGAAAAACAATATTTTTTTTCTACGTCTTTGAAACCCTCTGGCTCCGAATGGGAGCATTTCCCCTAACATGATTACAGAATATTTTTTTATTCTTATAATAAGTTCTATTATATCCTCTTACGCAATTTACATGCGTTTAGTAGATTACCTAGTACTTATTAAGTAAAATATTGATGTAAAGAGCTAGGCAGTAGAGGGAAAAAAATATCTATCTATATACAAGGAGAGGAAGAAAAACAACGACGACGTGTGGAAATCACGTGTCAGAAAGCAACAAATAGTCGTCGGATGAGTAAAACACACAATAGAAACATTACTCGTACTAGCCTCTACTTCAACAGGGTCTTTGAAAAGTCCAGGAACAGCCAAGATAAATATCAAATTGTCCGCGATATTTATTTCACTTATTCATTGGGGAATATTGCTCAGCAAATCAGGGGCGGATCCGGGGTAAAATTTTAGGGGGCGGGGGAACTAAGGAAATAAAATAATATCCTTTAATGACACATTATTGGTAATAATGTGTCATTAAAGGATAATGTTTTTTGTGCATTAAATTGATTGAAAATTAGATATTCATACGATCAGAATTCTGAATAATAAGAAGCACAACTCTTACTTGAGGTAGTATTCGCATGAGAAAATAATGTGCGTAGGAGGTAGGTTCAGTTTCAACAATTTGTTTCACCTATGTCAAGAACTTTTAGGGAGAACTCTTCCCCAGTGCCCCCCGTGGATCCGCTCCTGTAGCAAATTATACAGAAAACAGTATTCAATCGAAAACCATGAGGCCCCGGGTAGCCCAATAGGGACCAAAAACCAAGTCAATTCTATGAACAAAATGAATTTCCATTCTGGGTATAATTACTAGGCGTTCGAGATGAATTGTGGTACTAACAGACGAGATGTTTCAAGAAAATCGTGGAGTTAAATTATGAAGAAATTATAGAATTCACTTTGCTAAGAAAATTCATTTATTGAGGAGGACCAATTGAGGAAAGCCGAATTGCAAACAAATCTTCTTTTATTTTGTGAGGTAAGTGGCCAAAGATATCTTTGAAAATTTCAAAAACAGCTACCTGCCACTCATAACAAACTTCGAAATACTAAGGGCCGCGATTTTTATAAGTATCCCTTTAAAATAAGCTATCCAAGAAAAGGGATTATCTTCCCTTTTCTTGGATAGCTTATTTTAAAGGGTGTGTAGTGGGTCTTTCTTTGTAACTCTCAGTCCCCATCAAAAAGTGCATTCTTACATTCTAGAATAACACTCAAAAGTCCATATCATTATCTAGAGCAGTATGTCAGACCGGTCGGACGTACATACGTTGTCGGAATTAATCTAATACTTTACGACTTGGAAACGCCAAGTGTCGCCATTTTGTAACAACCACAAAAGAAAGTTTTTTTAGAACCTGAAAGTTTTTATTGATAAGTTCATCTAAAGAAATTCAAAGATGGGGTTTCTATTTAAGGAGAAAAAAGACCCTCCCTACATTCCCCCTTAAAGTCTGAGGCTAATATATACCTACCCAACTTTAAAAAGTGCATTTTTTTTTTTGGCTTAACGTCCGTTTTCTAGACTGGGATTTTCCCCTCACCCAGACTGTGTTAGGCGCGGAATATAATAAGAACATACGTGGCCAATTAAAACCTTGCTGAAGGTTGCTTAACTTCAGTGATTTTACGAGAACTGGTGTATTCAACATCCCACAAATATAATCTAAAATTATATTTTTGATCGAACGAAACAAATGTCTTAATACCACTATTTTTCTCGAACGTTTTATGTCATTTTGATGAAATTGTACACTCGTTATAAACATAAAATTAGTTGAGTAGTTTTTAGTTCCTTATTGAGTCATCTGGGGTTAGACGGTGGCCATTTTAAATGAGTAAGGTTTATGTCCTAGAGACACACTCAAAATTTCAGCTTTTTAACTTTTCCGTTGCAAGACATTTAAAAGTTCAAGGACTCATAAAAGACCCTGCCAGAGCCAAACAAAGATATTACACGAGTATCCAATGAAGATGACTCGGAACACAAACACACAAACCATTGTTTGTGGACTTACCAAAGACCCTGTCTAATGAGGCAGTGCAGAGCCAAACAAAGATATTACCCGAGTATCCAATGAAGATGACTCGGAACACAAACACACAAACCATTGTTTGTGGACTTACCAAAGACCCTGTCTAATGAGGCAGTGCAGAGCCAAACAAAGATATTACCCGAGTATCCAATGAAGATGACTCGGAACACAAACACACAAACCATTGTTTGTGGACTTACCAAAGACCCTGTCTAATGAGGCAGTGCAGAGCCAAACAAAGATATTACCCGAGTATCCAATAGCAATAATAGAAGATGACTCGGAACACAAACCACTGTTTGTGGACTTACCAAAGACCCTGTCTAATGAGGCAGTGCAGAGCCAAACAAAGATATTACCCGAGTATCCAATGAAGATGACTCGGAACACAAACACACAAACCATTGTTTGTGGACTTACCAAAGACCCTGTCTAATGAGGCAGTGCAGAGCCAAACAAAGATATT